>CM021110.1:145145085-145807045 GCA_007115665.2 Sequoiadendron giganteum | reverse complement strand
TTCTATCCAGTCTGCTCATGCTTCTGAGGAGGATATGAGTACTTTTGGTCTCTCTTTCCATTCCAAGACAGTAGGATTTGACATCATTGGTGAACCACAAAAGAAGGCCAATAGGGAATATAGCCATAAGGCTCATATTGATGATTATTGGGTTAACCTTGCTGATGAATTTGAGGTAAGGAGGAAGAAGTTTTCTAGATTGCCAGTGGATTTGGTAAGGTTATACAATGTGAAAGCTATCCCTAACCAGGTAGAGGAGGATGGAAATTTAATCCAGGGTCATGTCCATGAGGTAGTGAAGGATAAGCTAGTTGTAGAAGTTGAGTGGTTAGAAGAAGAAAAAATAGAGCTGGATCAAATCATGACCCTGGTGATCAAGTATACCAAAATGTGGTTGAAACACAAGATGTTAGAATTGGAGAGTGAGGGTATCCCATGTACTTATGATCTGATGGGAGACTTGGAGTCTCACTCTGCCTCTGAGGAATCACTTGAACTAGATCCTATGGGAAAAGAAAAGGGGGATTCTCCTTTCAAAATCCAAGTTAGGGATGTTCAAGTTGAAAAGGTGATAGAAGTGAGTAAATAGAGGAAACGTGTCACCAAGAAGAGGAGATATGCCTCAAGGAAAGAAGTTGAAAAGAACAAAGAAGATGAATAGGAGGTAGAGATTACTCCTCCATTGACAAAGAGAAGAAGACTTACAAAGCTATCATGGAAACTGGATGAGGTTCCCAAAATTGATAAGGAGGTTGAGCCACCATTGGTAGAGGTGGAGAGCTATTGGGAAAAAACACGTGTACATGAGGAGGTCAAGGTCTCCTTCCCCAAGGGATACTGCAGTAAAGGAAGATGTTCTAGTGAATATTCCTATTGTTGAACAAGTAAGTGTTTCCATTCCTCAAGATGTTGGTAGCACACAAGAAGAACCAAAGAAGGATGAAGATCCTAATGATTTGGGTGAGGAATAATTTCAGGAAGGAGACCTCTATAATGTGGAGGAAGAAATTGATAAAGTGATTCAATCTCCCTTGGTGGTACATGCAGATTCCCCTATGAAGGAGAAATTGAATAAGTCTCCTCAGAAGGAGGAAATACCAGCTAAGGCCGCTTCATTGGTGCAAGTTGTTGTGGAAGAATAGTTGTAGCATAAGGAGAATTTGGTCATGGATATCCCAAAAGTGCCAAGTATTGAGAAGGATACAACTAACGAACAGCAGGAGAAGCAGGATACAATGCCAACTAAATCTACTATTCCAGATTAGCTAAATAAGGAATTGAAGAGAAAAATGGTGATAGTAGAGGATGCTCCTCCTAATTGGGATATCCTGATGGAAAATGTTCAACAAGGAAAGGCTAAGAAGAAGGCTATGGTTGTGTCGTAGATTGAGAGAGATGGGTTAGGACACTGAGTGGCCCATATTGCTACCCTTTCTCCGAATAAGGACAAAGATAATGTAACTACCAAGGATTATCATGTGCAAACTATGGACCTAGGGCATACTTCTGTAGAATAGGATATTGAGGAATATGAAGGCTCTAGTGCTATAATCATGGGTAGGCTAAAGAAGTCTGTGCAAACCAGGCATGATTTGGAGAGAGAGAATGAGAAACTAAAGAATTATTTGCAGGAGTTGATGAAACCCTTGCAGGATATTGGCTCCTCCTCCTCTGTTGCAAGTTTCTTGCCTCAGGAGACAACCTCTAAGCTGGAAAAGATGAAGGGCACCACACATGCTATAGTTGCTTGGTTGTAGGGTGTCCAAACTAGGGGAGATGTTACCATTAAGGACATCTTATCGACTGGAAGAGATGCTATGAGATCGATAGATTGGTTGAAGGTTGTATTGGCTCAAGATAAGGAGGATACTGATCTCCTACTACATAAAGCCACAACAATTATGGAGTTCACCGAAGATAAACTAGTAAAGAGTTGGATTCTTCCTTTTCCAAGGGTTTATGAACCTTGGGAATGGTTTGAAATCCTGCAAATGAGGCAGAGGGCCTTAAAGAAAATTCATAAACAGGAAAGGCATATTGAGGACACTCTGACCAGTATCCATGATAAGTGTATCTCATTATTTGAGGTCATGATAGGGAGAAGGAAGGTTGCTCTAAAACATATTAATCTAGAACAACTTAGGAAATGGTGGAGAGATGTTTATTTTCCAGTTAGTGAAGGACCAGTTATTGGGCATCAACTGAATGATGTTGCAAGCTATATTGCAGCTATGGACAGATTCCTAACTAATAAGGATGATTGGGATGGTGCAGTTAGGTAGGAAAGAGATGACATCAAGTCTCTTGAGAGAAGGATTAGGGTTTTTCCTGTGCCACCTGTTGTTGAGCTAGATAGAGTCTTGTTGGCCGTGCATGGTGAAGAAGATTGAGTTAAAGAGAAGGATGGGAAGTAGCTATGTAGTGTTACATTGAGATTTGTGCTTCCCATTATTCACATGTATTGGGCGGCCCTTTTGATATCTTGGTCAACTTCAATGAAATTGGTACTAATTGCACATTTCATGATTATGTTCGAACATCTTTGAGGCCGACCTCTTGTAGGTCATGTTTTTATTGTAAATTATCTTTTTTGGGCCGACCTATCTTAGGGATTCTCTATAAAATAGGCATGTCACTTCATTTGAGAGATAGATAGATGGACAAATACAGATAGGGAGAAAATTGATAAGTGATATTAGAGTGACTTAGGGTTTATTCTCAAGCAAGTGTTGTAACAGAAAACTAGAATTGTTGCTATTTTGGATGATTTAATATAAGAGAGATATTGTGATTTGGTATCTATCTTGTGGAGTTTCATCTAGCATGGTTCTTGTTGTTCTATATTTGAAATTGCTTATAAGTTTATAGTTAAATGGTTTGGTGATTCTTAGGGTTTCATGTTTAGAATGTTTGTAGTGATCTCTAGTCCATACTTTTTTTAGTTAGGTGATTGTAAGCTACTTTGCAAAGTTAGCTTGGACTTAAAATTGTGCTTAGTTTAGTTATAAGGATTTTTTCATCTCAATTGTAATAGGATTGGCTGAATGAATGTTTTTGATTTGAAAATCTTTAAATACCTTAGAAGACTGCACTATTTCTATGAAATTGCAGATTTATCTAGGTTAAACAGAAATTAGTTTATGAGAGATCCGTCCATTTTGACCATTTTATCTTTTGGCATTTTAAAACTTAGGGTTAAAAGTAGTCTTAGAATCATCTCTAAAACCTTTATCTTTTGTTGTTTCTTTATTATCAGGGTTCAAATCAGGATTCAAAATATCAATTCATTGTTTAGATTTGATAAATTCGAAATCCAATATTTTCTTGTAGTAAGGTCCCTTTGTGATTACCAACATTTTCACATTTATCACTGAGTTGTTTTGTTGCATTGTCGACACCTAACATTAGAGACCTTAGGGTTATCTCTTTTCCATAGATATTTACCTTTCAAGAGAGATAGGATATTATATTATGTCTGAGTTGTTGTTGTGCAGAAAAAACCATCAACAGTAAGGGTGGTGATAATTGTGGGATCAAAATTCTACAAGCTTGGGGTCTATGTCTAACCAGGGTTCTAAATTCTATTAATGGTCTAGGGTCACTAGAGGATCTAAGAATCATCCCATACTTTTTTGGTGAGAATGACCCAATCTGAGCCAACTTGTTCCTTCAGCCCTCCTTCTAGCACCAAATCTGTTGATAGTGAAAATGACACAAACAACGTAAAACAAAATATTTCTACTCTATTTCTCCTGAAAAAGAAAGACAACATATAGTAGCCTAACTCCCAAGGTCCTAGTAGTTGGTTCCCAACTATTTGATGTCACTCAATTGGCCAATGCAACTTTAATATTCAAAGGGCCTATGCTGGTGATAAGGAATACAAACAACAACAGATTCATTGATCTATGTTTAATGGGAGGTTTTTAATAAATAGAAAAAGATAGATCAAGGTTTGAACCAGTAAAATATGAACAAAATTCGTGAACATCTAGACATATGTTCTTAACAATGAATACTCCTTAATAGATCAAGAAAACCAAAACATTATGCAATTTACAGAATAATCCAAACCATTGTGTACATTTACAGTGCTTAGTTTAACCATCACAATCATTCATCACAATAACCTTCAGATTTGAAAAAAAAAACTCTTCATTCATTGCCAATAACATAGATCAATAGACATGTAACAATTCCATCCATAGATAATCTAATGAATTGATATTTGAAATATGGTTTCTTCTATTGATTCTCATCAAATAAGAAATATTTATGCACATAAAAATCACTAGCATACAAATCAATTATGGTTCATTAACCTCATCCAAAAAACTCAATTCCAACATAACACTGTATAAAAGTGTATCTCAATTCAACTAAGCTTAAAAAAACAAAGTATCTTTACTTAAATCAAAAAATTTGTATCTACTACATCAAGTGGCTATTTCTACTTTCATCAGCCGACCTTTACAAAATGGAGCTCAAAAATACATATAGGCATGCTAAGCACAAATTCATCTCAATCAAAATTGAGATCCACTAATCAAGGAATTAGAACCTCCTCAAAAACTTAGACTGGATGATCTCTAGTTCCAACTTTGATTGCCCTATGAAATTGGAAAGAAAGAAAAGGGGGAGGGAAATTTGTGTGCCCAAAATAGACTGCCAACTCACTCCTGCATAGTTTTCTCCAGAAGGTAATCATCATAATTGGAGAAGACTTGTTGAAGAATATCTACATCTAGTCCATCAATCTAGTTTTCCTCAAATTTAATTCACTTCAATTATGCAGAGGCAAACCCCTTCATGTCTTTTAGCTTAGTCAACTCTTTTCTCGCAACCTTCGCTTCTTCCTTAACATCCATTAATCTATCTAATAATAGATCCTCTCCATCATCCTGTTTCTGCATAACCTCTTGGAATCTATTGTCCCATTTCTCTTTTAATTGTTGTAGAGGCATGCCCTCCTTAACTAGTATATCCACTTTAACTAGAATGGATACAACAGCTTCTAGTTCATCAAGTTGCTCATTCATATCATCTTGGATTTCATTCCTATGCTTGTATATAAAATTAGATCTGAACCAGATTATGTTAGAGGCCTTTTCAAATAAATCTACATAGTCTTCCTTGAGGATTGACTACTCAAGAAGAGTTGAATTTGGAAATTTATTTATATCCTTTATTTTTTGGACATACCCCATATATTCTTCCTCCTGATTTTCCAAAGTTTTAGTATGGTGACTCATTTCTTCTATTAATTCCAACGTTGTCTTATGGATCTCAAAACTGCTTACTAACACCTCACCCACTTCCTAGTTAAGTCTATCTATCCACCTATCCATCATCCCAGCCTTATTCTTCATTTGCACCAGATCATCAACCTCTCTTTTGTTGAGAAAAACCAGTGTTTCTAAGGCAACAACTTGTTGTGACCTAGGAATGGAAACATCCCTCAAGAAAGTATGCAACTAGTCCAAATAAGCCTTGAGCTCTTCCTTTCTTTGTTTATCTTTCATCATCCTGGACTTGGTGGATGAGGCTACAACATCAATCAGATTCATCTGCTAATTTCATTTAGAATTCCCTAAATTGACAGTGCCTAGCTGATAATTAGTGACCTGCATGTATCCCATATCTATATCCACTACTGGTATTGCACATTCTGCAATAATCTCCCCTACCTTGGTGAGTCTTATGGAATGAGTAATTTTGGCCTTCTTCTTGGGTCTCTCCTTTTCAATATACTTCATCATGTCTTCCCAATTAAGAGGTTGTGGTGGAGCCATTTGTTTCTTTTCAAGATCAAGCGTCAACCAGGTAGGAGCACTCAGAGTATTAGCCATTACAGTAGAGGAAGAGGCAACATTTGCATAAGAAAATGGATGCAATAAAGTAACTTTAGGTTGAGAATCAACCTCCTACACCTTTTGATGTTCTTTTATCGCACTCACTTGTGCAACCTTCTCAGCCTCTTCCCTATCTTTCTGCTCCTTTAAATTTTTATCTTCTCGTTCCTTTTTCAATCTCTCTTCCTCGAACCTCTTCTCTTCAAATAGTTTATTTCTTTCCTCTTCCAAGACCTTGAGTTTGTCTGATTCTTCCTTCTCTTTTTGTTGCTACTTAGCAAGCTCCTCAACATCCTTTTCCTTTTGTAGGTGTTTTCTTTCCTCCCTTTTCTTCTAGGCCTCTTCAATCATTTTGAATTAGCCTCAATGGCCTCTCTTTCTCTTCTTTGTTTGGCCTTTTCTTCTTCCAACTCATGTATCTTTTGTATCATCTCCAATTTCTCATTTTCCTCCTTTGCTTTGAGCTCATGCTCCTTTTTCTGATGTTGTTTGATCAATTCATCAACATTTTACTTGGCCTCTAGTTGTTGTTGATGTAGTACTACATCAGCTTGTGACTTTACATCTATTTCCTTTTATTTTTCCATAGCTTCAGTATGTGCCTGTGCATCTGAGGCCTTCTTAGCTTCTTCAAACAATGCCCAATGATCTTATTCTATCAAAATATGTTTAGTTTCATCAAGGGGAATTTCCTCTAATGTCTCCTTATCTAAAAGAGTATCATTAGAGTCTGTTTCTATACCATGGACTTCCAACTCTGCTTCCTTTCCCTTTAAAGTCTCAGCTTCTTCATGGAGAGTCCCCTTAGGAATTTCTCCACTTTTTTGCTCTAAAGGAGGGAGTTGGGTAGATGCCTCACCCACAATTGATGTTGAGGTCACCAGTCCTCTTGGAACTTCTTCATTTACCTTAGGAAATTCTAGGGTGGGAGCTTCAAGCTCAAATTCCTCGATGTCACAGGGGAAGAATTCCAACGGTTCTTTGGGAGGAAGTTTCCTTTTTGTTATCTTGTACCCCCTCAAGATTTGGTCCTAAGTACAACCCATTGGATACTCCTATCCAACACTGATCTTTCTATTTGTTTAATATCAACTGTCTCATCCACATACCAATCCATAGGATCCAAAATCTTAGTACCTACATTCAATGCCTCATATGAAGGATCCAACACTACCCTATCATCTAATAGTGTTTCAGGAATGCCTACTTTAACCCCAAATTCCACCATAATTGGGATAGGAAACCTTTCATAATTCCTCTTCCTTAGGTCATATTCATCCTGGAGATCACTCCATAAGTCCCCCAATAGATTAAAGTGACTATAAAAAATGGAAGCAAGCAAGGAATTCATCTTCTTCCTTGGATCAAAGTTTTTTTGAGTAGTATACAGGCCCAATTTCAGATGCATCACTTCATTGCAAACAACCTTAGCGCCCACAAGGTGTGGGCAGCTATATTCACCTAGCTATATGGGGAACTTATGGCAATTGGGCTTATGCTTTAGAGAAAATTCAGCATTCACTCCCAAGGCTTGGTAAACAAATTACATCAAAACCATCCTATTACTGTAGCATCTAGGGAGTAAGTGAGGATCACCATCAAACCTAGCTAGCCTAAAATAAGTAAACTTGGGGTATTGGATATACCAACACCCCCACTCTATAATGAACGCCATGGCCTCCTGGCTCAATCTATACCCTACATCTCCATTGAGCTAGTTAATGATAACATATACAGAAATGCATCATTAACACTTCTATAATGCAACTCAAAAATATACAAAGATAGTTGGTCATAATGGTTCCACACTTTATTTTGTCCATCAACTTCTCCCAACAATCCAACCCTATTTAACCCTGGAAAAATTCCTCTCCTTGTTGTTGCATAGATGACGGAAGAGGTCAAAAAGAAGCTCTTAGTTTCCCTCACTCTAACCATCTGATTGTGCATGATTTATGAAACAATGATGGGCCAATCAAACTACTGCCTATCGTCCAAGATTTTCTATTTGAAGGGAAACATCCATTCCTTAAAGTGGAAAGCATCTCTTTTTCCAAAGACCCTAGATAACATCATTATTATGTCCCCAAACTCTTTGTCCGCCCTTTTAGGCTAATCTGGAAGCTTAATTAGGGACTTCTTCTCAATCCTCAACCATTTCTTATTCAAATGACCTTTGTTAGCTTCCTTATGATTGCTATATTTCTTTTAATGCCTCTGCCTCGTTGAGCTGCCTAGGATTCTTTGGATTAGGGACATTGAACATAAACTGGAACATTTGGGGAGTCAAACCTATGATAACGTTGCCCTATGAATCCACACATTGTCTAGTGGCTGAATTATAAGCTCCATTTGCTGTCATTATCAATTCAGGACATTGGATTGATAGAGGAAAAATAGTGATGTGAGCCAAGCTAGACTCATCTATCCTTTGAGTTCTCCCTGCCACTTCCTCAGCAAATGTTTCGAAGTACAAATCCTCATAATGGAACGGACCCAGATTAGTATCAGTTATGTTTTCCTAATCAAACTCCACCTTGCTAGCTATGATAATAGAACCCTGATGACTATATCTCAAGGTATAAGGGAGTTGTTCAGGTTTAACATTTTTAGGTCTAGCTACTGCCTTTGAATTTTCTACAGATTGACTTTTCTAAGAAGCCTCACTTGATGCTCCTAACATTCTTTACTTTCTACATCAAAAAGCTTAGATTAGATCCACAAGAATTATAACAAAACACAGTTAGAGATCTTACCCTTCATATACACCAAAGGTGGGACCAAACAGAAGATATCCCGAAAGGTTCCTTCAAAACATTGTTGAGGGTGGGACCAGAATGGACATTGAGCTTGCAATAAACCATATGGTGGGATCAGAGTTGGAGTGGGATGGTAATCGAAACTGGGATTGAAATGAACATTGATTGTGTAAAATGAAGAAATTTCAAACTCATATCCTGGTCTACCTCCGGTTTCTGACTATGCTGAACAATACTTTAATAAAACATCACTCATCGGAAGCGGGACCAGAGACGAAGTCGATCATGCATTACAAACCATATTCTGAGAAAGAAATCAATCCCAACTCTGACCCCGGTTTTGACAACTATGACATCATTTTAGGATGTTCAATAGACTAACAAATGACGTCATAACCTGAATATGAGGTAACACGACAAAAACACAAGGGCTTAAAAGAAACAACCTGAAACCATCCCCATATGACTGAGAGGAAAATACAATAACTAGGGCATCATTTTCTAATTTAAATAGAGACGCACGAAAACCCTAGCTTATAAACCCTCTAACCTAAATTAATTAGGGCACAAACTTAACCCCTTTCGAAATTAATCAAACCGATACATAGAAGAACTAGCAAGCAAAACCGTAAATCAAAGAACCGTAAAAATATAATGTAGCAAATGATCCATACCTTCAAAAACCCATGGCATTATGATACATTCACTACTAAACCATGAAAACAACCATGGAAAAACAAACAAACAAAGAAAACACCAAAGATAAAAACAATAAAAGACAAAACAAAAATAATAAAAACAAAACAAAACAAAAGAGAAGATGGGAAAACCAAACAATAAGGATTCGAAAGAAAACCAAGAGCCATGAATCCATGTGAAAAATAAGCAACCGAACAGAACATGAAAAATAACAAACAAAATAGAGAAAATAAACCCTACCTCCAAACGCAATCCAACAGGCTAGTCCCTTGATGAGAATCCATGTGAAAATATCTCACTTTCGATTGAATCACACTCTAAAATGCTCCACCGTAGCTCTAGTTCATCCTTAATCTTTAAAAAGTTATGATAACACTAATTTAACCTTAATTAAGGTTAAAAATATAAATTCATACATGTAAGGCACCCGTAATTAATACCATAAATGTAGCAGATCGGAGTCGGAACCACAAAGGGAACTGGCACAAGACCGCTAGCGACCAAAGTAGAGTCAGACAACAAAACAAAAATGGTAGGACTGGAAATGGAATGGAAGTTAATTTAGAAACTTTGTCCAAGTTTTGAGTTTGGTTTCGGTTTTGTTTCTGACTCCACCAACAAAGAAGAAAAGGAACAAAAGAACCAAAAGAAAAACACCAAGACTGAAACAAGAAAACCCATCACCGATCTCAAGTCCAAATGATCAAACCAAAAGGCGGAGGTGGAGATAGAATGGAAACAAGTTTGGAACTATATATAAATCTCAGACTTAATATCCACTCCAGCTTTGACTCCGACAAAGAAATACCAAAAAGACTTAACAAAAAGAAAAACAAGACTGCGATCAAAATGGAATCCTAAGAACAAGTTTCAATCCTAATTTCATTCCATTTTTGGTTGCGGCAGAATGACAAAAAGAAAAATAGTGTTGGAAGAAAGAATAACTCCCAAATTTGTTGAAAAACAACCAAGGATAGAAAACACAAAAGGGGGACCCATTTTGACTAAGGCAAAAGATGGGGTGTTTATGCAAGGCATAACAGGATTAAATCACAATATAGTAGTAATGCAATACCAGATACAAAGGCTCATTGCCAGATGGCTCAATGCCAAAATACATAGGCTCACTACCCAGATTAAGGGATCACTACCTTGAGAAGGACTCATTGTCTAGAAAGGAGGCTCACTACCTATAGAAAAATAAAAGAATACGTAAATGAAGATCCACTAGTAGGGTTCCACACATTTGCAACCTAATCAGAAGATTGTAGATACCATTAGCTCACTTCTTTTAGGAATCTAACACCTTAAAGTATTGTTCTCTCAATTTTCTCTTCCACTTTCTTCTTTTCACACTTGTTTGCACACTTCACTCACTTGTCTGATTCATGGATGGATGGATATCAATTTCACTACAACTTAACTTGCTTTTATACCATCTTCAACCTCAAGAACATTCTCTAGGGTCAGCTATACAAATTCATTTACAAATTCAAACTAGGTTGGCTACTCAACATTCCTATGGTGGATAAGAATGAGACAAAACTAATTACATATTTAATCTAGGACGCAAATAACATCTTGAATCTTGCACATGCTTTCTCAAATTGATGCAAAATCCAAATGTAATGTGTAGACACTAGGTCGGCCAAACCTAATGAAAACACCATTGATCTGAGAAATACATGCATCTCTAGCAAGATAATCACATGTGCATTACTCAAAAAGCTTCACCAGTAATTTTACCACATATGAGAACATCTCAGATACATCTAAAACAATTACAACTAACTTCATTTTTAGAGAACTCTTCACCAGTCCAACTGAACCAGCCAAAAAAACACAGGAGCTCTAGAGAAGGTCTTCCAAAACACCAAACCACTAGAAATTTTGTAAGAACATAGAAACCATCAGAAATAGTCATCTCCTAGATCCACGGATCTGAAACCAAATATCAAAAGACCGTGGAGACAAAACATTTCTCCCAGTCCATAAATAAATAGTTCTAGCAAAACCAGTTCGCACACCAATGAACATATCTTCTATTCTCCATCAACTCAAAAGATGAAACTCAGTATATATGATTCATTAAAGCTTATGAACACACCAAAAAATCTGCATAGGCATATGATCAACATAGAAGAAATATGGACCACAATACCAGAGCACACTCAAAACACACTTTTAATTCTGATTTCATTATTTTTCAAAATTTCTCAAAAGAAATTGGAAAATACACAAATTTGTGTTGACATCAATGACAACATTAATGAAAACACCACCAAACACATCCATACTTGCAAAAATCTCCCCCTTTTTCATTGATGGCAACACATGATGTGAAAAACCATCAAAGACAACATACATGATTTTTAGAAGCGACAACCTGCCAAGCATAAAATTTTCACATGATTCTCTCTCCCCTTTTGAAATCAATGGAAAAGGAAATTATTTCCATATAAAGCTCTGTTCACTCCCCCTAAGGAGTACACCAACATCACATACTATAACAATGCACTTCACTACTCCCCCTAAGGAGTAGACCACACTCATCAGTCCAAAATAAAGAGTCCATGAATCCACTGGATTGATGCACCTTCATGTGCACTTAGTTCAAGGAATGAGGGGAAGTAACCCCTAACTTCCCTCTGAGATACTCAAAAGTATCCTTCAGAAGGGCCTTAGTGAATATGTCTGTAACCTATTCTTTGGTAGGTACATATTCAAGTCTAACTTCATTCCTCAATACCTTCTCCCTCAAGAAGTGATACTTGATAGATATATGCTTTGTTCTAGAATGTATCATTGGATTCTTTGAAATGTTTACAGAACTTGTATTTTCACAAAATATAGAGATAGGTTCATCACTTATCATATCTATGTCCATCAAAGTTTGTTTCATCCAAAGCAATTGTGTACAACAAGATGTTGCTGCAATATATTCTTCTTTTACAGTGGATAAAGAAACTGAATCCTATTTCTTTCTCAACCATGAAATTAATCTTCCTCCAAGGAAGAATGCACCACCACTTGTACTCTTCTAGTCATCTACACAACTAGCCCAGTTTGCATCAGTGTATGCATTCAACGTGAAATCATTGTCCTTTTGATACCATAGTCCATAGTTTGGAGTTCCTTTAAGATATTTGAATATCCTCTTTATAGATGTAACATGTGCTTCCTTCAAATCTGCTTGAAATCTTGCAACTAAACATACTGCATGCATGATATCAGGTCTAGTAGCAGTAAGATACAATAGTCCACCAATCTTGGATTTATACATGCTTTGATCAACTTTAGTAGATTCATTATCCTTACTCATCTTACATCCAGTTACCATAGGGGTACAAACCAGTTTGGAGTCATCCATTCCAAACTTCTTTAACAATTCCTTAACATACTTTTATTGTGAAATGAATATCCCTTTGTCAGTTTGATTTACTTGAAGTCCAAAGAAGAAATTCAGTTCACCAATAATAGACATTTCAAATTCTTTTTGCATCTCTTCAAAAAATATCTTACACATATCTTAATTTCCACCAAAGATGATGTCATCAACATAGACCAAAACTATCATAATCTTGTCTTCTTCAACCTTTAAGTAAAGGTTGATGTCTTTGAACCCTTTGTTGAATCCTTGCTTTGTCAGGTATTTATCCAATCTAGCATACCAAGCTCTAGGAGCTTGCTTCAATCAATATAGTGCCTTTTTTAGTATACAAACAATGAATTTGTCTAATAGTTGAAAACCTTCTAGTCATTCCATATACACTTCTTCTTCCAATTCTCCATTCATAAATGCATATTTTCATCCATCTAATATACTTTGAAGTCTATATGATCTGCAAATGCCAAGAACATTTGAATGGATTCTATTCTAGATACAGGTGCAAAAGTTTCTTGAAAATCTATTCCTTCAACTTGTGAATATCCTTTACATACAAGTCTTGCTTTATTCCTTACCACTTCACCATCTTCATCCAACTTGTTACCGAATACCCATTTTGAACCAATTACATTCTTGTTTGTAGGTCTGGGGACTAGTTCCCATGTCTCATTCTTCTCTATCTATTTTAGTTCCTCTTTCATTGCTCTAACCCAACTTTCAGAATTACATGCTTCATTTACAATCTTAGGTTCTATCTTAGAAAGTAAACACTTGTTTACCTCAATGAATTTTCTTCTTGTCTTCACTCCTTTACTTTTTTCTCCAATTATTTGTTCCTTTAAATGATTTTTCTAAACATATTTAGGAGTCCTAGGTGCAGGTTCTAAAGTTTCTTCTTGCTCATCACTTTGTTATTTCTCTTCCTTTTCTTCTTTTATTTGCACATAGATTGTCTCATCAGGTTCAACTTTAGTTATTTCCACTGGTCTATACATAGCTTCATCAACCTTTATATTAGTACTTTCAATTATTTTCCTCATCCTCTTATTAAAAAATCTATAAGCCTTACTATTATTTGAATATCCAAGTAAAATTCCTTCATCATATATAGTATCAAACTTTCCAATATTTTCTTCATCTACTTCCAAATACCTTAAATTATTTTATAGTAGGATCCTTACCAGTCCATAACTCATAAGGGGTATTAGTATTGTACCTCTGATTTGAACTCTATTAAGAATGTAAACAACAGTGTGGATTGCTTCTCTCCAATACACATCAAGAACATTGGCTTATTTCATCATAGTTCTGGTAGCCTCATGAACAATTCAGTTCTTTCTTTCCACAACTCCATTCTGTTGAGGGGTTCTAGGAGAAAAATAATGTCTTTTTATACCATGTTCTTCACAAAATGCATTGAACTCACCAAATGTAAATTCTCCACCTCTATAAGACCTTAAGCATTTGATTTTTAAGTTTTCCTCATTTTCTACTCTTGCCTTAAACACTTTGAATCTATCAAGAGCTTGATCCTTTTCTCTAAGAAATATAACCCATGTCATTCTAGAGTAATCATCAATCAATAGAATAAAGTATTTGTCACCACTTAGGCTTCCTATTCTTGTAGGACCACAAAGGTCTATATGGATTAATTCTAGAATTCTGGTAGATGATTGATCATTTCCTTTATAGCTATTTCTTGTTTATTTTCCCATCTGATAACTTTTGTAGATTAAATTTCAAGGCTTTATTAGTCTAGGAAGATCTATGACTTCTCTAGAACTGATCCTAACCAAATAGTCAAAATTCACATGTCCCATCCTCTTGTGCCAAAGCGAACTCTCATTAATTTGAGAAATAAAACACTAGCCATCTCCACTTTTAAGTTGATAGATGTTTCCATGAGTTCTTTTTCCAGCTGCAACCACAGTTCTGGATCCTTTCTTGATCTCACACATGTTATCTTGAAACACAAGATTAAAACCTTTGTTGCACATTTTTCCAACAATTAATAGATTATGCCTTAAACCCTTTACATAATAAACATCATCGTTATTATTTTTTCCATCAAATCTAATTATTCCTTTTCCAACAATCTTAGCACCAAAATCATCCCCAAACATAACTATTCCTCCATCACACTTCTCAAGTTTAGTAAACTTACTCTTATCTCCAGTCATATGATTTCAACATCCACTATCAATCACCCAAAAATATTCATCCTATCTGGCATAAAAAGCAGTTACCAGAGTACTTTTTGATTCATCCTTCTTACACTTTGGACTAGGTTCTTTTGCACATCTTCCATGGTTAGTAGGTACAACTTTATTTTCCAAGGCTAGAAACAAACATTTATCTTTATCTTCCTCAAGGTTATATTCATCATCAAAAATTCTTGTATCTTCCTTAACATAGTAAAAATTCTTGAACTTCCTATCCTTTTTATCCTTGTAACTATTGTTATTATCCTTATTCTTCTTTTGTGTATCTCTATTAGGACATCTTGATGCATAGTGACCAATATTTCCACAATTGAAACACTTAAAGGGAAACTTACCTTTTTATTTACCAATACCTTTCTTCAATCTCCTTATGAAGTTTTCTTCCAACTCTTTTGAATCTTCATCATCGAAGTCATCTTCTATCTTCATTTCTTTAAAGGTTGTTTCAGTCTTCTCCTTATCTCTTGCAAATTTTCTCATCTTAAATGCAATCAAGACACCAAATAGATGCTCCTTAGTAAATTTCTTCAAATCATACTAGTCTTCAAGTGCAAATATTTTTTCACTATAATTGTCCATAAGGTCATCAAGATCTTTTCAATTATATCTTCATCTGACATGGTACCACCTTGATTCTTGATTTTTGTTGCTATAAGTTCAACCCTTTGATAATAGCTTGCAATGTCTTCTCCATCTTCCATTCTCAAGTTCTCAAATTTTTTCTTAGAAGTTAGTTTCCTTGACAACTTTATGTTGGAGATTGTTGGATATTTCTGATATGTGGTTGTCATTGATTCCAACACTATTAGCATTAATGTCTTTAAGGCTGTATATGTAGAGGATATTGAGAAAATTATAAAAAAAATAACTTAGGTTATCAATGATGCAGTGAAGTTTAGTATGATGGATAGCTTAGTATATTGAGGATAAGGATTTGTGAATTAAAGGGTTTGTTGACAAGTATATCTAGTTTATCCACCTAAAGTTTCAAAGGCTCGTATGAAGATTTGATCAAGTTATGAGTATCGGTGTTTCAACAGTTGTTATGTTGTTGTAGTTGGTGTTCCTAAAAGAAGATGATGTGATTCTAGTAATCTAAGTTGTTGTGGATTCTTATGTGGTGATTCATGATGCTTCTGGATGTTTCTATATTGTGCTCTATTTTTTTTGTTGGTTTGCATCAATTTTTGTGCTCGTGATTGGTGACTTTATTCTAAGAGTTCATGTTTTCATGATCATGGCTGACAGGGTGATTGTAGCGTGTTGTGGATCTTCGAGGCTAATTGTTTAAGGTGTTTCATGTTCAAGACATGTTTTTTTGGGTCCTTGCTACTTTTTTGCTGACATTATTTGATTCGCACTGATAAATTATTTATTAATTTGGGTCGACAGTTTGTACACATTTCATATTTTGTTGGGCTAACATGTAGTTGATGTTATCCTTAGTTGTAGATATATATGATCAATTTTTTATACCATTTGATGCATGGTGTGAAGTGGAGAGTGAGATGTGCAAATTCTATGTGCGAATAATGTTCTAATATTTCAAAGGCAAAAGTAAAGTGTGAAGAAGAGTGAGCATCTCCACTGTGGTTTTTCCCCTAACAGGGTTCCCATGCAAAAATCTTGGTTTTATGTGTGTTTTTGATGTGGTGATGGTTTATGCTTTCATGTTTATTTATCAGATCTAAGATTAAGTTTATTAAGTATATTTTATGTGACAATTGATTCACCCCCCCTCTCAGTTGTCTGCCCTTGTGTTTCCAACAATTGGTATCAAAGCTTGTGTGGATAAATCTAATGTGTACCTTTGTCATTGATGTCAAAGGGGGAGAAGAGTCATGTGAAAATCTGTGAAAGAGTTAAGGAGAAAAGATTCAAAACCTAAGGGGGAGAAAGTGTTAAGAGTAAGTATCATTGATGGTGTTTTTCACATCATATGTTGCCATCAATGCCAAAGGGGGAGATTTTCGAAGATTGTTGGATATTGCTGATATGTGGTTTTCATTGATATCAACACTATTGGCATTAATGTCAAGGATATTGATAAAATTGTAATAAAATAAGTTGCAGGTTGTCAGTGATATAGTGAATTTCAGTATGATGGGTAGCTCAGTATATTGAGGATAAGGAGTTGCATATTAAAGGGGTTTTTGACAAGTATATCTAGTTTATCCACATAAATATTTAGAGGTTCACATGAATATTTGATCAAGTTATGAGTATCAGTATTCCAATAGTTGTTTTGTTGATGTAGCTGGTGTTCCTGAAAGAAGATGGTGTGATTCTAGTAATCTGAGTTGTTGCAGATGCTTCTGTGGTGATTCATGATTCTTGTGGATTTTTCTAGATCATGCTCTATCTATGTTGTTGGTTCACATCGATTGGTGATTTTCTTCTAAAAGTTCATGTTTTCATGATCATGGCTGATAGGGTGATTGTAGCGTGTTGTGGATCTTCGAGGCTAATTTTTTAAGGTGTTTCATGTTTGAGACATGTTGTTTTGGGTCCTTGCTATGTTTTGGTTGACATTATTTGATTTGCATTGATAAATTGTTTATTAATTTGCGATGATAGTTTATACACATTTCATATTTTGTTGGGCTGACATGTAGTTGATGTTATCCTTAGTTGTGGATATATATGATCAATTGTTTATACCATTTGATGCATGGTGTGAAGTGGAGAGTGAAATGTGAAAGTGTTATGTGTGAATAATGTTCTAATATTTTGAAGGAAAAAGTAAAGTGTGAAGAAGAGTGAGAAGAAGGAAGTGTTCATGTGCTTAACCGAACTATAATTAGGCATTAGTAGATGATATTTTCTTAGTTCAAATCTTTAGGTGTAATCTGAATGTGACTGTAAAACAGTGTGTCATCCTTTGGGCAGTAAGCCTTTTGTATTTGAGTAGTGAGCTCTAGGCAATTTTCCTAAATGCATGTGCATTCCCCATTTGTAATACTTTTAACAAAGTCTAATCTTGTAGATTAACCTCCACCATGGTTTTTCCCCTAATAGGGTTTCCACGCAAAAATCTTGGTGATATGTGTGTCTTTGATGTGGTGATGGTTTATGCTTTCATGTTTGTTTATCAAATCTAAGATTAAGTTTAATAAGTATATTTTTTGTGACAACTAATTCATGCCCCCCTCTCAGTTGTCTTCCCTTCTGTTGTGAACACTTTACTCCATCATTCCCTTCATAAATTTCTTTCAACTTTGTCCATACTTCATGACCAGTAGGTAGAGAAATAACTTTTATTCTTTCATTTTTAGATAAAGCAATGAAGATAGAAAACCTTTCTCTTTCATTTTCTTCATAAGCTACAACTTCATCAATAGTGGAAGGACCAGCTACTGGTATCACATACTTAGTCTCCATAGCTTGCCAAATGTTGAAATTAAGTGAAATCAAATAACTTCTCATCTACTCTTTCTAGTCACTATAATTAGCTCCATCAAACATAAGAAGCTACAACTTGTATGCCATCTGATCTACCTCAAGTGGTTAAGCTTTTTCACCGAGGAACCAAAGCTCTAATAACAATTATTAAAATGCACAATACAACTAAGACGGGGGGCTCAATTAGTTGTATCAAATCTCTTTACTTTTAAACCTAGTCTTTTCACCTTAACTTCAATCTGTTCTTAAGTGTAAACATGAAATGTAAATAATCGAAAGAGAACACCAAAGAAACCAAATTTACATGGAAAACCCAATGAGGGAAAAGAAATGGTGAGGATTAAATCAAAATATAGTATTAATGCCATACCAGATACAAAGGCTCACTACTAGATGGCTCACTACCTAGATTAAGGACTCACTATCCAAAAAGGAGGCTCACTTCCTACAGAGAAACAAAAGAATACATAAATGAAGATCCACCACTAGGGTTCCACACATTCACAACCTGATCATAAGATTCTAGATACCATCAGGTCACTACTTTTAGGAATCTAACACCTTAAATTACTGTTGCCTCAATTCGCTCTTCCACTTTCTTCTTTTCACACTTTTTCACACACTTCACTCACTTTTCTAATTCGTGGATGGATGGATATCAATTTCACTACAGCTTAACTTTCTTTTATACCATCTTCAACCTCAAGAACATTCTCCAAGGTCGACTATACAAATTCATTTACAAATTCAAACTAGGTCGGCTACTCAACATTCCTGTGGTGGATAAGAATGAGAGAGGACCAATTACATATTTAATCTAGGACCCAAATAACATCTTGAAGCTCACAGATTCTTTCTCAAATTGATGCAAAATCCAAATGTAATGTGTAGACACCAGGTTGACCAAACCTAATGAAAACACCAATGATCTTTGAAGTACATGCATCTCCAATAAGATAATCACATGTGGATTAATCAACATGCTTCACCAGTCATTTCACCACTTCTAAGAAAATCTTAGATACATCCACAACAATTACAACCAACTTCATTTTTAGAGAACTCTTCACCAGTCCAACCAGACCAGCCAACAAAACATAGGAGCTCTGGAGAAAGTCTTCCAAAGCACCAAACCACTAGAAATTTTGTCAGAACATAGAAACCATTAGAAATAGTCATCTCCCAGATCCACAAGATCTGAAACCAAATATTAGAATGTTGTGGAGCCAAAAAATTTATCCCAGTCCACAAATAAATAGTTTTGGAAAAACTAGTTCACACACCGGAGAACATATATTCTATTCCCCATCAACTCAGAAGTTGAAACATAGTATATATGATTCATTAAATCTTATGAAAAGACCTAAAAATCTGAATAGGAATATGATCAACATAGAAGAAATGAGAACCACAATACTCGAGCACACTCAAAACATACTTTAAATTCTACTTTCATTATTTCTCAAATTTTCTCAAAATTAGTTGGAAAATACACAAATATGTGTTGAGATCAATGAAAACACCACCAAAAATATTCATACTTGCAAAACCCTTCCATCTCAGTGTCTTTTCATGCTCTTGCATCTATTCTCTTATGAAGTTATTCTTATGACTCTGAAAGTTATCACTAGGTCTATTATGACTATTAGGTCTTTAAAGGTATATGATTTTCTACTATGAACTCTTAGATTGTCATGCTTTTGATGAAAATTATCCAAGGATGTTTTATCACAAAATTAAATTTATGTATATTCTCTATGATGCATTGAAAATTCATTATTTATAGTTGACTATTTATTTGTGTAACCATTACCATGTTTCTTGGGAATGTCATCCCTATACGATATTTTCCTTATAGATATGAATGTAATTTAAAAGGTGACCATAAATATTGATAAGTTTCATGACTATTGTGTGAAGGTAGTAGATGGTCATGACAAGTTTCATAATACCATCATACCACAAGAGCCAAGAAGACACAATGCGGTGTAGCAATAATATCCCACATTACTACAAAGGTTGAGCAATAAATTTGTAGTATGGTGGTAAATCAAATACTTATACCGCATCCCCAAAAGAGCCAAGAAGATATGATGTGGTGTAGTGGTAACATCTTGCATTACCATGAAGGTTGAGCAATAATGGTATGGTGTATCAATAACAACATGCATTACTATGAAGGCTAAGTAATAACGATGTAGTGTAGCAGTAACATCCTGCATCACCACAAGGATCATGTCAAAACAGTGTGGTATCATGGTTAAACTATAAAACAAAATATCACATTTCTTTAAAGCATTTAAAAAAAAAAAATTTCTTACCTTGTGTATATTGCTTCCACATTTTCATGTATGTCTAGCAGGGCACTTGTAACTACAACATATGGCAAAAAAAATCCCTGCTATTATACTTTGATGGATGTCCCTTTATTATTACTGGATATCTGATGTAGTGCACATTATTATAGTGTAAGCCTATTTTTCAAATTGTTTCATTTAGCATCACAAATATTCTCTAAAAGAACATTCTCCCTGGTTAAAATGATGGAAATGGTTCACATCACTTAGAACAATTTCTCATGCAACAATCTTGGAGATGAATTTAGATACAGTGTCAAAATCAAAACATACTTGAAGGTTCTCAAAAAATCTAATAGTTGTACTAGGGGCCATGTTTAACAAACCAAATGCAATTTCTAACTTCTCACTATGGTGGCAGATAAATGATTCTTTTATCTTCTATTCCACAACATTGAGTAAAAGTATTGAATCTTGAAATACCTTGTTTCCTTCATTTTCCAATTTCTCCAATTTTATATAGATCTCCCATTTTTGTGTATGTGATTTGTCTCCTACACAAAAAATAAAGAACCATTTTATTCCCTTCAATCCAACTACATGCATGTATCTTTTTAATTTAGCTATCTTTCATCAATCTCCTTACTATTTGAACCTCACCACACCTGCCCACTTTTGCATAGATGTTTTAAGAAGAACATAATTTGCAACATTTTTAGGATCCAACTAAAAAGTAGTGTTGCTAAAATACTTAGCCTATATTCATATATGATCCATAGGAACCAAATTTTTAACTAGAATATTAGTAATAATGTTTAGGGTGTCCTCATGATAGCTAGCATAGGCACAAAGGTCAACCATGCACATATAATGATCAACTATATATGTAATCCAATAAGGGTTATTGACATGTGAAGTATGTGCAACCCTCATCCACTAAACCTACATGACTGCATGCATCTAGAAAACAAGAAAATATTATAGTGTCAAAGTTTCAGAGTGCTTCATTAATTCAAAGATTCTGAGAGCTTCCTTGCAAAATCCATTTTGTACACATTCTACAATCATATCATTTCATTCCATGAGATGACATCTCTTTGAGGTATTCTATCAAACAATTCATTTTGTACTACATTTTGGTGTCAAATCTTTGGTAATTATGGTTAGTTTCATTACATTTAAATTTTGAATTATGGGAAATTATATATAATAAATAGATTGATGGTTGTTTCGATAGTGAAATTATCTCTCTTGGAAATTAACTGAAATATCTAGAAGGATTATTTTAATTAAAGAGGATTTTGTGGTTATTTTTGTAACAATGATTAACAATGATTTTACAGTGCAACTAGCTTGCTATTTTGATTCAAGCACATACCAAGAATATGGCACTCTACTTCAAACCCTCAACCTCACTTAGTTTAGTCTGCTTACATGGGCATATTAAGGAAGTTGCTAAAAAATTAATTTATATCATTTTTTGTTTTTCAAGGAGAATCATGTGAGATTTATTATGGAAGTGGATCAATATCCTATTTCTTAAGTAAAGATGTTGTAACAGTTGGGAAACTTGTTGTGAAACATCAGGTTAGTAATTTTTGGATGTTAAGGCTTCCTAGTTGGATATCAAAGATATTTTATCATCAACTTAATTTGGAATTTATACATAAATAGATTCTTCCATGGTGCAGGCCTTTACTCTAGTGGAGCTTTTTATTTTCTTCCCCTCTGTGGTATGTTTTCACGTTACCTCTAACTGGTCTGGGTTTTGGAGTTTTCTTTCTGAGTGTTGACTTGTTATTGGAGGTGATCAGTAACTTAAGTGGTGTTTTATCCCTCTTTTTCCAAGACTTTACTGGCCCCTTTTACCCGTCCTTTCAGTTTTTTCATCATGATCTTATTATTCCTATGGTTTTTAGTTGATGAATTGCTATAAATTAACCATTGAATAATCTTTTTGACCTCGAGGGTCATTTTCTTGTCCACCTAGTCATTCCCCTTCTTTAAGAATAATTGTTTCACATGTGCAGAATAGGTGGTTGTTGGATGAAATAATTCTAATCTTAACCATTCATCACATACCTCACAAGGTTCTTGCTTACGTCATGTCAAATGCTGCGAAGCTTGCGATATGCTGCCACCTATTGTATTTAATGGTGGGGACCAGTTTTGATCACTGACCAAGGATGGATGTTGATGCTGATAGTTGTGTACCTTCTAATGCATCACGGTCATCCCTCGCTAACCTCGCACAATTAAAACTTCAATTTTAATAATGTTGTGAGGTACACGATTTGTTGTTGCCTAGACACCAGTGTTTTCGATCAATGAACATGACGGGACCCATTCCGTGCTGATGTGGTGCCCGATAGGCAGATGTCCTATTCACCTGATGACTGGAAGGTGGATGTGGCATTTTCAAATTGTTTTGACTCAATCTGGCCCATTCACCTGGCCAACATTGCTTTTGATCAACGACTCATTTTCAAATGAATTGGTGTTGTACTATAGCCATTCTATCTCACGTGAGTGAATAGTAATGGTCGAGTTCGACTCGACTTGCATAATTAAATGCTAAAAGGATTAGTAAATTACCATTTCAGTGTTGCATTTCTGGATTGAGGAAGAATTGTCTGGTGCTGAAGTAAAGTAAGCCATTATTGCAATTCTCCAGTCTCACTGCATTTGACGCTCGACAAGATAAACCATAAGTAGTATGTACACCTTTTTTTGTGTTTTTGGAAGGTGTTAGCATTGCTTACTAGACAATTGATGACTATTTTCTTTTCGGTTCATGAAGAATTGTTTGAGTAAATTTGCTTTTAGAGCTTGTCTAGGTAATTGCTATAGATTTTGAATATAGAAGAATTTTCTGTGGTGGCAATAGAAAGAAAATTATAATTGTTGGCCATTTTAAAAATAAGCAAACCCTAGCTCGAATTATCATCTGTTTGGTGTAAATGGCACCCAAGGCATGAATTGTTGGTTCCGAAGCTACGTCTAGGGGTTTTTCCCAAGATGTTATTGATTTGTTGAAGCCCTCTACCAACAAGAGGCAGGAGGGAAAAGTGTTGTTCTATGGGCCCTTGCTTTTGGAAGGAGTAGTGGATAAGCAGTGTGGCAGTTGTTTGCCAACTGGTTTACGAACAGGAATTTACTAGTTCCTCTATGTAATCCATGGAGATTGGACCTTGATGAGGTGGTGGTACCCAATGTCTATGAGGATTTAGACCTATTGAAGGATATTTCTACAAGGTACGACCCTATGGCCTGAATGGTCAGAACACATCTTGGCAAGCAAATGATTAAAGTAACCAGGGAGGAAATCACAGAGATTTTTGGTTTGCATGAATGGAGCCAAGATATGATCCTATCAACTTGAAGGTTTTTAGGGAGGAGTATAGAAACACAAAGGGTATATTTAGAACATCCCTTTTGATACCCTATTTGGTTGTGTCAGGAAGAGGCAAGAACCATAGCAAGGTTGTTATTGGCAAGAATGAGCTTGAACCTTTCCCAGTGGACTAATTTGCCATCCATTTCAAGAAGACTGTTTGTGCATTGTGTCAGGTCTTAGGGATAAACTTGAAGAAGACTTTGCCTATCAAAGTGATGTATATGGCTATAAGCCTCGAACACCTGAGCTATAATGTGGTATATGATTTTGCCACTTACCTTGTAGAGAAAATGCATTTGGGTTTGGTAGCCTTGAAGCTGGGAAAGAATTAGGTAGGATTTAAATGGTTTTCACTGCTAATTCATATGTTTTTGTATAGGGGTCAGAATGTGTTCGAGAAAGATATGGAATTGAAGAAAAGAGAAGGAAACATTGAGATACCTGTTCAATATTGGACTAGGGTCCTAGACATGCATGATCATAATTTCGATTATGTAACCTTTCACAATGTTTTCAGATCGAAGTTCAGAAAGGCCTTAGTTTTTGATTCCCCTAGGATTCCAAAGGAAATTCATGATTTCCTAAAACCTATGGAGAGGAGGCCTAAGTTGAACTTAACACATAACTCAGGGGATATTATCCCCAATCACAACACAACAGTTTTTAGATTTTTTGGCACAAATGCCAACCCATTTGTTCTACCAAGGGAGGTCCCCCTTAGACTTGGTTTCATAGAAATCATGAGGTAGTTGGGAGCCTCTCAAGATTTCCATTTGCCTATTGAACAAAAGAAGGGATCTTTCTTCCCTAAATATATAGCTTTTGCCGATTTTGTCATGACAAAGGGAGGGTGGAGGAATTTGCACTTGTTACTCAAGCCATATAGGCTAAGGACTGTACGCCCTAGGAATCATGATCCTGAGGGTTTTATCTCCCAAATGAAGGATAAGCACCAGATTGGGACCTTTGTCCACAACTTTTACTATCTTGAAGATATCATCATGAACATTTTTGATAAGAACTTACAGGATGAGAGAAAGGAAATGTGCATTGCCTATTAAAAATTTGTGAGAAGTAAACAAGAAAAGATACTTGATTTTGGTCCTCTAACTGGTGCCAAAGATGAGCTTAGTAAGGAAATTTATGCTCTTGACAAATTTGACAGTCTGGTAGGGGTCTTAAAGGATGAAAGGATTGTGGAAGAAAGGAGAAAATCACAAATTACTGAGGATTACCCTGAGGTAAGAGTTGAAGAGAGGCCTACCTATTAGCCTCAAAAGAAGATAAAGGTATTTTCTAGGAAAAAGGGAAGCAGGACAAAGGAGGTTACAATGATTGGTGCACCATCTATCCCAAGGCAATTAGTGCTAGGTATTGTTGACCTGGATTCTCCACCAAGGTTTTCAGAATAGATTCACCCACCATCCCCAAAGAGGTACAGGACTGATAGTGTGGGGGATGTTGGCCAGGAGGGTAATGATGGGCAATACATCATTGTAACTCTAGATGAAATGAATCCAGAGATGACATTAGACCCAACTAACATTGCAATGAGTTCAGGAGCAATCACCCTAAGATTGGGGAAGGATGAGATCAAAGGGATTACAAATAATGATGATTTGAGGATGGAGGCTTGCAAAGAGTTCATGATGGATGACTCTTTTATTCATACTCGTGATTTTCTAGATTTTGTATGGAGAGTTCATCTCTCATTATATTCTGAGAAGGTTGCACATGAGAGAAGTTTGCATCCGGAGCTCCCAGAGCAGGTAATTCAGTCAAGGGTTAGAGTGCAGATGAAGGAAAGGTTTAAGGAAATCACACCAGAATAGGGCAGGGCATTGGTTCAAAAATGTGGAATATTTCTACTCCCTGAATGGGATATTACTGATGCTATGGTATTTGACATAGTAAGAAGGACCAATAGGCCACTGCTTGCAATATAGGAGGAGGCTACATTGGCACTTAAAGGATCAACCTTTAGTGAGGAATAGGATGCTCTTGCAATATGGTCACTATCAACTGGGTCTTGAAAACCTATTGTTGCAGAAATATCTGACTTCAGTGGTCATTTTATTGTGAAAAGAATCATTGAAACTCCTACAATTGAGGCTGTTGACATGGTCATGAATGTCTGTGGAGGACTTAACTAAAAATTGAGATACTCTGAGGAGCCAAAATAATGACATTATTATTGAGTATAATAAGAGTCAGCAAAGGGTTGTAGAATTGGAAACTGAGATGGCTTTACTAAGACAATAGATGGAAACCTTAAGGTCTTAAAGGTAGGCTAGCTTTAGCCATACTATTTCTGACCCACCAATAGAGCAGCCCCAACCTTCTATTCAGGAGCAATCTTGCACTATTGTCCCATATAATATGGGACCAATGCCTATTGCAATTGAAAGGGCTAGTAGCTCGGGTGGAGATTTTGTAGGGAAGAGTTAATCTAGCAGGTTAAAAAATATAAGGAGATGGTAAACCAAATCTGAGATGCAGCAAGAAAGAATAACTCAGAAATTGTTGATATTGTGTTAAGGCATTTACATAAACGGGTGCAAAGAAAGATGAACAGTGTTCATGCTAAGTATGCCTTGATGTTGCAAGCACTCGAATTGGCTATCCTTTTGCTAAATAGATGGCGCCCTAGAATGGAGAAGTTAAAATTTATGGCAGTAGGGGCAAAACAGCATGGGGAAAAATACCCTACACTCATAACAACATATCAATTTGTCAAGGGTATTGTGGAGCAAAATTTTCAGGGGTCTGTTGCTCCTATGGAGTCCAAAATCAAAGCATTGAAGAATATTTATGATGGAAAGGATTTGACTCCACTACCTCATATTTTGCATAGTCAGCATAAGGTCAAGCCTTTGCAAGCATGGAAGGAGCAAATGAATAGTGTAATGATTTCTCAAACACATGAGATATGCAAAAATGTTGATATCCGCATGTTGGAAAACACATTGGAAAATTTGTCATTTGTCATTATTTTCCTAGAGAACTTTGATAAAATGGCCACGTCATTGATGGTAAAGTATGCACCTTACCGAAACATGGTGGATTAGGTGGTGGCTTTCAATTGGCCATCTGAAGAGGATTTTGAGTCATGGAAAAGGGTGTTCACTGATGAACTTGAATTGTGAATGTCCTGACCGTGAATTACAATTTGGTCATGAAAACTACAAGTCTGGCCTTAGATATTATATTTAAAATGCATTATATTTTCAAATTCAAGTACAGGTTGTTCAAATGAAATGAGTGCAAAAAACAGTTAAAAGATACTTTGGTGTAAGGTGAGCGACTCTTGGAGCAACGGTTTTCCTTCCTCCACAACAAACTAATGATCATTTTGTTTTGGCTTTTCCTCGCTTACCAACAAATGATGTAAAGATAACTGATTAGGGATTGGCAGTCCAATGAAAAATGGACATGTGTACTCTCTAGCCAAAAGCTTGTTGGCTCCCTTGTTTTATAAAAGGGAATTTTGGGCCGAGGGAGAGGTTTGTTGAAATTACTCAAGATATGTAAGATAAGAGTCAAGTAGCACAGAGAGAAGAACATGTCCAGGTTTTGAAGTTTTGAGTCCGATTTGAGAACTTAGTAAATCATGGGGTTCTTGAGCATACTTATGCTAACCTTGTGATTGTTTTGAGTCTATTTTCTCTCCTATTGTAATAGTTTGCATGAATTATTAATCAAGTATCGATCCAAGTTGATTTTCATTAATTTCCATTTGTTATTTACTGTGGATTATGTTTGACTATAGCTCTAGTTCAAAGGACCGATTAAATGCGTTAGTTATCTAGTAAGTTTATACGAATTAACGCATAGGATTTATCAAGGAGTAATAAATTCAAGTATTGATATATAGATTGTAATGCTATTCATATAGATCATAGGTGCTTTAGATGAAAGTTACCCTATAGTTCAGTTTATTTTTGACTCCGTGGTTTAGGATATGGCACTCAAACTCTAACTACTTTTCATTCTTTGTATTTTGTGTCATGGCTTCAAGAAATTTTAGTCGAATAACTCATATCAACACACTTAGGTGTAATTTCAATTCCTTGTTAAATAGATCCGAACTTTTCTAAAAAGCAGCCAATTTCTTGAAGGTTTATCTCTTTTAACACTGGCGGGAATTTATCTGTTGTTTGTCCATGCATGATCAAACCATTTCTATCATAAATGACAACATATTTTAGGAAAACCCTCCTGGATCTTACAGAGTCCGAAGTGTAGGAGAGATAGCAGCTTTACAACTATCTTCTCGTTAAGTTGGCATAGTGCTTTCAAGACTTCAATAATTGAGCATGGCAAGTTCATAGAAGCTCTTGTGGGTTCTGCTTGGATTGTTATTAAAAATGCCAACAGAATGGTGACTCGATTGGGGATGTAACAAATGAATAGTCTCTAAGTGCAGATTTGGTTTAAGTTAGAGTCAGTTTCATAATATAATTGTTTTGTCCTATCACCATGTTTATTATGTTGAACACATGCATCTAGCTTTCCTATGTTCCTTGTCAGTGTGTTGGGTGATCTTTGAAATCTAGTCCAAAGTCACGAGTGCAAAAGCGAAGTGCAAACACTTCATCATTCCCAATATTTTGGGTGGTGACTCTGATATCTCGAACAACAAATTTCACATAAAGTGCTACACACAACATGCAAAGGAAGGTTCTCAAACATCGAAGGGCATGAAGAAGACAAGAAATTATACAAAAAAGAATCCTAAGCCAATGATAGAGCTCGAGCCAAGATAGGACAAGAAATGGGTAAAAATAAATGATACCCCAAGTAAGTCTATTTCATCTCCTATTGCTTTTTCTGCTACTCTAAATACTGAGATGAATAGTGCTTTTGTAAGTGAAAATTTCTTAGATACTATTATGTCTAAATTGGATCATTGTAGTTTTCCTTTTGAAATGGCATGAGAAATTGAAGTCGACATTTCTAAAGAGGAGGAACGATGGGGTTTCTGGGAATAAGATAAAACATTCCTAAAAGCCACAACACTTGGTACCATGTTTGTCTTCATTGGGAAAAATTTTAAACCTAGAGGAACTCCTCTAAGTGAGGGGATGCCTTTCAATCAGAAGAAGATCAGGCAGAACAACCTTATTACACTCTAGCTCCTAGTGAGGTAGGGCATATTCTTGAAAATGAGACAGACATAGACAAGGATATGTAAATCCTAATTGAGGAAGAAAGGAGGTTACAAGAGGAAGAAGATAATAGAGATAGAATAAGAAAAGAAAATTTAGAGAGATGTCAGGCTAAGAAGCTCAAAAGAAATTCCCAAAAGAAGAAGGTTGAGAAGATGAGGGAAGAGGCAGCTAAGAGAAAAGCCTTTGAGGAAAGGGTGGCTAAGGCAGCTACCGAAAGGGCATGTGAAATACCTAAAGTAACAATCTCAATGGGAGTTTCTACCACTCCCACATATACTTCATCTACTCTATCTACCAAAGGTGTTGATTCATCTGTAGGATCTAAGAAGATAACCTTTCAAGACCATGGGAAAGCTCATATTGACCAGTCTAAGAAAAATTCTCAGGGTTTTTCAAATTACAAGAATGCTGCTAATACTAATGATGAATTAAATGGTATGGTAGGCAAAGGGGTGGGAATTGATCTCAAATCATTGGACTTCCCACAGAATCTTGAGCTCTTAATGTTACAACTGTTGAATGATCAATTACAAGCTGATCTGAGAAAAGCTGAAATAGAAGCTACTAATGCT
The DNA here is from genome assembly GCA_007115665.2 of Sequoiadendron giganteum. Taxonomy (NCBI): domain Eukaryota; kingdom Viridiplantae; phylum Streptophyta; class Pinopsida; order Cupressales; family Cupressaceae; genus Sequoiadendron; species Sequoiadendron giganteum. The sequence goes on along the minus strand of CM021110.1, from coordinate 145,777,286 downwards.
GAAGTGTCACGAAAGATAGCCTTTCTTAAGATGTCTTTGAAAAACCCTCAAGCTTCAGGTTTGAGTAATAGTGAAAATGAGTCATTGAACAAGAATTATGAGAAGCAAGCCTAATCAAGGTGGTGGAAGTGGAGATGGCCATAAGATTATCAGCTCATACTAAGAGAATGGAGATGCAAGCACTGCTAAGGTTTAGCAATCAGGTAGTGGCGACAAAGGTAAAGGTGGGGATGACAAGAAAGACATTGAACAACACATTACCTCCAAAAATGTACATGGAGGCGGGTCACCTCAAGTTGATAGATATAGGCAGTTATGCTTTGATAATATTAGGGGGTATCCAAATCCAGCCTCGGGTAATGCACAAAAACATCTTCCAAAATTCATGGGTAATAATGCTTTCATTGGAGAAGACCATTTGAAAGCTTTTCAAGGCTTTGTCAAAAATTTTGAACTCTGGGATGATGATGTGGCTGTGAAATATTTTATGAAATCATTGGTGGAGGATGCTAGGGATTGGTACAAAGGGTTACTTGATGGTAGTATTGATTCCAAAGATGCCTTTTACAGAGTTTTCAAGGAGCAGTATGGGAATCAGACTGATCCTAGATTCAAGTTGAATGACTTCAACAATATTACTAAGGGGCACAATGAACTAGTTACTGAGTTTAATGCCCATTTCTAGAAGGCTATGACAAGAGTCCCTGCATACCTAAAACCCAATGAAAGTGCATGTTTAGTTGTGTATTGTAACGCCTATGATGCTAAAATGTGTTATTTACTAAGAGATAAAGATCCCCAAAATTTAAGGCAGGCATATAAGATGGCAATTAACATTGAAAATAATAGAAGAGATTTAGGTAAAGTGGGAAGAAGGGAGGATCCTAAAGCTTTTAAAAGCACAAGAAATCAAACAAAGAAAGTTGGTAAACCTATTGCAGCTGATGATAAGATAGATCAATTTCTTACTCTGTTGTAGAAACAAGCAAAGAATGATAAGCCTCACTTCCAAAGAAATGAGAGACCCCCAAGGTTATAGGATTATCCTTATAATACCAATTGGAATAATGGTAAATCCCTACAAGGAAACTAGAAACATAACCAAGTTCCACCTGACCCTCTACAAAGGCAGTCTGTGAATAATACAAAAAATCTACTATGGTGTGAGATATGCAAAATGCCACATTCTCCACAATAGTGTGCAGTAGCACAATCAATGGTGGACTCTCAGGATCATTAGGGAGACTCCCAACCTCCCCAAGACCAGGAAACAATGCTAATCTATTGTTAGGTCCAGCTGATTTGGCCTATGATGATTATTCCTCAGAATATGAGCCTTCTGCCCAGGATGTTAATACTTAGAGGCAACAAAATGAAATATATCATCAACAAGTGTTTCCAAATGAAGGAGATAATGATGATTGTTTTGTGAATGAGTTTGAGATGGATGATACGGTGTTGAGGAGACCTTCTAATGAAGAAATTGAAAAATACATGGTGGCTTTAGTTGCCAGAGCAAGGAATAATATACAATTGAGAAATAGGATTGTCCCTGGTGATTCTGGTAAGCCTTGCAGTTTGTTCATAAAGGAGAAGGAGGTAATTAAGCCAAAGGCAAGTTTGGAGGCCAAAAATATTGATCCAAAGCCTAAGGAGATAAGAGAACCCAAGATATGGGAAAAAAAGGTAGACAAGGCCAAAGAAAATAGTGAAGTTGTACTTCAAAACAACAAGGACAATAACCAGAAGTCTTCTGGTAAAAAAATTTCAAAGGGAAAAGAAAAGGTAATTTTTGAAAAAACATGCTTTCCTGATTTACCAAACTATACTTCAATAGATATGTTCCAAGTGCTTTCGCAAGTTAGGGTTACTGTCCCTTTCCTAGAAATGATGAGGATAGATGAGCATAAAGACAAGACTATTGCACTCATAAATAGTATTCCCACAAACAAAAAAGATGAAGTAGTCTCTGACCAGAATGATATAGAAAAGAAAAAGGTGGTGGAAGAATTCACCACCGAGAGTCCACAAATATTCTTAGGCACTACTATTACAGCTAACCCAAATCATGTCAATCCTTTTTTTCTTGAAATTGATAATTGATGGAAAAATGCTAAGAAATTGCATGATTGAATCAGGAGCATATAACAATGTGATGCCAGTAAAAATAATGCATGCAATGGGACTGACAGTTGATAGTACATATGGTAAGTGCTATGCAATGGACTCTAGGGAAGTACCTGTTATAGGTATCATAAATGATGTTCCATATAGATTAGCAATTTTTCTTGAAAAATAATTACATATGAGTGTTATAGTGGTAGATATTCCACCAACCTATGGTATGTTGTTGTCTCAGCCTTGGAGTGCTTCAATGGGTGGAAATATATAGTGTGATTTGTCTTTTTCCACCTTTTCCATTGAACAGAAAGATGTTAAGGTAGATAGGGAGAAAAGAGCCCGCCACATGATTGAAAATGTGGAGGAATCATTAGAACCTATCAGAATTAACTTTGTAGGAACTAATTTGGAGAACTTTCGTGTTGAGAAGATAGAACAAAGGAAAATATCCGACCAACACCTATTGATAAGGAAGCTTCGAAGGAATTATCAGAAGGAGATTTATGGATCATGTATTTTGATGGAGCTTGCTCCAAAGAGGGCTCAGGAGCAAGAATATTTTTTATTTCCCCACAAAGTAAAACTTTCAAGTATTCACTCTTATTGCAATTTTCTTGTACTAATAATGTTGTTGAGTATGAAGCTCTCATACTCGGTATGAAGATAGCCTTGAAACATGGTATTAAGGTGTTAAAGGTTTTGGGGGACTCTGAGTTAGTTGTTTCCTAGATTAGATCCCACTTTGTAGCTAAAGATAAGAGGCTCAGACAATATCGAAATGTAGTATGGGACACTATTTAAGGGTTTAATGCTTTTGGCATTGAATGGGTTGAAAGAGGACAAAATGCTAGAGCAGACCTACTAGCAAATATTGTTGTTAAACTTGACGATGTAACTTTTGGTGGCATCTCACAAATAGAAGTACGAACCAGGCCTATGGTTCCTGATAATGTATGTAACTGGTAAGTATTTGATGATGAAACTGATATTTTAAAGTTTTTGCATTGTGTGGATCAATATGAAAGCCAAGAAATTGATTTCGGTTCATTTGTAGCTAATGTTGATGGTAAGGAGACCTTATTCGGAAATGAGGTTATTCAGCTTAAAATGAATACTATCCCTAGAGGTTTGGTTGCACTTGAGAGGGTGTTTAATGGCCTTGATATGTCAAAAGCTAAGCAAGCACCATCTCTTAAGGATGATCTAGAAGAAGTAAAACTTAGAAATAGAAAATGCTCCTAAGAATGTCTATATTGGAAAGAAAATGAAGCCTCATGTTAGGAGCATGTTGATTACCTTGCTTCGGAAATATAGAAATTTGTTTTCTTGGTCGTATGAAGACCTAAAGGCATACAGGGAGGATTTGTTTCAGCATGAGATCCCATTAAAACCTGATATGAAGCCTTTCAGGCAAAAACAAAGACCCATCAATCCTACCCTACAACCTAAAATGCAAGAGGAGCTTGCTAAATTAAGGGAGGTAGGAATTATCAAACCAATTAGACACTCATCTTGGATCTCTAATTTGGTACCTGTTAGAAAAAAGAATGGGGATATTAGGTTATGTGTTGATTTTAGGAACCTAAATATGGCCTCTTTAAAAGTTACTTTCACTACGCCATGGGGTGCATATGTGTATGTCAAAATTCTTTTTGGATTGATAAATGCTGGTGCGACCTTTCAAAGAGCAATGGATTTGGCTTTTGCAGATTTTATTGATCTTTTCCTTGCAATTTATCAGGATGACCTTACTGCCCACAGTAAGAAAGAAGACGACCATTGTGCCCATTTGGAAAATATTTTTGTTAGAGCTTTGGAATATGGGATATCCCTGAATTCTAGATAATGTACATTTGGGGTGAAAGAAGGAAAACTGCTAGGACACATTGTTTCAAAAGATGGATTTCAGATTGATCCCAAAAGAGTGGCTGCTATTGACAAGATCATACAGCCGTAAAAGGTATCCAATCTTTCTTTGGACAAATAATTTTCTTAAGAAGGTTTGTCACAAACTTTGCTGAAATTGTCCGCCCAATATCTAAGATGTTAAGGAAGGGAGAAAAAATAATATGGACAGGGGAGCCATCTGAAGCCTTTAAGGCTATCAAAGATGCAATTAAGTAGGCACCTATCCTCAAATCCCTGGATTACTCAAAACCATTCCAGTTATTCTATTTTTCCTCTTTACATACTATAGTTGGTGTACTGTTACAGAAGACCAATGATGGTTTTGAGTAGCCAATTACATTTTTTCAGTAAATCATTGGAAGCTGCAAAATTAAAATATGACATATCTGAGAAGCAGGCATATGCCTTGGTAAAGGTAGTAAAAAATTTCAAACCTTACTTGATGGGAACAGCTGTTGTTGCCTATGTACCAACATTCGCGGTCAAAGATATCTTCACCCAACAAGAGACTATAGGAAGAAGGTGCAGATGGATTAACAAAATTTAAGAATTTAATATTGACATACAGATTACTAAGCTTGTAAGGGGTCAGGGCCTAGCCAAATTAATGGCTGAGGCAAATTTGGAAGTCAATCAGATTAACCAAATAGAGCAACAAAATATTGCACCTATTTGTGACATGCAAACTTGTGGATGGTATAGGAGGATTGTGGAGTACTTGCAGACAATGCAATGTCCTGAAGGCATGCCCCTTACTGAAAAAAGAACCCTTAAATTACAAGCAATTAGATATGTCATTATTGATGGTGAATTATGGTGGAGAAACCCTGAGGGCATTATACTTAGGTGTGTGGATGGGGATCAAGCTAAGGATCTGCTGGTAGAAATGGACAAGGGAGTTTGTGGAGGCCATTTTATGGCTAAAACAACAGCTAATAAGATTCTAAGGGAAGGATATTTGTGGCCTACTGTATTCAAGGATGCACACAAATATGTTAAAAAATGTGATGATTGTCAAAGATTCACCGGAAAGTTAAAATTCTCTAACAATTTACCATTAAGACCTATGTCTATTTCTGCTCCTTTCTAGCAATGGGGTATGGATTTTATAGGAGAAATATCTAAAAAATCTAGTGGGGGACATGTGTGGATACTAGTAGCTACAGATGATTTCACTAAGTGGATTGAAGCAATTCCAGCTAGAAGGGCCACAAGCAAAGTTGTTATTGATTTTTTAACTGAAAATATTTTAAGCCGATTTGGGATGCCTAATAGAATTGTGTCAGATAATGCAATGTGTTTCAGATCAAAAGAATTTGTAAATTTTTGCAATCAGTATGGCATCACCATTTCATATTCATCCCCTTATCATCCCCAAGGAAATGGACAGGAAGAATCTAGCAACAAGAGTTTGATGAAAATTATTAAGCATATGGTAGAAAAGAACAAAAGGGAATGGGATTCAAAACTAAAGCTAGCACTATGGGCTAATAGGACTACTGTTCAAAATGAAATTGGTCATTCACCTTTCAACTTAGTCTATGGGATGGAGGCATGCATTCCTCAGAATAACCTACTGAAAATGTATAAATTTGTCTAGGAATATGATGATGATATATGTGATGAAATGCAACATAGGATGGAAGAGTTGAGTCAATTAGATGAAACCAGAAGGGAAGCACACAAAAGAAATGAGAGGTTGTAGCTTCAGGTGAAGCACCTTTATGATAGAAAGGCAGTAGAGAGAAAATTTGATATTGGAACAATGGTGCTGCTCTGGAATGCTAGATCAAAAGACAAGGGCAAACAAGGCAAGTTTGATCCCCTTTGGTTGGGCCCTTATATTGTTATGGATACACATGGGGAAGATTCATATTTTTTGTAATCACTCACGGGTGAGGTTCTTGAATTGCCAGTGCACAGACAGTTCTTGAAATGCTATTTCTCTTAAAGTAGCTCTTTTCCATGTACGTTGTGCAATCTTGTAAATAGTGTATATAGGTTAGTCATTTTTGTTTTATTTTTGTTTGTTTACCCTATTTGGGCTTGTTCCTAGTTTTGGTTCTCTCTTTGTCTGGTCTACATAACCAGAGTTTTTTGGATTCTTGCTATGCCCACTGGGGGCATACATCCCCAAGCGGAGCCACTGGTGGAGCTTTTTATTTTCTTCCCCTCTGTGGTATGTTTTCACGTTACCTCTAACTAGTCTGGGTTTTGGAGTTTTATTTTTGAGTGTTGACTTGTTATCAGAGGTGATTAGTCACTTAAGTGGTGTTTTATCCCTCTTTTGCTATGACTTTACTGACCCCTTTTACCCATCCTTTCAGTTTTTTCATCATGATCTTATTATTCCTATGGTTTTTGACCGATGAATTGCTATAAATTAACCATTGAATAATCTTTTCAACCTCAAGGGTCATTTTCCCATCCACCTAGTTGGTCCCCTTCTTTAAGAATAATTGTTTTGCATGTGCAGAATAGGTGGCCATCGGATGAAATAATTCTAATCTTAACTGTTCATCACATACCTCGCAAGGTTCTTGCTTACGTCATGTCAACTGCTGTGAGGCTTGCGATATGCTGCCACCTGTTGTATTTAATGGTGGGGACCGGTTTTGATCGTTGACCAAGGATGGATGCTGATGTTGATAGCTGTGTACCTTTCAATGCATCACGTCCGTCCCTCGTTGACCTCACACAATTAAAACTTTAGTTTTAATAATGCTACGAGGTATGCGATTTGTTGACGCGGGACACCGGTGTTATCGATCAACGAATGTGGTGGGACCCATTCTATGCTGATGTGGTGCCTGATAGGTGGATGTCATGTTTTCCTAATCACTAGAAGGTGGATGTGGCATTTTCAAATTGTTTTGACTCAATCTGGCCCATTCACCTGGCCAACATTGCTTTTGATCAACAGCTCATTTTCAAATGAACTGGTGTTGTACTATAGCCATTCTATCTCGCACGAGCGAATAGTAATGGTTGAGTTCAACTTGGCCTACATAATTAAATGCTAAAAGGGTCAGTAAATTACTATTTTAGTGCTACATTTCTGGATTGAGGAAGAATTGTTTGGTGCTGAAGTAAAGCAATCCATTATTGCAATTCTCCAATCTCACTACATTTGACGCTCTGCAAGATAAAATGTAAGTAGTACGTACGCCTTTTCTTGTGTTTTCAGAAGGTTTTAGCGTTGCTTACTGAACAATTGATGAATTTTTTCTTTTCGGTTCTTGAAGAATTGTTTGAGTAAATTCACTTTTAGAGCTTGTCTAGGTAATTGCTATAGATTTTGAATATAGAAGAATTTTCTATGGTGGCAATAGAAAGAAAAGTTTAATTGTTGGCCATTTTAAAAAAAGCAAACCCTAGCTCAAATTATCATCTGTTTGGTGTAAATGACACCCAAGGCACGAATTGCTGGTTTCGAAGCTACGTCTAGGGGTTTTTCCCAAGATGTTATTGATTTGCTAAATCTCTCTACCAGCAAGAGGCAGGAGGGAAAATTATTGTTCTACGGGCCCTTGCTTTTGAAGGGAGTAGTGGATAAGCAGTGTGCAATTCATGATGCCGAATTGCCATACACAGCCTGGCAGTTGTTTGCCGACTGGTTTGAGAACAAGAATTTACCAGTTCCTCTATGTAATCCATGGAGATTGGACCTGGGTAAGATGGTGGTACCCAATGTCTACAAGGATGTAGACATATTGAAGGATATTGCTGTGAGGTATGACCCTATGGCCCGAATGGTCAGAACACATCTTGGCAAGCAAATGATTAAAGTAACCAGGGAGGAAATCGCAGATACTTTTGGTTTGCATGAATGGATCCAAGATATGATCCCTATCAACTTGGAGGTTTTCAGGGAGGAGTACAGAAACACCAAGTGTCTGTTTAGAACATCCGTTTTGATGCCCCATTTGGCTATGTCAAGAAGAGGCAAGAACCAGAGGAAGGTTGTTATTGGCAAGAATGAGCCTGAACCTTTCGTAGTGGACTATTTTGTCGTCCATTTCAAGAAGACTATTTGTGCATTGTGTCAGGTCCTAGGGATAAATTTGAAGAAGACTTTGCCTATCGAAGTGATGTATATGGTTGTAAACCTCCAACACCCAGGCTATAACATGGTATACAATTTTTCCACTTACCTTGTAGAGAAAATGCATTTGGGTTTGGTAGCCTTGAAGCTAGGAAAGAATTGGGTAGGATTCAAATGGTTTTCACTGCTAATTTATATGTTTTTGTATAGGGGTCAAAATATGTTCAAGAAAGATATGGAATTGAAGAAAAGAGAAGGAGACATTGAGATGCCTATCCAATATTGTACTAGGGTCCTAGACATGCATGATCATAAGTTTGATTATGTAACCTTTCACAATGTTTTTGGATCGAAGTTAAGAAAGGCCTTAGTTTTTGATTCCCCTAGGATTCCAAAGGAAATTCATGATTTCCTAAGACCTATGGAGAGGAGGCCTGAGTTGAACTTAACACATAATTGGGAAGATATTATCCCCAATCACAACACAACAATTTTTAGAGTTTTTGGCACAAATGCCACCTCGTTTGTTCTACCAACGGAGGTCCCCCTTAGACTTGGTTTCATAGAAATCATGAGGTAGTTGGGAGCCTCTCAAGATTTCCATTTTCCTATTGAATAGAAGAAGGGATCTTTCTTCCTTGAATATACATCTTTTGTCAATTTTGTCATGACAAAGGGAGAGTGGAGGAATTTCCACTTGTTATTCAAGCCATATAGGCTAAGGACTATATGCCCTAGGAATCATGATCCTGAGGGTTTTATCTCCCAAATGAAGGCTAAGAAATGGACTAGGACCTTTGTCCACAACTTTTAGTTTCCTGAAGATATCATTAGGAAATTTTTTTATAAGAACTTACAGGACGAGAGAAAGGAAATATACATTGCCTATTCAAAAATGGTGAGAAGTAAACAGGAAAAGATACCTAGTTCTGATCTTCTACTTGGTGCCAAAGATGAGCTTAGTAAGGAAATTTATGCTCTTGACAACTTTGAGATTTTGGTAGGGGTCTTAAAGGATGAAGGGATTGTGGAAGAAAGGGGAAAATAACAAATTACTAAGGAGTACCCTAAGGTAAGAGTTGAAGAGAGGCCTACTTATCAGCCTCAAAAGAAGATAAAGGTATTTTCTAGGAGAAAGGGAAGCAAGACAGAGGAGGTTGCAATGAGTGGTGCACCATCTGTCCCAAGGCAATCGGTGCTAGGTATTGTTGACCTAGATTCTCCACCAAGGTTTTTAGAATAGATTCACCCACCATCCCCAAAGAGGCAGAGGATTGAAAGTGTGGGAGATGTTGGCCAAGAGGGTAATGATGAGAAAGACATCATTGTAACTCTAGATGAAATGAATCTGGAGATGCCACTAGACCCAGTTGACATTGCAACAAGTTCAGGATCAATCACCCTAAGATTGGGGAAGGATGAGATCAAATGGATTACAAATACTGATGATTTGAGGATGGAGGCTTGCAAAGAGTTCATGATGGATGAATCTTTTATTCATACTCATTCTTTTCAAGATTTTTTATGGAGAGCACATCTCTAATTATATTTTGAGAAGGTTGCACATGAGAGAAATTTGCATCCAGAGCTCCCAGAGTAGGTAATTCAGTCAAGGGTTAGAGTGCAGATGAAGGAAAGGTTTAAGGAAATCACACTAGAATAGGGTAGGGCATTGGTTCAAAAATGTGGAATATTGCTACTCCCTGAATGGGATATTGTTGATGCTATGGTATTTGACATAGTAAGAAGGGCCAATAGGCCACTTCTTGCAACATAGGAGGAGGTTGCATTGGCACTTAAAGGATCAACCTTTAGTGAGGAATGGGATGCTCTTGCAATATGGTCACTATCCACTGGGTCTCGAAAACCTATTGTTGTAGAAATATCTGAATTCAGTGGTCATTTGATTGTGAAAAGAGTTGTTGATACTCCTGCATTGGAGGTTGTTGACATGGTTGTGAATGTTGAAAAATTCACTAGGGCAACTATGGAGGACTTAACTAAAAATCGAGATACTCTGAGGAGCCAGTATAATGACATTCTTATCTAGTATAATAAGAGTCAGCAAAGTGTGGTAGAATTGGAAACTGAGATGGCTTTACAAAGACAACAGATGGAAACCTTAAGGTCTCAAAGGAACACTAGCTTTAGCCATACTATTTGTAACCCACTAGTAGAGCAGCCCCAACCTTCTGTTCAGGAGCAATCTTGGGTTATTGTCCCATATAATATGGGAAAATTTCCTATTGCAATTGAAAAGGCCAATGGCTCAGGTGGAGATTTTTCTAGGGAAGAGTTAATCCAACAGGTTGAAAAATATAAGGATATGGTAAACCAAATCCGGGATGCATCAGGAAAGAATAGATTAGAAATTGTTGATATTGTGTTAAGGCATTTACATAAACGGGTCCAAAGTAAGCTTAACAGTGTTCATGCTAATTATGCCTTGATGTTGCAAGCACTTGAATTGTTTCCAAGGGACAGAGAATTGGCTATCCCTTTGCTAAATAGATGGCACCCTAGAATGGAGAAGTTAAAATTTATGGTAGTAGGGGAAAAACAGCATGGGGACAAATACCCTATAGTCATAATAACATATCAATCTATCAAGGGTATTGTGGAGCAAAATTTTCAAGGGTCTACTGCTCCTATGGAGTCCAAAATCAAAGCATTCAAGGATATTTATGATGGAAAGGATTTGACTCCACTACCTCATATTTTGCATAGTCAGGATAAGGTCAAGCCTTTGCAGGCATGGAAGGAGCAAATGAATAATGTAATGATTGCTCAAACACATAAGATATGCAAAAATATTGATATTTGCATGTTGGAAAACACGTTGGAAAAGTTGTCATTAGTTTCCTAGAGAACTTTGATAAAATGGCCACGTCATTGATGGTAAAGTATGCACCTTATCAAAACATGGTGGATCAGGTGGTGGCTTTCAATTTTCCATCTAAAGAGGATTTCGAGTCATTGAAAAGGGTGTTCACTGATGAACTTGAATTGTGAATGTCTTGACCGAGAATTGCAATTTGGTCATGAAAACTATAGGTCTGGCCTTAGATATTATATTTTAAAATGCATTATCTTTTCAAATTCAAGTACAGGTTGTTCAAATGAAATGAGTGTAAAAAATGGTTAAATGATACTTTGGTGTAAGGTGAGTGACTCTTGGAGCAACGATTTTCCTTCCTCCATAACAAACTAATGATCATTTGTGTTTTGGCTTTTCCTCGCTTACCAACAAATGATGTAAAGATAACTCATTAGGGATTAACAGTCCAGTGAAAAATGGACATGTGTACTCTCTGGCCAAAAGCTTGTTGGCTCCCTTGTTTTATAAAAGGGAATTCTGGGCCGAGGGAGAGGTCTGTTGAAATTACTCAAGATACTTAAGATAAGAGTAAAGTAGCATAGAGAGAAGAATATGTCCAGGTTTTGAAGTTTTGAGTCCGATTTGAGAACTTAGTAAATCATGGGGTTCTTAAGCATACTTATGTTAACCTTGTGATTGTTTTGAGTCTATTTTCTCTCCTATTGTAATAGTTTGCATGAATTATTAATGAATTATTCATCCAAGATGATTTTCATTAATTTTCATTTGTTATTTACTATGGATTATGTTTGACTATAGCTCTGGTTCAAAGGATCGATTAAATGCTTTAGTTATCTAGTAATTTTATGCAAATTAACACATAAGATTTATCAAGGAGTAATAAATTCAAGTATTGATATATGGATTGTAATGTTATTCATACAGATCATAGGTGCTTTAGATGAAATTCACCTATAGTTCAATTTCTTTTTGACTCCGTGCTTTAGGATATGGCACTAGAACTCTGACTACTTTTCTTCCTTTGTATTTTGTGTAATGGCTTTAGGAAATTTCAGTCGAATAACTCATATCAACACACTTAGGTGTAATTTCAATTCCTTGTTAAATAGATCCAAACTTTTCTAAGAAGTAGCCAATTTCTTGAAGGTTTATCTCTTTTAACACTGGCGGGAATTTATTTGTTGTTTGTCCATGTACGAGCAAACCATTTCTATCATAAATGACAACATATTTTAGGAAAACCCTCCTAGATCTTACAGAGTCCAAAGTGTAGGAGAGATAGCAGCTTTACAGCTATCTTCTCATTAAGTTGGCACAGTGCTTTCAAGACTTCAATAATTGAGTGTGGGAAGTTCATAGAAGCTCTTGTGGGTTTTGCTTGGGTTATAAAAACCGCCAACATACTCAAACAACACAAGAACTAGGATTGACATTTTTGTTGTCTAATTAGGTTTGATGGCATTCTTGGACTTGGTTTCTAGGAAATTTTTGGTGATAATGTTGTTCCAATCTAGTTAGTGTTGATAGCCTTCACTCTATAATGCCAACTTCATTCTACAATGTAAGCATACCACCTTTCTTAAACTTTGAACAAGGTTCTAAAATCAAGGGTTCAACATGCATATTTTAGGCCTATGTTGAACACTCTATTTAAGGAATTTGTTGACAAGGCTACAACTTTTAACTGATTTATCTTTTTGCTATGTTTCGACTTACTTTTGTAAACTTTCAATATACAATGCACTTTTATTCTTTTTGAATTGAGACTAATAGTATTTTTATTTTTTGTATTGAGGAACAACTTCATTCAAGGTGGAAAAGTTGGACCCTGTTTCTCATATCAGATGGAGCATTGCATATAAAGGAGGAAAGATTCTAGTTGGGTTATTGTTAACTATATTGAGGGAGATAGCTTCATATATGGGACATAATCAACACTCTCTTTCTTAGTTTCTACACATTAGATCTTGCTCCAGGAAAATTTCCCATGTTGTAGAAGTTTTAAGAGATGAAAGACGCATGTGCTCGCATTGAAAGGCTCCAAAAATGTATTTCCATCATTGTAGAGGTTTTTTGGAGAAGTTTCTTTCTTGTAGTCATTTTTGTGCAATATTGTAACTCATTTTTTTAGTTTTGTGATTGAAAATAAAAATTCTAATACTCTATTTCTAAGTTGTAACTAGAACACCTTTATTTTATTAATAAAGTTCATCGATTTTGCCTTCTTGGTGGCTGTCTTATTGTGTGAAATTGATGATTGATGTTTATTTTTGTGTTTTATATTTAAATCCTCAAATATCAATCAATTAAAGTGACTAAATTTACTACTAATTGATGTCAATTAATAATTAAATTGACTAAATATACTACCAATTGTCAAAAATCAATGAATAAATGAATAAATATATGACTAGTGAAATAAGTGAATAAAAATGACTAAATATACTACCAATTAACATAAATCACTAAATAAATGACTAAATATATGATCAATGAAATTAGTGACAAAAATTGGTGAATAAATGACTAAATATATGACCAATGAAGTCAATGAATAAAAATGACTAAATATTCTACTAATTGATAGAAACCATTGAATAAATGACTAAATAAATGACCAGTTAACAACAACCAATGATTAAATATACTACCAAATATGCTACCAAATATACTACCAAATATACTACCAAATTAATGACTAAATATACTACCAAACTGATCAATTAAAACAACCAATAAATGACTAAAAATGGTTTAGTCATCAATCTGGTCATGTTATAAATGACTGTTCATAAAATACTAATGGTCACATGACCAAGTTCAATCATTTATAAGTAGGTTTTAGTAGTTTATTGTTGTTTTTGTACTAGTGTGATGGAGCTTCGAGATGCTCTTTGAGCTTCAACTCATCCTTCCTCACTTGATGACCTAAGACCTATGCCTTGTGGTTTCCTTGTTCTTAAACTTGTTTTGACAATAAGTCCCCATGTAGTTGCTCTTTCTGTCATATAAACTTTAAATATAATTTTCCTTGAAACACTTCTATCTAAAAAAACCACTAGTTGAAGCTCCATTGGTGCTATATCTTGTATTTCTCTAGTCTCATTTATTTTTATTTTAGTCAATAACATAGGTGCTACTTGTTTGATGACCACTTTTTCTTTTAACAAGGTTACAAGAATATTTTCTTGCTTGCTCACTGAATTTATCCATAGACATATGATGGTTGTACTTTTACCAGGGTTTCAAGAAGCTTATCTTGCTTGCTACTGATTTGACTAAAAGAGGGAAAATTTTGAGGTAGTAAATGGAGGATAATCTCCACTCTCTAAGGCATTGATAGGATAGAAGGATGAATGTCTTGTTAGAACAAAATAACATATTCCTAAAGTATTGATATTCAGAACTAAATGGTTTAGGTGGGGCAGATAAAATATCTAGGAATGAATTACTAGTTTAGGGCTTGCCATTTTAGTACTGCAACTTGAATACCCATATTGACTACCATAATTACATTATTTTTGTATGGTGACTCATAGGATGATGAGTAGTTAATAGGTTTATATCTTATATCTTCCTCACAACTTACTTATGTCTTTCTTATCTTTGTGTGAACCAAGCCACCAAATAGTTGGTATCAAACCCTACAAATCTTGAAAGTTGAGTTTGTCAAAATGGCTTTAATGTCCATCACCATATGGAATCTTAAAAGTGATATAACTCAGATTGTATGTGCCTTATGATTGTGACCATCATGTATGTCCTTAAAACCTTTTATCACTAGCATTTATGAAAAAAATAATCTGATAAGGTTGTTGAAATAATGAAGAAGGAACCCTTTGATGTGTTGTCATTGATTTTAATAATGTTTGTTGACAATCTTGTCTGATCTGATAAATAGTTTTTGTGTCATTTTGATTTGGTAATTTAGTCTAGATTCGCTCATAGTACAAGATCATCTTATTCGGTTACAATATTTTGTTTGGGACTACTAAATACATCTATGCTGAAATTTTCAAAAAAATTGGTCAATTTGGCTAAAAGTTACAAGTGACAAAAGTTTGACAAATTGTATTTTGGCTTATATAGTACAAGATGATAAGTTTTATTTGGTGTGTATTCCTCCGATGTTCGGTTTCAAAATCTACAATTTTGGGAGATGATTTACATGTATCAATACTACATATACTCCAAATGGTATTGCTTATATGATTATATGGATGATTGATATTGGATAGATTATCTTATTTTGTGACTAAGTCTAGTCCCTAGCCGACCTAATGCTTGAAGTTGTGCTATATAGATTAGTATGTATTATGGATGTTAAGGGGATTTATTTTAGATCTATTCCAACCTCAATTCAAGTGTTTCACTTTTCTTTAGTGCAAAGAAGTTTGTTTCCATGTGTGAAGTCAACTAAGTGTTTTTGAATTGAAATGGGGCTACATCTAATTAGGCTAACCTAACTGATTTATATGGATGTAATAGAATATATATGTGGAATATTCTTGAGTTGCATGTGGAGAGTAAGAGAAGTGAGTGTGCAAAACCTAAGATTGTGCAAACTTGCAAATTTATATGTGTGAAATCAAAATAAGGGTAGAATTGTTGTGTATGTTGAGTGACTACAAAGTAGAGTAGTATTTTGTATTCAAAAATTAATTGGAACTAAATTAAACACAAGGAAGGTGCACCTTACATTAGTTCACACCTTGGTTGTGTAGCCATTTTTTTCTCATATCTATTTTTTGGTTGTGAGCCTTTTTAAGGATAGTGAGTCCTAGTAGTGAGCCCTATAATATCTTATAATTGGTTATAATATATTGTGAGTTAATCCTCACCATGGTTTTTACCTTTTTGGGTTTCTCACATAAAAATCATAGTGTTCATGTGTTATGTGGTGTTGTGATTTCCTTCATGTACTCATTCATAGTTGTAGTTAAATATGTTTTAATAATTGGTTTGATTATGACTAAATGATTTAATAGAATACTGATTAACCCCCCTCTCAATATTTTGGATGTTCAACAATTGGTATCAAATCTTACTTCCTTTTGAAAATTCTAACTTCTTGAGGAGGACCTTAGAGGTTAAACACATGGCTAATAAAAAGTATCTTATTCCTTCAGAAGAAATTTATGCAATTGAATATGAAGAAGATGACTGCATGTTTCACAAAGAAGAACTTAAAGCTTCTCTTGAAGATCTTGACAAATTTGAAAGTGAGAACAAAAATTTGAAGGAAAGCCTAGGAGAAGCAAATTAATGCATCAAAAATCTAAGAGAATAAAGCAATAAGTTCAAAGAAAGATATGGAGAAATTTATGAATAACTGAAGAAGGAAAATGAATACATCACTAGACTAAAAGTGCAAGTGGAAGAAAAAAAGAGAATTGAGGATTGTCTGAATGCTAAGATACAAAGCAAGGTTGATGAATGTATAAATCTTGAACAAGAAGTGGTATCCCTAATATTTTATTTGGAGAAAGAAAGAGCTCACGAGGACAAATTCAAAATAAGTACTACAATTCTTGATGAATTGATTGCAATTCAAAAAGACTTCTAAGGATAAAGGTGGTTTGGTACTTGAAAAAGTAAAAATCTCAAAGGAAAATAAAACACCTAACAAGGTTAACAATCAAAAGAAAACTCAAGGAAATGGTAGATAGTTCAAGAATCAAAGAAGCAACATTGAAAGACCTCCCATTAGACAACCAAATGCTCAAAGGTACCCATCTTTCAATGGTATTTTTTTTTAATGCAATAAATTTGGACATAAGGCTATAGAATGTAGAAGTAAAATGAATTAGAATGTTGGATCCTTTTCTAGACAATGTTTTTCATGCAAGAAATTTGGACATAGAGTTACTAAGAGAAAAATTCAAATGATGAATAGGTTCAATACTGGTAGTATGTTTCAAAAATTTAATGGCTACTATTACAAATGAAATGTATTTATACATAAGACTAACTAATGCAGATTAAGAATGAATAGAAGTTGGTTTGGTTAGAAAAAAATGATGTGCTACATTTGCAACAAACCTGGACACATTTCAAGATTATGTAGAAGCAAGAATGTAAGACAGGTTAATCTAGAATAGATGAATAATCTAGTGAAGAAATTTGATCCTACTAAATTCAAGAAGAAAATGGAGAAGATTTGGAAGAAAAAAGAGGAATCTGAGAACAAGGATGAATTAAATGCATATGTACCTACATCTAGTGTAGATATTTCTTCTAAAAATAAGCCCATGATAGTCCTAGGGGGATCAATAACAAAAAAATCTAACCTCCCTGGAATCATGAGGTGTCAAACAATGACACATGCTTAGTCTTTTGTAAAAGATTTTGATAGAAAATATGTAAATCTGAAATATTATAGATCCTTTAAGGGTTTACAATGTTTTAATGAAGTGCTTACTACCTTTTGGGAATTTGAGGTATTAAATGTGAAATCAAGGTAGATTGATAATTTATAAAGAAAAATCCCTAGTCAATTTTTAAATCACTTTTGCACATTTGAAAGAAAGAAAAGTGAATTAAGGAGTGATTGAAGGTGATCCAAAGAAAATTGGTTCAAACCCTAGTTCTTGTTGAGCACAAAAAAATAATATGGAAACCTAGTGTAAAAGAAACTAGACTTTTGGAATTGGTCTCCTAAATTTAGTAGTGATTTGGATGTAAAGTATGTGAAGATAGCTCTAAGTAGAATGCATGAAAAATTCATGTGGACCGATATGCTTGGATTTATTTCAAAAGATGCAATTAAGGCTATAATTGGATTGTGTGATACTAGACCCATATCTATGTTGAATTCTATAAAGAATGATGTAGTTATATAGCTAACTAGTCCCACATTTGATAGGAGGGAACTAACTACTAAATCAATCATCAATCCTGTAGTGAAGTATGCATCTATCATTATTGGTCTCAAAATCTATTTCCAAAATAGAGAAAAATCAGTGTATGCAACTACAATAGATGTTGCTCATGACATGGTAATAAATGGGAAAGATTATGATTTTTGTTTATTTCTTCGATAGTAACTTTTGGAGAACTTGCATCAGACCAAAATAAAGAAATATTTTTTCGAGTATGGAACACTGATTGTTTGCTTGCTTTTCTAATTTATGAGATAGCTACCTAGAAGAAGGAACATTACATGGGATAGAAGAAGACCAGTTGCACAACAAAATTTTGACTATTTACACAATATTGGAGACTAAAATGCACATGCTAATGTATTGACTTCATTTTTCTTTGTATTCCAAAGGAACATGTATGAGAGAAATAATTCCTAAGAGTTTAGTGGAGAAGTATGCAAATGACATAAAATTTCTTGTCTCCACTGATGAATATATAATAGAGGTAGTAGAACCCAAAAAAATGTGGATTGAACCTACGGGATATGAAATTGATGAGAAAGAGGCTAAGAGATACATTGAGATATTATTAAGAATCCCTAAGGATCCCTCTCTACCTAGACATGACACATATGAGGAGAAATCCACTTAAGTATATTTGGAGACCTCAATGCCTGCTAGAACAAAAAGGGTGAAGAAACAAGTTGAAAAACTCTTTGGAATGCATGGCTTCTTGAAAGAAGATGTTGACATATTAAGGCAATTTGCATGAAAGAGGAAATCTAAATCAATTGAGACAACTGGTGAGTCCTCCAGACCACATAGATTAGGAAGATCAACTTCCACCCCTACCTCTGCAATACCAAAACCTACTACCATAGCTACCATTAAAGAGAAGAAAGTGGAGGTGGAGCCCAATGCCCTAGATGCAGTTGATGTACCTGCACCCTTCAGACCCAACATACAAACCTTAAAGAGGAAGGATGTACCTTTGATAGCACCTCCAGCTACCTCTAAAAGAAGAAAGAATAGAAAGCATCTAGAGATCAGAACCTAAGTGATGTTGTGGAAGAAGAAATTGAGCTTGGCTTAGAGGAATATGAACAATTGAAAAGGAAGAGAATTAGTGTTTCCACTAGCAGTGAGGGTGCCTCACAAGAGGCTAATACTAAATCATAAAGGATCAGAGTCAATATTGTGGATTCATTTGAAGAAGAGGAGATGGAAAAAGAGAAATAAGCTTTTAGAATTTATACGCATAAGAGGAAAAAGAAAAAGAAAATGGATGAAGTCACACCAAAGCCTGAGAAGAAGAAGCTTGAGCCTCCTTTGATAAGAGCTCATCCACCTATAAAGTTGGAATAGTTGGTTAACAATATGTTAGAACATGATGGCTTATTCGAAGCTAGTACCAAATTATATGATGAATTTGGTGGAGAAGATCAAAAAACTGTTATAGATGTTATTGTTTAGTATATGATCATTATGGATGAAAATATGGAAAAAATGAAGGATAGGGTAACTAATGTTTTATGGAAAGATCTAGTGAAAATAATGTTGAACAAGACAAATAAGAGGGGGGTGTATCAGTTGTAACAAAATTTTAATGTTAACCTTTAAGAAATTCCACCAGAAAATTAGATCAACATAAATCCTTTACTCTAATAATGTGATTAATCATTAAATGCAAAATTAGAAATTGGAAATCATCACACATACACAATAACACTAAATTCACATGGAAAATCCAATAAGGGAAAAACCACAGTGAGGATTAGCTCACAGTATAGAGAACATAAAATCCTATTACAAAGGCTCATATCCAAAGAAGGCTCACTGCCAAAAACATGACTTGTTGTCCAAATCAGGACTCACTATCCTAAAAGGGTTAGGTACCTAGAGGGCTCACTACCATAGAATTACAAAGATGATAGAAGAGATAAATTATAGATAGAAAACAATCTCAATGCAACAAAGACTCCCACCAAAATTTTCTCACACACTTGTAGACATGGATGAATGACAAAGTACACCTTCAACTCATTGCATCCAAAAATTCAACAATTAAATCTCCCACTAATCTACACCACTTCATAACACATACACACTTATTCATATATATCTCACAACTATCTTTCTTGCAACCTATATCTCATCTTTCACACAAACATCTCACCTTATATTTATATCGTCTTCAACTTTGAAACATATCAAAAGTCGACCACACACCATTTGCATTTATAAATTCAAATTAGGTTTACACCAAAAAATTCTAGGGTTGAATTAGAATGAGGGAAACATAGCCACACACTTTAGCAAGCTTCCATAATCCTCAAAATTAGTGTTAAACACAAGGTCGACTAAACCAATGTAAAACATATAAATCAATTAAGCACACAAACTGAACATTATCCAAACATTCTAGATAAGAAAACTAACTTGAAAACATTCCCAATATCTTATCCTCAAACTCACAAGTCATAAGACTTAAACAAGAAGAAATTTGGAGCAACTAAATTTCTCCTAGACCTCAACTAAATACATTAAAAAACATAGTTAACAACTAGTGAACATAACTCACATTGAACAACGATCCAAAAATCTAAAATCCGGATATAGAAACTTCCAATGACCATGATTAACATATCTGAACCATACAAACATAGGAGAAGATCCCAAAGTAAACCCGTAGTAACCACTAAATACCTACAACCTTTCTTCATTACAATTTTCTCCATATCCTTGACATAAACAACCAATAACCATTATCTGTAACATCAATGACAACATCAACCAATGGAAAACTAGTTAATTAATTGACATTAATGCCAAAACCTTCATACTTGCTTCATACTTGCAACAATATCCCCCATTTTCATTAATGGAAACACATGATGTGAAAAACCATCAAAAACAACACACCAAATCTAAACATACTTCCTCACAATTTTACAATTTTGCTTCTCCCCCTTAGTAGATAATATTTTTCCCATGATACTTTCTCTCTCACACATCTTTCTCTCCCCCTTTGACCTCAACAACAAATGAACAATATATTTTACATTGATTTCCCCTTTGACATTAAGAACACAATACTCTTTCAATAATAACACATGACACTACCTACTCCCCTTGAGAGGTACCCACAAAAACATCAATCCAGAAGAAAGATAAATCCATAGACCCACCAAACTAATTCATATCCATATGAATCTAGTTTAATGAAGGAGGGGCAATGACCCCTAACTTCTCCTAGAGATACTCAAAAGTATCTTTGGGAAGAGCCTTCGTAAATATGTCAAAAAATTGATCCTTCATAGGTACATACTCAATTTTTTCTTCATTTTCCATAACATTCTCTCTCAAAAAGTGATACCTAATAGATATATGCTTTTTCCTTGAGTGCATCACTAAAATATTTGAAATTTTAATTGCACTTTTATTATCATTAAAGATAGAAATAGGATCATAATATATTACTCTAATATCTTTCAATGTCTATATCATCCAAAAAACTTGTGTACAACAAGATTTTGTGGCAATATACTCAATTTCAATAGTGGATAAGGAAACTAAAACTTGTTTTTTACTTAACCAAGCCACCAATCTATAACCAAGAAAGAATACATCACCACTTGTACTTTTTTTGTCATCTACACTGCCATCCCAATCTGCATCAACATAAGCATTTAGTGTAAAATTAGTATCCCTAGGATACCATAAGCCATAATTCAGAGTTCCATTCAAATATCTAAAAATTATCTTAACAACAACATGTGTTTCTTTAGGATCTTGTTGAAATATAGCCACAAGAAAAACTGCATGCA
Organism: Sequoiadendron giganteum; assembly: GCA_007115665.2. Classification (NCBI taxonomy): domain Eukaryota; kingdom Viridiplantae; phylum Streptophyta; class Pinopsida; order Cupressales; family Cupressaceae; genus Sequoiadendron; species Sequoiadendron giganteum. Next base: position 145,755,683 of record CM021110.1, on the reverse strand, counting down.
TTATAGCTAGTCTAGTAGAAGTTAAATACAACAATTCACCAATCATATATTTGTATTTTCTCTAATCAGCCTTAGGTGAATCATCATCCTTACTCAATTTGCAACTAGTCACCATAGGAGTGCATACTGGTTTGGAACAATCCATTCCAAAATTCTTCATAATTTCTCTTACATACTTTGATTGTGAAATAAAAATCCATTTCTTTGTTTGATTGATTTGTAGCCCAATAAATAAATTCATCTCACTGAACATAGACATCTCAAATTCTTTTTGCATCTCTTCAACAAACATTTTTCACATAGTTTCATTTCCTCCAAAAATAATGTCATCGACATATACAACCACTATCAAGATCCTGTCATTTTAAATTTTAAAATATAGATTACTATTTGTTGTACCTTTTTGGAAACCTCTTTGAATCAAATATATGTCTAACCTTGCATACCAAGATCTAGGAGCTTGCTTCAATCCATATAAATCCTTCTTCAATCTGCAAACCATATCTGATTGATCTGACAACTAAAATCCTTATAATTGTTCCATGTAGACCTCTTCCTCTAACTCACCATTCAACAATACAAACTTAACATCCATCTGATAGAATTTGAAATCTTTATGAGCAACAAATGCTAAAATCATTATAATAGCTTCCATTCTTTCCATTGAAGAAAAAGTATCCTAAAAATATATACCTTCTACTTGTGAGTAATCCTTACACACAAGCCTTTCTTTATTTCTAACTATTTGTAGATGGTCAATGCTCCCCTCAGGATTCATGACATGGACTAACCACCTCCCATACACCCATTAACTTTGGCAATTTTATCAGGCTTTAAAAGGTCAACCTATTAATTCTTGATACAATCGCTAGAGTTAACAGATCCACATGAGGTAGTTAGTCCATGTCACGAATCCCAAGGGTTGGAATGTGATGATATTGATTGTTGTCATTAATTATTGTCATTGATGCCAACATATCTTAGTTTTTAATTAAGGTTCAGCTTTGTTACTTTGGTGATCCAGATTGGCATTCTTTGGATGTTGTGTTGTGATGATCTATCTTCAATGGTGCTTGTACTAGTCCCATATATCTTGCAATATAATGAGATATACTCTTTTGGGTACGTACCTATCTACAAATTGGTTAGCGTGTTCTAGAACATTGCTTGCATCATAATGTGTATATCCTACTCCTTGGTTCTGGATATAATGGTTAATATGTAGTGTGTTGATTTGAGTGAGGAGGTTATGTGTGGTCCACGTTTCATTCCCTTCCATTGTGGGAATTTTTTTATGGTGAAATAATTCAAATTGTCTTTGACTAACTTAGGAGTTTATGGAAGCATGAAATGGAATTGGGTTTGGCTAACTTGAGAAGAATGTGAAGGAATTGATTGGAATAAGTAGAAGTTGATCCCGTTTGATGAAAGGAAGTGTGGTGAATGCAAATATGAGAATCTAGACATTGTGTGAAAGTATACCAGAGACAACAGATAGTGAGTTTCTTCTAGTGTAACTATTGGTGATAGATGTTTTTGTGGTGGATTCCTCTTCATCATTCTTCTGGCAGTGAGCCATTTTCAGTAGGCAATGAGCCTTTCTCTTTTGGTAGTGATACCTTTTTGTATCTCTATCTATAATAGCAAGTAAATAAGCCCAACCAATAGTGATCCACCCTATAGTGAGCCCTTGTAAAAATCACCTTAACCAGTGTCACCTTAATCAGTGTTTTATAATTGAGAATTAACATTCTTCATGATTTTTCCCATATTGGGTTTCCACAAAAATTCTGGTGTTCTTTGTGCATGTTGTTGTTAAGTTCTTTCATTTTCATATCAATTTAATTGCTATTTGAATGATTTGAGTTTTCTTTGGATTAGTTAAGGATAAGAATTTTTTTTTATAATAACTTATTGAGCCCGCTCCCCCTCTTAGTTATGTAGACTGTTCTATAATTGGTATTAGATCTTTGGTTCCTTGAAGGAGAGCTTAACCACTTGGGGTAGATCGGATGGTGCACAAATTGATAATTCAGGTGTTTAATGGATCTGACTACAATTTTTGGATACTAAAAATGAGAAGCTACCTAATCTCTCTAGGGTACAAAACTTGGAAACTTTTTGAGACAAAATATGTTGAACCGAAAAATGGTCCTTCTAATGTTGATGAGATTTTTGCTTATGAAGAGAACAAGAAGGCAAGTTATGAAATCTTTAGTTCTTTATCTAAGACTGAGTTATCAAAATTTATTTCATTGGAAACTTCTTATGATGTTTGGGAAAAGTTGAAATAAATCTATGAATTAAATGATAGAGTTAAAGTATCAAAGAAGTTGACAACCAAGTGTAGATATGGAAAATTGAGGATGGAAGAAGGTGAGGATATAGCAAGCTATTTTTAGAGAGTTTACAGTGCAATAAACGAAGTCAAAAATCAAGGAGGCACTCTGAAAAATTAATATGTTATGGAGAATATTCTGATGACCCTATGGAAGAGCTACAGTGATAAGATCTCAGCTATTGAGGAAGTTTATGATCCAAATAAATTCACCAGAGAGAATCTATTTGGCACCTTAACCACATTTGAGATGATAAAATTTGGAAAAGAAAAGGAGAAATTTGAAACAACCTTCAAAGCCACGAGAATAGAAGATGATCCAGATAGTGAAATTTCAGATGAGTTGGGAGAAAAATTCACAAGAAAACTAAATAAAGGTATTGGAAAGTACAAAGGTATGCTACCTCTTAAATTATTTAGATGTGGAAAGATTGGTCATTTAGCAAATAAGTGTACAAAGAAAATAACAATAAAAAAATTTAAAGAGACCAATAAGAAGGCCTATTATGTTAATGAGAATGCTAGTATTTTAGATGATGAATCAAAGCATGAGAATTATTTGTTTTTGGTAGAAAAGGATGAACTTAGATTTGATATCTCTAATATATTTCTGGAATCTAATGATAACATTGAAGTTGCATTATTTGTCCAAAGAAATAGAGATGAATGGTTGATTGATAGTGGATGTTTGAATCATATGATTGGCGATAAAAGTAAGTTCATAAAACTTGAGAAATATGATGGAGGTTCTATTAGATTTGGAGATGATAAAACAACACATATTGTTGGAATTGTTTCTATTACCTTTGATGGAAAATATAGCACTAACAATGTTTATTATGTGAAGGTTTTATATCATAATCTTTTGAGTGTTGGATAGATGTGTGAGAATGGATATAATGTTGTATTTTAGGCTGATGGTTGTGAGATCTGAAAGAGTTATGAAACTATTATTGCAGTAGGAAAAAGAACAAGTGGGAACATGTATCAATTGGAAGGAGCTACAAAGAGATGCCTATTTTCTTAGATAAATGATAGCTAGCTCTGGAACCGAAGGATGTGTCAAATCAACTTTGACAACTTGGTAAGGATAAGTTCAACAAGGGTAGTCAGAGATTTGCCTAGATTGACCAAACCAGAAAGCATCATCTGTAAAGGATGTCATGAAGGAAAAAAAACCAAGGTACATTCCAAGGAAAAGAAGAATCATCTACTAGATTGTTGGACCTTGTACACAATGACCTATGTGGTCCAACCAGAACATGAAGCCTGCAAGGTGAGAAATATTTCATGCTATTAGTAGATGATTATTCTAGACTAACTTGGGTCACATTCTTAAGAGAAAAATCAGAAGCTCTAAAAAAATTTAAGATTTTCAAGGCAAGAGTTGAGAATGAACTTGATAAGAGAATCAAGTGTTTAAGATATGATAGAAGATGAGAGTTCACTTCTGATGAATTCAACAAGTTTTGTGAGAAAAATGGAATTAAAAGATAACTATCTACCTCTAGAACACCACAGTAGAATGGTGTAGTGGAAAGAATGAACCAGACAGTTCAAGAAGCAACTAGAACAATGATCATGGAAGCAGATTTACCATAGGTCTATTGGAGAGAATAAATACACATAGCAGTATACACTCTTAACAAAGTACTATTCTAGAGGAAATATGGGAAGATGTCATATGAGCTATGGCATGGAAGAGCTCCCACAATAAATTACTTCAAAAACTTTGGAAGCAAGTGCTACATTTGGAGAGATGAGGAAAATAATGGAAAGTTCTACAACAAAGTTGATGAAGGTATATTTTTGGGTTACTCTACAAGAAGAAAAGTGTATCAATGTTATAACAAGAGATTGAACAAGATAGTTGAAAGTGTGAATGTGAAGGTCAATGAAGATGTTCAAATAAATCTTGACAAGAATATTGGATATGAATTAGATGAATCAGATGACAAAGAAGAAAATTATAAGAAAGAAGAAGAGACAAAAGAGGCTTCGGCAAATTCAACCAAAACTCCAAGGTATGTATAGAGAAACCATTCAAAAAATTAGATTATTGGAGATAAGAATAAATGAATCATCACAAGAATAAAATGCAGCCCAAGAGCAAGTGTTACTATGTCTATTCTCAGAAACTAAGCCAAATATTATGGAAGAAGCATGCAATGATAATAATTGGTATCAGAGCCAAAGGTGTTGGGTGTGAATCCCCTCAAGTAATGTTGAGGGGGAGATTGTTGGCAGATGGCTAGTGCTCCCCTTAGGATTTGTGACATGGACTAATTGCCTCCCATGGATCCATTAACTTTGGTGATTGTATCAGGCATTAATAGGTTGACCTTTTGGTGCAAAAACAACCATGGGGCCAACACTAACTACTTCTCCATTCTTATTCAACTTGTTTCTAAATACCCATTTTGATCCAATTTTTTTTTATCTATTGTTCTAGGGACCGATTCCCAAGTTTGATTCTTCTCAATCTGCATAAGTTCTTCTTCCATGACTTTCATCCAATTTTCATCATTACATGTTTCACTCACAATATTTGATTTAATCTTAGAAAATAAACAAATTTATCTCACTAGTATCAACAACTCTTCTTGTCAATACTCCTTTCCTCTTGTCTCCAATGATTTGATCTTCTAAATGATTTTTTTGCACATATTTAGGTGTGTTTGGGGACACCACTAGAGCTTCTTCTTCTTCTTCATTATGCTTCTCCTATTCTTCCATGACTTCTTCAACTCTTACACAATCAGGTTCATCAAATACATATCCATCAACTTCAATATAATTCTTCATTGATTCATCAACCTTGACATTTGTGATTTCTACAATCTTCCTCAGTATTTTATTGAGACATATGTAATCTTTTCTCTTAGTCGAATATCCAAGAAAAATACCTTCATCACTTCTAGCATCAAACTTCCCTAAATTTTCTTCATCTTGTTTGATATAACATTTTCTTCCAAATACCTTGAAATAATTAATAGTAGGAATTCTTCCACACCATAGCTCATAGGGAGTTTTAGTACTATTTTCTTTCACTTGAACTTGATTGAATACATAAACAGTAGTGTGTATAAATTCTCTCAAATAAAATTTTGGTAGACTAGATTTAGTAATCATTTATCTTGCAACCTCTTGAATCATTTTGTTCTTTCTTTCAAAAACTCTATTCTGCTAAGGATTTCTCAAAGTAGATAACTATCTTTTTATTCCATGTACTTCACAAAACATATTAAACTCATGGGAGGTGAATTCACCACCTCTGTTAGACCTCAAACACTTTATTCACAAATTTACTTCATTCTCTACCATAGCTTTGAGTGTCTTAAATATATCTAATGCATCAAATTTTTCTCTAAGAAAGGTAACCCATGTATACCTACAATAATAAACAATCAAAAGAGTAAAGTACCTTTCACCTTGTAGACTTCTCACCCTTGTATTACCACAAAGATCAATATGAATCAAATCCAGTAGTTTGGTAGTAAATTGTTCCTTTGATATGAAGTTGTTTCTTTCTTGCTTTCCAAATTGACAATTCCTGTACATATCATTAATAGGCTATGTAATCCACGGTAATCCTTTGTAATAAAAATTCATATGACACATTCTCTAGTGCCATAGCCAACTACCATTATTCAGAGTCATAAAGCAATGTCCATTAGCACCCTTAAGTTGATATATATTTCCTTTAGAATTCTTTCTTGTAGCAATCATTTTGTTGGATCCTTTCCCGATTTCCCATCTCTCATCCTCAAATACAAGATTGTATCCTTTGCTACACATCTATCCAACAATCAAGATATTATGCCTTAAACCCTTAACATAGTAAACATCATCATTATTATGCTTGCCACCAAAACTTACTGAACCTATCCCACAAATCTTAGCACCAATATCATCTCAAAACATAACTAAGCCTCCATCATATATTTAAAGTGTAACAAACTTACTCTTATCACCAGTTATGTGATGTGAACAACCACTATCAATAACCCAATAGCTATTTTCTTGTTTAGCATGTAGGGTAGATATCATGGTATCTTCATCTTTCTCTAGAGGAAATTTTGTTTCCTATCTTTCAATATTAGCATAATTAGATTCACCATTTATAGCCAAGAACAAGTATTCATTATCATCAAAATCTCCATAATCAAATTCTTCATAAAAAATACTAGCATCCTCATTCACATAATATGCTATGTTGATTTTCTTACCTTTGTTTTATTTGTTAAATCTTTCTTTATTCTTCCTAGCTCTTTCTGAACATCTTGAAGCATAATGACCTATTCCTCCACAACTAAAGCATTTAAAGGGTAACTTACCTTCATACTAACTAGATCCTTTCCTCATCCTTCTCACAAAGTTAGATTTTTCTTTAGTGAGGTTTTCTTCATTTGGATCTTTAGCTCTTGTAGCCTTGAAAGCAATTTCTGGTTTGGATCGACTTCTCAAATTTGGTTTTCTCATCTCAAAAGATGTTATAGTTTCCAATAATTGATCTTTGGTATAATTATTTTAATCCACATATTCTTCAATAAAAAATACCTTTTAATTGTATGCATCAAGAAGAGTTCTAAGAATATTCTTCACAATCCTAGGTTCATCTACTATAGCACCAACTCCTCACATTCCACCTACCAGCTCATCCACTCTCTATACATAGGATTTAATGTTCCCATCTTCAAACATATGCAAGATCTCAAACTGTTCCTCCAAATTCTACAAATTTGCTTCTTTGACCTTTTCATCACCTTCGTGTGTCTTCTATAAAGAATCCTATACTTCTTTAATAATAGTCTTCAAATTTTGAACTTTATTCAACTTAGAATATAAAATACTATTCTTCAAAATTAACTTCACCTTATTATTTGCTTCATGCACCTTAATTTCATTAGCTATACTTGAACCATTAGCTAGAGGAGTGTAAGTAGCTTTATAAGCTTTCTCAACATCATATCCATAATACTCCAGATATCCTTCCATCTGTATTTTCCAGATTGCATAATTAGTTCCATCAAACCTAGGATACTCAAAAGTGATCTTTCCTACCATCCTGGATCTTCCTTAAATGGTTAAGCTCCTCTCCAAGGAACCAAGATCTGATACCAATTATTGAACAAGACAATTGAGAGTGGGGTGAATCAGTTGTAAAAAAAATTTAATTTTAACCTTTAAGAACTTCCACCAGAAAATTAGATCAACACAAATCCTTTACTTTGCTAATGTGATTACTCATTAAGTGTAAAAGCATAAACTAGAAGGCATCACACATACACAATAACACTAGATTTATAAGGAAAACCCAATAAGCGAAAAACCATGATGAGGATTAGCTCACAATATCGAGAATATCAAAATTTATTACAAATTCTCACTACCAAAGAAGGCTCACTCCCAAAAATAAGACTCACTATCCATATCAGGACTCACAATCCAACAAGGGTTAACAACCTAGAGGTTTCACTACCATAGAATTAAAAATAAGATAGAAGAGATACATTAGAGAGAAACAAATCTCAATACAATAGTAATTTTTGTGAACCCCTAAACCTGCAAATGCACAAGAGAAACCAACATGTTAAGTTATTAGATCAAATGCATGCAAACAAGTATCAGAGATTCCCCATGATATCCATCTATTTAAACTAAAATTAGGAAATGAAGAACACAATACAAGAAATGAAGATAAATCATAATTAAGCCAATAGATTAGTAATCCCATGGGGAATTAGTGCCAATAAAGTGTTGCAATTGGCCCTTTCCCAATTCCTAAGTTGCAATGTTGAGTGATTGAGAAATGGTCAAATTTCCCAAAGATATTTGAGCATAACCTTGTTACAAATTGTGAAAATGGTGATAGGTTGAGTGAAATGGGAAAAATTATCTCTCAATGTGAAGAGAGTAACTTTGCATGCAATTGTGGATGAGAAATGAGGAGAGAAGCCTCCAATTTATAAATTTCAATTTGGAAGAGAAAGTGAGATTTGAGCAATGTGGGACTAACCTTCAATCCAATGGTTGAATGCCACATGTCATGATGTGAATGGTTAGTGGTTGTGCACATTTTGGCCAAAGTGTCAATAAATGCATTTATTTTGAATTTGAATTTGTGAAATGACTTGTTGAAGAGGGAAGGGAAATGAAGTTAATGTCACTTGGCTCAAGGCCAAGGAAATGTAAGAGGTCTTAAATGCCTTGTTGGAAGGACCAAGTCTACTTGGCCTTTTTGAATTCAAATGAGGGAATATTCCCTTTTCATGCCATGTGAGGGAAAATAGAGAATTTAAATAAATCAAAGTAACTGATTTATTGTGCCACTTGCATTCTCTAGAGGATTTTAATGAGAGGGATTAACTTAATCATGGTGTTGATTAATTTAATGAAGAATTAGATGATGTGACAATTTAGACTTAAATTTATGAATTGATTTAAGTCAAGAATTGAGAGGAAATGATTTATTAAATAAATGATTTGATTTATTTAACTCAAAGAGGAATATGCTAGATTAAATCAAATAAGGTTTAATTTATTTAATTTAATAAGAGGACTTTAAAGAATTTAATCAAATAAAATCATTTATTTAATTAAACCAAAATGTAAGGTTAATTAAATTAAATTGATTAATTTAATCACAAGAGGAGGAAGACTTAATTAAATGAATAATGATTCATTAGATTAAGAGATAGGATTATGATGAAATGTTGAGAGTGTGATTTAGGAATAAATGTTGTTAGTAATCGGGATTAAGCATGCCAAAACGAAATTGTACATTTTCCATGTCTACAATTTCCACAAAAATTCGTTCACACTGTAGACATGCATGAATGATAGATTACACCTTTAGCTCACTACATCTGAAAACTCAACAATTAGATTTTTCACTAACCTGCACCACTTCATATCATATACAAGTTGATTCACATCTATCTCATAGCTATCTTTCTTGCATACTCCATCTCATCTTTCACAAAAACATCTCACCTTATATTTATACCCTCTTCAACTTTGAAACATATCTAAAGTCAACCACACACCATTTGCATTTAAAATTAGGTCAGCACCAAAACATTCTTTGGTAGAATTAGAATGAGAGCAACACAACCACATGCTTCAACACGCTTCCATAAGCCTTGAAATTAGTGTTAAAAACAAGGTCAACCCAACCAGTGTAAGACACATAAATCAATTAAGCACACACAACCTTAACACGATCCAAAATTTCCATATAACAAAATTAACTTGAAAAAATTCCCAACAACTTATCCTCAAAACCACAATTCATAAGAATCTAACAAGAAGAAATCCAGAGCAACTATATTTGTCTCAGACCTCATCCAAATAAACTAAAAAAACATAGTTAACAACTAGTGAACATAACTCACACTAAATAACGATCCAAAAACCTAAAATCTGGATATAGCAACTTCCAAAAACCATGATTAACATGTCTAAACCACACAAACATAGAAGAAAATACCAAAGTAAAACCTAGAGAAACCACTGAATACTTGCAAACTTTCTTTATTACAATTTTCTCAATAGCCTTGACATAAACAACCAATAACCATTATTTGTAACATCAATGACAACAACAACCAGTGGAAAACTAGTTAACTAGTTGACATCAATGACAACACTTTCATACTTGCTTCATACTTGCAAAAAAGAAGACATAAAGTTATCAAAGTAGAAAACAAGATCAAAACTAATGCCTTGAACAAAATTGGACCCTCTTTGTCTAAGGATGATAAGGTCACCCTACTAGATGCATACACATAACAGTTCAGGGTAAAGAAAAGAGTTATCATTATTATAACCAAAGAGAAGGAAAACACAAAAAAATTGAAACAAGAAAATTTTGATATAGTGAGAGAAATGGCACTACAATATGGGAGGATTGTTAGTCCTACATCCAATACAGCTCAAGTCAAGGAGCTTGGTAAAGATAAAGTTACTAGTGAAGAGGAAAATATTCCTCCCATATCTAATTTACTTGTTTTTGAAGAAATAGTAGTAGAATAAGTAAATACTTATTCTATAAATGAGACTCCACATTTGGATGTCCTATGGAATATGGTTGATTATACACATGCCCCTTTGAAGATATTTTCTTCTCCAGAAGACACTGAAAACACAACTAGAGAAAATAATGAAGATCAAAATAGGAATGATGTCAATGATAATGTTGAAGATCAATAGGACAAATGGAATAAGGATACAAAAAATGAAGGTGAATAAAATGAAGATGGAAAATAAGAAGAAGGTAAAGATGAAAAGAAAGATAGGAAAAAGGAAAGCACCTCTAGAAAAGAAGAACAAGAAGAGAAAAAAGAGAACAAATAAGAATTTATAGTTGAAAGAAATTAAGAAGAATCTCAGAAGACCACATAGCCAACAAAGTCACTTAGAGAATCCTCTAGCAACACTCTCAAGGCTCGTCTAACAAGTCAAATAAGGATTCGACCGGTCATTCCTCCCTAGTTGGTTCAACTCCCATCACAACAAGGCTATGTTAATCTAAAAAATATTGCACTTGTTTAGATATTGGAGATTGGGGACACTTTTATTACCTTTGGGAGATTTTTTTTTATAGAAACCCATCAAAAGGGGACTGAGCTAATCAATGATGCCATCAAAGTTTTATAAGATTCAACCCCTTGTACCACTATTGATGATTCTCTAACACCTATTGAGAATTTGAAATTTTTGGTTGATTCATTCAGGGAATATACTTCTAGCCTAAAGGAGTAGACCACAAAAGAAGTTGAGTCAAGGATTGTGAAGAAAAGATTACTTGAAATTTAGGACAGATGTGCAACTACACATGGAAAGGTCATTAAATTCTTGTAAGAAGTAAAGGAATGTGAAGATGAGGCTCAAACACTATTCTTTCATTGCATGAGATGGTCAGATGCTACTCAAGGAATCAAGGGCCTAATGAACTCAATAGAGTCATAGTTAACTAATGCCTCTATAACTTGTGAACTTAAAAAATATAAAAACTATTCCTCTTGCTCTGCAATTTCAGACTTGCAAAGAAATTTTTTCACTTTGGAAAGACAAAAAGAGGATGTTATAAGGAAATTCAGTCAGCTTGGAGACCTAGTGAAGTGAAAGCATATACTTATATCAAGTTCTCTTCCTAAAGCTGAAAAACTTGTAAAGATAAATCCTTATCCAACTACTCCAAAAGAGGAAGAGGAAAGCTTGGTGGAGTTGGAATCAATGCATAAGGTTCTCTTTATAGCTAAGAAGAGTTGGGATGAAGGTAAATCTACTTGGGATGCTATTCTAAAGAGACTTGAAGGTGATTCCTCCTTTGAGTGGGCATATTTCACATGGAGAAACATTATTTTGTATTTGCTTTCAATTTGTATTTCTTATACATATGATCGGATGTACGTCTAGGGATAACTCCCTAAGGGGGAGCTAGTCATTTTATTACAATTGTCTTTCTATTTATGTGTCATATCAGCACACCCTTTGTCCTTCATGTCAAGGGGGGAGAAGTTGAAGTAGTTTTGGGAGAAGTTTAGATACTGTGTTTGTGGGAGAAGTTTTACTAGAAGAAGTTTTGTGATGTTGAGATTCATTTTTTTTGGCACATTTTCCATCATTGACAAAGGGGGAGATTTTTGAAAGAATGAAGAAGTAACCCTTTGATGTGTTGTTAGTAATTCTAATAATGTTTGTTGAAAATCTTGTTTGATACGGTAATAAATAGTTTTTATGTCATTTTGATCTAGTAATTTGGTTTGGATTCACTCATGGTACAAGATCATCTTATGTGGTTATATTATGTTGTTTGTAACTACTAAATAAATTTGTTTTCAAGATTTCAACAATTCTAGTCAATCTGGCTGAAAGTTACAAGTGACAGAAGTTCAACAAACTATATTATGGCTTATATAGTACAAGATGATAAGTGTTAATTGTTTTTCATTCCTCTGGTGTTTGGTTTCAGACTCTATATTTTTTGGAGATGATTTATAGGTATCAACACTACATATATTCTAGATGGTGATTTCTTATATGATTATATGGATTATCGATGTTGGATAGATTAGCTTATTTTATGATTAAGTCTAGTCCCTATCTAACCTAATGCTTGAAATTGTGCTATGAATAATAATATGTATTGTGGATGTTTATGGGATCTATTTTAGATATTTTTTGACCTTAATTCAAGTGTTACATGTTTATTTTGAGTGTGAAGAAGTTTGTTTCCATGTGTGAAGCCGACTAAGAGTTTTTGAATTGAAATGGGGCTACATCTAATTAGTCCAACATAATTGATGTATGCAGATGTAATAGAATATATGTTTAGAATACTCTTTAGTTGCATGTGGAGAGTAAGAGAAGAAGTGAGTGTGTGAAATCTAATATATTGTGAACTTTCAAATTTATATGTATGAAATCAGAATAAGGGAAGAATTTTTGTGTATACTAAGTGACTACAAAGAAAATCAGTATTTTTTATTCAAAACTTAATTGAAATTGAATTCATCACAAGGAAGGTGCATCTTTCATCAATTCACACCTTGGCTATGTATCTATTTTTGTCTTGTATATATTTTCAAGTTGTGGGCATTTTTAAGGATAGTGAGTTCTATAATATCTTATAATCAGTTATAATATATTGTGAATTAATCCTCACCATGGTTTTTCCCTTTTTGAGTTTTCCACATAAAAATATTGGTGTTCATGTGTTATGTGGTGTTGTGATTTCCTTCATGTACTCATTCATAGTTGTAGTAAAATATTTTTTGATAATTGGTTGGATTATGAATAAATGGTTTAATTAAATACCAATTAACCCCCCTCTCAGTATTATGGGTGTTCAAAAAAGGCTCTCCTTTCTTTGCATGTAGATTATCCTTTAAGTGCATCAATTTTTCCTCAATTTTTAGGATGAACATTCACATCAACATGTTAATTTGTTTTGAATGAGTATGCTATCAAAGTACATTGTTTTATGCATGATTATGGTAATCATGTCCTTTAAAACATTTATGTTGTTTAATACCCATATATGAAAAATATTTAATAAAAAATAACCTATATGCATTATTAAATGTTTAAATCCCTATCAACATAATGCATACCTAACATTCATGAAATAAAACATGTAGGCCCTATAACATGGGTGTGACTTATATAAACTCTTGGAACATCTTTAACTTACAATATACATGCCATATCTCCACCATTTTCTACAATGTACCCTCAAAAATGTGTCATAGATAAAACAACTAAATGCATCCTTCATTTCCTAAATGGTGGAAGACTCTTTCAATGTCATTTTCCTCCCTAGCTCATTCCATAAAGATTAACATGGTAAAAAATGTTGACTACCCGGAATACTGAGAGGGGGTAAATAAGTATTCTCTAAAACAACTTAAACATTTAAAAATTCATTCCATATAGCATATTCAATTTGTAGTAGGAAAAGAAAGCTTGAAAGAAACCATCAAAAGTACATAACACATGAACACAATATTTTTATGTGGAAAATCCAAAAAGGGAAAAACCATGGTGAGGATTAGCTCACAATATATTATAACCCATTACAACATATTACAAAAATGATCACTATAGGTGGAATCACTATCCTAGTGGACTCACTACCCTCAAAATTAAATAAAGATAGAAGAAAAAGGGGTTCCTCACTACCAAGATTTGAACTGCTACAATTGCACCTACAATATACAAGAATTATAGTTCCATTGAAGCTCAATATACAATTTTTATGCACTTCATACCATTTTGATCTAACACTCTACTTTTCTCTACATTCATATTACATTCACACAATTCACATCAACAACACTTGTGTATATTCTATTATAATCCTTGAACACCAAGAAGATCTTATACTTATACCCATTACATCCACAAACTCTTACAACATCAATTAAGTCTACCTAATAAAATGTTTCATGGAAAATAATAACTTTTTGGCATAAAACATACTTCATGACACAATAAAAACTCTTAACAAATCTAAATAGGTTGGCATAGACTTATAATAACTCCCACATAATGCATCAACACTTATTTAAACTTTGCATACTCTTAAACATATTAGGTTAGCACTGTTGGAAACCTAACATCAAAATAAGCCAATTGATCATCCTTAAACCAACACGCGAACCTCTAAAATTCATGCCAATTGGAACTTAGATGCTATTTACACTTTTAAACACCTCCAAAAGTATGCAAGACTAGATATTATTCCACGGTGAAGTGAAGACTAAAAAAAACACATACTCTACACTGGAAAACACTATCACTGATAGATCCGATATTCTATTACTCATAACTTCTGCACTAGAGAGCCAAAAGATGTGAAAATTTAGATTTAGAATCCATGGAAATCCAACACAATTTCCTTAGAAACACAAAGAAAAATTATTCAAGTTGCACAAATGCGGATCAAAAAAGTGGATTCTTTGTACTCTAAAAACCATGTTCTAACACTTATCCAATTCTTCAACTCAACTATCTACATTGGATCAAATATTCTTGCATCTGTGCACTATATTATCATTCTCATATACACTCATTCTTCACTAATGAATCTACACATCAATCTTCATATGAAATGACAATATTGACATCAATGCCAATATTGTATCTGCATACTGTACATCCATGCTCATGCTGCCAAAAAGTATATCAATGACAAACTTCCAACAATATCCCCCTTTTTCATTGATGGCAACATGCATCTATTCTTCTCCAAAACTTCTAAACTACTCTCCCATCTTTACATCAAGGGTAGAGGGTGGACACATATGTTTTGATCTTTGTTCCCCCTTTGACATCACTCATAAAATATTTACTGGATTATATGCATACACCCCCTAACTGATATATACATGTATGAATGAGAGTAACAAAATTTAAAAATCTTGACCAACTCCCCCTAACAGTGATATCCATTGGATCAAAATTGGCATTGATATACTATCTTCTAACTTCCACATATGTATAATGAAATCTAAAATGCATAAAAATGGAATAAATATACATAGATTAAATAGAAGAAGTGTTTGACACCTGCAATTTTTCAAGGTGTGCTTGCCAAACTTTCTTGCCTTCTTCCCATCCTTTTTTGGCTAGTCCAAGCATGCATCTTTGTGCTTCAAACTCCATGAGGATTTCTTCTCCATCATCTAGATTTTTGGGTATTGGATCCATCCTTGTTGTCTTCTCTATACTTATTAGAGCATTAGATTTAGATATATACTTTTCATTTACTAGCTCCTAGATTTCCAAACCATGCTATTATATTTTCTCTTTGCTCTTGAAACTATAATTTTTCATGTAGGTTTTCAATTGCTAACCTTGTGCTCCCATCTATATCATACATCAAATAATAGGCATCAAATTCCTTATCAATTTTAGAGTCAATGGAGTCCATCTCATCCTTAACATTTTTTTTTGGAATGGGGCCATTTCATGAAAAATTGGAATAAAACCTTAGCTTCCACAATAAAATTTTGCACATCTTTAAGGTTGTCCTAAAATTTGTTATGTATAGTAGCAAATTTCTTTGTTATGTCCATCAACCTTCTATCATTCATATTTTTATCAATCTCCTCTAGTTTCTCCTTTAGACCGCTAGAATACTCTTTGAATGAATCAAGTAAAACCTTCAAATTTTTCAAATAAGACAATAAATTGTCAATGCTTTCACCTGGTATACTCTCTTGTAGAACCTTGACTACTTCATCAATAAGATTTGCACTCTTTTGATGTTTTTATAGTATTTCTTTCTGAGTAGAGGCATGGAAATCATTTCCTAACTATAATTTATGTAAAGGATATATCTTATCCATATCGACCTTCCCTTGTTGCATTAAAAGTTTTAGTAGCTGGATAGACACAATAGGTTGGGATTGGAGTTGCATATTCAATAGATTCTTCAATAAATATTTAGAGGTACCGAAATATTCACCTACTATCTTCATATTATCTTCTACATTCTTCATTTACAAATACTTTTTCTTCATTACTTTTCTCAACATTATCAAGCTCTTCCTCATCCTTCTTTTTAATATTATCTGATTGATCCTTATTATTCAGAGGCATATTTATCTCTAGGTTGTCTTGTATTGATTCTTCAACATTCCTTTCAAGTTTTGGAGGAGGGGAGTTATGTCCTATAGGTGCATCCTCCTTATGTAACTCTTCAACACTCTTTTTAGTAGCAATATTTTCTCCTACCAAAGGAGCATCACTAAAAAAATCTTTAACAATGTTCTCTTCTACATCCAAAAGGGTGCCATTCTACACATTTACCTCTTATGTTCCATGTTCATGTTGAGAATCTTCTTATTGTTCTTCTTCTATTAAATCAACTTCTGGAATAGGCATATCATCATGTACTTGCTCTTGTTTGTCTGGACCCATGCCTAAATCCTTTTCCAAATTGGCAACCTTCTCCATAGTTTCTTTCAAGATCCTCTCAAGATCATTCTAATCTCTACTCATGAGGGTAGTTACCCTTTACTTGGTTCAAAACTCCTTATCATATATCTAAGCCAATGTATATTTGTTTTCATTAGATAATGTGGCACTAACCTTTTCAAAAGTAAAAGATCTCATCTTTTCTTCTTCATTGATGGCTTCTTGTCTTCTAGCATATAATAAATTCTTTAATTGTTTAGGCAACTAACTTTCTTTGTTCTTAATTTTGACCTCAAATGCAACTATATACTCGAAAATTTCTTCTTCTATTCTTTCCTTATCAATACCATTTGTAGTTTGTATAATGCAATAGTCTCCTCTAACATTTCATTCTCTAAAATCCTATTAAATAAATCTTCTAACCTCATAGGAATACGATTTCTTACCAAAGTCTTCTTCTTATTATTTTTCTTATCTTTTGGTGGCTTCTCTATTTTCTTCTCCCTCGTGTGAATCATGGAGGAATTTTTTTCCTTTTCTACTTCTACCTCATCATCTATATTCACAATGTCAATATTTACCTTCTTTTCACTTATTTCTTCTTGTGACGCTTTTGATTTCCTTTTCTAGACCAAATATGGTTCTT
The DNA here is from genome assembly GCA_007115665.2 of Sequoiadendron giganteum. Classification (NCBI taxonomy): domain Eukaryota; kingdom Viridiplantae; phylum Streptophyta; class Pinopsida; order Cupressales; family Cupressaceae; genus Sequoiadendron; species Sequoiadendron giganteum. The sequence continues at coordinate 145,738,269 of CM021110.1, read as the reverse complement.
TTTCTTCTTCCTCATCATCATAAAAATTTACTCCCAAGTACTTTTCTCTTATTTCTTTTGTCTTTACTTCTCCTTTGAGGAGCTCCTTTTTTCTTTGTCGAGGATGCCTTTTCCCTCAAAGGCATACTTTCTTGCTTTGTTCGAGGATTATTTTCTTTCAAAGGGACAATTGTTTATTTTTCCAAAGCACTTGGATCCTTTCTCTTTGTTCCACTATCTGATGACATAGTCCTAGAGGACTCGGCAGCAATTGAAGAGATGGTCATTTTCTCAACTATTTTTGTTATCTATATTTTCCTTGTCTCCATATGCACCTTCATGGACTTCTCTTCATAAGTGTCATACCTCTCCTCAGAGGTGTCTTTAGCTTTGCTCAAAATAAAGTCTACTAAACCAATAACTTCTTCCTTTGTTATCTCATATCCCATCTTTGGGATCCAAATAGTCCTAGGCTCAACAAACTATATAATGCAACAACCTTTAGTCACCAAGAAGGTGATATCATTCTTTTACTTTTCCACCTTGCTTCAAGGAATCCTTTCTCTCGTTTGTATGCATTTCTAAAATGTTTTGAAAAATCCCCATAATTCTTCTTCATGTGCATCCACATAACCTAACCTCCTTAGGTGGTCTCTAATATGATATTCCATAGGTTTTTCCTTCAAACATACTATATTCTTAGTTCTAAGAACCTCATTTAAGAAGAAAAACAATAAATGGATGGTCAAAGTACCAAAATTGAAAGGTTACTTCGAGTCCTTGGTCTTCTATAGGTTTTCAATCACTTATGCTCTCAAAAACTCATGAAAATCATAATATGCACCCTTCACAACCATCTCATATGTATTATTTATGGTAGTTGCAGACACTGAATTCTCTTTGTTAGTGAAGTATCTCTTATATCCAATCACTATTGAGGCATACTTAACTACTAGATTTTTTATGTCTTTTATTGCCAGGGATCTTATATCATACTTTACACTAGTTAACTCCACCATTTCATTCTTCACTAATTTGAGCATCAGAGCTGGTCTAGTTGAACATAAACCTATAACCCCCCTAATTTCCTCTTTGTTTATTAGGTGAGGTATTCCAAGCTAGATGGATATTTCATGGATTCTTGGTTAGGGCATACCTTACCCATACATCATCATGACAAAAGTTAGGGAATAGTTTCACACATCAAGCTTCTTTTCCACCAAGCTCTCAAATTTTGATTTTAGATCAAATTCATCTATGGTGAGTTCATTAACCCACACATCACTTAATTTAGAGTGATCATATTCTTCCAAATTGATATGTATGTATATCATTACATCTTCTAGGTGAAAAAACCCATATGGAATGTGTAAAAATTCTCCATCTAGATCATCCACCAGGAATTTATCAAGATGCCATTTGAATTTAGGATGGGGATGATCCACTACCTCAACTACTTGTGGTGTATACATCTTCCAACACTTCAAATCACTTTTGAAAACTTAGAGCAAGATAGAAGTCTATAAATACCTTTTGATACATTTTGGTTAGGGTCTCATGCATAAGAACTTTTGAAATGCTTCACCTTGCTCTTTCACTGCTCTTCTCTCCTCAAATTCTCATTTACAAATGACTAATATTGAATATGAAATCATTTATAAACATTTTTTAGGTGACCTAATTCACACTAAATGCACATTTTGAAAATCTGTTAAAAACCATAACTATATGCATAGTCAACTTCAAATGCTCTACAAACTTGTACAACTCAATATTATCCATTGATTATTTCTCCAATAGCTTAACCATTTCAACCTACACCTTATTCCAATGTGTTGAAGCATCAACACCATTTCTCTGGTAGGGGATAAAGGATATTTTTTTAATGCTCCCCCTAAGCCAAAGCTTAAAACTTAGTTTCCAAAGGAAACATCTGCACTGGATGTTGGTACAGACTTAGGCTCAATCTCACTATCTTCCTTCTTTCTCCAAATCTTGTCTATATGTTTCTTCATCTCTACTGGATTGGCCTTTTTCATTGGATCATTCTTCTTTATTAGATTATTCTTCTTCACATTCTTGCTTCTCTAAAATCTGGAAATGTGTCCTAGTCTATTGCAATTGTAACAAGTGATAACATTTTGAACAAGCTTACTTCCACCCATTCTAGATGGTGCAGGAGCACCCAGATCATGTAAATTCTTTCAAAAGGCTAATTTTTCAAATTGTGTGTTCAAATCTAAAATTGAGTGTCAGGGCTATGTAATGATCAATTTGAATGTATTAAAGTCATGTACTAAGTCACTAGGTGGTCACTTAAGTAGATTTTCAAATATTGCTAAAGTTGGTATATTGTAATTATGCAAAAAAAGTGCATAAGGCAAGAAGATTAAGAGTCATGTGGTAGTTTGAACTGAATGGAATTTGGATAGTTAGTTACCAAGTGGGAAACTTTTATAAAAATCTTGGAGAGGCGAGGAAAAGCAGATTTCTTGTATTCTTGAAAACAAAAATTGGAAATAAAACCTCTGTTTCTGAGTTTGTAGTATTCTTTCCTTTATATCTTACTTTGTATTAATAGTTTATTTTGTGTGATATCAGTTGGAAATTTTTTAGTTCCATTCAAGAATTTTGAAATTTATCCCTTAAGTAATTAAGAGAAGCAAAGACAGTTTCTTGAGTCCCGGGTAGAGTTCATTCAAGGAGGGGTGTGAGAGTCTCTTAAGGCACTAATGGCCATTCCACCGATGTAAGGTTAGATGGTTGGTGGAATGGAGTTTATTTAATTTATTTTCAATATAGATATGTTTATATGTGCAAGGGAAGACATGGTGTATGATTTTGTTGCTGTCCTAGTGATTTTTTCATCATTTTTGGAGCATGAATTCATGGCTAGAAGTTAAGGTTTGAAGAAAAGACCTTGGAATGGAGTGAGAAATGGTTTATTAAGTATGTAAATACCATATTTGATGTATCTTATCCCTTGGTAAGGATTTTTTGGGCTAGGAGTGTAAATATTCAATAAACCCCTATGTGTGCAAGCCTAATTTGGCCTTTATGCAAGCGTAACAGTAGTTTTTTGAAGGTGTTTTTCTGAAACAACCACTCCTAAGTTTTATATAATTTATATAACTCAATAATGGGTATCCCAAACATGTTTTATATCATGGGTTGGAAATTTTTTATGAAAATTATGGTCAATTTATGACAAATTTCTGGTAAATTAAGCCTTGTAGCAGCAGGACAAATATTTTTAAGGTTGATCCTTCCAAAAAAATTATTACTTAATTTTTGATATGTTAAAGTATTCAATAATGGGTCCTTGAAAAGGTGATTTTTCTATGGAGAATCAATGTGATTTGTGAAATATACCCGTTTTAATCCAACTGGGCTACTACTAGCAATTTTGTGTTTTGATTGCAAGAAAGTGTGAATATGTACAAATAGTGGTATGAGTGAATGTTTTTTTTTTAAACTACCTAAAGGATGATGTTAAAGGTGTATTAAGGTTTGATGAGAATCTGAAATACTGATTTGGTGATTTGGTGTTTGGTAGCCTTGTGAATTTCAAGTGAAAATGAAGAGTTTTTATTGAAAGTTTAAGTGAGTTTTTGGTGAACTGTTAACTGATCTTCTCAAATTGTGGTTTGGGTCATGAGTACCCCTGAAGTTTCTAGATGCTCTACATCAATACACAATTATTATCTTTATGCCCAAATCCAATACATGCATAATAATAGCCCATGAAATATTGAAACCTCATACCATTGTTATAGTCATTCCTTATTTGACTTTTACATTCACTAGCCTTATGGCCAAATATTTTGCATGTAAAACACTAACCATGACAAGATGAAACATTTTGATTCATTCTGATTCTACATTCCATAGCCTTGTACCCAAATTTATTACAAGAATAATAGAAAGCATTAAAATATAAGTACCTTTGTGCATTTGGTTGTCTAATAAGTGGCCTTTTGAAGTATTTCTTTTGATTTTGAACCTACCTTCCATTGATTTTCTTGTCCTCAATATTTTTTTGTTCATTGTTCTTCTTTTTAGCACTTGATGTCTAATCTACTTTTGAATTTTCTCCTTTTCAAATCCTAATCCTCCTTTTTCTTTAGAATTATTTTGAGTTGAAATCATTTCATCAAGCATTATGGAGCTCATCTTGAATTTATCTTCTTGATTATTTGCATTCTCTAGATCTGATATCAAGGTTACAACTTCTTCAAGTTTTGAACATTTTTTAGATTTTCTTTTCATCTTAGCATTCAAATATTCTTTAACTCTTTTTCCTTCTTCAACTTGCACTTTTATATTGTTAATTATTTTATTTGCTTGTTTCAACTGCTCATTAACCTCCTTATATCTTTCTCTAAACTTATTGATTTGTTATCTCAATTTTTTGATCCATTTATCCGCTTCTTTGACATTTTCCTTTAGATAATTGTTCTCACTTTCAATCCTTTCCAAATCTTCAAGGGCTATTTTGAGTTCTCCATTCATGTCAACCATGCTATATTCTTTAGTGAATCTGATAGCAATAATTTCTTCTAGAGGATTAGGATATCTTGTAATAACCATGTGTTCAATCTCCAAGACCTTCCTCAAGTAGTTAAGCTTCTTCCATGGAACCAAGATCTGATACCAATTTTTGAACACCTAGAATACTAAGAGGGGGGTGAATTATTACTTTCTAAAACCACTTAAAAATTTAAACATTCATTCCACATAGCATATTCAATTTAGAATAGGAAAGGAAAACATGAAAGCAACTATCAAAATCACATAACACATGACCACTAGTTTTTTACTTGAAAAACCTAAAAAGGGAAAAACCATGATGAGGATTATCTCACAATATATTATAATTGATTACAACATATTACAAAAATGCTCACTATAGGTGGATTCACTATCCTAGTGGACTCATTTCCCATAGAATGAAAGAGAGAATAAAAGGGGTGGCTCGCTACTAATATTTGAGCTGCTACAATTACATTTAAAATATGAAAGAACTATAGTTCCACTAAATATCAATATATAGAGTTTACACACTTCATACCATTCTACTCTAACACTCTACTATACTTGGCATTCATATTACATTCACACAATTTGCATCAACAACACTATTGAAAATATGTAGAAGATGAGTCTTATGTTGTCATTGATGTCACCATGTTGGTTCGGTACCTTGAACTATTGTGCATAACATTTGGTATTTGATCCATTATTTTGGTCTACACATTCTCTCTGATAATCTATGTGGTTTAAGATTTTGGGAAAAGGCTTATGATCACTAGAATCATGTATGCATGCATTCCCAAATGTTCATATGATTTGATGAAGTGTTGACATCAGTTTTGGAGATTGTATTTAGTTATTAGGTTAATCATAGACAACCTAATAATTAGTTTATAGCTCAACATAAATTTTGGTTATTTGTGTGACCTAGCTTTGGTCCTAGCTGACACAACATTGCATGACACGATTGAATCACTTTTGGAAGCTAAAAAGTTATATTTTTGAAAATATGAATTGCATCCAATTAGGCTGACCTAATTGATGTGTGCGGATATATCAAGTCTATATACAAGATGGTTTGAAGATGAATACAGAGTGAATGAAGAAGTGTGAGTGTGAGTACAAGCATGTATGTGTTGATAAGAGAAGTGTGTGAATAGAAGGGTAAAGTTAGTCTTTTTTCATGTGAGTGAATACTCTGAGTATCAAATAAATTGAATATGCACTTGTGGTGTAACTTCATCAATTCAAACTCTAGCAGTTAGCCATTTTGTTTCCATAATTTATGTAGTTAGTGAGCCTCGATATCTAAATAGTGAGTCCTTATAATTAGTGAGATTTTATATCTAGTAGTGAGCCTCTTTTGTAACCGGTATTGATATAACTATATATTTTGAGCTAATCCTCACCGTGGTTTTTTCCTCATTGGGTTTTCCACATAAAAATCCAGTGTTCTTATTTTGTGGAATTTCATGTTTTATTCTTGTTCTTATTTGTTCTATGCAGTAAAGTAATTAAAGGTGTTTGTTCAATAAGTTTTAGAAGATACTGATTCACCCCCCTCTCAGTATCTTGAATATTCAACAAACATGTGTGTATATTCTATCATCATCCTTCAACACCAAGAATATCTTACACTTATACCCATTACAACCATAAACTCTTGCAACATCAATTAGGTCAACCTAATTAGATGTATCATGCAAAATAATAACTTTTCAACCTAAAACATACTTCACACCACAATCAAAACTTATAATGAATCAAAATAGGTTGGAATGTACTTATAATGTCTCTCACATAATGTATCAACACTTATTTAAACTTCACATACCCTTAAACATATTAGATCAGCACCGTTGGAGACCTAACATCAAAATAAGCCAATTGATCATCCTCAAATGAACACATGAACCTCCAAACTTTACGCCACTTGGAACTTAGATGCTACTAACACTTTTAAACACCTCCAAAAATCTGCAAGATGAGATATTATTCTATGGTGAAGTGCAAAATAAACAAAACACATACTTTAGATTGGAAAACATTGTCACTGACAAATCCAATATTCCATTACTTATAACTTCTACACTAGAGGGAAAAAATAAATGAAAATTTGGATTTGGAATCCTCTGAAATATAAAAAAAATTCCTTATAAATGCAAAGTGAAATTCTTCAAGACACACAAATGCAGACCAAAAAAATGGATGCTTTGTACACTAAAAACCATGTTCTAACACAACCAATTTTTCAAATCAACTATCTACATTAGATCAAAGCTTCTTGCTTCTATGCATTGGATTATCATTCTCATATAGACTCATGCTTCACCAATCAGTATACACAACAATATTCATATCAAACCACAATGTTGACATCAATGACAACACTATATCTACATAATATATATCTATGCTCATGTTACCTTCAAGTATATCAATGAAAAATTTCAAAGAAAAAAGGGGAAATTGAAAAACCCTAAAATATTGCTAGATGGGTGAAGCCTTCAAAGGAAAAAACTTTATTTTCTTCCCTTGTCTTTGCTTGTTGTGAAACAATTGGTGAATGCACAAGACAAATGAGAGGGGGGTGAATCAATTGTTCATTAAAATATCAAAACCCTCATTATTCAAATTTTCATTAATCCTTAAATCCTTAACAACCACTAAACCCTTATCATGCATTAGCAGAATGTAAACATGAGAAAAAATAATGCAAACACATCCATACACATGAGAACACCAGATTTACATAGAAAACCCAAGAAGGGAAAAACCACGGTGAGGATTAGCTCACAATATAAAGTAATTTCAACACCATATATAATAAGCTCACTACCAGAGGGCTCACTAACCGAAAGAAAGAATGTCTCACTATGAAAATTAGAAAGAAGAAGAAATAATATTGTTATAATGAGAAATCTATCTCAGAGAAATAGAGAATATACACCACTACAACTCTGCACCATTAGTAACCTCTAGCTCACTATTATCAGAAACCTTGGGTACTCTATAAATATAGACCCTTATACTCACTATATTGGATTCATGGGAATTAATCTTACACTTCATATCTTTGCATCTGATGAAATTCGCATCTCAACACATCCTTGCATCTACACTACCTTCACCAATAATTCACCTTGCCTTTATACCATTCACAACCTTAAAATATCCTTCAAGGTTGGCTATGCACCTCAAATGTGAAAATTCAAATTAGGTCAGCACCAAAACATTCCCACGGTGGAGAGGAATGGTGGTGGACCACATCACACCTCAACTCAAACCTAAATCCACATATACATGTCTCGCCACACTTTCACAAACACTAAATCATATCTACAATTAGTGTAAACACCTAAGGTCATATGAACCTATGTTAACACCATTAAACATTTAAGTACATGCTTCCTCATATCAAAAGATGACTTGCAAAAAAACATAAGACTTAAGCACAATTTTTAATATTACACCAACTCCCTAAAATCCAATAAATCCTTCACAATATCATACACCTAAAGAACATACTCATTATGTACACCTTGTAGACATGGAAAATATGCAATTCGATCCAACACACTTGATCTTGATTACTAACACCATTTCATCATGAATCACCTTCTTAGCTTGTCATCACCTTTCATCCCTTAATTGAATAAATCATTATTTATTTGATTAAGTCATTCTCCTCTATTAATAAAATTAATCATTTTGTTTAATTAATCTGATCATTCCTCTTTTAATTAAATAATTCACTTTATTTAATCTCTAAAGTCATATCCTTAAATTAAATAAATTAACCTTATTTAATTTAATCTAACATCATACCTCTTTAATTAAATCAAATTTGTATTTAATTAAGTCTTTAATCATTTTCCTCTCATTTTGATTTAAATAAACCCTAAAATCTAAGTCAAAATAGTCAAATCACCTAATCTCTCATTAAATTGATCAAATATTGATTAATTTAATCTCAATCACTAAAATCTTCTAGATTTTGTAAGTTGCACAAATAAATCAATTTAATTGATTTATTAATTCATCTATTTTCCCTCACATGGCATAAAAGAGGAATGTTCCCTCAAATTTGAATTCAAATTCAAATGGGCTTGGTCCTTCCAACAAGGCATTTAATGCCTCTTATATGTCCTTAGCCTTGAGCCAAGTGACATTAACTCCATTTCCTTCTCCTTCCAACATGTGAGATTCAAATTTTAAATTTGAATCTCATGGCATTTATCATGCACATTGATCAAAATGTGCTCAACCTTCAACCATTCACATCTTGACAAATGGAACTTGGCCATTGGATGTTGAATGATCCCACATTGCTCAACTTCACTCTTCTTCCAATTTAAAAATCTATAAATGAGAGACTCTTATTATCATTCTATCATCCACAATCTCATGCAGAGTTACTCTCTTCACATTAAGAGCTAACTTTGCCCATTGCACTTAATCATTCATTATTTTCATAAATTATAACAAGGTTATACTCAAATCTCTTTAGATATTTTACCATTGTTCAATCAATCTACATTGAAACTTAGGAATTGGGAAAGGGCCAATTACAACACTTCATGGGTACCAATTCCCCCATGGGATCACTAATCTATTCGCTTAATTAAGATTTAATTTGATTTATTGTTTGTGTTCTTCATCGTTTTTCCTAATTTTAGTTTGAATAGATGGATTTCATGGGGAATCTCTCATACTTGTTTGCATACATTTGATCTAACAACCTAATGTGTTTTGTTGCTCTTGTGCATTTGCAGGTTTAAGGGTTCACACACCTAATTAACATTCCAAACACTGTAAAAAATGAATCCAACCTTGTGGAGAACCAAAACACAAAAAAATAGAATTAATGTAGATATAAGAAATATAAGCACACTCCTAGATCTACAAAACCATAAACCACAACATAGAAAAAAGTAGAGAAAAACTATTTCTCCTCGACAATACCGCATCACAGTTCACACACTAGTGAACACAACTTCTTTTTCCAAATGATTCAAAACTTGAAACTCTAAATATAACACCTATAAATTCCTCTTAGGAACATATCTAAACCACACAATAAAATATTCAACCATGAATAAATGCAGAGAAAAACACTAAACACCACTTTGTCACACTAATCACTCTTTACCACACTATTTCATCTTTTATTCAATTTTTCTCAAAATCACTCAGAAACCAAGCACCACAAACACCATCTCAACATTTTCTACACTTTTTCAACATCTCAACTACACAAGACATTCAAAATCCATAAAAATATGCTCATCAAAGCAGCACTAGAGGTTGACATTAGTGAGGCTACTAATGACAAAATAATGTAAGCAATAAAAGCATCTTCATAGGCTGACATCAATGCAACAAAAAATATCTATTGACATTAATGACAAGAAAAAATTTCAACAATATCCCCCTTTATCATTGATTGCAATACATGATATGAAAAACCATCAATAACAATAACATCTATGATCACTAACATAAGCACTACACATTAGTTTACATAGGTCCCCCTTACATAGGCATCTACACTTTTCAACACTTTATCTTTCTCCTCCTTACTTCATAAGGTTTTTTAGTTAAATCTCTCCCCCTTTCACATTAATATCAAAGGAAAACACATATTTTCTTTTCTTTTCTTCCCCTTTGGCACTAATCACATATACTTGCTCTCCCCCAAGGGCAACACCTATAAGGGAAAATAACTGCTCTGCAACCTCAACTTTCACTTCCTTTGATAGAACTAACATACAACACAATGACAAAACTTACTCCCCCTGACTACAACAATCAATACAACTACCTATCGCCTCTAAGAGGTAGCCACCAACATCAATGTAGAACAAGAATGAATATTTAAATCCACTAGATTGACACATAACATTATGAATATAATTGAAAGGAGGGGAAATAACCCCTAACTTATCCTAGAGATACTCAAAAGTATCCATAGGAAAAGCCTTAGTGAAGATATTTGCAACCTGATATTTAGTAGGCACATACTCCAACTTCACCTCATTCTCTACAACCTTCTCTCATAGAGAGTGATACTAAATTGAGATATGCTTTTTCCTTGAATGCATGATCATATTATTTGAAATATTGATCACTTGTATTGTCACATAAGATATAAGGTTCACCATATACCACTCTAATATCCTTCAAATTCTACTTCATCCATGACACCTATGTGAAACATGATGTTACAACAATGTATTTGGCCTCAACGATAGATAAAGACATCAAATCCTACTTCTTACTTAGCCAAGACACCAACCTTATTCCAAGAAATAAATCACCACTTCTTGTAATTATCCTATAATCCACACAACCTACTCAATCTGCATCTGTATAAGAACTTAGATAGAAATTAGTATCCTTTGAATACCATAAACCATATTCTGGAGTTCCTTCCAAGTATCTTAATATTATTTTTACTACTACCGCATTTAACTCTCTTTGATCTTCTTGAAATCTAGTCTCAAGACAAACTGCATGCATGATGTCTAGTTTATTAGCAGTTAAATATAGTAATCCTCCAATCATTGATCTATACTTGCTCTGATTAGCCTTAGGATATTCTTAATTCTTACTCAACTTGTAGTTAGTAACCATAGGAGTACATACTAGTTTAGAGTCTTCCATTCCAAACCTTTTTAGTATTTCCTTATCATATTTTGATTGTAAAATGAATATACTTTTTTCTATCTGATTGATTTGTAGTCCAAGGAAGAAATTCATCTTCCCAAAAATAGATATCTCAAACTCTTTCTTCATCTCTTTTGCAAATATCTTGCATGTACTTCATTTCCTCCAAATATTTTATCATCAACATACACAACCACAATTAAAATTTGATCTCTCTCAACTTTAAAGTAAATATTTGTATGTGTGGTACCTTTATTGAATCCATGTTACAACAAGTACCTATCCAATATTGCATACCAAGCTCTAGGATCTTTCTCGAGTCCATATAATGCTTTCTTCAATCTGCAGACCATATTAGGATATTTTGACAACTAAAAACCTTCCAGTTGTTCAATGTATATCTCTTCTTACAACTCACCATTGAAGAATGTAGACTTCACATGCATCTGATACACTTTGAAATCCTTATGTGTTGCAGAATCCAAAAATATCCTAATAGCATCCATCCTTGCCACTAGAGAAAACGTATCTTCAAAGTATATTCCTTCTACTTGTGAGTAGTCTTTACACACAATCCTTACCTTCTTCCTAAAAAATTCTCCATTCTCATTCAATTTGTTCTGAAACACCCATTTAGTTGCAATCACATTCTTGTTCACTAGTCTTAGGACAAGTTCCCAATTTTGGTTCTTCTCAATCTGTATCAATTTTTTTTCCATAGCCTTGATCCAAAATTCATCTTTGCATGACTGAATAATTATTTTAGGTTCAACTTTAGAAAGTGAACATAATTTTACTTGTTCTTTTTCTATAGAAACCTTTCTTCTTGTCAATACACCTCTTCTTTTGTCACCAATGATCTGATCTTCAAAGTTATTCTTCTACACATACTTAGGACTCTTAGGGATCCTTTCTATAGCTTCTTCCTCTTCATCCTATACTTCTTTTCCTTTGTCATTAGTTTTTCTCTTCTTATTTACAAAAGGACTTACCTGATTCACATCCTTCTATCAACATTGAGATTTTATGTAAGTCTTCATCCAATTTGACACTTTCACTTTCAATAATCCTTTTTAGCCTTTTGTTATAGCAATGGTAAGCCTTTCTCTTTATAGAATATCTAATGCAGGGGAACCTACACCTTGTGATGAAATAAAATTGAGTCTAGAAGGTTCAAGGGGTCAATTTGAAAGTCTTTTAATCAATAAGCAACGAGAAAGTTTCAAAATATGATAAAAACCATGTAAAAGTTTCAATCAAGGTCATGGATGAGGAAGTGGTCTAAGTAAGTTTTGGTTGGTTTCTGAGTCTAAGGTCTTAGTATGTTAAAAAAGGTCATAAAGACCATTATTTTATGTATGTGAGTCTTTAGAAGGGGTAAAATATAAAGGAATGTCAAATTATGTAAAGTTGTTTTCCTAAATTGTAATGTTATCAACAAAGCAAGTAAAAGGGGAAATTTTGCATTCCAAGGGTCATAAGGGGTTTAAAATTCAGTTAAAGGTTGTTGTGTCGGTTGTATTGGGTAAAAAAACCTTTAAAAAGGTGGGAATCATCATTGCAAATGTTGGCTTGGATATTTTGAAAGAAAACCCAATTGAATACTATTTTCAGGAATTTCTTAGTTTTTTCCTTCTTTTTCAGATCTGTATGGTAACGTACAGTCAATAGTTTGTACAAATTATTTATGGATTTTTTAGTGGCATGAATTATTAGTGTTTTTCAACTAGTTTGAGGGCTTAGAAGTGATTTTGAAACATCTTATAATTGTTTCCCTAAGGACTGTCGAGTATACTGTATTTTGGGGTTTTGTAGCATTTATCATGTTTTCAAGGCCAATACACCAAATGTGCTCATTTTTATTGGTGTATTAGGTCTCATGGAGGATTTTTAGGTTCTAGGATGAGTATTTTATGTTGAGGGAAAGAAATTAAAAAGATTGGGTTGTTGTCCCTGTTGGGTTGTGTGGAAAAATGCATGAAAGTAGAGGATTTAGTCTAGGGTTTGGTGAATTTTGAGTGGGAGTTAATTTCTCTCAAATTATTAAGAATGTACAGGGTTATTTAAGAGTGTTTAAATTTTTTTTGGGATCTAAGAATATGTGGAATGTAGGTTTTCAATAAACCCTATGTATTTACATGGTGAATGGAGGGTTTCATGGTGTAGTGTGGTAAAGATCTTGTAGATGCAAACTAATCATGATTTTTTTTGTTTTGAAGCATATATAATGACTTTCTGAGGTGATTGAGTGAAGACAAGGTGTTTAGAGGACACTCACTTTGGAAAGGAGGTCTATTCCACTAGCTTAAGGTAGGGGGTAAGGTATTGGTTCTCTATTTTGGTCCAAAAGAGTCACTATAGGATTTAAGATATGTTGTGTAAGACTTTAAAGGGTACCTAAATTCACCATTTAGTTGGAAGTTCATTTGGAGAGTTTGGGTGAAAAATCCCTTAAACCAGGTTTGGAGTACTACCAAGACAATCATGGTTAAGAGTGAGATTTGATGAGATCAAGTGACTTTGTGTTGAAGATCGGTTTGATACTCATTTTTTTTCCATTGTAAGGAGGTTACCACCTATGTCTGCATTAGCATCCAAGGAATATTCCTTCATCAGATCTTGTATCAAAATTTCCTAAGTTTTCTTCATCTCTTTGATATTGCAATTGTTTCAAAAAACTTTGAAATATTTGATAGTAGGATTTCTTCCATACCACAACTCATAGGGAGTATTTGAACTATTTTCCCTTACTTTCACTTTGTTAAGTATGTAGAATATAGTATGAATCACTTCTCTCTAGTAGACATGCAGCAAATTTTCTTCCTTTCCACCACTTCATTTTTTTGAGGATTCCTAGGATCTAACAAATGCCTCTTTATTCCATGAAATTCACAAAAAATATTTAACTCATTGGATATAAACTCTCCACCTCTATCAAATCTCAAACATTTCACTTTCATATCCATTTCATCCTCAACCATAGCTTTAAATTCCTTAAACTTATCTAGAGCTTCTAGTTTTCATTTGAGAAAAGTTACCCAAGTCACTCTAGAGTAATCATCAATCAATAACATGAAATGCCTATCACCTTGAAAAATTATTATTCTTGTAGGTACATAAAGGTATATATGCACTAACTCCAAAGGTCCTATTATAGAATATTATTTGACATTTCAAACCTTTTTCTTGTTTGCTTCCTAACTTGACATTCCTTATAAACTACATTTATAGGGTTTGTAATACTTGTCAGATCTCTCACAACTTGAGTAGAGTTGATCCTAACTAGGCTATCAAAATTGATCTGACAAATTATTCTATGCCATAGCTAACTCTCATTGATTTGATTCATAAAGCACATACCATTAGAACCCTTAAGATGATAAAAATTTCCATTTGTCCTTCTTCTTGCAGCAACTAGAGTTCCAGATCCTTTTCTAATCTCACAACCACCATCCTGAAATACAATATTATATCATTTTATACACATTTGTCCTATAATTGGAATATTATGCTAGAGAAACTTAACATAAATAACATCATCTATATTATTCTTGCCATCAAAACTAATTTAACCTTTTCCACATATCTTAGCAGATGTATCATCACCAAACTTAACAAGACCATCTTTAAACTTCTCAAGTTTAAAAAACTTACTCTTATCATCTATTGTGATTTGAGCATTTTCTATCAACAATCCAATAGTTTTTTCCTCTCTAGCATGAAAATTAGTTACCATTGTTCCATTATGACCTAATTTTGGAGCAAATTCCTTCATACATCTCTCAAAGTCAGTAGAATTAGTTCCAATGAACAAGTATTCATCATTTTCATCATCTGAGTAATTAGATTCATCATCAGATATACTGGAATCCTCTTTAACACAATAGCTTCTCTTAATTAGTTTACCTTTATTCTCCTTAAATCTATCATTTGAATCTTTGATTGGATATCTTGAAGAATAAGGACCTATATTTCCACAATTAAAGCATTTTAAAGGTAACTTACCTCTATATTTTCTAGTGACCTTTTTCAATCTCCTCACAAATTTTTCTTCTAACTCATTAGAATCTTCTTGATCCGATTCCTCATTATTCTCTTCTTTTCCAACTTTAAAAGCAGTCTCTTTTCTTGAATCACTTGAACCAAACTCTCTCAATTAAATAGTAGTTAATGCACTATTCCACAAAAAAACTGCCAGACCTTTGCGGTTTTATTTTTTATCTTTACGGTTGCGCCTTACCTTTCAAACACTCACTGCCCTTGGTGTACTCCACGTGGCTTCCTCGTGAAGCTTTCTACTTTTATGTCCCTTCACTTTTCACTGGTCTCTGACTATGTGTTGCATGGCTTTCTCTGGCTACTTTTCGAACTGGGCCCACCTTGTACTTTCCTTCACTCGGCATGCTCCATGTGGCTCCCTCTCAGAGCTTTTCACTGGGCATCCCTTTGTCTTTTTTCCAAGCCCTGTATGCATGACAAGTGGTAGTTGCTACCTCACCGATTACCTTGGAGTTGCTTTTGCACCTGTTGTACTCACCTGCAGCCACGTTTTCTTCTATGGTGTTGCTGTTCATTTCTGCTACTACGTGGTTTTATGTTCCCTATTGTGGCTTTGCTAGCATGCTCCTGGGTGATCAATGTTTACTATGGAGGCTCGAGGTGATCTAGCCCATCGGTCTCTGCTCACAGTTTTCCTTCTCTTGGTGTGTCTTAGGCGGTGGACTGGCCTATAAATTAGGCCATGTTTCTCTTTATTAGGTTGTTGATTAAGTTGCAAAAAACTCCCGAGCACTGGAAAAAAATCCTTTGTAATAGTTTTATTTAATTTTAAGACTCTAGATTGTGCCAAATAAATTCGGTCTTTCTGTTTTTCATGCATTTAGTGAGACTATTGGTCTGTGTTGTTATCTTCTTTTATTGTATGAATGCCTGTTCCTCAACTTCTATAATCCTTCATAGCTCAATAAATATAGATCATGTTTCTTCGACTCTTCTGTGTTAGCTAAGGTTATGTTAATATTATGTTATGCAAATTAGAGGGTATTCTTACGTTTTAAGTGTTTTTGAGAAAACTAACTTGATGAACAACAATTTAGTGGTTCGAGCCTTTGCATTCTGCACTGTGCTCTAGTGAATTTGTCTAAGATTTTGGCACATCGCCTATAGTGTAGATTTTATATTATTGCTATCTTTCTAACCTTATACTCCGCCCACTAAACGAAGAGTCAGCTTCGGTAAAATCCTGGAGGTCACTTAGCTAGCACACAATGTCCCCCAATAGCTAAGTTTCCCATGAGACTATTGCTACATGCAAAATTCTACGTCAACAGTTCTTTTTCTAGCACGCTCGGTGGGACCGCACATTAGCATGTTTGCCTAATTTTATAGGTGTGTATGAGCCATCAGCCTATAACTAGGTCACAAACTGCAAGATTCCCTAGCCAGCTTGTACCACCCTTAGTTTTTGTGCACATGAGAAGTCAGCGAGGTAGCCCTTCACCTCCTCCGTCTCCTCTTTCACCTCCTTCTCCACCATAGCCTACTTCGCCTGTGCTAATGGCTGCTAGAAATTATGTAACCTGGGACTCAAATAGTCCTTTAGTTGCACCTATTCCTCCTACAGTATGGGCTCCAATCCCTTCTTCATCTTTAAAATTTATCCCTAAATATTCTAGGGATGAGTCAAAGACACCAAAGGAACATCTACAAGATGTGGCAAACGTATGTCTGATAGATGGCGTATCAAATGAAAATGTAGCTCTTAGGTTTTTGGCCACCTCCTTTCGAGGAAAATTGCTAAACTGGTAGAGGACTCTTGAAGCTAATACTATTGCAACTTGGGACTGGCTTGGAACTCTGTTTTATGAGCGTTTCTCCAACGCTAGTGACAAATCTTCGATGTACCATCAACTAGAAAATATAAAGTGAGCTCCTTATGAAGCTCTGCCTAATTTCAATGTGAGGTTCCATTCGACCTGACAGAGAGTGCCTATTGGTAGTCATCCGCCTCTAGATTTGGCATTTATGTTCTACTTAAATTCAATCAACCTTGACATTTCCATGATGTTACAAGCTCTTGGCAGAGAGACTCTTCCTGATGCTTATGCCTTGGTTGTCGCTGTGGAAAATAATCTGATCATCGTAGGAAAGTTGGCACCGAGACCCATCATGCCATTGTTTCTCGAGTGCAATGCTATGAAAGTCGATGTTCCTTCAACCAGCATGCCTACGGCTCCCCCCCAATCTATGTATGTGTATCTCGGAAGTGCTTCGAGCATAGCTCTGATAGTAGCTCTTGTGCCTAATCCCTTGGCTATCGAGATGAACGAGGTGAGAGAATAGATGTGGGCCATGAGTAATGAATTAACTACTTTGAAGTGACAGCAATATAGCTATCAAAATCCGGCATACCAGAATTACCTAGGTGGAAAATCTCCATACCAATCAAATCAGTGGCAAGATAGATCATGCAAAAATGCCTCGGCTCAGCTGAGTAACTAGATGGTTCCGGTAATCTTGCCTATGTAGACCATTCATCCTAGTTCGAATAAAGAGCTGGTGGCTAGAAAAAAAACCTTAGCTGAAGATGCCAATTCATGGTGCTTTCCTTGCAATGATGCACACATGCCAAGAAATTATCCATGGGGAAACTTGCAACAAAAGATCACAGACCAACGTAGCCAAAGTAGCGCACTGGACCCCAACAACCAATCATACACCTCTCAGTAGATGGACAATTTTGTCCTCGATACTCAAATGCAAGGGATGTCCATCTAGCAAGAGTCAGACATTGTTCCAGACCAAGCTCTTTTTTCTTGGATGGAAGGAGAAGAGTTGGTGTTTCTGAACATCCCTATGGATAAAGTGCCCCAAGTGCAATCTGACAACAACATGCATTCAAAGTGTAGATTCATCAAAGAGTTCACAGCCTTGCCTACCAATGCTTCATCGCAACCGATGCCTAGCCCAGTGGCAGATCTATTTCCAATTCCACCACAGTCTATAGCGGCTATTCCTAGCTCTCTAAATCCACTTCCTCTGAAGGCGAAGGCTCTTACAATCACCCCTATTATTGCCAAATTGCTAGATGCATCGACCGTGAAGCCAATTTCAACTGCGAAACCTAAAGAGCAAGCAAATGTGACTCACCAATCAGGAGCACAATTTAATGTGGTGGAACAACTGAAGAAATCATCTACCAACCCTTCTTTGTGGGATGTCCTGGCTATTCTGGAGCAGTAGGTACTATTACAAAAGGCTTTTTCAAGAGAGGAGGATGTGAACGTACCTACTCAGTCTAATGAAGAGAAAGTATCCAAGGCCAACCTGGATAAAGTGCTAACAAATCAACTAGAATAGAAGCTCAAATCTAGAAAAGAAAGTAAGCCTAAACCTAAGCCTTTCTTCCTAACACTTATTATTGGTGAAAAACTGTTACATAATTGTATGATCGACTCTGGTGCTAGCACCACCGTCATGCCAAAGCAAGTGGTTGATGCTTTGGGTTTAAAATGTGAGCCTCTGAACAAAGGAGTCATGTAGCTAGATGGAAATAAAGTTGATACCATCGGGGTAATCAAGGGATTTCCTATGACTTTGTTTTCCTTCCCTAGTATCACTATAAATCGGGATACCGTACTCATTGATATCCCTCCTTTATTTGGGATTTATTTGTTATGAGAATTCACAACAAAAGTTGGAGGATATCTAGCATTGGATTGGTCACACCTAATTCTGAGGACCAAACATGGAGCCAAGATGAAACTACTATCAAAAACTTTGCATTCTGAATATGTTGTTGACGAGGCCCTGCTCAACTTTGAAACAACACATACTTCAATCACTCGGGAAGAGAGGTTGAATGAGGAATTTTTGGAAGAAGAGGAGGCTACTAGCTCCCTGATACAAGATGAATAAAATTTGTTGAAAGAGTTTATTGATATAGACCCTTTCAGGAATTACCATGCAACTGGCCTCAGAACCTATTTTACACATGAAGAGGGGCAGATTATGCCCAAAGTTACTAAGGAGCCTAGAGGTGAACAATATGCAAAGTTAT
The DNA here is from genome assembly GCA_007115665.2 of Sequoiadendron giganteum. NCBI lineage: Eukaryota > Viridiplantae > Streptophyta > Pinopsida > Cupressales > Cupressaceae > Sequoiadendron > Sequoiadendron giganteum. The sequence continues at coordinate 145,719,029 of CM021110.1, read as the reverse complement.
AGACTTTGTACTTTGATGGCGCAAGATGTAGAGTAGGAGATGGAGCAGGGATTTGTTTGATATCCCCTTCTGAGGAAAATACTTTGAGGTCATATTGCTTCTAGTTCGCGTGCTCAAACAATGAAGCAGAATATGAAGGTCTTGTCTATGGTTTAAGCCCTATGGAACAAATGGGTGCAAAGAAAATAAGTGTGTTCGAAGATTCAAAGTTGGTGGTCAACCAAATCCATGGAATATCTGCTACAAAGAATATCCATATGCAATTCTATCGACATAGAGTCTGGGATCTGATTGACAATTTTAAGGCATTCCATATTCAGGCTATACCAAGGGAGAAGAACTCCGAAGCCAACAAAATGGTGAATATCGGGGCTTAGTTTGAGCCAGCCTCCGAATTATTAAAAAATAAGCATGTAGTGAAGGTAATTGTAAGACTCGATATTCTAGACAACAATCAAGATTGGAAAGTGTTCAATAGAGACAATCATATTGCGTCATCTCTTCAGTCATCTAGGGAGTTCACCGATTAGCTGCAACTGAAGATCGCCGAAGCTTATGGGGATCAAATTAGCTAGTTGAAATCCAATAAGCTTCCAAGAGGGCTAGTCACTCTGGAGAGCCTATTTGATTCTAATGATGCAATGAGAGACAAAAAGAAGCTCATGGATGACAAAGGTGATTACACCAATTTGCATATCAGGGAAGACAAAAAGCTCAAGGTTGGGAAAGAAGTTTCTCAGAAGAATAAGGACAGACTAAGGCATTTTTGTGAAGAATATCCGAGTGTAGTAGTCTGGTCATATGATGATCTTCAAGGATACAATCTCGGGATCATCAAGCATATAATTGAGTTGTCGGAAGGGGAAAAGCCAGTTCATTAAAGGCAAAGACCTGTGAACCCAAAGATAGAATCTTTCATGCCACAGGAGTTGAATAAATTGATCACCTCTCAAATAGTATTTTCGATCAAACATAGCACTTGGGTGTCAAACCTAGTACCAATTTGGAAGAAAAATGGAGATATACGACTGTGCATAGACTTTTGAGACTTGAATAGAGCATCCTTAAAGGATCATTACCCCCTACTTTCAATGGAGGTAATTCTGCAAACTGTAGTTGGCTCTAAAATATTTTCAATGTTGGATGGTTTTTTGGGCTACAACTAGATTCGGGTAAAAGAAGAGGACCAACACAAGACAACGTTCACCACCAAGTGGGGAACTTATGCATATGCCAAGATTCCTTTTGGACTCTCGAATATCGGAGCCACTTTTCAGAGAGCCATGGATATTTCCTTTAAGGATTTGATCCATAAGATTATACTCATCTATCTGGATGATTTGATAGTATTTTCAAAATTTGTTGATAATCACTTTGATCATTTGGAGCTTGTCTTCCAGAAGTGCCAGGAATTCAGGATTTCTTTAAACTTGAAGAAATATGTGTTCAGAGTTCCCCAAGGGAAGCTATTGGGGTATGTTGTCTCTAAGGAAGGTATTGCCATTGATCCTGAAAGAGTTGATGCGATCCGGGAGCTCCCATTACCTATCAACAAAAAAGGTGCGTAGTCATTTTTGGGTAAGGTCAACTTCATTAGCCGATTCATTGTAGATTTTGCAAGGACTGTTCGGCCTATTACCTTAATGCTAAAGAAAGACCATATTTTCAAATGGATGACAAAAGCCAAAAAAGCTTTCAAGCTTATAAAGGAGGCTATTTCTTCTGCTCCTATGTTGGTAAACCCTGACCTGTCAAAAGATTTTATTATGTATGTTTTTGGTGGTGGCAACAACATCACCACTATGCTTATGCAAAAAGATGATGAAGATAAATGTGAGTCCCCTGTTGCCTTCTACTCATGAACCTTAAAAGAATAGTAGGTGAAGTACAACTTTTTAAAAAAGCATGTCTTTGCTATTGTTAAAGGACTTAAAAAATTTTGAAATTTGATATCATATAATAAGGTGATTGTTTGTGTTCCACATCCTAGTGTGTGGGGGTATATCATGGAGTGAGAAATCATAGAGAAGAGAGCTAATTGGATCACCAAGATCCTAGAATATGATATTGAAGTTGAACCTGTCAAGACTGTCAAAGGAAAGGGACTGTGCGAGTATCTCACAGAAAACAGTAAAACAACGATAGAGCTTGAAGCTCTAGAACCTGTGTTATTTAACGAAGAAAATTCTCAGGGTGACTAACTTGAGGATAGAATAAAATTCATGCAGATGGGAAGGTATCCAATCAATCTACCTTCTTTTAAAAGGCATTTCTATCATTTACAAAATAGCAATTATGTTCTCTTGGAGGGTGTCCTGTTTAAAAGAAATTTTAATGGCGTCTTGCTAAGGTGTGTAAATGAGGAGCAAGCCAAGAAAATATTGGATCAATACCATAATATTCCAGCTGGAGGATATTTTTCAGCAAGGACCATGACAATTAAAATTACATATGCTAGTTATTTTTGGCCAACACTTTTCAATGATGCATTTTTACTAATTAATTCTTTCAATGAATGTCAGTTTCATGTCAGAAAGAGAAAGAATGTTGCTATGGCATTAAAGCCTACAGTAGTAGAAGAACCTTTTTCTTAATGGGGTTTAGATTTCATTGGGATGATTAACCCTTTCTCCTTAGCCGGACATAAGTGGATATTGATAGCTACGAACTACTTCACTAGGTGGGCAGAAGCAGTGCCATTGAAAAACGCAACAAAAGTGGAGATTGTTCATATCTTGGAGGAGTTGGTAGCCAGATTTGGCCCGCCCAAAACAATCATCTCCGATAATGCTAAAGCATTCCTCGACTTGAAGATGAGCCATTTCACATTAAAGTATGGGGTTTTCCTAAAAACCTCTTCTAACTACTATCCCCAGGGGAATGGCCTCACAAAGTCTACAAAAAAAACCTCATCAAGTTAATAAAGAAAATAGGCTCGGAACACCAGAAAGAATGGCATAGGAATCTCCAGACAGTGTTATGAGCAGACCGAATCATGCCCAAGTAGATGTTGAAGGCATGTCCTTATGAGATGGTGTATGGGAAGGAGGCATTGCTGCCTATTGCCATAGAAATCCCTGCCTTGTAGTTGCTTAAATATTTGGAGATTGAACAAAACGAAGCAATGGAGGTAAGGTTTTCTGAGCTACTCGAGGTATAGGAAAAAAAAGAGCATGCCCTTGAGGTGATGAACAACCGCCAATAGGTGGTAAAGAAATGGTTTGATAAAAAGGCGTCTGATCAAGAGTTACAACATGGGGACTTGGTGCTCAAGTTCAATGAGTGTGGAGCAAATCCCGACTAGCACAGAAAATTAGATAGCCTCTGGGAAGCTCCTTTCAAAATTACCCAGTGTAAATAGTTCAACTCTTTCGAGTTGGAAGACAAAGAAGGTAACACCCTAAGTATTCCAATTAATGGAATACATCTTAAAAAAATTCATTAGTTATGCCTGTGTGAAGGCTGTGTAAATTGTAAATATGTAATTAATTTTTTTTGCTTTAAAATTTTGGGTCTTCTCAGTGCTTTATGATATTAGCAATGGTGTAAGAAATTGAAAGAACATTGTAAATGAGCCAAGATTTTTGAAAAAACATAGATTATATATATTGGCCAAAAATTTATACTATATAAGGTAGAGGCCAGTGGCCTTGTATTGATATTTACATATGTCGGCTATGAAGAGGAGCTTGAAAAGTGAAAAAGCAAAAAATTGGGGACCATTTTCATTCCCAGATTATCAATGGGAAGGACCAGCAATTGTAGCAGTAGGCTACGTGAGATAAGGGAACACCATTCTTTCAAAATCCTCATACCACTAGAGGTTTTGGAATGGTTCAATATAATGCACATGCATAAGGAAGTAGCATCCGGAACAGACCTTGACATGATTGCAGAGAACCCAACATAGGCCCTCGCCCTAGCAAGTATAATCGAGCAAATGAGGAGGGCGCCCTGCATGCAACTCTATGACAAGGAGTCTTATGCTACTCCAGGAATCCCCACAAATCCTTGCTAGATTTTCACCACTCGGGTGGACCCAAGAATACTAAATGCAATTCCTCATAGAGATCAGGCTTTGGTTATGGAGGATTGGGATAACGTCTTTGATCCTGAGCTATCCCACAATCCTAAGAGCCTTAGGGAGGCCACATGCGAGAAAATGAAGAATTTACCAAACCCTTTCAACAAGCGTCTATGGTTCTATGGGCTTCCACAGTACATGGTTCCCTTGGTACACCCTTGTCCAAAAATTATGGTAGCATGCGTGGCAAGCTTTGACCCAGACACTGGAGTGATAAGTGGCACTAATTTCAGGGTAGTCATTAGTCCTAAGGCTATTCAAGATATGTTGTGCATCCTACTCCCCTTGACCTGGGATGTTGAGATTTTTGAAGTAAATAGGATGCATGAGAAGTGGGGAGGGCTCCAAAAGGTGCAACAATTTTACCACTCCAAAATTAATTAGCTGACAAGTAATTCAGCACTGCCCAAGTTTCCTTTTGGTCTAAAGGCTCTGAAAGGTGGGTCTTCTTTTGTCACTTCTATGCTCGCGCTGGTGTGTGGTTTGGATACAAAAAAACACATTTTAGAGTTTCAAATGTCCCTTAGCTTTATGTTGAGGAAGAATGTCATGGCTCTGCTCCTAGATTTTGCAAGAGTTATTAGTGATGGGATTTGGAAGCACTTGTAGGAATTCTAGGCCGGTTCTAGGTTCAGGTATTCCTCTTTCCTGGCCTATTTAATATTACACTAGAATTTGGATTACTTTTCAACATTTATGTCTCTAGCTATTTTTGACGAGGGTAGCCTAAGAAAGCCAATTTCGACATGGACTCCTATCATGTCGAAAACCTTTGATTACTATGCATTTTTGAATTTATTCTTAACCCAAACTCTGAGGGATTTGGATGGAGTTGGCATCAATATGACTTCACACATATTGCCCCGAAAGAAGTCCTAGTTGGGAAAGCTTGTACTGACCTATGATTGGTTCTTTGGCATGGATTTCACCATACTCCACATGCGAGGTTTCGCTTGGGAGCCCTTCTAGCTCCTCCATTTTCTTTCAGACAGAGTGTTGGCCCTGGAAGCAATGTGCAGCTATGTACTATTGATAATGATTACTGGGGGGAAAACATTTAACCTCCTATTTTCTGCTGCCAATCATGTTTGGTTCTATGTCACTGATCAAGAAAAGGACTTTGAAGATTGATACTTCAGAGATTTTTCTTTTGAAGTTGGGTCATCTTGGGTTGGTATTAATAGATGACACCTGGTATTACAACCCTAGAAATAATTTATTGAGGGTTGGCATCAAAATCCCACATTCACCACGGCCATTCTGGGACCCTTGGATAAATGTCGAGGAGGGTAATTTAAATTTATATGTAGGCCTTGAATATTTTCCTACTGAGAATGAGCGACCGTCGTGGCTAAATTTTTACTACATAGTAGGGAGAGCCAACCCAAATCTAAAGAAAAACTAGTCCTTGTGCACCCAATTGAATAAGCTCAATTGGATGTCTAAGAAGACTCGAGACTTCTGGATATACCAAAGGAGATTCTGGCAACCAACAAGCTTCACGAAGAAGTGGCCCTTGATGAAAGATTTGATGACATCTGGGAGAGGGAGCATCTAGACTTAGAAAGGTCTCTAAACTATTCAACATCTGTGTAACATTATAGAAGGGAAGAGATTTCCATAGATCCTAGGGAGGAGGTAACTCAGAATTCCTATGCCATTGTCAAGAATCTAATGCATGAGAAGGATACTGGTAAATAGCCTATGCAAGAGGAGGATTCACACACACAAACATCAGAGCCATCCTGCTCCTCTAAATTAACAAGGAAGTGGGTAAGGACTACCAGTGGTAGAAGACGGGTCATTGTTGACCTCAATGATTTTCTAGAGGAAAAGTGACAACGAACCAGAGAGTCCGGTGGAGAAGAAGAGCATCCGATGGAGGAAGTAGTTTAATTGTTTGTAGCTCTCCACAAGCCTCAGGTAACATTTCCTCCCTCTTCTCTCTCTACCATGTCTCTGGTCTCTTCTTCATTTTCCACTACTTTTTCATCTACACTAGTTTTCTCTACCGCTGGATATCCCGAGCAGTCAAGTCTTACCCCTCTTGGTTTCCCACTTTTGTCCTTTGCTTTCCATCCCTTACTCGGAACAAATTTTGGTGTAAGTATTGGGCTCGTCAGCCACCAATTCTTATCTCCAAGGCTCAGCAGTGTAGTTGGTGCATCTCTAGCCTTTCCCTACACCGCACTATCACCTTCTCCGAGTGGCAATTTCATTCCACCATTCTCCCTCGCCATTATAACAAGGCCCAGCAAAACTTCTGATGCGTTGAGTACGTTATCTTTCCTACTGGCCAGCCCTCAGGAGTTCCCTTTTGCTGGTGGCCTAAGTATCCCTGCTCAGGAATATTTTTTGCAGGTTGATGCAAACAAGAGCACCTGAGCTAACCGTATCAATAAAAGAAGACAAAAGGACGCAACCAGGCAGGCAGAGCCTCTCTTGCAAACTGTATTCAATGAAAGTCAAAATTCCTTGATGTTTGCCAAGATCACTCCCAATGTGATTAAATCGGTAGGAGAAATGCTACCGAGTGATTACTTTGTAAATTCTATTAGGCTAGAGTTGCAGTAGGCTCACTCGTGAGATAAGGTTGAGCTAATGGAGGAGACCCAAAAAATCATGACCACTGATTACCTTAAGCTTAACCAGCAAGTGAAGAAAAAGGATGATCAGATAATAGAGCTTAGGCATAAATTTGATATTTGGGTAAACAAGTTTAAAGCCTAGGAGAATGAAATAAGTCACCTAGAGAAGGAGAGGAGTGCCTTCAAAAATCAAATCAAGGAGCTATAGGTCATGAGCACAAAGATTGTTCCGACTCTCTAGTAGGAGATCAAGCATAGTCGAGCAAGTGATGAAAAACTTTGTGCTACATCTGAGCAGCTAAGTGAAGGAATGAAGGAGCTCCAGTAGAACACAAACGCTAAAATTAATGAAATGAATGCCACTTTGGAGTTGGAAATTCAAAAAACAAAGTGGGCCGAATTGGCCCTAGTAGAAAAGGAAAAAGAGGTATCCTCTCTAAAGGAGTAGCTGTCCACATTGGAGATAAATTTATCAAAGCTGAAGGCGATTTTGAGCAGTAGAGAAGCAAAATTGGCTACCGTAAAGACCCAACCTCTTGTGCCCTAGATGAGCTCGTTGGAGATTTCCAAGGAGTTGTATGCATCATATTGGGACACAGTGAAGGCATTGTGCCTTATTCTTCATCCAACCTTAAAATTTATGGTGCAAGTGACTAGCCTTTGTGGAACAGTAAGTGAAACAATATAACAAGTTCAGGAGTTAACTTCTGACAAGGTTTCAGAGGCTAGGATTTTATTGGGCAAGTTGTATACAGCTTTCGATGAAGCTTTGAGTGGTGTGGTCATCGAGGACCAAACAACAATGGCCATGGGAATAAGTATCCTCATCTCTATGCACAAGGTTGTTCAATAGGTAACATAATGTAGTCCCGATTAAATCAAGTTACCAATGACATGTGGGTGAAATTTTCTCGCTTAACTTAGAGAGGCCTTCCTTCGCCCTTCATTGCGGATTAGGCGGTAGTGGGTGTGGAACACATTGTTGCGATGATCGAAGAGAAGAAGCAGGACCTTTCTATCTTCCAATATTTTGATCAATCTCCGACCTCTGAGGAAATTGAGGGTATCATGCATCAGCTGGCGCAACTCTTCTTCCAATTGGAATTGGAAACGAAAGTATCTGGAATATTTCCTTTCAAGGCAATTATCGATCTCAGACTAGCTCATGAGAATCTATGAGCTCTCTTTGCGCCATCGAACGAATTTTGGACCAGTGTGTAGGCTTCCCTCTCAAGGTTGTGAGTATTTTTGGGATGTTGAACCAAAGTTTTTGGGGTTCTTCATTCCGCGAGCAAAATGCCCCTATGATTCAGCAAATTGTTCCACATAAAAACTGCCAGGACTTTGCAATTTTATTTTTTATCTTTGCAGTTGTGCCTTACCTTTCAAATGCTCACTGCCCTCGACGTGCTCCACATGGCTTCCTCATGAAGCTTTCTACTTTTATATCCCTTTGCTTTTTTTCGGTCTCCATCTGCATGTCATGTGGCTTTCTCTTTCTACTTTTCGAACTAGGCTTGCCTTGTACTGTCCTTCCCTCGGCATGCTCCACGTGGCTCCCTCTCGGAGATTTTTCACTAGGCATCCCTTCATCTTTTTTCTGGGCCCCGTCTGTGTGACACATGGTAGTTACTACCACATTGGTTACCTTGGAGTTGCTAATGCGCCTGCAGTTGCATTTTCTTCTATGGCACCGCGTGTTTGTTTCTGCTGCTGCATGGTTTTTTATTCCTTGTCATGGCTTCACTAGCATGCTTTTGGGTGATCAATGTTTACTGTGGTGGCTCAAGGTGATCTGGTCCATTGCTCTATGCTCACAGTTTTCCTTCTCTTGGTGTGTCTCAAACGGTGGACTGGCCTATAAATTTGGCCATTTTTCTCTTTATTAGGTTGTTGATTAAGTTGCAAAAAACTCTTGAGCACTAGGAAAAAGGCCTTTGTAATAGTTTTATTTAATTTGAAGACTCCAAACTGTGCCAAATAAATTCAGCCTTTCTATTTTTCATGCATTTAGTGAGACTATTGGTCTATGTTGTTATCTTCTTTTATTGTATGAATGCCTATTCTTCAGCTTCTATAATCTTTCATAGCTTAATGAATACAGATCATGTTTCTTTGACTCTTTTGTGTTAGCTAAGGTTATGCTAAGATTATGTTGTGCAAATTTGAGGGTATTCTTACGTTTTAAGTGCTTTTGAGAAAGCTAACTTGATGAACAACAATTTAGTGGTTCGGCCTTTGCATTCTGCACTGTGCTCTATTGAATTTGTCCAAGATTTTGGCACATCGCCTGTAGTGTAGATTTTATATTTTCACTATCTTTCTAACCTTATACTCCCCCACTAAATGAAGAGCTGGCTTCGGTAAAATCTCGGAGGTCACTTAGCTAGCGTACAGTGTCCCCCAATAGCTAAGTTTCCCATGAGACTACTACTACATGCAAAATTTTGCATCAACAAGCACCAAACAATTGATCTCTAGAATAATGATCTAAATTATAACCTTCTTCAATAGTAAAAACCTTATGATTATAATATTTAGGAAGAGTTATTAATACCTTCTTTACCACCTCATCTTCTTCAAGTTTTCCACCAAGGCCTCTAATGGAATTGAAAAATTCATCCACTCTATGCATGTAGCCTATAATACCTTCATCTTCTATCATTCTTAGGGTTACAAACTTAGTCTTCAAATTCTACGTCTTTGCTTGCTTGACCTCATCATCTCCTTCATAGATACTTTCTATCTTTTTCCAAATCTCACCAATAATTTTAAGACTCATAGCTTTCACAAGTTTTGAATTAGAAAGACTACTCAAAAGAGAATACCTTTCTTTTCCATTGTTCGCATATGCCTTTATCTCACATTAGTACTCAGACCATTTGCACGCATTATATATCCAATTTCAATAGACTTTTGAACTACAAATCCTAGAGAAATAAGGAAACCTTCCATCCTGGTCTTCTAGAATGTATAATTTGATCCTTCAAATAGAGGATCCTCCTTCTTGTGCCCCATCCTAGATATACCTCAATTAGTTATGATTTCTTCTAAGGAGCCTTTTTTGATACCTATTTTTTAATGTACAAGAAAACTAAGAGGGGGGTGAATCAGTCATTCATTAAAACATCAAAACCCTCATTAACATTTAGATCTGAATTAATCCTTAAATCCTTAACAACCACTAAACCCTTATGATGCATTAGTAGAATGTAAACATGAGAAATAGTAATGCAAACACATCCATACACATGGGAACACTAGATTTACATGGAAAACCCAAGAAGAGAAAAACTATGATGAGGATTAGCTCACTATATAAAGTAATTGCAACATAAAATACAATAGGATCACTGTCGAAGGGCTCAATACCCACAAGAAAGAAGAGCTCACTTCCAAAATTAGAAGTAAGAAGAAATAATATTGTTACAATGATAAATCTATCTCAAAGAAATAGAGAATATCTACCACTACAACTCTGTACCATCAATAAACTCCAGCTCACTATTCTCATAAACCTCAAGTAATCTACAAATGTAGAACCTTCTACCCACTGCATTGGATTCATAGGAATTAAGCTTTCACTTCATATATTCTCATCTAATTAAATTCACATATCAAAACATCCTTACATCTACACTACCCTCACCAACAATTCACCTTGCCTTTATACCATTTGCAACCTTAAAAACATCTTTCAATGTTGGCTATGCACCTCAAATGTGCAAATTCAAATTAGGTCAGCACCAAAACATTCCTATGGTGGAGAGGAATAAAGGTGGACCACATCACACCTTAAATAAAACCTAAATCCACATATACATGTCTCACAACACTTCCACAAATACCAAATAATATTTGCAATTAGCATATACACCCAAGATTGCTCAAACCTATGTTAACACCATTAAAAATTTAAGTGCATGATTCCTCAAATATAAAGATGATTCAAAAAATACACACAATAGTTAATAACAATTTGGAATATTCCATCAACACCCTGAAATCGAACAAATCCTTTGCAACATCATACACTTGAAGAACATAATCATTATGTAGACCCGATTAACCTTCCACACACTGTAACAAATAAATCCAACCTTGTGGAGAACCAAAACACAAATAGATATGAGAAATATAATCACACTCCCAAATCTGCAAAACTAGAAACCACGTGGAGAAATGTGGAGCAAAACCATTTCTCCCAGACATCACTACATCATAGTTCACACATTGGTGAACACAACTTATTCTTTTGAATGATCCAAAACCTAAAACTCTGGATATAACACCTCTAATAAAAATATTTAAACCACACAATCAAATCTTCAACCATGAATAAATACAAAGAAAAATATTGTGCACCACTCTACCACACTAAACACTCTTTACCACACTATTTCCTCTTTTATTCAAATTTTATCAAAATCACTTGGAAACCAAGCACCACAAACACCATCTCAACATTTTCTACACTTTCTCAACATCTCAACCACACAAGATGTTGAGCATCCACAAAAATATGCTCATCAAAGCAACACTAAAGATTTACATTAGTGAGACTACTAATGATAACATGATGCAACCAATCAAATCATCTTCATAGTTTGACATCAATATAACAACAAATATTTTTTGACATCAATGACAACACAAAAATTCAACAAAACTTTTACTAGAAAATAAAAATTAAACTTTCTTTCCTTTTCCCATCAATTTAGGCACCCAATTATTATTTGCATTTTATTTAAGAATTTTACAATGCTTAGGCTATTTTAATCTTAGGAATTAAAATAATCTAATAACCTTATTTAAATCTATTTCCAACTTTCTTACTCTAGATTCTATGAATAAATTTGTATTCATAGTTAATGTAGCAACTTGTAGGGCACTTGTGTAAACCATTCTTCTGACAATTAAATTTCTAGTCAACTCACTAGTGTCTTCAACAACCTTTGGCTTGTTTATTTCAGGGAAAATTGACCAAATAGCCATGGTTTCATGCCTAGGGTTAAACCCTGAGCCAAAATAGAGGGCATCTACCTCTTCTTTTGATGCTAACAATAGGTTATTTCCTTCCTATCTTCATATTGTATTAAATGCAATTGTAGATGATATATCCCAACTTGTAAATAATGGGAAACCAACCTTCTTGACAAGCTCTCTTCCCTTTTTAGGTGTCATATCTACCATTTTTGTATTCACTTTGTCCCAAAACTCAATGATGACCTCCTTTATTATTTCCTCAATGAGACTTTATCATCCAATGTTTTTTGTAATTCCTCACCTTTTCTTTTAAGGATAAAATCCTTAAATTACCTTGTGGCAATGAATTTTTCATCCTCCATAAATTTAGAGCAAGCAAGTGCTCTCATGTCATCCACAACTTGATCTTTAGTGTCAAAATTGATCAACATTCTTTCAATGGATCATCTCTCAATAACAACTCTTTGAAGGTGACACATTACTTGGAGAAAATTGGAGCCCTCTGGGAACTCAGTAGGAGCAATAAAATAGTCTGCCAAAGATCTTGCATGAGGATCCACATACCGTAAAGGTGTGATGCTCTCAAGAATTTTTTTCTCTACTACTTGGGATGAAGAAGGACCAGGTTCATCCCTCTATGGAATTTTTAATGGTATATTTTCAATAGACTAGCTATATTATCTAGCATTGTCCTTAACCTTATGATTTGAAAGTTTTGGGATATGTTGTTGTACACCATTTCATAAAATGATTTATTATAATGTTGTAATTAAATAATTAATTTGTGATGCACCTAGGTGGTGTGGTTAATCACATTAGGTTATTATTTGGGGGACCACTTTATGTTGTTTTGTAACATTATATTATTATTTAATGTGTGGGAGACATGTGCTAATAATTTAATATTGGGGAAAATATTATTTAAAGTGAAATATTAGTACCCAATATTAAATAAGGGGTTAGTGGTTTTATATTCACATGGTTTTGTGGTACATGGTTTTATCTTACCACTAGTTGTATTTTTGTGAGCTTGTATCTATAAAAGAAAACACATGTGTAGTTGTTAATGTTGGTTGAGTAGTTTGGGTGTCATTATTGAGTCTTTCTAAGGAGTGCATATGTGAAGCATGGTATGGGATGTGTGGATTCATGCTTGGACACATGAGGATGCATTGGAGGACTTGATTCTTTAGAGTTGTTCATTGTAACTCTTGCATGGCTTTATTGTTGATTAATATTATGGGGTATGGATTCTTTTGGAGGTTGGATTTTTCCCTCACGAGGGTTTTCCCAAGGTATATCTTGTATCATGTTTGATGGGTATGTTTTCTATTTCTTGGATATAGATTCTGATTACTTATTTGCATAGACTTCTCTTTTGGGTGATGTGGAAATTGTCATTAGATGGCTACAAGTTTCCTTACATGTGGTATCAGAGCTATGGTTGAAGTTGTATAACCCTATGTTGAGAAAATATTGGTTTATTTTGAATCTATACATTACATGAGAGAATGAAGGAGATGGAAAGATATGAGGGTTTTTCAAATCTAAGGAATTTGGGTTTGCTATTATGATGGGATGTTTGTAGATTTGCGGTGTGAAAAATATTGGGTAAAAATGGTTTCTTGGTTGTGCATTCAAATGGGGGTTTTGTGGGGAAATTTTGCAAATGACATCCGATGACAAAAAAGACCTCATGGCTGGATTCAGGTTGCCCAAGAGATGAAAATTGATATAAAATTCAATATATTTTGGTGACTTAAAAAATGCAAAAAAAAATTCCCATACCCCTGTTCCACCATATAGACATCAATTTGCAGGTGTGTAGAAATTAAAATATTAAAAAAATTATTATTATTCTTGTCTGGTTAAAAGGATGTGGCTAGTCTCTAGAAAAAATGTACCTATGTACATTAAAAAGCACATGAAACCATACATAAGAACATCCATAGAAACATACATAGCATGACTAGATGATGTAGTGTGAGGCTCGCCAAACAAATGATAAAAGTGATGAAACTGACAAATGGGAGGAAATTTCATAGCAAGGAAAGTGAGGAGCTAATAGAGGCATTAGCTTGTGTATCTCGTCACTTTGAATTACACCAAAACTTTTTTCTTTTCACGAGAAGCTATTTGTTCACCACGGGCAGGAAGGGTATTGATGTGAAAGACATTCATTTAAAATTATAACAAGTGTTGTTCTTGGAAAACACTCTGTGTTCTAGGTTTTCTCATTCTACAGGTTGAAAGCAAGACATTAGAGAGCTAGCGGACATTTTAGGTGGGGCATACGACCAACTAAGTTGAGGTGAGGGGTTTGTAATCGATTGTATGTACATAGGTGTGTTTTTGTATGTTTTAATGTATGGTTTCATGCACTTTTGTATGTACATAGGTGCATTTTTTAATTTTTAAAGGTTTTTAAAACATTGTGGGTTGCAAGTTTCTCATTTTTTTACAACTTGGAATTTTAAAAAATAGTATGAATGTCTTGAAAACATTTTGTTATTAAGATCGTAGGAATGAATGAAATGCAAACTATTTTATAAGCACCCATTATTTTCCAAAAACCTTGTACACTCTATGGTGTCAGCTTTCTCATTCTACAGGTTGAAAGTGAAAGGTTATAGAGTGGATTTGCAGGTGGGGGAGAGGAAAAAATAATAGAAGTGAGGTAAGGTATTTGTAACTGATTGGGTTGTTATGTCTAAAGAGTTCTAAAAGATTATGTGGGTTTTTTCTATAAAGGGTTTTCAAACATTAAGTGGGTTTAGGGTTTTAGAAAACCCAATATTTTGCAACCTAGATTTTTAAAAAATAGTATGAATGTATTGAAAATATTTTTTTATTTAGATCGTAGGAATGTAATGATAGGAACCATTTTATAAACACCCAATCATTTTCCCATAACCATTAACAGTGTGTGTTGTCAGATTTTTTATTCTACTGGTTAAAAGTGAAAGGTTGGAGAGTAGGGAGAGACCAAAAAAACATCTGAAGTGAGGTGAGGGGTTTCTAACCATTTGGGTTGTTAGTTGTAAAGGGTTTTAAAATATTATGAGGGGTTTTATTTGTAATTTTTTTTCAAACATTAAGTGGGTTGTAGGTTTTGTAAAACCTAATGTTTTGTATCTAAGAATTTTTCAAAATAGTATGAATGTCTTGAAAATATTTTTTTATTTAGACCTTAGGAATGTAATGAAAGGCACCATTTTATAAACACCCAGTGTTTTTCAAGAACCATTAACATTCTATGTTTCACCAATTTCAACAAGTTTATTCATTATTCATGATAATGGAAAGAAACTGGTGTTCTCGATATTTGTAATGCACACATACATATACAGGCTTAAAAAGCACAAGGATTTAGGTATGTTGTGATACAGGTTGCAGTTTTATAAATAACCAATGTTTACCATTTCATTGCATTACACATCTTCCAAATTGAAATCATTACTTCATATTGCATAATTAATAAGTAGATGTTGATAGATAGATGAAAAAATTTAAATTACAATATAATTTATTTACAAAGTCAACCTAAGAAGTTATGTAGTTACTTCACATTTCATAGCTAATAACTATACCCACAACTATATGGATCTCCACCTACGCAACCAAGTACTATTCTCAAATATATTAATTCCTTCATTCTAGAGTGATAATTGCAAATTCCAATTGCATTTGTTTGTCATGGCATTCCATGAGACCACATTTGTTTGAGGTATTTTTCCAGACAGTTCACTACCTTGTCTATGAAAGCATAATAGTAAGCAACATCATAGACAAGGCAGTAAACTATTTGAAAAAATGCCTCAAGAAATGTGGTCTCATGATGATTGGAATTCCATGCCAAGCCATAGACAAGGAAATGAACTATTTCTATGTATGATTGTGTATCTATGGCTTGCCACTATGTTTTGGAAAACATATATGTTGTCATATTGTTGTCATTGATGTCAAAAGGGAGATCAGAGGTAAGATGGAACTAACCCTTTAAAGGGGTGTGTTGGCATTAATGTTAAATCATGTCATTGACATCTAAGGAGAGACATGGTATGTTGTGGATCTATTTCAGGAAGATGTGGCACAAGTTGCAAATGTTTCTCACAATGTTGCAATATTGCTATGCAATATTGACATGATTTTGTAGAAGGTTCTTCTATGAATCTGAAGAAAAATCAAAGGCTGGATTCGATGTGGGTCTTCTGAGAGCTTCTCATTAATGTGATGAACATGTCTAGAGGATGTTTAATGCACTTAGAATTGGAATATTTGTGCTCTTTGGATGTTTTTAGGTTTGACAAGTAAACCTTGAGGGTTTATAGTAATGGAATTTGAACAAGGTTTCTATTTTTATGGTAACTTGTATTCGGCTGTTGAAGGTTGCTTAAGTCATAACTTAAGCCTATTACACTATGTGGGTGACCGACTCCCCTTCCTAGTGATTATTGGCTTGGTAGATGTTTTTAACTATAATATTCCTAAGTCTTATGTGAAATATTTTTCTTTGGCAAGATCGATGATGGAGGTTAAATAAAAAAATCTAACGGCCTCCCCACTAGCCCACTGAGCCTTTGGTGGGTGCTTGCTAAGTCCTGTGGGGTAGCGGGCAATGGTGGGGATCATATTTTGTTGATTGAATGGTGAAAATGGTGGGACCAGAGAAGGTGGAAATGACAAAGAAGGATGATGACATGGAAACAGGTGGCATATAATGATTAAATGATACATAAACTCACATTGTCATTGTGAGTTGAATGTCATTGATAGAAGCAATAGGTGGTGATAGCCCACAAACTCATTGAGATTCAGTGGGATCGTGACTAGAGCTCACAAAGTAGCGGGCAAGTGACGTGTGTCTTTGTGGGACCCAATATACATGGTTTCTAAGAAGGAACTCAAAAACAAATTTTTAAAGGGACTGAACATCCAACGATTGTGATTTAAAGGTATGGTGATAAACAGTGATCACAGGATCATGGCATGAAGTGAGGAGATCGATGATGCAGATTTGTTTATGAAGGAATACAACAATCAGGTTTATGTGGATAGGGGTTTCAATTAGAAACCTGCTCTACTCAAATTTAATTGTATGAACTACACCAACAACCAATATGACTGTAGATTTGATTCAAAAATTGGTGACACAGATTGTGATTGAGATTGAGGTAAAAATCAAATCAAATAAATAGGGAATAAATTAAATGCATATATGATTCTAGGGTTTGATAGAGAGACAATGGAAAATGTTGTGTGGCTCAATGTAGAGGTTTTGCATCGAGGGAGATATTCAAAAACCCTAACTAAATATCTATACATGGAAGAGAATCCCAAGGAAATCACTGATGGTTAGTAACAACACAAAAAATAGATGATTAGGATATTGAAAACTTTGTTGAAAAAAGAGCTATGAAGACTAGAGAAAAGTTAGGTGTGTGCATTGTACAGATAGGATTCTGACATAGTAGAAGAGAGTGGTGTAGAGTAGAGAAGAGAGTTGTTGTGGCAGTAACATAAATTTGAGTAGTTGCAGAGTAAGCTGTAACATTGATTTATGTTCTTGAGAAAGGATCTTAATATTTTTTACTGTGAATCTAATTGGTAGGTGCCATTAGATATTTGGGTAGGTGCCATCAGATATTTGGGTAGGTGCTCAAATTAGGGAGTAGGTTCTCCTAAAACTAAAGGATTGGTGTCTCCTTAGGGTTGTTCCCTTAAAGAATTGTAACTAAATATTTGATTGTGAGGTTGGATTAGGACAATAGCTCCTAGAAACATTTTCTCATCGTGGTTTTCCCCATCTTGTGTTTTTCATGTATATCTTGTGTTATGTTTTGTGTTCTTGTTTAAATTTTTGTATGTCATATTTTAATCTACACACTAAGTGTTCTAAGAAGTTAGTATTCTAAAAAGGTTTAAGGGTTAAAATTTTAATATCTATTGATTCAACCCTCTCAATAGATTGTTGTGTTCCAACAATTGGTATTAGAGCCCTAGGTTTCCTAGGTGAAGCTTAATCAACTCAGGTATATTTTGGTAGTATGAACACAATGATTAACTAGGAAGGTTCTTCCATAAACAAGCCACCTTGGTTTGATGGAACAAATTATGCTTTTTGGAGCTCATTAATGAAGGGATATTTGAGATCTCTAAGATTTGATGTTTGGATGTCAGTCAAGAAAAACTATGTTCCTCCTCCTACTCCTCCCACTAATGCTATAAGAAAGGACTATGAGAACAATGAAAAATCAATATTTTCCATTATGAATTTTTTTTATAGATTTGTGCAATTCAATGTTATGAATTGCTAGATTGTGCATGATGTCTAGGAAAAAATGAAGAACATTTATGAAGGAGATGACAAGGTGAAGTTGGTAAAGCTTCAAGTGTTGAGAGTTATCTTTGAAGGCCTAAATATTAATGAAGAGGAGAAGATTGTAGACTATCTTTTGAGAGTTGAAGATATAGTAAACTCTATTAGAGGATATAGAGAAATGAAAGAATATTTCATTGTACTGAAAGTTCTAAGGTCAATGATAAATAGATACGATGCCAAGATCTCTGCAATTGAAGAAGGAAGAGAAGTAGGAAAACTCACTCTTGATGAGTTGCATGGCATATTTACTCCCTATGACATGATAATGAGAGATGTAGAGCCATCCAGAAGAGAAGTTGCATTCAAGGATACAAACAAGGAGAAGGATGAAGAACTTAAGAAAGATAAGGTTGAAGCAACTGCATATCATCATGATGAGACTAATGAAGAAGAAGCAAATTTCATTAGAAGACTTAGAAGAGGATCCAAAAAGTGTTGTTGGGTCTCAAAAATGCAGGTTTGAAATACGAGAGGTTGCCAAGCTCTCACAATACTTCTGGCCAACGTACAAGGCCAATTGATGCAATTGAACCTTCTTCTCTGTAGGTTCTACTAGACCAAGGTGGGTGAACCTATGTGAATGATGCAGATTGAAATGTATTTCCTGTGAAACAATCTACCCACAATGGAAAAGGGAAGTGGACAGATAAAATCACTACAACTACTCCTACTCCTACTGCACAAATGAAAGGTTTTGAATAAGTTGTTTGATATGAAATTAGATCTCTGGGTTGTGGAAGATTAGTGCCTTCTATCCACATGGGAAATGGAGTCAAAAAATAGAAAATGATATGTGTTTTCCTTCTCTAGTTTAATTCTAGTTGTTAGGCACTGAAAATGAAATTCCAATTACTAGCATACTTCTTCATTTATTTATTTCTTACATAAATAGTGTTGGAAAGTTTCTTAATCTGGTCCTTCTTTAATTACCCAAAAGAAATCCTAAAATTGTAGTGACTTACTTGAAGGTATTTAATTCTAACTTACAGACACCAAAAAATAAAATCACACAAAATGGGAATACCTTCTGATAAATCAGAGATTATACTTGATATGTTGATTTCAATAATTAAAGGATCTCAAGTTGGAGAGAACTAGATAAAATAATGTAGATTATTTCAACACACCAACTAAAATAGGAAGGTTTTCACCAGTTAAAAACATTAATCCCCATTACTCTGTTTCAAGAAAGATCTATACATTTTTACATTCCCAGTCAAAAACATCTCTCCTACTCTAACCCCTTCTCAAATTGATTTTCAAAATATTTATACAATACACATCTCAAGGGTCATGACCCTTCATTTTCTATTATAGCCATTTGAAATTCTTTAGCAGATATTAAAATATTTGATTAAGTTTCCTTATCGACAAATCAAATATTTAAAACTATAGTCATGCTTTGATTTTTCCCTTTATAGCTTTTCTCACTTTTATTTTTCATCTTATGTACTGTTGTGAATCTTCTCTTATTCCTACCACTCTACTGCGATCAACATGTTGACTGGCCACGGTATAGCGGTGACAGTCACTACTGCTTCCTCCATCATTAACTTCTTTGTTTACCACCCAACCGTCGGCTACCTTTCTATCACCCAACCATCGGCTACCTTTCTATCACCCACGGTATCGCGGTGACCAATACTAACCACCAAGTTTTTGCCTATCTCTACTCACTACACTACCACAATCATTGGCTTGACCACTAGTGGTACCACAGTAGCCATCTTAATCGCCCATTTGTTTTTTACTTCCTGTTCACTTCCTTACCGCGGTCTTCATTCCGACTAGCCACGGTATGGCGGTATCACCTTTGCTATCAACTAAAAGTTTACTATTTTCACTATAGTCTCCCCATAAATTGGTGGTGGTAACACGGTGACTGCTAACTTCATCTATCACTAACCATTACCTGTTCATTGTGTGCCCTCCATGTCTTTGCTAACTGCTTACCATGCCACCGTGGTCTTCATCCTGACTGGTCATGGTGTGGCGGTAGCCACCTTCGTTGCCTACTAATGGATTACCGCAATCACCACGATCTACATGCTGACTATCGATGGTACCACGGTGTGAGTAATCTTGATCGCTACCTCCGTCCACCAAACTCACCACAGTCACCAACCTTTCTAGATATGGTACCACGGTAACCACTCCCAACCGCTAATCACTGCCTTCGTCGGTTACCTCACCACCACCGCGATACCACGGTTAATGGATTGATCGCACATAGTGTGGTGGTAGAAACTTCACACCTGCACCTTAGCTGCCACTGCCATACCATGATCCCATTGTGGGAGGTTACGGTAAAGTGGTTTATGATATAAAAGGAAATATTATGGCATGGGTATAGGGCATATTTTGATTTTATGGATGGTGGTAAAATGTTTTAAAGAAGTATGAATGATAAAATGATTTTTTTGTGAAAAGATAGTGAAATATTTTATTCAAATGGACAAAAGACCTCAGGATTTAAATATAATTTGTTTGGTTCTAACAAGTGCAAAGGTAAGTTACCCTTCAAGAATTTTGAATGTGGTAAAGTAGGTCATTTTTTTGCTAAATATATCTACAATAAGAAGAAAGATAACTTTAAGCCTAAGGTAGATTATAAAATAAAAATCTACTACCCTGAGAGGAGTTTTTAGAAGAAGAAGAAAATTCTATACATCCAAGAGGATAGTGATGTATCAGATGACTATAACAACTCATATGATGAAAAAGGTTGTGCTTTTGTTGTGAGAGAAAACAAATTTGTTTTGATGGCAAAAGAGTCTGAGGAACAAAAGGATGGAAAGGTTGAAGACCTTGGTGAAGGTGATGAAGAGGAAGGATAGGCTTACCTAGAAGGAGAACTCATAGGTGCTCTAGATGAGATTGATGATCTTAGAGATGGGATTGAGAAGTTGAAAAGGAGAACAAGTAGTAGAAGAAACTTTC
The DNA here is from genome assembly GCA_007115665.2 of Sequoiadendron giganteum. NCBI lineage: Eukaryota > Viridiplantae > Streptophyta > Pinopsida > Cupressales > Cupressaceae > Sequoiadendron > Sequoiadendron giganteum. The sequence goes on along the minus strand of CM021110.1, from coordinate 145,698,049 downwards.
AAAAAAGAAGTCAAACAAATTAAGGACCTAGAAAAATATACCCAAAATGTGATAGATTTGAAGTTGCAATTGGAGGAAGCCAAGAGGGTAGAATATGTGATTAAATTCAAGCTACAATCTAAGGTTGATAGATGTATGAAGCTTGAGGAATAAATTGTTTCTCTTAGAAAATATTTTAAAAAGGAAAGAGAGAAAATAGAGAAAGGAATCAAGTTGAAAGGAGGCTTAGAAGTTTTAGATGAACTATTGAGCACATACAAGCCCTAAAATAGAAAAATCCAAACTAGGGCTTGAGAAAGGAAAGAGTAACTTTATGAATACTTTTGCAAAGTTGTATGGAAGATTTAGAGTAGGAGAAAAGTCTAGTTTTGTTGATGAAAGAGATTGAAAAGGGAGTATATCCACATAGAAACCTACAAAGGTAGAGAAAACTAAGGAAGAAAAGAAGCCTACTATAGACAAGAAGGATAATCAATTAGCTTCTTATCATTAGAATATAAGGCAGAATTTTAGAAGAACTGATGTTGATGGATTCACTAGGGTGAGAGACATAAGAAATCAGATGCACAAAAGAACACCTCATCCGGCTCCGAATGCTATGACCATGTATTCCTCATACTTCTATGGATATTATTATACATGTAATCAATTTGGTCATAGGGATAGAGAGTGTAGAGTCATACCTAAGAGGAGTGAAAACTTTGTAAGAAAGAATTTATTTTCTCCCTTAGTGGATATGAATGTTGTTTATTATAACTACAATAAATTTGGTCATATAACATGAAATTGTAGAACAATATTGGTGAAACCAAATGTTAAGGATGAGAAAAATAAAGACCTATCTCCTAAAATAAATAAAGAAGTTGAGGCCACCAAAGTTAATGAAGAAAATATTGAAAATAAGTCTAAGAAGGTGTGGAAAGAGAAAGAGGAAAGTTCCACTCAATCCATGATTTCCAAAATGGCACTACATGCTATGAAGTAGAATCTATGGGTGATAGATAGTGGTTGCTCCAAACACATGATTGAGATAAGAGTAAGTTCATCAAACTCAAGAAATGTAAAGGAGGATCTATGAGTTTGGGTGACAATACTAAAATCAAGATCTATGGTAAATGCATCTTCAGCACAACTTGTTGAGTGTAAGTCAGATGTGTGAAAATGGATACAATGTCATATTTGATTCAAAAGGATGCAAAATAATAAAGAATGGAAAAATAGTTGGACAAGGATTGAGAACTAACAACAATCTTTACAATCTCAGTGAAGTGAAAGGTCAAACATGTTTAATAGGACAAGCCGATGAGATTTGGTTGTGGTATAGAAGATTGGGGCATGTAAAGTTTGATAATATAGTGAAGGTAAGTTCAAAAGGTCTAGTGAGAAACATGACTAAAATAACTAAGCCTGTTATACACACATAAAATTGACCTAGGTCTGTGAACTCGATTTTCTCCATATTTCTTCTTAACATAATTAAAATATTTAATTATGTCCTTTTGTCCAAATTCATCTATTAATTAAATAATTCTTAATTATTTAATTAACTCACATCTTTTATTCTTCCTAACTATTTAAATAAATAAACTTTATTTATTTATTTAAATACGTCTCTAATTCTAATGTCTTCTCATAATTAAATAAATTCCCAATAGTTTATTTAATTAGTGGTTACTTGATCCATTTCCTCCAAAATTAAATAATTAGAATTAGTTATTTAATTTTCCTATTGACTTTTCTTCTAAATTTAAATAAAATCATTTATTTAAATTTCCACTTGGCAATTTCCCTCTTTCCAAGTAAATAATTTTAATTTATTATTTACTGTCACTTGGCCCACCACTTCTTAATTAAATTAATTTCTAATTCAGAAGTCAACTCTCCCTCTCATAAATCAAATAATTTTTAATTCCCTCTAGCAACCTCAAAATCCATGCCCAATATCCTCTTGTCACATGCAATTCTGACCCTTGATTTCATTTTCTCAAAATCAAATCTCAACCATTCATTTTGCATTGTTGCCCTAACCCTAATTAGGGGTTGTCACATGCATTTACAACCCTTGATCTTAGGGAATTTGTCATATTTCAATCTTGGACCTCCATTCAAATTTGGAATTTCTATAAAATTCCAAAGTCAACCTCATTTGTCACATACACACTTCATTTTCACATCTCTTATGATTCATACTTTGCATTTTTAGGCTAACATTGTCATTTTGCAAGTTTCTCCATTGGATGTAGAAGTTAGTTTCACTTGCATTCTAATAGAAATCATTCAATATTTGCTAGGTCATAGTCATAGGCATATTTTCTCATAAAAAATTGAGGGCAAACAACATATTTGCAGATAATGGAGAAGGGCTATGGAGGTGATTCATGAAGGTTTTGAATGGCTTTAGTAACATTGTTCTTGGTTTTGCAATATTTCCTCAATTGTTCATAGTTAAGCTAGGGTTTTATTTTTTGTTTGGATTTAAGACTAACCAAGAATATTACCCCCAGTTACGTTGGTGAAACTAACACTCATTTTAGCAGTTTTCATACAGTTTTTTTGGCTTTATTTGTAGGTACAGGTACAAAGAGCCACTTTTGCAACCTTTTGAGCCACAAACACTAGGTCATAATGCATTTGATCAGTAGTATGACACAATCACCATCCCAAGCCACATTTGCTGAGCCAAATGATGCATTTTCTCTATTGAGATGCATCTGCAAGCCCGAATGACACATCTACCCATGCATTCCAGCTTTCATCCCTGAGATGCATTCACTGTCTAGAATGACACATTTGTTTGGTAAAATTTTATTTTCAGGTTTTTAACAGAATTTCAAGATTTTATCTTTTTTGTTTAGTAGATTAGAAGTTTTTGGGGCTACTAATATTCTATTTTTAGCATGTGGCAAGGAGTCTAGCCTTTGTTTGTTTGTGTTTAATTCTTTTCACAATATTAAATCAAACAAACAAATAATCACAAACTACAACTTGCATCTACATTTCATGAGGATAAAATGAGCATGCATATTTGCTCATGGCTTAAAATGAAGATTCATTTTCATGACATGAGATTAAAATGAACATTTTTGGTCTCACATTGAGTTAAAGTTTAAAAATAACAAAGTGTTTGAGGTGTTTTCCCCACATTACAATTTTGATAATTAAAATAAACAAGTGTCTCCACTTTGTGTAACCCCGATTCAATAATAGAAGTATCCTCTCCCCTTATGCACCTGTGCAATCTTGGGTACAAGAGAAACTATTATTGACTCTAGGAATTGGGCCTTCCCTGGTGGGAAAAAGTACTCACTCCAAGGTGACTCAAATCGACAATGAAGCATTTTAGCCAAGCTACTCCCGACTGGTATAGAAATGTGAATCCTAATGGAAAACTTAGGATTACGAGTGTAGATGTGTCACATAGACAAGTGAATTCCCCAAAACCTTGTTGAGCATAACCTCTTCAAGCTCAAATTCCTCATTGTCGAAGCTAATATTGCCTCATGTGTGGCCACTTGAATGGGTGCCCAAACTATAAAAAAATGTGTAGAAGCCAAAAACCTTATCTATTCACTGGTGCAACAACGACCATTGCCAAGGCGTCCACATTCTTGAAGCTCTTAGTAGAGGTGAAAATATTGTCATGGGAGATTTATGGGGGATTGAAGCTTGGTTGACTCAAGAAGTGAGTGCAATGTAAGGGGGAGCCTGTGTGGCCAAGTTTCTAAATCACCCACTAAGAATAAGTGTGGCTGGGGAAACTCATGTGGAATCTAAAGAATATAGTCCTTGCCAACACTAGGATTGTGCTTGTTTTCAAAAAATTCAAAGACAATATCTTTCCCAAGTGTTTTCTAAACAAATAAATAAATAAACACCCTTCAAAGATTTGGAAAAACACTCTCAAACTGAAGTAATCCTCAAAATTGCCAAAATTGTAAAAAAACCAAACTTTTCTCACACTACAATGCATTTTTTGCATTTTGCACCACATTTGACATTTTGAACCGCATTTGTGACTCCATGCAACATAATCGCTCTATTAAGCCACATTTTCTATTAGAAACAACACATTTGACTGTATCCCAATGCATTCACGACCTTTTGCAATGCAATCACTTTGTTGAACTGCATTTGTGACCTAAAACAACATATTTTCTAAACTTCAGACGCATGTGACATCCTGCAATACATTTGACACCTGAAACAACACATTTTCCTGTCAATTGGAAAACCACTGTCACTTTCAAAAACTCAAGAGAAAACATTTCCAAACAATTCTTAGACACCTTTTCTCTAGAGTCTTTGTCCAAAACCAGAAGAAGAATTTCTCAAATCCTCCATCCTTGCATCTTTAATTTTCATTTAGTTTGCCATAGGTCTACCATTGCACCTTTTTAGTTGCACCTTAGGTTTCACTATCATTGTAGCATACATAAACTCATAAGTCCTCATTTCTTTTTTAGACTTTAGAATAGGAACCCTTTCCATACTTTTCCAAATATTTTCCTTCAAAAGTAGGTTGTCATTAGACTTAATCAAAATCATTTCTTTAATCTTTGTCCCTTTGTGAGTTATTTCCAACTCATTAGTTGATGGTAGGAAGTCATTGTTGTCACAACTCCCACTCATTTAATTTTAATGTCAACCCAGGGGGTGTCTAAAGCTATCTGCGGTAAGAGTTGGATCAATCTTGGGGGGATTTGGTAATTTTGGCTCGGTTAGGAGCGATTCAGAGCTATTTCCCTATTTTTTTAAGAGTTTTTTTGAACTAACATTCTATTCCTGATTTATCCTAAATGACTTAGAAATGGATTCTCGATAGATAAATTTTGTTTCAAGACAAATAGTTTGTGAAGGAATGGAGAATTAATTTACTAATTTGCAGAACTTGAAATCCAATTAAAACTTGAGTAACTTCTTAAAAATAAACTATTCCATTCCCTACTTACTAAATTGACAAGTAACTATTTTCCTTTCCACAACATTCATCAACATGATATCACAGACTATTTCAGTTATATGAATGACTTCTGAACTAAAAATGAACTACAGAACTTAATCAATAGAAAAAAGAAGAAATAATAATGCAACAAACTTCGATCTAAATTACCTTCAACTTATGAAAATGAAATGATTTCAGCTTAAGCTAATAGTGAAATGAAACATAGCAGTATTAATCAAATAGTCAAATCTGAACAACTAACAGGGTAGCCTCATTCAAAAAGCAAGTCAAAAGAATCCTTGAACAGAGTGTTGAAATCAACTTCCTTCTTATTTCCAAGTAATGTGCCCAAAATAGGGTCGAGTTACATAAAAGATTCTAATCCTAATAATCGAAAGGAAATTACATGAGAAAGATCAAAATATTGATACGATATAATATCCAACTGCATTGGCTATGGATATAAATATCCAATATTATTTTGAAAATGTCGGAAAAGCGAGAATTTTAATCTTCTTCCCATCCAAAATATATCCTGGTATGCAGGAATAAGTTGACGTTGATTCTTGTAACTGTTCTTAGTTGCATTGATTTCCAGATTCATGAACTGGTGTTCAGTATTGGAGCTTGAGTTGTAGTAGGTGATATCTTTATCCAGCATGATGAGTTATAAGATTAGCATCATCAATTATCTGAAGATGAGTCACAAACAATTTCACCATCCCTTACTTTGAAACACAATCAGTTATCATATGGTTGAACTTTAAATATTAACTCAAGATACATGTACACACATAATAAAGTTTAATCACCACATTTTAATCGTGCAGAAACAAAGAATAAGCATTTATATTAACCATATACATTCTAAGTTTTTATACTTTCACAAGTTCATAAAACATACATAAAAGAGAGAATTATGAGTTTTCAAATCCAAACATAAAGTATTTAAAAGGTTAAAACTTAATGATTATGAGGTCAATGAAGAGCCTCATCATTCTCCTCCTCCTGTAGTTAACCATGTCTTCATGGTTTATCTAGGTGGAATATGAATTCCCCTATTGATGGATTTCATCCAAAGAGCACAGTCAAAGACTCCTCCTCTATATGTAGGTACAGTTCTTGTTGATACTGCAAACCCATTGTTATTCTCCATTTTCTCATACCACATTCTAAGAACCTCTACTGGTATCTGTGCAGGTGCATTAAATTTTGCTGTAGGCATAAGAATTATAGTCCATCTGAACCTTATACCAATCCAGAATTCTTGATGTTCATGAATTAAAATTATCGCATTCCTGACACATGTCAAGCTCCATCTGAGGTTATTGGGTAATATTGGTTCTCTCCTCTTTATTAAGAAGTAACCTAAATATTTCTTCACATGCCTGAATGGATAGAGGAGGAAGAACTCCCTCAATGTTTTGAAATTTTGCAATGCTTTGCAACAAATTCCTTGTATAAACCAGAGTGACATCATTTAATCTGGAGATAGACTTGAATTTGTCAATATAGTGGGCTGTTGTTGGGTATTCATTTCTCATTGGAAATCCATATGTCTATTGCATGAACCTGTATTCTTGCATTTGGGTCAACCATTCAACATTATTTTTCAATAGAGAAACAAAAGATTTGATTTGAAGTTCTCCTACATAAATATTGAGCAATGAGTAGTAAGAGTCTCCCATAAGAAATCCATGTTGAAAGAATTCACACATTTGATTCTAGACATCTGGACAACTGCTAGAATAAGATTCCATAAATTCATAATCCCCTGAGAAATCAATAGGTCTTTTTAATACAATTTGGTTTAGCTTCCATTTTAGAAACATTTCCCTAAGAAATAAACCATAAACAACATAAGGTTTTCTTGTACAAACTAAAGCAAATGCAATATCCACAATTTGGTTAACTCTTTCCTCTACCTCTTATTTTTCTGTGATAGCCTTATCCAACTATTTTTGAAGCTCCTTGTTAAGTTTCTTATATCTCATAGCATTTAAGGAAAGGTATCTAGGCTCTTATGTGCTTGCTTTTATTTTCAATTCTGCTTTTAATTCATAAATTCTTTTTATCCTTCTTCTTAGTTTGTATAATTCTTTGAGTCAAATTTTCTTTTGCTTCTTTCAACTATGAAAATAATTGACTAGTTTGTTCCTCAAACCATTCTTTCAACTGGCTTGTTTCCTCTTGAAGCTTTAATACTTCATTATCTTTTTGTTTCAATTTCTCTTCAAGTATCATATTCTGAATTCTGAATTCCTCTAGTTCCTTTTCCAACCTAGATATCTTAAGAGTTTCTTGAATTTTCTCCTCTTCTCTCTCATTCAAATTTCCATTATCAGAATCTACTCCCTCATCTCGTATCGGTTGTTTTCCCTCTTGATGCCCAACTGCCTCTCCACATTCAATTTCAACATTTGTAATTTCACTTGGCAGAAAATTTCCTACATCAGGTATATCAACCCCAGTTTCCATATTTGATATGTTAGTATTGTGGAATAGAGAATCATGTTCTGAAATACTAATATCCCGAATAGGGGAGTTATGTTCTTTTCCTAACCCTTCTACTTTGGCTCTATTTCACACAATACCTCCTCTTCAAGCTCTCCTTTTTCAACTTCTTCTTCATCAAGGTCATTAGAGTCATCTAAATGGATGGTAGCAGTAGGTTTCCCACATTCACATTTATCTTGTTCCTCTCTTTGTGTTTCTGACCTAGTTTTTCTTTTAGGTCTTTTAACTTTCACAACTCTTCTCTTATTTTTAAAATTCTTTTTTCCAGACTTAGAATTTTTTGTGGTTTCCTTCCCTTTATTTTTCCTCTTTCTCATAGAAACAGAGCTTTCTAGTTTGTGTTTCTTGTTCTCCCTAATTTTTTGAGCAAGGTTTTCCTTCGAACTCACTATTTTTCTTTTCTTTGTAGAAGAAGGGTTCTCTAGCTTTTGTTTCTTTGGCCTACCAATAGGCTTAACTAGGTTTTTAGTTAAAATCCTAGTTTTACTAATTTTTATTGTGCTTCCTTCAATAATTTAGATTTCCCTTTTCCTTTATCTGAATTCAAAAGAAATTTCCTCCATTTCTCCTCTCCATTAGGTTTCTGCATGAAATGGTGTTTAACTATTAAGTGTATTAAACCATGATGGGTTACCCTATTTTCCTTTTCCTTACACCTAATAGCCATTTTAGAAAGCTAAGAAAATAGAAAAGTAGGTAAGTTAATTCTTACATCAGGTCTAGCCACTCCATGTCTGACATGATTCAATAACTTGAGGATTGGCCCCATAACTATTGCAAATTGACCCTCGTAGGTGAAGAATTTCATTACACAGAGTGTAATTGACGCCCAAGGTTCTTGTAAACTCCCTCATTGTATACCCTTTTTTTTTCCCTTTATGTATGTGAAAAATAGGTAAGGGCTCACCAGGAACATGAAATGTTTCAAGTAGCTCTTGCAAATTCAAAAGCCTGGGTTGAATAAAATCACCTTTCATAGGAATTCCTGATAATGCACCTATCATAGCTACAAATACTTCAATGGGTTCTCCTCTAACTATTGTAAAGTTGATATTGAAATTTTTGATGAATTCCAACACTATTTCCCACTCATATCCTTCGTATTTGAGTAAGAAATCCAAACATCCAGCTTGTTGTAAACACCTTCTAGATTCTTCATCTAAAATTACTCCTTTTGGCTCCACCATCCTTTTGTACCCCATGTTTATGAGACTAAAATTCTTCAAGTTCAAATTTTCACCAGCAAAGTCAAAATTTCCAAAAAGATCAATTTTATGAACTAGATGGCGGCATCGATAAATTTTTTTTTTGGAAAGAGGTGATATGCTATATGAATGAATGCAGTATTAACTGCATGTGTTTGCATGCCTAAAATTTCTCATCAATGTACCGACAACAATGTGTCTCATACATCATAATCTGATTGCCCATCATATCACCTCAAAATTCTCTCCCATATTTATTGCCCACTTAGAAAATGAAATGTTCATTTTTTCCTTTTTAACAAATTATATGTGGCTTTTTGAACAATCATAATTAAATATTTTAAGTAAATTTTACAAGATATAATGATTGTATTTCAAACTTTGAAAAATGCCTGGAGATATAAACACTTAGCTATTAATGATGGAGATTTCAAATGATGGCGATTGATGGTGATACGTGTCCATTCTCAATTCACATAGTCAACAACCAAGATTTGGCCTTTATAACATCATTAATAAAAACACGATGAGCTCTACCCTTGTGGGAGCCCACTTGTTTCCATGTGTCAATAAATACTTTCAAAATCTCCTCAAATTAACTCTGTACTTGCACATCACACAAACTTATTAGAAATAAATGAAGCCTAGAAGGCTTCATCCGTACAAAACCTCTTTATGCACATCGGATTTATTATTTGAAATATCTCAAATCTAATCCATCGAATCAAGAATGATTAGGAGTCATTTTACACTTGAATTAATTAAATTTCAACTAATCAAACATGATTAGGCGCTTCTTTTCCTTTTTCTCTTTTTTTTCCCTTTTTTTTTTTTTTGCAAAATGTTTTTGGTTTTAAATTTACTTTGTTTATTTATACCCATCAATCATGGATTTAAGGATTGATCATTTCACCTAAATAAGAAAAATATTCCTTAGTAAAATGCTCAACTCTTGCTTGAAGTTTTGACATAAATTCTTCTTTTGATGCTGGCTTGTGATAGAGTTTTAGCCTATGTCCATTTACCAACATTGTTTTCCTTTCTCCATCAATCGGTATTAACCGAACATCACCATTATCAAACACTTATTCAATTTCATATGGCCCAAGCCATCTTGTGTGTAGTTTCCCTTTAAACTCTTGAAACCTAGAATCAAATAATAAGGCCCAATCACCTACAATAAATTTCTTACTGTGTATATTTCTATCATGCCACAATTTCCTCTGTCCTTGAATGACTTCAGTTCGGTGAAAAAATTCAGTTCTCATCTCATCCATCTTGTTCAGTTGCATTATTCTATTCCTTTGTGCTTCAGTAATATATATCCCCACATTGACAACTGTTCTAAGTGTTTCATATTCAAATTGTATGGGAAAATAGGAGTCTTACCATAAACCAACTCATAAGGAAAAACTCCAATAGTTGTCTTCCATGTTATATTGTATGCCCATAGAGCTTTAGTTAACCTATCTGACCAATCATTCTTCTTAGATGAAACTATTTTTGTAAGAATATTTTCCAATTCTCTATTAATTACCTCAACCTACCCATGGGCTTGGGGGTGGTAAGGTGATGACTTCCTGTGTTGAATTTGATATTTATCAAGAAAAACCTTGAAGCATTAAAGACATGAACTGGAGTCCTTAATCTGACACAAGTTCTTTAGGTGCTCCATATCTTTCTAGAATATTCTTGTATATGAAGTCTACAACCTTTTCCTCTTTTACACCTGGCAATGCCTTGACTTCTACCCATTTTGTAACATAATCAGTACATACTAGTATATAATTATTTCCCTTGGATGGAAGATCTATTGGTCCAAAAAATTCAATACCCCAATTTTCAAATGGTTCAATAGACACTTGTGTTTGTAATGGAATCTCTATTGATCTTGTAGGTCTCCCCATTCTCTGACATTGATCACAATGTTTGATGTATTGAGATGTATCCTTAGTCATAGTAGGCCAGAAGTAGCCCGCACCTAAAATTTTATGAACTGTTCTTATGGTAGAGTAATGTCCTACCCTTGGTTCATCATGAAAAGCTTTCAAAATATCATATACCTCAGTCTCCTTTACGCATCTTCTCATTATATGATTTGGGCACAATTTGAACAAAAAACCATTAATCCATTCAAAACGAGAGCTTTCCCTAATTAATTTCTTTTTTTGTTTTGATGAAAAACTAGAAGGATATTTCCCAGTTACTAAGTAGTTTGGAATATTAGTAAACCATGGCGATTGGATTGATATTGCAAATAAGTGTTCATTAGGAAATACATCTTCCACAGGTTCATCATTACCTTGTAGAACTATTCTTGATAAGAAATCAGCTACAACATTATCTTTACCTGGTTTATCAACGATAGTTATATCAAACTCCTGGAGCAACAATAACCATCTAATTATACATCCTCCCACAACAACTTTATTCATAAGATAACAAATAGCTGCATGGTTAGTATGCACAAATTTTTTTTATCTAGTAATATAATGTCAAAATTTGTTTATAGAAAACACAACTGCTAGGAATTCCTTCTCAGTAGTGGTGTAATTCAGTTCTGTTGGATTGAGGTTTTTACTTATATAATATATGGCATGCATTACACCAGATTCATCCTTTTTCCCAAGGACTACTCCAATTGCAAAATTAGAGGCATTAGTATTAATATGAAATGGTTCACCCCAAATAGGACCAGCTATAACATGTGACGTTATTAGTGCCTTCTTAATTTGATCAAATGACTCCTGACAAGATGAAGTCCATACAAATTTGGAGTCTTTTTTTAATAAAGTGAAGAGTGGACCTGCAATTCTACCGAATCCCTCAATAAATATCCTATAATAGCTAGAGTGTCCTAGAAAACTTCTTACATCGGTTTGGTTCCTAGGAGCAAGTATTTGCAAAATTATCTCAATTTTCTTTGGGTCTACTTTGATTCCTTCTTTTGACACATGATGTCCTAGAACGATTCCTTTTGTCATCATTAATAAAATCTTCTCATGATTTAATGAAATTCTATGTTCTCTACATCTGTTTAGGACTCTATCCAGACTTTCCAAGGATTCATCATAAGTTTTACCATGGACTGTGAAGTCATCCATATAAACCTCAACACATGTTGCTATCAAATCTAAGAAAATAGCAAGTACAACATGTTAAAAAGTAGCAGGAGCATCACACAACCCAAAAGGTAAAACCCTATAAGCAAAGGTAACCCATGGACATGTAAACATAGTTTTTTCTTGATCCTCTAAGGCCACCTATACTTGGTTGTATCCACTAAATCCATCAAGAAAAGAAAAATAACTACTACCAGATAAGTTATCCAACACTTGGTCTATGAAAGGTAATGGAAAATAGTCTCTTTTTGTAGCTTTATTCAGTTCTCTATAATCTACACACACCCTCCATTTTCCATTTTTATTAGGTACAATTACCAATGGAGAAACTCATTTGTTGTCAGAAATAGGATAAATAAATCCTACCTGGAGCAATTTCTCTATTTCCAATTTGACAAAATCTCTTAGAGTAGGGTTAATTCTTCTTTGGGGTTGTCTAACATTTTTAACATCCTTAGTATAAATGTGGTGCGTAAAAATGTCTAGATGGATTCCTCTCATATCTGTATAATCCCAAGAGAAGGCTCCTATATTTTTCCTTAAAATCCCTTGTAGCCCTTCTTCTTGTTTTGATGTTAATGCACTATTGATAAGTAAGGGTTTGTTCGCTTGAATTAGGATTTTTTCCATCTTTTTTTGAAGATTCAATGGGTCACCAATTAACGTGTTTAATGGGAAAGGATGTGGGAGAATTTGATGAATTAATCCATTCACATCTTGTTTTGTGATGTTTGCAAAAGGACAACAAGATGAGGTTTCAGATTTACTACATTCTCCTAGATCCTCTTCTCTTAAATTCACATAATTTTGATATTCCTTAGCATGTTTTTCCAAGGTCATCATCGCAAGGCCTTTTATTTATTCATCCTCAGATTCAAGATCATCAATCAAGATTTGATTCTCAGATGCTAAAGATGGTTTCGTTGGTGGATACAACATCACTTCTTTTTGTTTTATTCCATTTGAAATAGTCTTACCACCTGACCTACAATTAATGAGGGTAGCGGCAGTTGTTAGCCAAGGTCTTCCTAAGATAATAGGATAATCCCTCTTCCTTTGTTTAGTTTTTAACACAAGGAGATCAATAGGACAATCCCAAGTGTCAATGGTAACAATGACATCCTCTAAAATCCCCTCAGGTTTTGCTATTGACTGATCTACAAATTGAAGAACTATAGTTGTAGGTTTAACATTTTTTATCCTAATTGTTTCAGCTCTTTCCATTGTAATAACATTAATGGATGCTCCTAGATCAATAAGAATATTTTGAATTTCATTAGCATTAATGCTAAGTGTAATCACAGGACTTCCTGGATCACCATATTTTCGTGGAATTAATTTTCCTGAGAGGACATCCAACAAATTTCCTCCCACCTAAATGGTTGGGGGAAACTTATTTTTCCTCCCAGGTGTCTTAATACATAGAGATTTAACCATGTGGTTGATCTCTGTAATATCACAAATAGCCCTTAACAAGGGAATTTCAATTTTTATTTTCTAGAGCTCATAAAAAATATGCGAATCAACCAGATCATTATTTTGATCAACTTGATCAATCAATGGTTCTTGACAGAGACATGAAGGAAATGGTGCTTGTTTAGCATGATCTTCATTGATCCCTTTCTCTAATTTCTTTGCTAAGTCTCTTTGTTGATCTGCGATAGTTTCATCATCTTTTGTTGGTATAACCCTATTCCTCAAATGAATGTATTTAATCTCAACATTATTCAAATTGACTATATTAGGATCAGTATTATAGACAGGTTGTTGAGTCTTAACATTTTTAGGATTTGGAACTGGCTAAGCAGGTATCTGAGGTTGATTGTTGATTTTTCCCAATGAACTGATTCTGATTCCAGGGTCTCTCTGGCCCTTTATTTTTCCATTGGTTATTTCCTTGGTTAGGCTGCCATTGGGTCTAATTTGGTTTCCACTGAGGTTGGTTTGATTGCCATTGAGGCTAGCTCCATTGTGGATATTAATTATGTCCCCATAATGGTACCCAAGGATTTTTCATGGGTGGAAGTGGATTCATCATTTGTTGAAGATTCCATTGAACTTGAGGATTCCATTGACTAGTAGAATTCCATTGATTTGACACCCAATTAGAATTGTTTTTAGGTTGGGCAAAGGCAGGGTTGAACTATCTTTTTCTAACAAAATTTAATTCTTCCTCAACTGGTTTCTTCAATTGATTCCTAATCTCAAGGAGGAGGCTACTCTTGCCAGTAGCATGCCATTTTTCACATATGTCACATAAATCAATCTGATTGAGAGGACATTCCCTCAGTGGATGCTTATCCCTACATTTAGGATAGTAAATAGCTAAAGGTTCCACTATTCTTCTATCAGGATGAGAACTGAGATGAAGGAGAATGTTTGTTTTTAAGTTTTCAATTTATTTCATGACTTTAGAGACATCAGAGGAAGAACCTTTATTCTTCTTTCTATAGCCTCGTCTTGTCCTGGAATAATTTCTATAGGTGCAAATGATCTCTTCAAATGATTGTTTATTAATATCATCTTTCCCTATTAAATTCAAGGCATCCCTAGAATCATCATCAATGCCTTTTAAAAAGATGGACTTACTGATTTATTGATCTAATCCATTTCTACACCTCTTCAAAACAAATTGATACCTGTACACATAATCTTCTAAACTTTCATCTTCCAATTGCTTCATTTTAAAGAGTTCCTCTTTTCTATCCCTGACTCTGCAATAATCTTGATATTTATTTAGGAATACTATTTCCATTTCCTCCCATGTATTTATTGAATTTGTAGTTAACCCCATAAACCAACGTAAGGCTAACTCCTTAAGAGTTGATGGAAATAATTTCAACTTTTGATTATCAGATGTATAATCATAAGTTTGGCATAATACTTTGAACTCAAACAAAAACTGATCCAAGTCTTCCAAAGTTTTCCCTCTAAATGTGGGAAAATTCGAAGGTGAGATATTTTTCATAGGTGGTTCATTAGCTCATACATTTATGGAAATGGAAAAGGAAAAAGTTATGTTGGGAACCTCCTCCTCCAGATCTTTGTCTCCCATGCTTTCTGACTAGGTAGATACTGACCTATCTAAGGGTGAGCTTGTAGCACTAGCTTGGAACTCTCTGATATGATTCTCTAGATCTCCTCTTATAAGTCTTCTAGACTGATCTCTAAAAAAATTCATTAACTAATCTTACCGACACCTAAGGTTTTGATTTCACTTTTTAAAGCCAAATTGAGCTCCCCGGAAATGATGCCAAAAATGATGGCAGGAAGTTGTCACAATTCCCACTCATTTAATTTTAATGTCAACCCAGGGGGTATCTAAAGCTATCTACGGTAAGATTTGGATCAATCCTGGGGGGGTTTTGATAATTTTTGCTCGGTTAGGAGCGATTCAGAGCTATTTCCCTATTTTTTTAAGAGTTTTTTCTAAACTAACTTTCTATTCTTGATTTATCCTAAATGACTTAGAAATGGATTCTGGATAGAGAAATTTCATTTCAAGACAAATAGTTCTTGAAGGAATGGAGAATTAATTTAATCTAATTTGGAGAACTTGAAATCCAATTAAAACTTGAGTAACTACTTGAAAATAAACTATTCCATTCCCTACATACTAAATTGACAAGTAACTATTTTCCTTTGCACATCATTCATCAACATGGTATCACAAACTATTTTAGTTATATGAATGAATTCTGAACTAAAAATGAACTACATAACTTAATCAATAGAACAAAGAAAAAACAATGATGCAAAAAACTTTGATCTAAATTACCTTCAACTTATGGAAATGAAATGATTTCAGCTTAAGCTAACAGTGAAATGAAACATAGCAATATTAATCAAATAGTCAAATATGAACAAATAACAGGGTCACCTCATTCAAAAAGCAAGTTGAAAGAATCCTTGAACACAATGTTGAGATCAACTTCCTTCTTATTTCCAAGTAATGTGCCCAAAATAGGGTCGAGTTACATAAAAGATTATAATCCTAATAACCGAAAGGAAATTACATGAGAAAGATTAAAAACTTGATACAATCTAACATCAAACTGCATTGGCTATGGATATAAATATCCAATATTATTTTGAAAACATCAAAAAAGTGGGAATTTTAATCTTCTTCCAATCCAAAAGATATCTTGGCGCATAGGAATAATTTGACATTGATTCTTGTAATTGTTCTTAGTTGCATTGATTTCCAGATTCATGAACTGGTGTTCAGTGTTGGAGCTTGAGTTGTAGTAGGTGATATCTTTATCGAGCATGATGAGTTATAAGATTGGCATCATCAACTATCTGAAGATGAGTCACAAACAATTTCGCCATCCCTTACTTTGAAACAAAATTAGTTATCATATGGCTGAACATTAAATATTAACTCAAGATACATGTACACACATAATACAATTTAATCACCACATTTTAATCATGCATAAATAGAGAATAAGCATTTATATTAACCATACACATTCTAAGTTTTTATACTTTCACAAGTTCATAAAATATACATAAAAGAGAGAATTATGAGTTTTCAAAGCCAAACATAAAGTATTTAAAAGGTTAAAACTTAATGATTATGCAATCAATGCAAAGCCTTATCATTAGTCTAGTGTGGAAACCTCACTTTGTCATTTATTCCTTCAAACAAGTCCCTTGACACTCCGAAATTCAGACATAAACTGCACTTTTAATGGTTGAGTATACCTTTCCTTAAGTCTATCAATATTGAGTGCATCATAGAACTTCTTTCATTTACATTAGAAAACATTAGTCTCCCTCATTTTAGTCCTCATTAGTCTCATTACATTTGACATTTCGCTTTAAACAACATTGCCATTATAGAAAAAAAATCCAAGAACATAGTGCCATATCTTTTGCATACATAGGTTTGATCATCCTCCATTCTCCCCCATTTGAGCAAGACTAATATGGTTGAAACAAGATTGCAAAGAAAAAGGTGACGTATGGATCCCTTCGGACAAGGCAATAACCTACCTAATGACATGAATGAAAAATATGGACATGAGGAACTCTTTCATAAATCCATTCAATGACATGAACATTCCATCTTCCTCACACAACCCCTTTGAGCCATTTATACATCAAGACAAAAATGGACAAGTATTTTTTAAAGACATAGAAGTTGTTGCACGAAATCCTAAAGTGGCCTCCTTTGTGGAAGAATTAATCCTACAAGATTCAAACAGATATCTAGCCATGCTCCTGGACCAAGGGGCTAGGTTTCCAAGAGGATTTGACATTAAAACCTTAAGAGAAGCATCCCTTGATCATACTACTCAAACAATTCAACCACAATCAGCACCATCACATGATGCAAACAATACCTCCATGGGAGCCACAACACAAACTGCCACACATACCATTAAGGCTACCTCCATTAGTGATACCACCACCCAAACCACAATAAACACATCCAATGGGGTCAATGCAACATCTATTGGGGGAACATCAAAAAATGCCACATCATGTTCAATTCCACAACAAATATCCATAATTCCATCACAAATTGTTGGAGCAACATTTGGGGCTTCAACTAACACAATAAGAACTATTACAACAAACCTCCTTGGAGCATCATCTAGTGTCATGGGAATGACATCATCAAGTTCCATGGGAACAAACTCATCAAACCCCTTTGGGAGGATAAAATGACAAGTTATCATTCAAGGACCTCAACCCAGTGTCCCTACCTCATCACAAATCAATACCAATACTAATATCCCCCTAAGGAAAAATACAAACATCTTGCATGGTCATATTTACCAATTTGGACAAGGGAACCAAGTAACACAACACATGACTCCATTTGGTCATCAAAATATTCAAGGATAAAAAATTTTGTAGATACAATCTAACATGGCTGGAACACACATTCCCACCTATGCATATCAAATACATACACAACAACATATCCCCAATCACAATGTTCACTACCAACACATTCCAAACCAAAACATGCAATTTTCTCAACACCAATACATCTCAAGTCAAAACATATCATCTCAACAAGGGGGGACTCATACAATACCTGTCACTAACATGTGTGACACTAAAAATAACCCCATCATGGATGCATTCACAACTCAACTTGCAGCTTTGCAGAAACAAGTGGAAAACCTACAAATGTCCAACAAAAAGGCCCACACATCATATGACTAATGTATGTATACTTTTGACACAAAATTATACATGCCACTATTACCACCAAGATATGTGGTGCCAAACTAATCCCATCAAACACCTCATATAATTCACAACCAACTGTGTAGATGTTGCCTATGAACATACTTATCTAATGAGACTCTTTCCTAGGAGTCTTGCAGGGCACACACTTGACTGGTTTGTGTAGTTACCTAAAGGAATAAAATCATGGGATGAATTAGCCAACAAATTTGTCAATAATTATGCATATGATATTGATACAAACATTGAAATTGCTTCATTATATAGACTTACTAAAGAAGAAATAGGCAAGGCATTTATTCCATTTTTTCAAAGATGGAGAACTTTAGCAAGTTGATGCCCTATGGAAATACCAAAAAATGAAAAGTTCACCATGTTTGTGCAAAATCTCCTAAGACCATTGAGATATGGCCTATAGGTCCATTGCTGCAACACTTTCACTAATCTTGTCGAAAAAGGAGTTCAACTCAAAAAATCCCTAATTGCAAAAGGTGATCTCAAATATGGCAGCAAAAACACCACCACAAACTCAAACCCAAATTCTCCCACCGACAAAAATAAATACTGGGTCAAAAACAAACATATCACCAATGATGGCATTGTTGATGCAAAAATAGTAAATGTGATGGTTCCTGCAATTACTCTCAGAGGACCTCAACCCCAAAATGCATCTATGGTCACAATGACACCACATAAAACACCATCCAAAACAACCAAGACCAAGGGCAACCAAGAAAAACCATACAATTTTCAAAGAGATGAACATACACCCCTTTGGGTGAACCAATTGAAGTGGTCCTCAAAAAGCTCCTCCAAGATGGTGTCATCACATTACAAAACCCTAAACCATATGACCCTGGCCAATTCAAACCATCATGGTGGGATGACAGTGCATTCTTTGATTACCACCACATAAAAGGGCATAAAAGCTCCTCCTATTGACAATTAAGAAATCTTGTACAAGATCTTATAAAAAATCATACCATTAAACTTGATGGTCAACAATTTGCTTCAAACACAGACCATACAATTCACAAAAACCCAATGTAGGATCATGGTTCAAATAATCCCTCTACATCAGGTCCAAATACTAATAACAACAAAGGTAATTATGCTCATTTTTCCCTTAACTATTCTAGTGGACCCATCATTAATCACCTCTGAGCTGTCGACGAATACATCAATACCATCACCATCAAGAAAAATCTAGAATGTAATTTCACTGCCTGTAGAGGCAAGGTCACAATACCAAGTCCTTCTATTAGACAACCCAGGATCATAATACTTGGTCCCTCTGCCAAACTATTACAACCCAATGGAGAATTTAATCTTATTGAACAACTGAACAAAATGCCCACCCAAATTACCATCCTCGAGCTACTCTACATTTTACCATCACACAAATCCATATTGGACAAATTATTATATGAGTCTTCTATACCAACCAACATTGATTTCAACCACTTCAAAACCATGGTTGGATACTTGAATTCCCCCCATCACATCACCTTTTTGGACCTCAATTATGCCTCACCAAAGCCATTTCACAATGACGCACTGCATATTAAAGTCTTCTTCCATAAAAATAAGGTTAGATGAATCTTAGTAGATGGTGAGGTAGGATTGAATATCCTCTCTCTAAAACTAGTTAAATCTCTTGAATTCTCTGATGCTTGTGTGGACACTACAAAAATAATTATGATAAAGGTGTATGATGATGAGGAATGCTCCTCTAGGGGAGTTATCACACTTCCAATATGTGTTGGGTTGGTCATAATAGATACAACATACCAAGTCTTGGAGCATGAACTTCCTTACAAAGTCTTGCTTGGGTGACCTTGGATCCACACCTTAAAGGCTGTACCCTCTACTTACCATCAATGTTTGCAGTTTCCATTCGATGGCACCAAAATCAACATACCAGGATATCTTGACCCTTTCCAATACTATACCAATTTGAGGGCTACTTTCGAACACCACATGCCCATCAACTATGAGGCCTCAACATCCACCTCATCCACATAAATTAATTTATCCACACTCACCAAGCCATCCACATCCACTCCTTCGACCTCCACCACACCAACCCTTGACACCATACCAAGCATTGACCCTAATTCCAAGATCCAAGACATCGATTATAGAGAATACAAACTGAACATGGCCTATTGTATCACAACAATACCCAAGCCACCTAAATTTTATGGTCGAACTTGTTTCACAGTGGAGCCCAAAAATACTTTTAAAGTCCCATCCGACAATGACCTTCACACTATGGGGGGACATGAATGATGAAGACACTTCAAAAATATTTGCTTGGATCTACAAAGACCTAGAAGAACTACCCCTTTTACCAATACATATATATGGCAAAGGCTATGACATATTGAAAGCACATTGGGATAAAAAAAAAATTAAAGGAGAGAGCCTATAAATCCTTCTCAAAGACCAAGAAATCTAGGGTTAGGGTTTGAGCAAATCAGAACTAGTGATCAATGTGCCAATGTACTTTCAAGTGAGGATGTAACGACTCTTGAAAGTGTCAAGACAAGCGAAGATTCCTATAATGAAACTAACTCACATGAATGGGAATGGGGTTATGATAAAACCCTCAATTACTATGACATTGATGAACTATTTCTAAAACCCGACGAACTCTCTCTCTCTCAGAAAGATTTAGACACATGTATAGCATTGATCCTTTGGATGACCATTCTAAATGAAAGGAATGGGTAAGAATTTTTTGGGCCCCAAATAAACCTAAACCATCATCAGCAATGTCTGACGTACCCCACCCCATTCCTGAACCCCTCCATGTGCCTAACACACCTGAGCCTATTGCCCATGTTTCTAAATTTCCATCTAAAACTATTGATCACGATTTTGATCCATTCATCCCTTACTTTGACCATGAGTATAACTTGTCTAAATTTGAAGATGGTCCTTGGGTAGAACTCGATTGGGAATTTGAGGATGAAAATTTTTTCTTTACACTTTCAACCTTCATTTGCATGCTTTTCGCATCATCCCCACCCTTTTCTAGCACTGATGATGGTATCTCCCTTGTCTACCCCTAGCTTATTGACTAGGAACAACAAGGCCCACCCACTATGGACATCTTTCAAAATGATGAATCCATTGCACAATTCATGGGACTCCATGAAGGGATACCAAGTGGGGACCATAAAGTTGGGTTCATGATAGACCTTGATTGTGAAACATATTGTGGGGAGACTGTGCAATCCTCTAGTCGTAAAAATTAATAAAAAGACACAAAAAAGAATGTCTTTGGGTGAAAACTGCAAGGCACCCTCTGACAACAAAAGAGTAAAAATAAAGGATGTATCTAAAGGTGAAAACCTCTTCAAGGTTCCCAAGGATGGAGGATTGGACTTTCTCCCCATCAACCAAGAGAGATCAATGATTTTAATTAAGGACATAATAGAAATCAACACAAACATGCCAAAAAATCCAAAAATGGTCCTTGTCACAACATCCTTGACAGATGAGGAAAAAAACTAAGTTTCATGCCTTCTTTCAAGAGAAAAAGATTAAATTCACATGGTCATATGCTGACATGCCAGGATTTGATCCATAACTCATTTTGCACCATCTATCTTTGTTCCAAATGCCAAACTAGTCAAATAGAAACTACGAAAGATGCACCCATAGATTGCATTGCTTGTCAAGGTCAAACTTAAAAAGTTACTAGATGCTAAATTTATCAGATCAATAGACTATGCTAACTAGATTTCCAACCTTGTACCCATCACTAAGCCAAATGAAAATATCCACATTTGCATAGATTTCTAAGATTTAAACAAGACATGTCCAAAATATAAATTTCCATTGTCGAACAAAGACATTATAGTAGACCTAATAGTGGGGTATGAGATGTTGTCCCTCATAGATAGTTTCTCTAGATATAATTAGATATAATTAGAATTGCATCACCCCTGAAGACCAACACAAAAAAAATCCACTTGTCCCTGGAGAACATATTGCTAGAATGTCATACCTTTTGGTTTGAAGAATGTGGGTGCCATATATCAACAAGCCATGACCGCAATTTTCCATGATCTTATGCACACACTAATGGAAGATTATGTTGATGATCTCCTAGAAAATTCCTTGACATGCAAATATCACCTCAAAATCTTGGGAAAAATATTTAAGAGGCTGGAAGAATACAAGCTACGTTTGAACCCGAAGAAGTGTGTTTTCAGGGTAACTTCAAGAAAATAATTGGGCTACATAGTTTCTCAAAGATGCATTGAAGTTGATCCCACAAAAGTTAAAGCAATATTAGACATGCCTCCGCCAAAAGGAATCAGTGAGCTAAGAACATTATAGGGAAGATGACAGGCCATTCGTCAGTTCATTGTACAATTAGCTAATAAATGGCAACCATTTCAGTATCTTTTATGCAAAGGCATCCCCTTCATGGGGTTTGACAAGTGCCAAATGAATTTTCAAAAAATCAAGGATTAACTTTTGACACCACCTGTAATAATTCTTTCCATTGAGGGGAAAGCTTTTCTCTTGTATATTTCAAAAACCACTAATGCAATGGGGGCATTGCTAGCACAAAATGACCATGAAGAGAAAGAATGAGATATATACTACATCAGTCACACATTGGTCAGATATAAACTCAACCAAACATCCATTGAATGTGCATTTCTTGAAGTTGTCTTTGTTTCTTAGAAGTTGCAACACTACATGCTGAATCATCAGACACACCTAGTGGCAAATATGGATCCATTAAAATACCTCCTTAATAGGGAAGCATTGATAGGACATTTAGCAAAGTGGGTAATGATCTTGAGTGAGTATGACATATAGTACATGGAACACAAGGCCATAAAAGGACAAGTCATAGCAAACCAACTCGACGATGCTCCTATACAAGGTGATCATCCTTTGGTAGAAGACTTCCTTGATGAGTCCATGTTTTATATAGAGCCAAAATCACCTTGGAAGCTCTACTTTCATGGGTCTCATATAGGTCATGGCTTAGGGGTAGGTATTTTTTTAATCACACCACAAGGGGACTCTATTCCTGAGTCATTCTAAATCACATTCCCTTGCAGAAATAACATTGTGAAATATGAGGCACTCGTCACAAGACTCTGAATGGCTATCAAATAGAAAATTAAAATACTTCTATTCTTTTACGATTCTCAGTTGGCTATCAACCAGGTCAATGATGATTATGACACCAAGGATGAAAATTTGATTCCCAACAAATGCATGGTTAATAGCTTTTAGTCATACTTCCACTTGATCACTTTTGAACAAATTCCTAGGGCACAAAACAAGTTAGCTGACACAATGGAAACAATAGGATCTCTCTTGGACATTCCTAGCAATGTGCCACAATTCAAGTTCTTAGTGGAACAACTTTTGGTTCCCACATATGATACTTGAGAATAAAAAATGGTTTGTGAGATTGTTGGCCCTAGTTCACCTTGGTATCAAGACATATATGACTACCTCAAGTCCCAAGCTATCCCACCAAACCTATCCAATAACCAATGAAAATACTTCATCCATAAAGTTGTTCGGTATACCATTGTCAGTGACACCTTATACCGTCACAACTTTGACAAAACCATTTTTTGCTATCTCGACACTGATGAAGCTAAAAAAACCTTATGTGAGGTACATGAGGGTATATGTGGATCGCATTCAAGTAGCTCGAACTTAGCTAGGAAATTTATGAGACTTTGGTATTACTAAATGACAATGGAAAAGGATTCTCTTTAGTTTGTAGGAACATGTCAAAAAATTTAGGTGCACAATGATCTAATTCATGCACTCATGCAAGAGCTTAGACCAATCACTTCTCCTTGGCCCTTCATGCAATGGGGACTCGACCTCATGGGTAAAATCCATCCCACCTCATCCACTAGCCATAAATTCATTATCACCACCACTCAGTATTTCACTAACTGGACTAAATCCATCCCCCTCACCTACATCACCAATAAGAAGATTTCCAAATTTATCATCAATTACATCATCTATCGGTATGGTGTTCCACAATCCATCATCACAGACAATGGTCATCCATTCAAAAATCAATATGTCTATGAGCTTTGTGAATTCTTCCACATTCAACACTATTTTCCATGCCCTATTATCCATAAGGAAACAATCAAGTCGAGGCATCCAACAAAACAATCCTTTGAATTCTCAAAAAGACCATCAATGATGTTAGTCGTGATTGGCATCTCCAACTAAACCCTGCCTTATGGGCCTACCACACCAACATCTGCACACTCACTGGGGCCACACCATTTGCCTTGGTCTATGGATCTGAAGCCATATTTCCCATTGAGGTTGAAATCCCCTCCTTATGGGTCTCCTTGAAGGGATTGATTGATGATGAAGAATATCGATAGTATTGACTACATGAACTGGAAATGTTGGAAGAAAGAAGACTAAATGTCTTGAACCACTTATAGGCATATCAAAATTGCCTCTGCAAAAGCTTTAATAAAAGATTAATGGTCTGAAAGTTTGAAATTGGTGATTTGATATTAAAGCAAAATCTAAGGAATCAAGTTGATCGAGAAAAACCTAGCAAGTTTGAGCCCAATTGGTTGGGCCCTTATATCATCACTACCGTATTTGGTTCGTGTTCTTATTAGTTAGGTACAATAGATGGGGATCAATTGATAGATCCTATCAATAGTCTACATTTATGCAAGTTCTATACATAGCATCAGAGAGCTTGGTTGACAACCTTAAAAATTAAAAAAAAAAATGAAAAATATAAAAAATCGTCACCCAGATGAAAAATTGGCAAACAGGCATCTTGGTGACACCAAAAAAATCAGAAAATATCAAAAATAGTAAAGAGAAATAATCCGTTCAATAGTGAAAACCACTTTGGTGGTGCTTTGGATAAGTACCATGGTGAAAACCTAGCAAATAGGTGCCATGCGTAGTTGGTATTCTCTACACCATCTACTATCATTCCATCTACCTAAGTCCATAATAAATACCTGCTCTTCTGACACTCTCACAATAGTCATATCATTTTTGTCAATGGTTAACAATGGTTGAAATCATTCCTTTCATCTTCCTTTCCTTTTCCATTTTATTTTGTTTGGCTAGTCCTCGAACTAACTAGGGGAAAGACCTTTATAACTTGACTACAGTGGGTATCGCACAAAGACCTAAAACTCTGAAAAAGTTCTGAAAAAATACCTAAAACTCTGAAAAAGTCCTAAAAAAGAGACCTAAAAATCTGAAAAAGTCTTAAATTAAGACCTAAAAACCTGAAAAAGTCTTGAGAAAAACACCTAAAAATCTAAAAAGTTGTAAAAAAAAACATAAAAAATGGAAAAAAGTCCTAAAATAAATCCAAAAACATAAAAAAAAAATTAAAAAAATCAAAACATGTCCAATACAGAAAAAAATTTAGAGAATATAAATCCAAAAATAAGATTCAAAGTCCATCATGTTTGTCCTATCAGTCTTTGTCATAGTTGAACTACATTGTCTCTACACATTTTCTACGTAGGAAAGGCTCATCTTAAATGAGCCCCTAATACATTAGGTCCATCCCTTTAGGTTGGAAAAATAAAATCATGAATCAATCTCATATCATTAAGAAAAAGTCATTGGTCATGTCGAGCTACGAGGTCTCTAAGTGTATGATGTAGGCAAGGCCATCAATCGATGAGCCCCCGAGGCTGCACTAGGCTAGTCCATTAGGGTTTGTCACTTGCACTCTCACACACATCAGACATATTCAAAATCAATCAAATTCTTGTCATTTGAAATCAGACACCTCTAGATCAAATGGTGACAAAGTGCTCAATTGACATTTCATCTTAATCAGCATATTAACATTGGCATGTGGTCAAATCAGTCATCTAGTCAACTACAGTCAAAAGGCCCTCACCAGTCAAGCTATCATCTTTGGGTTATCCTTTAGATATGTCCTTTTAAAGATAAAATCATGTCAATTATTTATGCTATTGGATGTGTTCTTCCTAAGCATCGATGTTGTCATCTAGCATTTTGGGGATTCTCTTGATATTCAAGAATTGATCCTCTTGACATCGACATCATTCAGGATGTGTCCTTCCTAAATCGAGCATCATCTGACATTCCACAACCTAGACCTTTTCAAACTTGGCATCTCGACATTAAAACACTTGACCTTGGAACATTAGAAAAAAATCTTAAAATACATGGCAAAGACTTGGAAAACATTATCTATCATTTGATTTTCATCATGCTAGTAGTTCCTTGATTCAAGAGGAGCCACGATGTATCATGATGATTGTCCTTTTCCTTTTTGATAATCATGATACTAGTTCCTCGAGGATGTCCTGACATCAGGATTTAGAGGAGCAACGATTTAGTACGATGATTGTCTTGTCTTTTATGGCCGACATGTGGCTAGTTCCTCAAGGATGTACTGACATCAAAATTTAGAGGAGAAACAACATTTCATGGCTAGTCTTGTTTCTTTGCGGTTGGTTGTGAGAAAAATACTTGAGGAAATTGAGTTCCTCATATGAGTCAAGATCATCTTTCTCTGCAATTTATTGTCCTATGTTATGGTATGACCTTGCACACTATTGATCTATGTAATATCATGGTGTTTGTTGACCATTACGACAATCTTCCCAATGATGATTAGAGAAACACCTATTAGCACTTTGGAAAATATTGAAGGATTCATTTTTTTGCTAACATACATCTCTATCTCCACGGTAACATCCACTTCCATCTAGTCATCTGTCATCTCTTGTCCCCTGATGATATCTTGTGACATACAAAAACATAATTACATACTCATATGGACATTGCATTATCACATTACACATTTGCATAAATCCATTCATATAAAAGCATTTACATTCATATTGCATTCACATGACATATAAGTCCATCATTTACATTCATCCATATTGCATATATCAAAGCATCATTGAAATAAATTCATTTGCATTAAGATAGCATATAAATGCAATAACCATCCATGTCATCAATGCATACATATAGGATCATAACATAAAAGCATCATACATCGCATAATCCATACAGACACAAACATCCATAAATGAATTCATAATCATAAGCATGGAATCCATTAGTAAAGTCATCAACATGAATAAAGTTGCATCATTAGTACATACATATCATCATAAATAGTCATACATCAATGCATCCATCGTCATAAACATGGCATCATATAGACAAAATTATGCAATCATATAGAATATCATCATCATATAAACATAGGATCATCATGGCATCTAATCATAAATAACCATCATAAATTCATCATCATATCATCAACTAAATCACATCATATCACATAGGAATAATAAACTCATAACATAAAGAATATAGTCTACATAAAAAATGCATCATATATATATATATCTCAAAACCATGTCACAGGATAGAGTCTCGTGGAATCCCAAAAATAGAGCTCATAGGCTCGACAATAAATGTATCCAAATGTATAAACATAATGTCAGAAATAAATAGCATGCCCTAGTTCATGCTCCCCCCATCCCCTTAAGGTGAGGAGTGAGGTGACTGATGCTCGCTCATAAGCTCTACTATCACATGCACTGATATTGTTAGTTGACTCTATGAGGACATGGCAGGCTAGCTCTGTAATGCTGACGGATCAGTGATAGGTGGCTAACTAAGCTAAGACATGTGTCTTGATGATACCAATCCATGACTATGATTGGATTTATGGCCCGATGAGTTCTTATGACTATGATGTGACCTGTGACCCAAGGACTGTCTAGATGAAGTGGACCCACCTGCATTGCTCTGGTTGCGACTCCTGTGGCTCCTACTACTACCACTCCCTGTCCTACTCTAAGAGTGAGACAACCCTGTATCCCTCTACTTAACCAAAATTTCCCTCTCATAAAGCACCGTGTAACATCCCCATCTCTCACTAACCCGGGCCAACTCCCTGGTGATATCCCCCACTGGTCTATGCATAGCTAAGGAAAATCAGTACACCACCTCTCAAACTCCTGCTACTTGATCATAGCATGATCTTTCTCTACTCTCATAACCTCTATCTCTACTTGTAGGTCCATGATCTCTATAGTAGCCTCATCTAGTTTGCTTTGCATATCAGCTAGTCATTGATCTATTGTCGCATCTTGAGGCAATGGTGGCCTACTACTTGCATCATCCTCTCCATCTATCATCTGATCTTGAAGTTGTCTCTTAGCCTCATCCATGATGCAAATATCCTCATCATCACCTCTCTCCTCCTCCCTACGACTGACTACCTCCTCCTCCCCATGAATATCTAGTGCCTGGTGGCCTATGAACACATCCTCCTCCCCCGACACCTCTCCCCTTGGCCTGATCTCTACCTCCTATCCAATCTCTACCTCAACCCTACCCTCCTCTTGCCTGACCTCCCCCTCTGGATACTTAGTCTCTTGTCTAACCTCCTCCTCTCCCCCCTCCTCCTCACCCTCCTCTCGGATGGGTGACAGTGGTGCTCTCCCCACCCGCTGTCATACTCTCCTTAGTTGTCCTCTCCCGTCATCTCCTCCTCTCCTCATCCTTCCACCCCCTTCATCTCCTCCATCATCCCCTCCCACATCTCCTCCACCCCTCCCCTTATCTCCTTGACCTCCTTTGTCTCTCCCTCCTCGTCGTCCTCGATGAACCTGTGGTATAACCGATCGTTGACCAACTAGCGTTGGCCCATCTAGATCTGTCAAAGGTAGTGCCCTGTGTGTTTGCCACCATGTATCAAAATTTGCAGTGGCCCTTGGATATGTCAAACCCCCACTCCATGCCCATTTATGCACAACCAATCCATCCACCTATTTCTCTACTAAGGTAACTGATATAGGTGGCCCCCATACTATCTCTTGGGATGAACAAGCATACTCTGCAGTTCCTCTAGGAACACCCTACTACTCTTTGAGCTGACAAAATACTCACTAGGGTAGGTACATATCAATAATATGTTGTGACTAGATTTTTTATCCAATCAAGTATCTGAACTGTCGATAGAAGGTAAGATGCTCATCCTCTTTGGCCCACTATGCATAATCCCTATAAGATCTCCAAACAAATCCCCTCAAAGTGTCAATTTGGTTGCACTAATACCTTGTATCTTTGAACCAAGTCTATGTCACTGAACCAATGTATAAGAAAACATGTGGCATCCCCTCACCTAGCTTTTGTATTAGAACTAGCAGTCAAAAATGGGAATATGCTCCTAGGCCTAGGTCATCAATAAGGTCGTGCCACAACTAATACTTTGCACCCCTAGTAGGCCACCTCATGCAATTGATGATAAAGTATCTCAAGAAAATATTGTGCCTAGGCAAATACAGTCCTATCTCATCTCATCTTGGCTAGTACATCACCCCATCCAATCAGAATTTTGTGTCCCCGACGATCAGGAATCAAAACACCGACAATCAAAGTACATAGCATGGCATCCCATCAAGCGTAGTACTTAGCCACAAACTTCAACCTAATCTCATAGCCATCAATGCCTAGTCCCACATCATCAACCAGATCGTAATACTTTTTCATAGCCTGGAGTGCTCAGTGTGAGTCATAAACCACTCACTCTCCTCTAATCGGAATGCATAGAATCTTGTAAACGTCCTCCAGGGTGATGGTATCCCATCTAGTTGGAATATGAAATGAACAAGTCTATGAATGCCACCTCTCATCCACTGCTATCAAGAGACCCCTATTTGCTCAGATAATGGCCATAAAGCTAACATAATATAGTCCTATCTACATTATTCATCTCTGCTCTCTATCTTGCAACTAATCTCTAAAGGCATATGTAGTCATCCTGAACTTAGTCAACGTTGGTCAAATATAAATGTGTCATTTTGACTTTGATTGTGTCACGTCAGGTCACATGCATTTTTTCATCTGGAACTTGCATCATGTCCAATGATTGCATCATTTCACAAGTCATTTGCATCGTGTAGTCTAACATATGTGTTTTGATCCAGCGAGTGTGTCGCATGGCCTTGCGCTTGCGTTGTGATTTTTTTTTTGCATCTCATGCACTTGCATTTGTGTCATTGTAAAACCTAAGCTATCCTATCCCTTGTGTTTGAATCATGACACATCAAATTCATGTGATGGGAGCATGAATGTGTCTTATGCAAACACATATGTGTCACAACACATTTGATTCCCTAACTTTAACACCTAAAAATGCATGAAAAATCAAGAAAATGATGAAGTGAGAAAAGGGTACATACTGGTGCCTCTGCACCCTCTGGCTGTTAGAATGTCCACACTTGATATCCATGATGCTTTATCACTAGAATCACCATCTTTACACAAGGTCTTCTAGCTCTGAACTCTCCAAATCTCAAAAGGTAAAAGTGAAAATGAACTGACTTTTTACCCAAATTCAACCTATTTATAGGTTGAAAATCAGGATTTTACCCTCAAGCTTATTATTGGAGGCTCATTTGACCAAGTTTGACCAGCATTTTGA
Source organism: Sequoiadendron giganteum (assembly GCA_007115665.2). Lineage (NCBI taxonomy): Eukaryota > Viridiplantae > Streptophyta > Pinopsida > Cupressales > Cupressaceae > Sequoiadendron > Sequoiadendron giganteum. The sequence continues at coordinate 145,667,551 of CM021110.1, read as the reverse complement.
TTGCCTTAACTTCATCAGATTTCAAAACCGATTGCACCATTGATTTTCTAGTCATCAAATTGACTTATCGGGACACTCTCCAAATTTTTCCGACCTCGGGCCAAAATTTGCAAATTTTCTTGATGGGGCATGGACATTCTGTACCTTCATTAGGGCATGTTTTTGACTATTTTTCTTTTCATAATGCGATAAATTACATTATGACAAAGAGGGACAAAATGTAGATACATAAAATTGACCTAGGCCTACAAACTCGATTTTCTCCATATTTCTTCTTAACATAATCAAAATATTTAATTATGTCATTTTGTCCAAATTCTTTTATTAATTAAATAATTCTTAATTATTTAATTAATTCACTTCTTTTATTCTTCTTGACTATTTAAATAAATATTTATTTATTTAAATACGTCTCTAATTCTAATGTCTTCTCATAATTAAATAAATTCCCCATAATTTATTTAATTACCGGTTACTTTATCTATTTCCTCCACAATTAAATAATTAGAATTAGTTATTTAATTGTCCTATTGACTTTTCCTCTAAATTTAAATAAAATCATTTATTTAAATTTTCACTTGGCAATTTCCCTTTTTCCAAGTAAATAATTTTATTTTATTATTTACCGTCACATTTCCCACCACTTTTGAATTAAATTAATTTTTAATTCAAAAGTCAACTCTCCCTCTCATAAATCAAATAATTTTCAATTCCCTCCAGCAACTTCAAAATCTATGCCCAATATCCTCTTGTCACATGCAATTTCGACCCTTGATTTGATTTTCTCAAAATCTAATCTCAACCATTTATTTTGCATTGTTTCGCTAACCCTAATTAGGGGTTGTCGCATGCATTTACAACCCTTGATCTTAGGGAAGCTGCCATCTTTCAATATTAGCCCTCCATTCAAATTTGGAATTTCTATAAAATTCCAAATTCAACCTCATTTGTCACATACACACTTCATTTTCACATCTCTTATGCTTCAAACTTTGCATTTTTAGGCTAACATTGTCATTTTGCAGGTTTCTCCATTGCATGTAGAATTTAGTTTCACTTGCATTCTCATAGAAACCCTTCAATATTTTTTAGGTCATAGTCATAGGCATATTTGCAGCAAATGGAGAAGGGCTATGGAGGTGATTCATGGAGGTTTTGAATGGCTTTGGTAACATTGTTCTTGTTTTTGCATTATTTTCTCCATTGTTCTTCATAGTTAACCTAGGGTTTTATTTTCCATTTGGATTTAAGACTAACCTGTAAATTTACCCCCAGTTACACTTGCTAATATGATATGCAAAGAATTCCAACAAAGAAAACAAATAAAGGCCAACTTTCCAACTAAGGAATATTCAACAACTAAGCCTTTACAATTGATCCATACTGATTTATGTGGACCCACAAGGACAAGAGGACTGAAAGGAGAAACATGCTTCATGTTACTAATAGATGAATACACGAGAATGACATGGGTAAACGTTTTGAAGGAAAAGTCACAAGCATTTGGAATATTCTAGAAAATGGTTGAAAAGGAGATAGGTAGAAGGATAAAATGCTTAAGGTACAATAGAGAAGGAGAATTCACATCAAGTGAATTTTTTGATTATTGTGAGGCAATATGGAATCAAAAGATAATACTCTACACCAAGAACTCCATAGAAAAATGGAGTTGTAGAAAGAAAGAATAGAGTGACCTGAAGGATATGGCCAAAACAATGTTGAATAAGGTAAAGCTAGCAGACATGTTTTGGAGAGAGGTAGTTCATACTATAGTTTACATTTTGAATAGATTTTAGATAATATCACATAATGACAACACACCCTATGAACTATGGTACAGTAGACCAACTTCTATTAAATATTTTAAGGTATTTGGTAGCAAGTGGTATATTAAATGAGAAGATAAAAAATATGGGAAGTTTTGAGTCAAGTAGTGACGAAGGAATATTTTTAGGATATTCCACCCAAAGAAAATCCTACAAATGCAATATCAAAAGACTAAACAAGATGGTAGAAAGTATAAATATCAAGATTGATGAGAGCATACAAAATATCAAATTTAAAAAGAATGATTTTGATGATCAATCAAATTATGAAGACAATATTCCGAATAATGAAGAAGAGGTTGTGAAGGTAGATGTAGAGTATGTGCAAAAGGATCATCCAACAAATTAACTAATTTGGGAAAAAATGGAGTTCAGATTAGGAGAAGATTAGAAAGGAATAAGGAACAAGTAAATTTTTCTCTCATGTCTTAGATTGAGCCAAAGAACTTATTGAAGCCAGCATGGATGAGAGTTGTTCAAAGGAAATGGAGGAAGAGATAAATTAGATTGAGAAAAATAAGACATGGGAATTGGTTCCTAGACCACCAATCGAAAATGTGATAGCACTAAATGGGTATTTATAAATAAGCTCAATGAAGATGGAGCTATGGTAAGGAATAAAGCAAGACTAGTGTGTAATGGGTATGCACAAGTTGAAGGCATTGAATTTGAAGAAATATTTGCACTTGTGGCAAGATTAGAAGCAATTAGAATGTTTCTTGCATTTTTCAGTATATAAAGGATTTAAAGTGTATCATATGGATGTTAAAACTACATTTCTGAATGGAAATCTTGAAGAGGAAGTCTAAATTGAATAGCCATAAGGTTTTCAGCTATCAAAGGATAATGACTATGTATGTAGATTGAGGAAAGCATTGTATGGTCTAAAGCAAGCACCAAGATCTTGGTATTCAAGATTAGACCAGTACCTAAAACAACAAGGTTTCAGGGAAGGATTTGCAAATAGCAATTTATATTTTAAATTTAGAGATGAGAAATTGACTATTGTTGTTGTGTATGTGGATGACATCATATTTGGAGGTACCAATGATAAAATATGTAAAGTATTTGCTACACATATGCAATATTAATTTGAGATGTCAATGTTGGGAGAGTTGTCACTTTTCCTTGGTTTACAAATTGTACTGAATAGAAAAAGGGATATTTATATCTCAAACTAAGTATGCTAAGGAAATTCTAAAGAAGTTTGTTATGGAGGATAGCCAACCCATTAGTACCCCCATAATAATTAGTTTTAAGCTAAGAAAATCAGATGAATCATCATATGCAAATCAGATAGTTTATAGGTCAATGATTGGAATTTTACTATACTTGATTGCATCAAGACCAAATATTATGCCAGTAGTGTGTATGGTAGCAAGATTTCAGGCTGCACCAAAGGAGCCTCATGTCAACATATTGAAAAGTAAATTCAGATATGTCAAAAGCACAGTTGATTATGGGCTATGGTACCCTAAGAGCAAGAATTTTTATTTGACAACATATACAGATGTTGATTGGGTTGGATATGCAGATGATAGAAAAAGCACAAGTGGAGAAGCATTATTCTTGGGAGACAATTTGGTTTCCTGGATGAGAAAGAAGAAATAATTAGCCTCTTTTCATAGTAGAGGTAGAGTAAGTACCAATAGTAGCATGTTGTACTCAATTCCCATGGATAAAAAAGACACTTAAGGACATTACGGTAGAGTACAATGAACCTATCTATAATTATTTGTGATAATTCAAGTGCAATAAACATCTCAAAAAAATATAGTGATGCACTCTAGAACAAAGCACATATCTGTATAAGCATGAATTTTCACCCCTAATGTAAATTCCCCTTTACCCCCTTACACTTTAGAAAACCTTAGGCGGAGGCTTAATTCCACTTAAGCCTATTGTCCACATCACACTTGGCACCCCATTTGTGTGTCAATGGAGGTGTTTCTATTAGGGATGTCTACATGGCACATTGACATCTACACGACGTGCTTACATCCCTGGATGATTCTTGTTGTTGGATTCTATAGAGACGTTACACTTTTGATTGGAATTCAAAGTGTAACACCCCTCTTCGGCTGACTAACCTAAATATGGCCATTTTTCATCCTTTCCTTCATATTCTCCATCCATTCATCCATTGTAGGCTTCAACAAAAATTCAATAGAAGTTGGGCAAGATCATTTGAGAACTCCCTCCATTCCATTCAATCACTTCAAGCTTTGTAGTAGCTCTTCACACTCCATTGCAGAAATCTACCACTCCATCACTCCAATAGTGTGAGTGTAGGACAAACACCATTTCAGTAGAGGCTTGAGTTCCTCTCATTTTCTCCTCCACAAGCCTTGAGTGCTTTGGATGAAGGTGGTAAGATCCTCTTATCTTCTCTATCATTTTGGTTGAGTAGGCATGTACTATTTTGTAGTGTATTTTGTTTACATAGCTTTTATTCCCTTCTTTATAATTATTTCTATCATTGCAAGCTTGGTTGTTCATGGAGGTGGAAACATCAAAATGGGGGTTTGACTGAGGTAGACCCCTAAATAACCCCCCAACATTTTCTTACTTTTCTTTGTGTAGGTGGAGAGATCTTGAAGCAAGTTGGTGAGAGGATTGTTGTGCTAAATCATCTTCGTCACCCTTGTGATAATCTACTTCATTTATCATGTTCGTCTATGTATTTCATTCTTCTTAATCTTGTTCTTCACTTCCCAAAACTTCTAAATTAGGCTATTAGTCCTTCTTCTAAAGTTTAACCTCGTCTCTTTGGCTTTCTAGCTATATGGATGCCAGCGCACCTGTGAGACACCAACACGCCATGCTTTCATCCCAGAACCATACTTTTTTCCTATGACAAAGAGCTACCTGAGACGCAAAGTTAACCTTTAAGATTGACTTGTCTAGTCTCTTTCAACTCTCAGGTTTGCAAAGTGATCGAAGTGCCTAATAGTCATCATCATTATCATCCCATGTATCCTAACATTCCTTTTAACTAAGGTATGTTAAGGCAGCCTTACTACTCTTAGCCTTTCATGACTTGGGGCCTTGCATTGGTTGGTCCCACTCTCTTTCATTTTTGGTGAACCTGATGTGAACCATTTTGGTTCCATTTTGTGATACTGAAAGTTCCTTTCCTCATATCCTAGGAGTGTTGTAGGTGTGAGTGTTGTGAGGTTTTCTCCTTGAAACCTAACCTGTGACCCCTAGTAGGTGTATTTGGAAGGTCCCGACAATGTCATACAATGAAAACTCAATTGGGTCACTACCTTATCTCATAGACCTTAGGAGGCTCTATAGAGGTACCATTTGGTGGGTGTGATGGAATATTTCTTAAACCAACCTATTCCCTCTACATAGATTGTGAGTAGTGGTACTAGAATAACCTTCACCTCATAGGCCCTTCTGATGGGATTTAATAGAGAACCATATCCTCTTTACATTCTGGCAAGGATAAATGGGAATACTATAGCAGGGTTCTTGTTGATATAAAATCTCAACTAATTATCATAACTGAGGAGATCATGCTAACTAACTTCCTGCATAAGGATGGATATGATGCACCTAAGAGTACCATCTGCACATATGACAAAATTTGCATACCTCCTATAGGAAGTATTGTCCTATCAGTCCTTGTAGGACCTAAATCTATGAGCCTTAAGTTTGACATCATCCTAGGGTCTGAACTCTTCAAAGTGAAGCTAGGAATCCCCTAGCTAGTAGCTATGAATATAATTCCCTCGGTTGTGCACAAGTGTCCAAAGTTTGTTCATGGAGGTTTGATACATGTTTTCCATGACACCGGTTGCACATGGCAGCTATACCCTAGATTAATTTTGTCTTGCTTCTCTAGGTCCTCTCCCACCTACGAATGACCTCATGTATCATACATATCAAAACTATAAGAAAGGGGGTGCTAGGATGAAACTGAGGTACCCTTCTTCAGCTTATGTTGTCTTGCATAGATCTTTTCTGAAAGATGATAGTGATGTTGCCAAGAAATGTAGAAGAGAAGAGGAGAAGTGATCCTGAGATCCTCCTTCTTCCCCTTTTGTCATTCAGCCTGATGCTTCCCCTCACCCCACCATGGTGCCATCTAATTTTGTCTCATGCTTGTGAGAGAATCCCATGGTGCCCACTTGCAAAAATGCTAAGCGTCCTACATTTGAGCTTCCTATCTTACCCATAAAGCCTAGGCTCATCTGATATGGTAGATAGAAATCCCCTCATAGAGAGTCCTCTATATCTCGGCCTCTACGGCCTCCTATAGTTCTTGCTCCTAAAATATTGAATGGGAAGAGGCCCACTGCCAAAGCACTAGAGTCAATTCCTCCTACCATTTCTAAGCCTAATCCTTCTGCTCCCATCCAGGAGTCTATCCTTCCATTGGAAATGGCCATGGAGGACACTCCCATGGTTGACCAAAATCCTTTCATCCCTTTGCAAGCTCTAACTTCTGGTTTGAAGAGTCGTAGGAACCACGTTACACATGAGTGTAAGCATTGGTGAAAGGCTCTTCTAGATGAGCACACCTCCTTATAGAATAAGGAGGAGGATATGACCACACCTTCTGCTAGTTCCTTCTCTCTCCCCCCTTCTACCTCTGACCTAAGTAGTTCTGAATCACTTTCAGCTTCCACTGTGAGTGCACACATGCTTGGAAAGGTGTAAGTGTTTAACACTCTTTCTATAGAGCCACCTCTGTTGACTTCCATTCTACATGTCTCACCTTTCTCAAAGCATGTGGATATGGTAAACACTTTGGTTGTATCCACTGCAATAATTTCCTCTTCTCCCTCGACCCTCCTTACATCATCTATGGGGAGTTCACCTCCTTTGACAAAGAAGAAGGTAGAACGTGGTCCTTCCAGAAATGGAGGACATAAGAAGAGCCCGCCTTATTTGAAAGGTGGCCCCATGCTGACTTGTTCTATCCTAGTAACAGAACCCATCCCGGCCTCCCCTGAGGTTTTCACCGCTCTTGAATCTCTCGGTGAGCCTAGCAGTGAACCTCAGGTGAAAAATCCTCCATCCACCAAGGCAAAACATGGCACTCCCATCAAGTGTATGTTTAACTTGGTGGATGAATTTTTGACCCTATTAGCGATCTTCATCAAGTCGTTGAACTTAGACCCACAAGAGTTGAGCAACGAAGACCTCATAGGTCCCTCTACCTTGGCCCTTGATGTGGGAGGATCAGAAGCTCCTCCCCTTAACATTACACCATTGCAGGCTCATGACCCTTCCCCCTATGATGATCTAGAGTGGGAAGCTGATGAGATTTTGGTTGACCAATGTTAGGGGGAGACCCTCTTCTTGATCTTTAGATTAGATGTGTTTGTGTTGTAACATCTACCCCAAGTGATCATGCTATATGTGCCTAGATGACCCTCATCACCCCTATTGATTCTTGGATATAGGCGTGGTGTTCATGTTGTAAACCTTCCTCTACATGTATCTTTATTCTTCCATGTTTGTGATTGAATTTCAGTAAATTTTGGATGATGCAAAGTGTCAGGAACATTTAGGCTTCCTTCCATGTTGAACCAATTTTTTATTTTACTTTGTCTTTCATGAATTCTTCCTGATCTAGTTGGGGATTGATGATATTTCACCTCTTACCATGGTTACCTCATATATATAAATGAAGGTAGATCTAACCCCACAAAACCAGATCCCCCTATGCCTTTTATGTGTGATCTCTTTTCTTTTACCTTTATCTTTATCTTTCTCTCTTCTTTGCTTGAGTTATCCCTTTCATATGTGACAACATTACTTCTACATTACTTTGTCTTTAGAAAATGAATTCATTTCCAAATGAATATTTTCTCAAAGACCCTTCACATGCTTCTTCTTTAGAATTGCATTCTTGACTTGAAACCCTAATGTAACATGCTTCCTTCATCATGGTTTTTTAAAGAAAGCACTTGGAAACCCTCCTCCAAAGTAGGAACGGTCTTAGTCTTCCCCTCATGTGGGCACATCTCCTTCCTTTCAAATTCCTTGATGGAGTCAAAATCTTTCAAAAGGATTCCTTGATGATGAATCGATTTGAGAAGGAAGACATTAGTTGTTGAACAATTGTGTCCCTTGAGTGGACCCCTCCTCTTCACATTGGGTTCCCAAGGGACCCTTTCAAAATCCTTTGTCAGGTTCTATGGCATGTGGCTCGGGGATAGCTTGACTAGACCAGTTTTGCATCTTCACGTCTAAGTTCGGGGGTAGCCTAACTTGACCTTCTTCACATTCTTGCGTCTAGCTTGGGGGCAACTCTACTAGACTTCACTTTTCAAACATCACTTCCCTTGAGTGGACCCTTCTTCCTTTTGAATGGTTTTTGAGGGATCCCTTTGAAATTCTTACAACTTAGCGATGGTTTGTGTGACTATTTGTTCACTGGCCTATGCATCTGCTTCCTGACATGCTCTATCTGTGAGTAAACATGTCACCAACTTTGACTTTGCAGAGTCCCCTTTGCTCGATCTCCCTCATGTGAGAGTTCTTGGGGGATACCTTCCTTGTCATTCTGTAGATCTGTAAGGTGCTTTTCTTGGTTTCCTCCATGTGAGAGTTCTTGAAGGATACCTCCCTCACAAGATTGTGAGCCTATGAGGTGCTTTGATTTTTCAGCTTTGTAGTTCTGCGAAACTATAAAGTCTTCTCCTGCACTTCTGAGTTCAGCAGACCATGATTTTCTTCCTCATTGGTTCATGTATACATATCTTACTTTGTTACTTCCTTAATACTCTACTTTACCAAATCACTCATCAATACTCATGCTAGCTAAAGTGAGGGAAAAAAGTATAAGCATGAATTTTCACCTTTAACACAAATTCCTTTTTACCCCTTACACTTTAGAAAACCTAAGGAAGAGCCTTAATTCCACTTAAGCCCACTGTCCACATCAGACTTGGCACCCTGTTTGTGTGTTAGTGGAGGTGTTTCTATCAAGGATGCCCGTGTGATGCATAGATGTCTGCATAGCATGCTTACATCCCTAGTAGATTCCTACGGTTGGAGTCTGCAAAGACACCACACTTCTAATTAGAAGTCAAAATGTAATGTCCCTCTTCGACTGAATGACCTAAATATGGCCATTTTTCATCCTTTCCTTCACATTCTCCATCCATTCATCCATTGTAGGCTTCAACATAACTTCAGAAAAAATTAGGCAAGATCATTTGAGCACTCTCTCCATTTCATTCACTCACTTCAAGCTTTGTAGCAACACTTCACACTCCATTGCAACAATCTACCACTCCATCACTCCGATAGTGTGAGTACAGGATGAACACCATTTTAGTAGTGGCTTGAGTTCCTCTCATTTTCTCCTCCATAAGCCTTGAGCGCTTTGGACAGAGGTGGTAAGCTCCTCTTATATTCTCTATCATTTTGGTTGAGTAAGTACATACTATTTTGTAGTGTCTTTTGTTTACGTAGCTTGTATTCCCTTTATCATTATTTCTATCATTAAAAAACTTGGCTATTTGTGGAGGTGGAAACACCAAAACAAGGGTCTAACTAAGGTAGACCCCTAAACAACCCCCAAACATTTTCCTACTTTTCTATGTGCAAGTGGACAGATCTTGAAGCAAGCTAGTGAGAGGATTATTGTGTGAAATCATCTTCATCACCCTTGTGGTAATCCACTTCCTTTATCATGTTCATCTATGTATTTCATTCTTCTTAATCTTGTTCTTCACTTCCCAAAACTTCTAAATTAGTGTGTCAGTCCTTCTTCTAAAGTTTAACCTCATCTCTATAGTTTTCTCATTGTATGGATGCTAGCGCACCTGTGAGATGCCAGCATGCTCACTATTGTCCTAGAACCACACTTTTTTCCTATGGAAAAGAGAAACTTGAGATGCAGAGTTGACCTTTAAGATCAACTTGTCTAGTCTCTTTCAACTTTCAGGTTTGCAAAGTGATCAAAGGGCCTCATCATTCTCATCTCGTCTATCCTAACATTCCTTTTAACTAAGGTAAGTTAGGGCAGCCTTACCACTCTTGGCCTTTCATGACCTGGGGCCTTGGAGTGTTTGGTACCCCTCTCTTACAATATCCATAAAGTGTCACTTCATTAAAGAGAAGGTTGCAAACAAAGAGGTCAGCATGGAATTTGTTCCCACCAAAGAACAAGTGGCTAACATTTTCACCAAGCCTCTTGCAAAGGATCAATTTGAATATTTGAGTTATAAATTTGGAGTAATTCCTCCCACATCATATCACTAAATATTAGTGATAGGGAATGAATCTATGGAGAGCATCATTGGTTCTTCATTCTTCCCTAGAAAAGTGGAGATTTATTAAGTCAGGTAAAACTTGTTTTACAATTTTCTAATGACTTGATGGTTGTAGATTCAAGGATCCCCACTTTCTCTTTGAATTGCTTTTCAAAAGGGGAGTATGTTCTCAAGGGGAGTGTTCCCTTTACCATTGATGGCAAAGAGGGAGAAAGTCTTACAAATGCTCAAGAAATTGAGCAAGGGGGGGAAAGTAAAGATGATATTGGTATAGAGCATGGACTATAATATCTTTACTTAGTATAAAACTTCTCAACAACTAGTATAGAGAATAAATTGGTATCAGATTCAAATGATATAGATTGAGTGAGAATTTAGTTTTACCATTAATGAAAAAGGGGGAGATTGTTGGCATATTGTTGTCATTGATGTCAAAAGAGAGATCATAGGTAAGATGGAACTGATCCTTTAAAGGGGTATGTTGGAATTAATGTCAAATTGTGTCATTGACATCTAAGGAGAGACATGGCATGTTGTGGATCTGGTTCAGGAAGATGTAGTGCAAGTTAAAAATGTTGCTCACAATGTTACAATATTGATATACAATATTGACATGATTTTGCAGAAGGTTCTATTGGTTCTCAAAAATGTAGGTTTTAACCATAAAAGTTTGTGAGGCCCTTATAACATTCTTGGACAATTATACAATTAAACCTTCTACTCTTTAGGTTTTGCAAGACCTAGTGTTATGCCTTGCATAACCACCCCATCTTTTGCCTTGGTCAAAATGGGTCCCCCTTTGTTATTTTTGTACTTAGTTGTTTTTGAAACAAAGTTTGGAGTCTAGTTTTGCCAATATTTTGTTTTTCTTTGGTTTCTTTGTTGGAATTAGAACCGGAGCTGAATTGGGTTTTGAAAGTTCTTTTGAGGCTTGTTTTTGGTTCTATCCAGACAATCTTTTCTTTGCCTTTGTTTTAGTCTTTAGTGGAAGCGGAGCTAGAGTGTGAATTGGGATGGTTGTTATCAAAATTTTCAAAATCAAGATTGATTCCGATCCCGCCTCCGCTACTTTTTATTTATTTATTTATTTATTTTTTCGTTTGTTTTGTCTCGATTTTTGTGTTTTGTTTTATTAGGTTGGTCTTTTATTTAAATTTTTGTATTTGCTTTTGTTTTGTTTTTAGTTTGTGGAACCAGAACCGGAATGGGAATTGAGTTTGGGAATTTTATGAATTTGAGATTCTGTTTACATTTTAGTTCTGCCCCCACCTTTTTTGTCGTTGAATTTTTGACTGAAGTTGCACTGCAGACCAGTGTTCGTTCTCTTATAGTTCTGATTCCGCCTTTACTGCATTTTAATGCATTAATGGTGGTTGCTGGTGTAGGTAGAAATTCACATATTTACCTTTATTAAGGGTTAAAGCCAATCATTATTGTTATTATTACAAATCTAAGAGCGCGAGGAGCAATAGCAGAGTTCGTTTGAGCAAATTGATCAAGATAGAGAAGGGATATTGTGTGCGAATTGATTCAGAAAGTTAGCTAGGGTTTGTTTGCGTTTGAGGTAGGTCTTTTATCTTTGTTGTTCATTGTTTATTTGCAGTTGTGTTCATTGTGTTTTGCTTTATATCTGCTCGCGTGTTCAATCATTGTGTTCTAAAGCAATTCTATGATCATCGATGTGATTGAATGAGTAGGTTTTTGTTTTGTCTAGTTTGTTTTACTTTAAATCTTTTTTTTCTTGTTTTATCATGTCATTTCCTTCTATTTTTAGGGCACCGTTGCTTTCATGTCTTAATCGTGATTGCATCATGTCATTTTTGGTTTACAATAGATTAGATTAGATTAAAGGTTTTTAATGGTGTTTGTTAGATTAAGAATCTATAGTGAGGTAGATTAGAGATTTTACAGTGAGTTAGGGTAGATTAGATTTATTGTTTAAATTAGGGTCTTGTCGTCTGGTAGAATGGCAGGGTTTAAACCTGTGCCCTAGTTTTTATCGGGTTTGTTAGATTAGGGTTTCGTTGGTCTCTGTAATTACTTTAATAAGATTTAAATAAATGGCCCTAAAGTACAATTGTTCCCCACGGTCATATGATTGTAGTGTTTTTAAGGCTCCTTTCCATTTTATAGCGACCTAGGTCATAATCATGAAATTGTGTTGAAAATGAATAAAGTATTTGATGACGTCATGATTAACATAGGCGGAGGCAGGATTGGAATGGATTATGGACCTAAGAGTTTTGTTTTACAAAAGTCATCAATTCCATTTCTATCCCGTTTCCGATTCTGAGTTTTAAAAGGTTTCCTTGAAATATATGATAACATTGGTAGAGGCAGGATCAGAACTGATCTTGAGCTTAAGAATTTTGTTTGCAAAAGTTATCGATTCCGTTCTCATCCCGTTTCTGGCTCCGCATATAATGGGAAAGTCTTTCTGCAAAGTAACAATGACCAAATCGAAGGCGGAGGTGGAGTGGAAATAAAATATGAAAAATGAGAATTCAAAGAAAACCAAATCCCTTTTTCATTCTGATCTCAGTTCGGATAATCTCCCCGATTTCGACTCTGAGCCTGTTTGTTATTAGGTGAAGTTTCTATATTGGTTTTTGCTCTGAGTCCACCAATTTTGTAAAAGAGATTGTTTTGAGCTTCTGTCTACTTTCGACTCCGATGTATGTGTAGCAGGTATGTTTTAAAAGCATGTTTTATGATGATATATAAAGATCTAATTAGAGGTTTGCTTGCAGGAGAAAGATGATGGAGGAGACTTGGTGATAGATCGGCTTATAGAAGTCAAAGAAGAAATAAAAGTTGCAAGGAGAGAATTGATCAAGGTTAAAAATATGAAAGAGTTTGCTGAAGTTGAGTTGGATCGGATCAAATTTGAAGATGACTAGATTGATGGGCCAGATATGGATATGCTACAACAAGTCTTCACCAGTTATGATGAGTTCATGGTGGATCCGGCTTCACATGCATAAAAATCTTGCATGCATGATGTTCTTCTTCTTTGCATGTTGCATGCATGCAGCATTGACAGTCTTGAGGGTGCATGACTTCTTTTCTTCTATTTCTATCTTCTATTTTTAGATCAAACTGAATGTATAATGTAAGGACTCAAGATCAAAGTTGATCTGAGTTTCCAAGAAAGTTGATTATTCCTAAAAAGGTGGAAAGCCTAAAATAGAAGTGAAGTTCGAACTTCTTTTGTATATCTATAAATACCAGATGGGTATCACATTGTAAGGGTCAGCTAATTGAGAACTGGATTGTCTTGCCTAATGCTAAGAGATAGAATTTTGTAGAGTTTTTGTAGAGATACATTGTACTTAAATCTTTCATAGTTAATAGAATTACAGGTTTACTCGAAAGATGGTGTTTGGAATTAAATTGTTTGTTTGATAAGGCTAATAAAGTTATGATCTATATGTATGTAGTGATTGTGCTGAACATAAGAGTTTCTTGAATGATGAAAGTCATTTGAAGGAATCAAATTTAAGGAATATCTTATTAGATTTTCATTGAGTTGAAGTTATTAAAAGTTTGTTGATCTATAATTTTGATGATGAATGAATGTGTGTTGTTTTGAAAATCCTTGAAATATTTGTGAAGAGTAATTGTGAAGTTAATTAAGCACCTAAAATGTATGCAGTGGTATAGATTATGCTACAGACTATATCATCTTATGGTTTTTATGATTTGTTAGGAAACATTCATCGTTGAAGGTATATGTCCAGATACTAGATAAATTTAGTTCATATTTACTGGTTTACCCCTTTGGTCTATCTTTTTCTTTTATTTAAAACCCATTGATTTATAGGAACTATTTTCATAAAGAGAATCATAGCTTGAATCCTTTGTTACCAACACAGGCCCCTTGAATATTACAGTTGCATGAACCAATTGAGTGACATCAGACAGTTGAGAACCAACTACCAGGACCTTGGGAGTTAGGCTACTACATGTTGTCTTCCTCTTTCAGGAGAAATAGAGTAGAAATATTCTATTTTAATGTTGTTTGTGTCATTTTAACCATAAACACCTAGGTGGGTGAACCTATGTGAAACATGCAGATTTAAAATGAATTTCCTGCCAAACAGTCTACCCATAATGGAAAAAGGTGGTGGATAGACAAAAATACTACAACTAATCCTACTACATAAAATAAAAGTTTTGAATATATTATTTGTTAGGAATTTTATCCTCTGGGATATTGTTGATCAGTGCCTCCTATCTGTTGGGCAATGGAGTCAAAATAACAAGGATCTAGGGTGTTTCCCTATCCAATATTAATTCAAATTGTTGAGCATTTTTAAAATATGAAATTCTATGACTGGAATATTATTCCACCCAATTTATGGCTTGCATAAATTACTCTTGAATATTTTCCTACTAGATTCTTCTTTAAACAAGCAACCCAAATTCCAAAATCACTATGACTTGATTTAAAGAATTTAATTCTGACCTTATAGACACCTACAAATCAAACCACACAAAGTGAAAATTGCACCATGATAAACCAGATACATACTTGTTATTCTGATTTAAATGATTTAAGAAATTCTAATTGGAAACAACCAGATAAGAAATTCACAAATTATGTCATCTCAACAAACGAACTCAGAAAAAATTGCACCAGTTTGAAAATGTCTACTCCATTACACCAATTTCAAGAAGGACTGTTCCTTTCTTTTTTCCCAGTTTTGTTATTACAGTGGAAAAAATCCCCACTTCTCGAACCCCTATGAATGATTTTTTCACAAATATTTATATAGCACAACTCAACAGCCATGAATTTTCATTTTAACCACCATAACCATTTGACATTCTGATAAAAATGAAATATTTAAATAAATTTTTGCCTTGTTGGCAGTTTAAATATTTTGATATAGTTCAACTTTTGATTTTCCTTCAATATTTTCCCCGCTCAGTCTTCACTCCTTACCGCACTACCGCGATCTATGTTTAGACCCCTGGTGGTTGCGCGATGAACATCTTTTGCTTACTCACTAACCTCTAACCATTTACCGCTATCACCACAGTCATTGCTTAGACTCCTGGCGGTATCGCGGTCTTCACATTTTTCATCGACTTCACTACCACTGTGCTACTGTAGTCTATTAAATGACTCCCTATGGTACCGTGATAAACCATTATGACCGGTGGATCACCACTTACCTCCATTCTACCATGTTGCCATGGTATTTGGCTTGACTGCCAATGGTACCACAATAGCCACTAACTCTCTTATTGACTATTGTCTCCTTTCTTCTTCTGCCATCTTGAAAAAATGTTACTGCTTCACAACACTCATGCATTATTTTTCAAATGAAACAGAGTCTCCACCTACTTTCCCAAAAGTAAAGAAATGAAAAAGAAATTATGATATTGTTTTGGTTTGCCCCAGCAGAATCTCCAAAAAAAATGTTGAACTTTGTTGACTCAATAAATAGATACCCCAATAGAGTGACCAAACTGTTGTGTGTGTGACTTGGATGGGGAGCTGCAAACTACACAAGCATGATTCTTTGATTGAAGACCAATTTTGAAACTATATGACTCTGTAAATAGAAAGGCTCCTTGCCACCAAATTTTTCTCAAGTTATCCCCAACAGAGTCACCAAACTGTTGGCTATCAAAAATACAGGTTTTAACCATGAGTTTTCCAGGCCCTTACAACATTCTTGGACAACATACAAGGCCAATTATACAATTAAACCTTCTACTCTTTAGGTTCTGCAAGACCTAGGTGGGTGAACCTATGTTAAACATGCAGATTTAAAATGAATTTCCTGCCAAACAGTCTACCCACAATGGCAAAAGGTGGTGAATAGACAAAAATACTACAACTAATCCTACTACATAAATGAAAAGTTTTGAATATATTATTTGTTAGGAATTTTATCCTTTGGGATATTGTTGATCAGTGCCTCCTATCTATTGGGCAATAGAGTCAAAAATAACAAGGATCTAGGGTGTTTCCATATCCAATCTTAATTCAAATTGTTGAGCATATTTAAAATATGAAATTCTATGATTGGCATATTATTCCGCCCAATTTATGGCTTGCATAAATTACTCTTGAATATTTTCCTACCAGGTTCTTCTTTAAACAACCAACCCAAATTCCAAAATCACTAACTTGATTTAAATAATTTAATTCTGACCTTACAGACACCTATAAATCAAACCACACATAGTGAAAATTGCACCATGATAAACCATATACATACTTGTTATTCTGATTTAAATGATTTAAGAAATTCTAATTGGAAACAACCAGATAAGAAATTCACAAATTATGTCATCTAAACAAATGAACTCAGAAAAAATTGCACCAGTTTGAAAATGTCTACTCCATTACACCAGTTTCAAGAAGGACTGTTCCTTGCTTTTTTCCCAATTCTGTTATTACAGTGGAAAAAATCCCCACTTCTCGAACCCCTGTGATTGATTTTTTCAGAAATATTTATATAGCACAGCTCAATAGTCATGACTTTTCATTTTACCCACCATAATTGTTTGACATTCTAATAAAAATGAAATATTTAAATAAGTTGCCCTGTTGGAAATTTAAATATTTTAATATAGTTCAACTTTTGATTTTCCTTCAATATTTTCTCCACTCAGTCTTCACTCCTTACTACAATATCGTAGTCTATGTTTAGACCCCTGGTGGCTGCATGATGAACATCTTTTGCTTACTCGCTAACCGCTAACCATTTACCGCTATCACTACGGCCATTTCTTAGACTCTTGGTTGTATCACGGTCTTCACATGTGTCATTGACTTCATTGCCATTGCACTACTGTGGTAAACCATTCTGAATGATGGCTTGCCACTTACCTCCATTCTACCGTGATACAACAGTCTCTAGCTTGATCTCCAGTGGTACCGCAATAGCCGCTAACTGTTCACCGTCACCTCGTTGTTGCTGACCCTATTGACCGCTACCTCCACTACTTGCTACCCTTTACCGCAGCACAGCGGGCCCTAAGAATACCCTTCATGGTATAGCAGTAAGGGTTTCCTTGACCGCATCAAACCACCACCGCTATACCGCGAGCCCACTATGGGAGGCCATGGTAAAACGATGAAGAACATATGAAATGATTTCCAAGGGAGTGGTAAGGATTTGAAATGCATGATAAAATGGATGGGGAATAACATGAAGAAATTTTTATGAAAAGATAGGAAAATATGAGCTTAAATGGATAAAAAGTCTTAGGATTTTAATGGAATTTTATGGAAAATAATAGGAGCACCTTAGGTTCTTTTTAATGGAAATTTTTAGTTCTAACAGGTTCTTCTAGGCATCTGAAGAAAAATAAAAGGCCAGATTCAATGTGGGTCTTCTAAGAGCTTCTCAAAAATGTGAGGAATAGGTCCATAGAATGTTTAATGCACTCAAAATTGGAATATTTTTGCTCTTTATATATTTTAGGGTTTGGTAGGTAAACCCTAAGGGTTTATAGTCATGACATTTGAACAAGGTTTCTATTTTGATGGTGACCTGTATTCAGTCATTGCAGGTTTCTTAAGCCATAACTTAAGCCTATTACACTGTTTGGATGACTGGCACCCCTTCCTAGTCTTTACTGGCTTGACAGATACTTCTAACTATAATATTTCCTAATTCCTATGTGAAATATGTCTTTGACAAGATTGAAAATGGAAATTAAGAAAAAAAAATCTAATGGCCTCCCCACTAGCCCACTGAGCCTTTGGTGGTGCTTGCTAACTCCTGTGGGGTAGCAAGTAATAGTGGAGATAAACTTTTGTTGATCGAACGGTGATAATGGTGGGACCATAGAAATTGGAAACAGTAAAGAAGGATGATGACATTGAAATAGGTGGCAAAAAATGATTGAATGATACATCAATTCACATTGTCATTGTGAGTTGAATGGTGTTGATAGAAGTGATAGGTGGTGATAGCCCACCAACCTACTAAGATTCAGTGGGTTCATGATTAGAACTCACGGGGTAGTAGGAAATATATGTGTGTCTTCATGGGACCTAATGTATGTGGTTGCTACAAAGTAAATTTATGATGGTGTTTTCAAGAGATCAATCATCCAACAATCATGATTTAAAGGTATGGTGATGAACGGTGATCATAGGATCATGGTACAAAGTGAGGAGATCGATGACACAAATTTGAATATGAAGGAATACAATGGTTAGGTTTGTGTGGACAAGGGTTTCAATCAAAAACTCGCTCTACTTGAAGTTAATTGGCTCAACTACACTAGCAACCAATATGATTGCTTAGTTTGGAAATTAGTCGAATAGATCGTGATGGAGATTGAGGTCAAAATTAGATTGAATAACCAAGGACTAAATTAATACATATATGATTCTATGGTTTGATAGAGAGATGATGTGGGAAAATTCTCTCTAATAGAATTAAATATTTTGCAATTTAATGCAAAGGTTTGGCATTGGAGATATTCAAAAATATAACTAAAGATATGTACGTGAAAGAGAATCCCGAGGAAATCATTGATGGTCGGTAACAACACAAAAAATAGATGATCAAAATATTAAAAAAGTTATTGAAAAGAGAGTGATGAAGAATAGAGAAAAGGTGGGTGTGTGCATTATACATATAGGATTTTGAGCTCATTGAGGTAGACAAAGAATGCACTAAAGAAAAAGGAGAAGAATAGAGCAGAAAAGAGTGATGCATAGTAGAGGAAAGAGTTGTTGTGGAAGCAACAAAAACTTGAGTAGTTGCAAAGTAAGTTGTAACATTGATTTGTGTTCTTGAGAACAAATTTTAATATATTTTACTATGAATCTAATTGGTGGGTGCCATCATATATCTAGGTAGGTGCTTAGATTAGGGAGTGGGTTCTTCCTTAGAGTAGGTTCTCCTAAAACTAGGGGATTGGTGTCTCCTTAGGGTTGGTGCCCTTAAAGTATTGTAGCTAAATATTGGATTATGAGGCTAGATTAGGATAGTAACTCCTAGAAGCATTTTCTCATTGTGGTTTTTCCCATCTTGATTTTTCCACATATATCTTGTGTTATGTGCTTGTTTAACTTTTTGTATCTCATTTTTTAATCTGCACGCTAAGTTTTGTAAGAATTCAGTCCGCTTAAAAGGTTTAAGGCTTAGAATTTTAATATCTACTGATTCACTCCCCTCTCAGTAGATTATCGTGTTCCAATAATATACTCATCTCCCACTATTTTTTCCAAAATATTTACAAATAGTAAGAGTGATAATTGTAGATATATAATGATAATTAGAGTGAAATTTGCAGATGGAGACCCCCTAACAAAATTTTGTTACAAAATGTGAAACACCTTATTTAACAAGCAATGTAGTTTTGCTCGTAGATATATATTGTCATCTTTAGTAGATGTATCAATAATATATTCTAAAACTATACCCACAACTATAGGGAACTCCATATATGCAACCAAATACTATTCTCAAATATATTAAGTCACTCATTCTAGAGTGATAATTACAACTTCCAATTGCATATTTTTGTCATGGCATTCCATGAGATCACATTTGTTTGAGGTATTTTTTCAAATAGTTCACTAGCTTGTCTACGAAATCATATTAGTAAGCAACAACATAGACAAGGTAGTAATTTTTTTGAAAAAATGCCTCAAAGAAATGTGGTCTCATGGTGATTGGAATGCCATGACAAGCCATAGAAAAGGAAATGAACTATTTGTATGTATTATTTCTTATATATGGCTTGCCACTATGTTTTGGTAGACATATACTCACCTCACACTATGTTTTCCAACTTGTAATCATACTATGCATACATATGGTTGTTGGAAAACATTGTGTGTTTACTATCAAAGAATGATAGTAAATTTGTATTGTCATGGAATTCTAACACCATGGTGATTGGAATACCATGCAAAGCCATAGACAAGGCAATGAACTATATATTTCCATGTCATTGTGTTTTGGCATACATATACTCACCTCACACTATTTTTTCCAAATTTCAATCATACTATGCATGTATATGATTATTGGAAAGTATTGTGTGTTTACTATCAAAGCATAATAGTAAGTATGGATTGTCATGGCATTCCAACACCATGGTGATTGAAATTCCATGAATAGCCATAGACAAGTCAATGAACTATTTCTATGTATGATTTCTTATCTATGGGTTTCCACTGTGTTTTGGTATACATATACTCACCTCACACTATATTTTCCAACTTTCAATCATACTATGCATGTATATGGTTATTGGAAAATATTATGTGTTTACTATCAAAGCATAATAGTACATATGGATTGTCATGGAATTCCAACACCATGGTGATTGGAATTCTATGACAAGCCATAGACAAGGAAATGAACTATTTCTATGTAACTATTTATATTTCTTGTCTATGGCTTGGCATGGCATTCCAAGGCCATCCATATTCAATATTATGCTTTGATAGATTTTTTCAACAATCCATAATTACTATTTATCCATGGTGTTTTAATTCCATGACAATCCATATTTACTAGTATGCTTTGATAGATTTTTCTCAAGAATCCATAGCTTGTTCAAAAGAACTTTTTTTAGGCTTTTAACCATAGCAACAAGGCAGTGAACTATTTGATAAGATGCTTTGGCAGACATGTATGAAAAAAGTGGTAGCATAGACAAGGAAATGAACTATTTGATAAAATTCCTAAAAGAAATGTGGTCTCATGGTGATGGAATTCCATGACAATCCATATTATTTCCTTGCTGCTATATGGATTGTCATGGAATTCCATCATTATGAGACCACATTTCTTTGAGGAGTTTTATCAAATAGTTCACTGCCTTGTCTATGCTAACACATTTTTCATACATTTCTACCAAATAAATTTATCAAATAGCTCACTACCTTACTACTATGGCTAAAAGCCTAAAATAGGTTCTTTTGAACAAGCTACAAATGCTTGGAAAAAATATATCAAAGCATAATAGTAAGCAACAACATAGAAAAGACAGTGAATTGTTTGATAAAATACTTGAAATAAATGTGGTCTCGTGGTGATGGAATGCCATGACTGTTGAATAATCAAGATACTGAGAGGTGGGGGTGAATCAGTATCCATTAAAACTTATTGAACAAACACCTTTAATTACATTACTATATATAGCTAATAAGAGAAATAACATAACATAAAATTCCATAACACAAGAACACTAAATTTTATGTGGAAAAACCATGGTGAGGATTAGCTCACAATATATATGGTTATTTGAATACCGGTTACAAGGGAGGCTCACTACTAGATACAAAATCTCACTGCTTAGAAGGACTCACTATTCAGACATGGAGGCTCACTTCCTACAAAAATTATGGAAATAAAATGGCTAAATGTCAAAGTTTGAATTGATGAAGTTACACCACAAGTGTAGATTCATTTCCTTTGATGCTCAGAGTATTCACTTGCATGATAGTAGACTAATCTTCATCCTTCTTTTTGCACACTTTTCTTATAACCACATACATACACACACTCAGTTTTTCACATTCAATTCATCTTCAAACCATCTTGTATATATACCTGATATATTCGCATGCATCAATTAGGCCGGCCTAATCAGATGCATTTCATATTTTCAAAAAGATAACTTGTCAGTTTGATCTAAAGCTTTTATGAAATTAATCCACCTGTGTCATGCAATATTATGTTGGTAAGGACCAAAGCTAGGTCTCACATATAACAAAAATTTATGTTGAGTTATAGATTGATTATTAGGTCAACCATGATTAACCTAATAATGAAATGTAATCACAAAAACTAATGCCAACATACCATCCAATCATATAAAAATATGAGAATGCATATATACACGCTTCTGGTGATCATAAGCCTTTTCCCAAAACCTTAAACCTTAGTAATTATTGGAGAGAATATACAAACCAAAATACTAGATCAAATACTGAATGTTCTACACACCGGTTCAGGGTACCGGACCAACATGGTGACATCAATGACAATATAGGACTAATCTTTTGCATACTTCCAACAATCTCCGCCTTTAGCATTGATGGAAACATGTGCAAAAATTCCAATTCAAAACTCTTTGTCAATCTCTCCAAATCTCTCCCCAAATTTCTCCAAATCTCTTTCCCTTTGACATCAATGGAAAAGGGTGCAAACAATATGTAAACATGGTGGCATCCAATATTCAAAAAATTCTAATTTATTCAAAATTTCAAAACCTCAAAACTTTTTAAGCATCCAATCCAATAAAGTTCTTTCAAATGAGAATAACACTTTTCACTTGAAATACTTTATTGTACCTTTCTTTGATCATAGGATATAATTTATTCCCTTCAAGTACTATAGAGTCCATTCTTGTACATACACTCTCCAATAGAGCCAACAATGTGAAAGAGGATGACCAATATGTAGATGAGCATTGTCTTTCACAATCTTCTACATCAAAGAGTATGTTGGAAAGATGGTCTAATCAGACCTCAAAAATTTCCTTGAGAATCCATAAGGTCTTCACTACATCATCCCTTTGTCTCTAAACAATGATCAGTTCATCTTGTAGTTCACTGACTCTCAGCCTTTTCTTTCCTTCTTTATCTTCAAAATATCAAACTTCTTTCTAATCTTTTTCATTTCGGATTCAATTGCTTCAATTCTGCTTCTAAATTTATCAACTCTAGTAGGCCACCAAAGACAATATTTGTAGATATCCGATATTTATTTTATGCACTTATTCATCTCCATGATAAGTTCTAATAGTATCTAATTTTCTTTAGAACATCTCTTTTCAACCAAGGCTTCCAACTTGCCTCTTTCCAGACCTTCAAGCAACATTCTCTCTTCTACTTAGACTAAATTTTTGGTAAGGAATCAGAAATGATTGATACATCAATACCTTTGCAAAGTAGATACTCAACTAAGGCATCATCAATTTTGAGTCTATCAACTGGAGAGGCTATACTCCACAATTCACCAATTTTCTTCATTTTCCCTTTCACTAACATAGACCGAATGTCATCTAGATTGGAAGATTATGATCCAAGCAGATATTCTTCTTCTTCTTCCGTATCTTCATGAATAACAATGATGTTCTCAAAGAAAACTTTTCTTTTCTTCAATTCTGGAGGGGAATCATTAGTGACCACTTCCAATTCTTTTGTTCTGGAGGAAGAGCCTTCCTCAAATCAACTAGACATAACTTCACCAGAGCTCATTACTTTCTGCAAGGATAATAATTTTTTTTTACACGCACTTACTTTATCTTCCAAGCTTTCCAAGTGTCTGTATATTTTTCTTGCAATGGGAATCCCAGATTCCCACTTAACATCTTTCTTTCTTGGTAACGAGTTCAGAAAATAGAGTACTAGACATGCAAGCAAGGACCCAAAACAGAATGGGTATCCTTCTTCTAGTGACATTCATATGTTTTCGGTGAGATTTTCAATAATTAATCTACATAGATAAAAAAAAAATTCTCTTTTACCACTTTATGTGCCAATATACACCAAAATGGCCGAAGTAGAGCCATCTCTATTTTTTGAAATAAACTTTGTAAGAAATTCCATACACAACATACTTAATTGAGGAATCACCAATAGTATCAATCAATAGTGCTCGGGGATCTTTTTCAACTCCCATCATTTCCTCTACTTCCTTGTACTTTATGGTCTTCCTTGCAAGAAGTTCTCCAACACTAGATAATCTAGTAACAACTTCGATCACTTCCTTCGTAATGGGATAGGATTTATCCAATACAATGTTGCCATCCTTGAATTTTCTCAAAAGGAACAATATAAATTCTCTATCAGCAATCCAAGGGAATTCTCCCCACAAATCCAAACCTAGGTTATGTAAGTTTTGTAATTCACTCAATTCCAATCCTAATTCCATCTTCTTTATTTTCTGATGATCAAATTCATCCAGCTTGACTCGTTTTAATCTCAATGGGATATTTTCACTAGATCCTTTGTTAGAAATTTCCATTATAGCTCTTAACTTCTTAAAACTCAACAAGGATTTTTTCTATTACCTTCTTCTAAAACTGCGAGAGAGAGAAACTTTCGTCGCTTGCTTTAGAATGTCCACAAAGATCTCTTGAAGGGCTCCAAATCACTTCAAAGATTCTCTCAAAAGGTTCCAAGTCACTCTACAAATCCTTCGAATGCATTTGATGATAAAAATGATTAGTGAAATTTCCTTTATACATCACCATTTTTCCCTAATTCACATTAATTACAAAAATCAGACAAAACTTTTCTTGCACTCTCTAGGGAAACCCTAATTCACTCCACAAAAGAACATGCTCACTTTTTTCTTCTAGTTTATTTTACAACACATCTATCCTAGCATTCCTTACAACATATCCACATGCCAACATCTGACACACTAAGTTTCTAGTGGTTTAATTGATTTTAAGATAAAGCTCCCCTTAAGACCATGCTAGGTCTAATTCCTAGAGGAATCATCTATACCAAATGAGGATACAAACACATCAGTAGTCTCTAACTCTTCCTTTTTCTTCCATATCTTACTCATTTCCTGCTTAACCTTTTCCTAATCAATCTTTTTGATAGGATCATCATCTTCCATCAAAGCAGTCTGCTTTCCCTTTTTACTTCTACATAGTTTTCAAATATGTCCCAATTTTTTGTAATAGTAGCAAACAATATTTCTCTATCTTGTTTGATTTCCATCAATCCTTGTTTTGCATTAGTTTTATTTGTGTCCAAATATGTTATAGGTATAACAATATCCATCAAAAGATTGTTTTATCCTTCCTCCATTAAATCTATTCATCATCACCCTACTTACTTGAGATTTGCATTCAATAGCTTTATGTTTGATCTTCTTGCATGTATAACATTGTTTGAAGAAGGGACTAGAAAATTGATTCATCCTACTCCTACACTCAGTTTCCTTATGACCAAATTTATTACATGAAAAAAAAAACCATTGAATGATAAGTACCTTTGTGCATTTGATTTTTGGATAGGCAGTCTCCTTCCTAGATTTATTTTATGTTTTCCTTTATCTTGAGTCTTCTGATTATTTATTGGTTTTGAGTTTTGCATCTTTTCATCAATTTAATTACCTAGGCCACTTTTGTCTTTAGAAGATTTTTGTCCTGCTATTAATTCATCAAGCTTGGTGGAGCTTGTCTTAAAATATTCACAAAGTTTTGCTTTGTCAAGTTTTTATTTTAGACTCATCACTTCCTATTCAATTCTAGAGAAAACATCAACCTTTCTTTGTATCACTATTTTTAGGCACTCCTCAACTCTCTTCTTTTCATCTATTTTCAACTTTAGTCCGGTATTCTCTTCATTTTATTATTTCAATTGCTCACTCACTTCTCTATATCTTTCTTTGGATTTATTTAACTACTCTTTCAATTTTTGGATGCATTCATTTGCTTCATCAAGATTTTATTTCAGATCTTTGTTTTCAATTCCATCCTTGTCAATATCTTCAAGGTCAGTTAGGAGCTCTTCCTTATCCATTTGTTCAATCTACAAGATCTCCCTCAATCTGTTAGACTTCACCAAAGGAACCAAATCTCTGATACCAATTGTTGAATAATTAGGATATTGAGAGAGGGCTGATCAATATCCACTAAAACTTATTGAACAAACAACTTTAATTACATTACTATATAGAACTAATAAGATTAATAACAAAACATGAAATTCCATAACACAAGAACACTAGATTTTACATGGAAAACCCAATGAGGGAAAAACCATAGTGAGGATTAGCTCAAAGTATATATGGTTATTTCAATACCAATTACAAGGGAGGTTCACTGCTAGATACAAAAGATCATTTCTTTCAAGGACTCACTGTCCATACATGGAGGCTCACTTCCTAGAGAAATTATGGAAATAAAATGGCTAACCGCCAGAGTTTGAACTGATTAAGTTACACCACAAGTGCAGATTCAATTCCTTTGATGCTTAGAGTATTCGATCACATGATAGTAGACTAATATTCATCCTTATTTTTTCACACTTTACTTATCACCACATACATACAAACACTCCTTTTTTCACATTCAATTCACCTTAAAACCATCTTGTATATATACCTAATATATCTACACACATCAATTAAGTCGACCTAATTGGATGCAATTCATATTTTAAAAAAGATAAATTTTCAGCTTCATATAAATCTTTTTCGAAATTAATTCACCTATGTCATGTAGTATTATGTGGGTAGGGACCAAAGCTAGGTCTCACATATAATGACAATTTGTGTTGAGTTGTAGACTGATTATTAGGTCATCCATGATTAACCTAATAATGAAATGAAATCACAAAAATAGATGCCAACATACCATCCAATCATATAAACATCTAAGAATGCATACATACTTGCTTTTGGTGATCATAATAATTTTCCCAAAACCTTAAACCTTAGTGATTATAGGAGAGAATATGCAGACCAAAATATTGGATCAAATACTAGATGTTCTACACACTGGTTCAAGGCACTGGACCAGCATGGTGACATCAATGAAAATATAGGACTAATATTTTTCATACTTCCAACAATGACAATCCATATGGTTGCCTTTTTTCTATATAGAATTTCATGGAATTCCATCACCATGATACCACATTTCTTTAAGGAATTTTATCAAATAGTTCACCACCTTGTCTATGCTACCACATTTTTCATACATGTCTACCAAAGTATTTTATCAAACAATTCACTACCTTTCCATTATGGATAAAAGACTAAGATAGGTGCTTTTGAAAAAGCTACAAATGATTGGAAAAAATCTCTCAAAGAATAATAGTAAGCAATAGCATAGACAAGGCAATGAACTGTTTGATAAAATGCCCAAAAGAAATGTGGTCTCGTGGTGATGAAATTTCATGATAATCCATATTGCTACCTTTCTTCTATATGGATTACCATGGAATTCCATCACCATGATACTACATTTCTTTTGGTTTTCTTTTGATGGTACATGATAAAAGATAACCATCACAAAGAAAATACAATAGTTTCATATTGACAAATGGAAATGAATTCATTGAAAGAATAGTTTTCATTCTTATGGAAAGGATCTTGCATATCAAATTGAAGCTAAAAGTGACCCAATAGCCCTTTTGTCAAAGAATGTGGTACTAATATATGTGCACATACATAACAAATTATTACAAATCCTAGGAAGAACAATGGTTGTATATGTTTGTCAAACAAACGAGAAGGTTCCTAACATAGTATACACAAATTTGATGGAGTATTAATCAACTATAGTCACACTTCTAGCATTACTATTAGCTATAAGTTGTAATGAAGGTGATTGTACAAATAGAGAGAATAATGAGTGTTGGATTCACTCTTTGTAGCTTTCTTGATTTGACAAGTTGACATTCAATAAAGTGGTAGTATGATAGTCCCAAAGTGAAATGAAAGTCAAGGTATTAGAAAATCTAAGAAATGAGAGTAAAATATTAAACATTGTAAACCTATTAATGATAGTCAAAAAATCTAATCACATGAACTCAATCAATTGCCCCTTAAAAGGTAGTTTAATCACACTGAAGCATAGATTAGTCATCATGATAATGGGAAAATATTGAAGCTTTGAAGGTCAAAAGTGAATAAGGAGAAGCCTATATTACTAAGATTGAGACTATTGGAAAAGTATATGAAGATACACAACCAATGATTGCTTCAATAGGTTATAGAGAGATGGTTATAACAAAAATATAGTATATGATAAGGGGCATGAATCAGTCATGGATAGTAATAAATTTATGAAGTAGCCAAAACCTATGGTCAAGTAGAAGGTAGAGCAGACCTATGACAATGGTACCTAATGAATGGTCATCATAAGGACAAAAAGGAAAAAAGTTATAAAAGGAAACCTTTGGAAATATATAACAATCCCTTATGATGAAAACCATGAAAAGAGGACATTACTTGCTTCCTAGGGTAGTCCTATCAATGAAATTCATTATGGCAATCAAAATCACAAAATTTATTAGAAAATAAAGTCAAGGACAATATTATCCTAAACATGAACATAATGAAAATAAATGCTTGATGGAGTAACAACCTTAAGGAAATTCATGATAAGAACTCTTTATCATCAAAGGTGTATGGTCAATGAGATGAAAATAGTAAATGACTATGCAATATCAAAATATGAAAATGGAAAGTCACACCTACAATAATGGTGTCATATGAATGTTGAAAAGGTATTTTTCCTATAATAACAATAGTAGCAGTCAAATAATGATTTTGACAGTCCCTAAAATGAAAGCTAGGGTAGAGTTTGAGAAGGCGTTAGGTGAGGTTTTCAAAGAACTATTAAGAGATAACAAAATTATTATGGTTGGCTCTCAAAATCAGCATGACATACACCATTCTCAAGGACAAAAAGGAAGAAAATTAAATGTAAGCATGGGATAGTCATTCCAAAAGGATAACCACCATGATCAAGGATAATCATTCAACTATTACAGATAGCATACCATGGGCGGTGTTGAAAGCCAAATAGGAAGCAATGCAAAGACTTGATATGATACAATGGTATGAATGAATAGGTATGCCAATTTTCAAGAGTGAAATGATATAGTATAAAGAAGGAATGAGATAGAGGAATACTGAAACACAAAGATAAAATAATGGTTTTGAGAAGGACAGTTTCATGAAGCATATAGAGAGGTTTTTTATATGATAGAAAGACTTAGGGAAAATGAAATGGGGATGGAAGTCATAAGATAGAGACATATGACAGTAAAAGGGGCATGAACATCCATCAAAGCATTATATAAAATGGAATTTTATCAAAGGTTGCATTTCCAAGTTCCCTTGTATACTATTGGTGTTGGATGTTGTGGTTGTCATTTATGTCAAAACTATTAGCATTAATGTCTTTAAGACTATATATGTCGAGGATATTGAGAAAACTATAATTAAATATGTTGCAAGTTGTCTATGAAGCAGTGAAGATCAGTATGATGGAAATTTCAGTATGTTGATGGTGAGAAGTTGTTGATTAAAGGGTTTTCTTTCATGTGTATCTAGTTTATCCACTGAAAGTTTCAGAGGTGAGCATGAAGATTTGAGCAAGTTATGAGTTTTTGTGTTTCGACAATTATTTTGTTACTGTAGCTGGTGTTCCTGGAAGAAGATAATGCGATTCTAGTAATCTGAGTTGTTTTGTATGATCCTATGGTGTTTTTGGATGTTTCTAGATTGTTCTCTATCTATTTTACACATTCGCATTGATAATTGTGCTCGTGATTCATGATTTTCTCTAGCATGTTCATATTTTTCATTTTCAAGGCCGACAAGGTGTTTGTAGCATGTTGTAGATCTTTGAGGAATGATTTTTGAAGGTGTTTTGTCTTTGAGGATAATGTTTTGGGTCTCTACTAAGTTGTGAATGACCTTGGTAGATTCGCATTAATAATATTTATTGTTTTGGGCCAACAGTTTGTATTCATCTTATTATTTTGTTGAAGTTGACATGTAGCAATGTAATTCCTTGTTGTGGATATATATAAGTAGTTGTTTCTTCGTTTGAATGTGAGAAATAAAGTGTGTGTGCATGAATAATGTTCTAAATATTTTAAAGGTAGAGTAGAGTGTGAACAGAGTGAGGAAGAGTGAAGAGTGAAGAAGTGTTCATGTGCTTAATTGAAACTATAATCAGGCATTAGGAAATACAATTTTCTTAGTTCAAGATCTTTTAGATGGATTTAATATGAATATTACTATAATAGAGTGAGTCTTCCCTTGGGCAGTAAGTCATTTTGTAATTGAGCAGTGAGCTCTAGGAAGTGTTCCTAAATGCATGTGCATTCCCCATTTTTCCATACTTTTAACAGAGTATAAACTTGTGGATTAACCTCCATTGTGGTTTTTCCCCTAACAGGGTTTCCACGTAAAAATCCTGGTGTTATGTGTGTTTCTAATGTGTTGTTGATTTATGCTTTCATGGTTATTAATCAGATCTGAGAACAGGGGTTAATAAATTTAATAAGTTTGAAATTATGTGACAACTGATTCACCCCCCCTCTTAGTTTTTTTCCCTTGTTTTTCCAATAATTGGTATCATAGCAGGTTCCTTTGAAGAAGTTTAACAACTTGAGGTGATCCAAGATGGTGACATATAAGAAGGATAGTCTTAGATTTGATGGAATAAATTATTCTTTGTAGAAGAATTGAATGGAGTGTCATCTGAGATGCATTGGTGAATCCTACTGGAGCATTACATGTAATAGGTATGTTATCCCTCAAAATGGTCCTACTACTATTGAGATTAGGGATTTTGATTACAATATCAAGACTAAGGAAGAATTGTTGAGTGCTTTGACTGATTCTAAGATGATGAATGTTATGGATATGAAGTCTTCTTATGAGATTTGGAAAAAGTTGGAAACTTTGTATGAAGGTGATGCTAATGTGAAGATTGCTAAGATACAAATTCTAAAAGGGAAATATGAATTGTTGAGAATAGGTGATGATGAGAATATTACTACTTTCATGCAAAGAGTGAATGAACTTGTGTGTGGTATTAGATGTGCTGGTGGATAGTTGGATGAATCATGGATTATTGCTAAAGTTCTTAGGTCCTTTCCTGATGCATACAAAATCAAAGCTACAACTATTGATGAGCTTCAGACTGTGACAAATGTAACCAAAGATATGTTGATTGGTAAACTTACTTCTTTTGAGTTGAGTGAATTCGGTGATTCCCTTCTTAAGATAGAATCTGCATTCAAAGCTACTACCAATGGAAGAGATAAGAAGAGATATGATCCAAGTGAAAGTTCTTTTAGAAAGGTATTCAAGTATGGGGAATAAATGAGATAGATTGAAGAAGAAGAGAGAGAACTAAATGAGCTTGAAACACTTATTGCCAAAAGAGAAGCCAGAGGACAAGGTAAGTATAAAGTAAAATTTCCTATTAAATTTTTTTTTTACAATAAGATAGGTCATTTTGCATCAAGGTTTCTAGAAAGAGTTCCTAAGTCAAGAAATAACAAGCCTACATTTCAAAGGAAGTGTTATTATGCTGCTGATGAAGGTGTGATAGATGATGAATATGATAAAGGAAATGTAAGTGAAGATGAGTTTGTGTCTATTGCTATCAAGGAAATTAATCCCATGTCTATTGAATCTACTAGTTGTACAAATGTGGAGAAATCCCTAGCTACTCGAGTTGAAGAGAAGGATGAATGGGTAATTGAAAATGGATGCTCTCATCACATGACAAGTGATAAGAGAAAATTTTTGAGCCTAGAAAAGTATGATGGTGGTGTTGTAAGATTTGGTGATAAAAATGGTGGTATAATCTATGGCAGAGGATGCATTTCTTTCAATGGTATCATAATACTAATGATGTTCTTTATGTGGAAGGTTTGAAGCATAATATTTTAAGTGTCAGACAAATGGTTGATAAGGGATACAATCTTCAATTCAAGGATGGAAAGTGTAGAATACTGGGAAGTTCTGGAAATGTGATTGCTTCAGGTACAAAAACAAAAGGTAACTTCTTTCACCTGAATGTTTCTAGTAAAAGTTGTCTGATTGCTCAAGTTGATGAAAGTTGGTTGTGGCATAAGAGAATGTGTCATGTAAAATTTTGACAATATTATCAAGATAAGTTATACTTAGGTAGTGAGAGATCTTCTTAAGTTGGTAAAACCCTCTAATGCCATATGCAAGGAATGTCAGTTAGGAAAGAAAACTAGAATTTCATTTAAGACCAAACAACATTGTTCAAATGAATTGTTGGAGCTTGTGCCATCTGACTTGTGTGGTCCTGCTAGAATAAGAAGTTTACAAGGTTATAGGTATTTCATGTTGCTTATTGATGATCATTGTAGGATGATGTGGGTTAATTTCTTAAGGGAGAAATCTGAAGCTCTAGAGAAGTTCAAGATTTTTAAGGCTATGGTTGAGACAAAGATAGGTTTGAAAATTAAGTGTCTGAGATCAGATAGAGGTGGTGAATTTACTTCCCATGAGTTTAATTCATTTTTTGAAGTGCATGGGATAAAGAGACAATTATCTACACCACATACCCCTCAACAAAATGGAGTTGTTGATGAGGGTGCAACCCGAGACACAGAAAATCACACAGAAAAACTAACAAATCTTATTATTTTCAAAGTATGAAATTCCTACATGCAGAGGATCTCAAATCCTTCAGTTTTTGCAATACATGCAAATTACAGAAAGAAACTACAAAAATTCCCCTATTCGCAGCATGCGATCTTCTTTCCCCCAAAAAATTGCCTAAAAGAAACAGTAACTCGCCCATAAATAGCCCGTTTCTTTTTTGGAGCCAAAAACGGGATTCAAATTATGCACCAACTTTCGGAAGCCCTAACTCAAGATCTAACTGTCAGATCTTCAATGATAATACCTTTTCGGAAAGCTCTCGCGAAGATCTCTTGCCGGAAAGTGGGGCCTAAAGGCTAACCACTTTCGTATTCCGCCAATTTTTCAGGCCCATCCGGAGCCTCTAAGTACCTCAAAATTAGCTCCGAAGATTTCATAAGGCAAAAAGCAGAAATTGAAACTTGAATAACTTTTGAACCAGAAATGCTCTTGATCTGATTCTTTCACCAAAGTGTTTATTACTATGTCCTGAAGCTTCCCTTAAATTTTTGTCTCCTCACGCCTTCAAATTCATACCTGCTAAAAATAGCAGTTGAGCAGAAAAAGCAAAAAAGCAGTTCTGAAAGTTGGGAATTCTTCTTCGACGAAAAGGGTATCCAGAAATGCAAAAACATCTACAAAAAAAATCTAAATGAAAGTAAATATATTTTTGGGTGATGTAGGATTGCCCTTACACCACTGGATGCTCCTGCATCAGACACCCAGGGTAATTTGAAAAGTGACTCCGTCACTTCTCAGATGGTTGAGGAAAACCCAAACGGTCAACCTCTGCCTTGGACAACCAGGATGAATCTTCCACAGGCCTTCCTTTCCACTTCACCAGATATTCTTCATATTGCCTATTTCTGGTACTCCTTCCTACACGGCTATCCAAGATTTCTTCAATCTCCTCCTTTTCTGAAGTAGGTGCTGGAATACCGCACTGTTCCATTGCTGGTACTTCCTCTGCGCCACCCTCATGATATTCTATCAAATCTGCAATGTTGAACACAGGGGAAATGTTGAATCCATCTGGCAACTCTACCTCATATGCGTTCCCTGAATCATGCCTCTTCAAAATTTTACAGGGACCGAACTTCTTCATCTTCAATTTGTTATAGGTTCCTACTGGAAACCTTTCTTTCCTCAAGTGGACCATCACTTCATCACCAATCTGAAACTCCTTATACCTCCTCTTTTGATCTGCCTTAGCCTTATACTGCATATTCATCTTGTTAATGTGTTCTTTTACCTTCTCATGCATATTCTTGATGTGTTCTGCAAAGTCTTCAGCTTCAGCACTTGTCTTCTTCTCTTGGTCCATCTTCCTCAATTCTGGAGCAGTCCTAGGACTACTTCCATACACAATTTGGAACGGTGATCTACCAGTGCTTCTATTGACAGAATTGTTGTAAGCGAATTCTGCCTGGGGTAAGATCAAATCCCATCCCTTTGGTTTATCTCCTACCAAGCATCTCAGTAGGTTACCCAAACTCCTGTTCACAACTTCAGTCTGCCCATCAGTCTGGGGATGGTGTGCAGAACTAAACTTCAACTCTGTTTTCAACTTCTTCCACAAGGTCCTCCAAAAGTATCCAACAAATTTTGTGTCACGATCTGAGACTATACTCTTTGGCAAACCATGTAGCCTCACCACCTCTTTGAAGAACAAGTCAGCAATGTGGACTGCATCATGGGTCTTCTGGCATGGGATGAAATGTGCCATCTTCGAAAACCTATCAACCACCACAAATACTGAATCATTCCCTCTCTGTGTCCTTGGCAAACCAAGAACAAAGTCCATACTTATATCCTCCCATGACCTCTCTGGTACAAGTAAGGGCTGATACAACCCTGTATTCTGACTCACTCCTTTAGCCATTTGACATACCCTACAACTCTACACAAACTTCTTCACATCTTGTGATAACTGAGGCCAATAATAATGCTCACTGATAATGGAAATGGTCTTATCCCGACCAAAATGTCCTGCCATTCCTCCACTGTGCTTCTCCTTTATCAGATTCTCCCTCATGGAACTCCTCGAATACATAATTGACTTCCCTTAAACAACATGCCTTCTTGAATTAGGAAATCCAACCACTTTGTCCTGTCAACTGTAACAGGTTCCTTGCAAGCTTTCCAAGCCTCTGCAAAATCAGGATCATTCGGGTACAATGTCTTGAGTTCACTGAACCCAACCACCTCAATCTGCATTTCTATCAACAATGTATGCCTCCTACTTAAGGCATCTGCAACCCTATTTGACTTCCCACTCCTATGCTTTAAAACAAATGTATAACTCTACAAAAATTCTACCCATTTCATATGCCTCTGATTTAATTTTCCCTGACTACTCAGGTACTGCAATGCTTGATGATCAGTATACATAACAAATTCCTTCGGCAACAAATAATGCCTCCATTTCTTTAATGCTTGAACTATTGCATAAAATTCTTGGTCATATACAGAGTACTTTCTCTTTGCATCATTTAACTTTTCACTGAAATAGGCAATGGGCTTACCTTCCTGGCTTAACACTGCTCCAATGGCACAACCACTGGCATCACAATCCACTTGAAACACCTTATTGAAATCCGGGAGAGCCAAAACAGGTTGTTCTGTCACCTTCTGCTTCAATAGATCAAAACTCCTTGCTGCTCCAGTGCTCCACTTGAACTCTTTTCTATCCCCTCTCATTGTTTCAGTTAGGGGTGCACAAATACTACTGAAGTTTCTAATAAAATTTCTGTAAAAACTGGCCAAACCATGGAAAGACCTCACCTCAGTAGTAGTTCTTGGGGTAGGCCATTCAATAATAGCCTTCACCTTCTCTAGGTCCATCTTGAGACCTTCTGTCGAGACAACAAACCCCAAGTACACTAACTCCTTCTTCACAAAACTACACTTCTTCAGATTAATCAGCAATTTCTCTTCTCTTAACTTCTCAAAGACTCTACCAATATGCATTATATGCTCATCTAGTGACTTACTGAATATCAAAATATCATCTAAATACACAATAACAAAGCTTCCTAGGAACTCTTTCAGTACCTCGTTCATGAGCCGCATGAATGTGCTCGGTGCATTGGTTAGCCCAAAAGGCATGACTAACCACTCGTACAGGCCCTCTTTGGTCTTGAAGGCGGTCTTCCATTCATCTCCCTCTCGAATCCGAATCTGGTGATATCCACTCTTTAGATCAATCTTTGTGAAGTATTGAGCTCCACTCAAACAGTCCATCAGGTCATCCATCCTTGGCAGGGGAAATCTATACTTGATTGTTATCTTGTTTATGGCCCGAGAGTCTATACACATCCTCCATTCCCCATCCTTCTTTGGTGCTAGTACTGCAGGTACTGCACATGGACTCAAACTCTCTCGAATCAAACCCTTTCTCAACAACTCCTCAACTTGTCTGTTTAACTCCTCATTTTCTGCAGGAGTCATTCTATGAGCTGCCTTATTCGGCAAACTGGCTCCTGGGATCAAGTCAATCTGATGACTGATCTTCCTCATTGGTGGTAAACCCTCAGGTACATTATCAGAAACAATATCCTGAAACTCATTCAATAACCCAGAAACTTCTACTGGAACCTTCTCACTACCCTCCTTATCCATTTTAGGAATCAATGCATAACACACACGCTCATGTTTTATGCCTTCTAAAAATTTCCTTCCATCGACATAACAAATTCTAGCACTACTACATACCTTTTCTTCGGCCTTCTTCAGGGGTTTCAACTTATGGCGGACTCCACCCTTCATCAGGGAATAAGTGTTTGCATGGCCATCATGTACAGCTCGCCTGTCAAACTGCCACGGCCTTCCCAACAACATGTGACATGCATCCATGGGGATGATATCACAGAGTACCTCATCACGATAGCTTCCGATCTTGAACTTCACCAGGCACTGCTCATTGACTAGAACTTTGTGGTCTTTCTGCAACCAGGCAATCCGATATGGATGTGGATGCCTTTCCCTCTTCAGCTTCAACTTTGTAACCATTTCTTCTGACACTAGATTATCAGTGCTCCCACCATCAATAATGACATCACAACATTTGTCTTCACACTTGCACCTTGTGCGAAACAAATTCTTCCTCTGTTCTGGCTCCTTCTCTTCAGTCACCAAGGCTCTTCTAACCACTAGGGCTTCTCCCCTTTCAGCATCATCTGAATGCTCAGATTGAGCCTCCTCATCTACATGCGCAACTCTTGCACGACCTTCTGGCCTTTTGTCTGTCCTTCCTTGGTATTGTGGACATTCATAGGCTCGATGCCCTTCTTCACCACATCGGAAACAAGTTCCTCTGAAACCACCTCTTCCAGGTCCTTGCCCAAATCTTCCTCGTCCTCTACCTCTTTGATCACCACCATTCTGATCACGTGGGCGGTAGAAGTTATCATTCCTCTGGCTTCGACTGGTACCCACATCTTCATTTTTCTTCTCATCCTCATTTCGGCTTCCAAAAGATCTTCCGCTACCCCTTCCGCTTTGACCTCCTCGTCCTTTTTGCTTGCTGTCAAATCTCTTGTTCAGCTTCTCTTCAACTCTCAGCGAAAATTGGTAAGCATCCTCAATGGTGGCCATTCTGACCAGGCTTAACTCCTCTTGAATGCTCGGCCGTAACCCATTAAGATAACGGGCTACCTTCTCCTTGTTGGCCTCTGCATGTCCCGTTCTAATGATCATCTTGTGAAAATCTTCTGTGTATTCTTTCACAGATCTACTTCCTTGCTTCAACCCTTGCAATTTCTTCAATAGATCTAACTCATAGTCCATTGGCATGAACTGCTTCTTCAGTTTCTCCACCATGCGATCCCATCTGGTGATCTTTCCCTTTTCTCTCTTATTTCTTTCTAGTTGGACCTCTTTCCACCAGATACTGGCGTGGCCCTTTAGCTTTGTTTTTGCAAACTTAACCCGATCTGGGTCCTCTACTTCTTCATACTCGAAATACTCTTCCAACTCATTGATCCAATCAATCAACTCTTCTGGGTCTAGACTTCCGGAAAAACTGGGAACTTCTACTCTAGGTCTTTTTCCGATCTTCGAAATGGCCCTTATCAGCCGCATTTGATCTTGATCAATAGCTTCTTCTTCCTCTTCTACATCTGAATCTTCCACCTCTTCTTCATCCTCACTTTCTTCTCCCCTTCTCGGGTTTACCCCTCTTCTTAACTCTCTTTGTAATGCATTTATTTGTCTCTGGAGGGCTCTGAAACCCTCAGCCGCTAATGGATCTCTTCCACCAGCATTTCTGGCACCACCTCGCCTACCACGTGCCACTCTTGGAGGCATCTTGAATATCTTGAACCCACAACCACAGTCCTGGTGCGAACTGCCTCACGATCGGCGATCTGTCCACACGCTCAAGAAAACCCGCTCTGATACCACTTGATGAGGGTGCAACCCGAGACACAGAAAATCACACAGAAAAACTAACAAATCTTATTATTTTCAAAGTATGAAATTCCTACATGCAGAGGATCTCAAATCCTCCAGTTTTGCAATACATGCAAATTATAGAAAGAAACTACAAAAATTCCCCTATTCGCAGCATGCGATCTTCTTTCCCCAAAAACTGCCTAAAAGAAACAGTAACTCGCCCATAAATAGCCCGTTTCTTTGTTTGGAGCCAAAAACGGGATTCAAATTATGCACCAACTTTCGGAAGCCCTAACTCAAGATCTAACCGTCAGATCTTCAATGATAATACCTTTTCGGAAAGCTCTCGCGAAGATCTCTTGCCGGAAAGTGGGGCCTAAAGGCTAACCACTTTCGTATTCCGCCAATTTTTCAGGCCCATCCGGAGCCTCTAAGTACCTCAAAATTAGCTCCGAAGATTTCATAAGGCAAAAAGCAGAAATTGAAACTTGAGTAACTTTTGAACCAGAAATGCTCTTGATCTAATTCTTTCACCAAAGTGTTTATTATTATGTCCTGAAGCTTCCCTTAAATTTTTGTCTCCTCACGCCTTCAAATTCATACCTGCTAAAAATAGCAAAAAACCAGTTCTGAAAGTTGGGAATTCTTCTTCGACGAAAAGGGTATCCAGAAATGCAAAAACATCTACAAAAAAAATCTAAATGAAAGTAAATATATTTTTGGGTGATGTAGGATTGCCCTTACACCACTGGATGCTCCTGCATCAGTTGTGGAAAGGAAGAACCAAGATGCTGATAGGACTATGATGGTGGAAGGAAATGTTCCTCATATCTATTGAAGAGAAGCTATGAATAGTGTTGTTATATCCTCAATTGGGTAAAAATCAAAGGTGATACTAGTAAGACCCCTTTTGAGCTATGGTTTGGTCATAAGCCTACTATTATATTTTTCAAAATATTTGGGAGTAAATGCTATATCAAAAGAGACGAAGATATAGGAGAGTTTGATGCTAGGAGTGATGAAGGAATCTTTCTTGGTTATTCTACTAAGAGTAAGGCCTACTAGTGCTCTAATAAGAGATTGAGGAAGATGGCTGAAAATGAAAATGTTAAGGTTGATGAAGACATTGTTAGACCATATAGAACCTATGGATATGATTTTGATGATCAAAATGACAGTACAAACAAAGGTTAGACTTCAAATCAAGTTCAGATGATTTTGGTGAACCAAGAAGATCAAGAGGAAGGAGAAACTAGTGAAAGTGTAGAAGGGAGATCACAAGAGACTGAAGTTCAAGAGCATCCTAAGACTCCAAGGTATGTCAAATTAAATCACTCCGAAAATAAGATTATAGGTGATAAGAACAAAGGTGTGCAAACTAGGAGAAGAATTGTAGAGGAATACTATTTGATATCAAAGATTGATCCAAGTAATGTAAATGAAGCATGCAAATATGGGCATTGCATTAAATCAATGAAAGAAGAACTATAAAAAATTAAGAAGAATAATACATGGATTCTTGTTCCTAGACCTAAGGATAAAAATGTAATTGGAAATAAATGGATCTTTTGGAATAAACTGAATGAGCAAGATGAAGTTATCAGAAAAAAAAGCAAGACTATTCTATAAAGGATATTCTCAGATGGAAGGAATTGACTTTGAAGAGACTTTTGCCCCTATTGCTAGAATTGAAGCTGTGACT
Organism: Sequoiadendron giganteum; assembly: GCA_007115665.2. NCBI lineage: Eukaryota > Viridiplantae > Streptophyta > Pinopsida > Cupressales > Cupressaceae > Sequoiadendron > Sequoiadendron giganteum. The sequence goes on along the minus strand of CM021110.1, from coordinate 145,628,265 downwards.
GTGAGACTATTTCTTTCTTATGCTTCTTACAAAAACTACAAGGTTTATCATATCGATGTCAAGTCAACATTTCTAAATGGTGAATTGGAAGAAGAGGTGTACATTGAGCAACCTGATGGATTTCAATTGATTGATCAGGGAGATATGGTTTTTTGGATGAAGAAATCATTATATGGACTCAAGCAAGCCCCTAGAGCTTGGTATGCCAGATTGGACAAGTATTTGTTGAAGCTTGGATTTAACAAAGGTACTATTGATAGTAATCTATATTTCAAGATTGATGATGATAATGATTTGATTGTGCAAGTCTTTGTTGATGATATCATTTTTAGAGGAGATGATGGTTTGTGCATGAAGTTTTCTAATGAGATGCAGAATGAGTTTGAGATGTTGATGATTGGAGAGATGAAATTATATTTTGGATTACAAATTACTCAGTTAGATAAAGGGATCTTTATATCTCATTCCAAGCATGTGAAATAATTGCTATAGAAATTAGGTATGGAAGATTCAAATCTAGTCGGTACACCCATGGTGATCGGATGTAAGTTGACAACAGATGATGATTCTCTGAAGGAAAATAAAACTAGCTATAGATCAGTGATTGGTGGATTTCTTTATTTGACTCAAACCAGACTTGACATCATGAATGTTGTATGTATTGTTGCAAGATTTCAAGCTGATCCTAAGGAATCTCATGTGACTATTGTGAAGAGAATTTTTAGATACTTGAAGGGAATAATTGATTTTGGCCTATGGTATCCTAAAGATGATGATATTACTTGAAGTGCCTTTACTGATGCTGATTGGGTGGGAGATGTGAATGACAGGAAAAGTACTAGTGGTGGTGCATTTTTCTTGCAAAACAAGCTGATTTCATAGTTAAGTAAAAAGAAGAATGCCATTTCTTTGTCTACTGCAGAGGTAGAATACATTGTTGTTGCTAAAAATTGTACTCAAATATTGTGGATGAAGCAGATGTTGAAAGATATCAGAGTTATGTATGATGAGCCTATTATTATATTCTATGATAATTCAAGTGCAATTAGCATTTCTAATAATCTGGTGTTGCATTCAAACACCAAGCATATATCTATCAAGTTTCACTTTTTGAGAGAGGAGAGTGAAAAGGAAGTCAGATTGCAGTATGTGCCTACTAAGGAAAAAATTGCAGAAATATTTACCAAGTCATTGCCTAAGGATACTTTTGAGTATCTCAGAGGGAATTTAGGGGAGATTACCCCTCCTAATCAGAATTAAGATGCATTATCTTGCATCATTCTGTGCATTTCATAGTCATATCTTGATTCGGATTGATGTTGTGGTGGCTGATACTCAAGGGGAGTAGTCAGATGATTCAAATATGTGGCTTAGAGCTTGTGTGTACCTTTTCCATTGATTTCAAAGGGGGAGAAGAGAAATGTGAAAAATTGGGAATTATCTGAGGAGAAAAGAGTTAGAACCTAAGGGGGAGTAAGTGTTGAAGTTAGTTGCATTGATGGTGCTTTTCACATCATGTGTTTCCATCAATGCCAAAGGGGGAATTTTTGGATGTTGTGGTTGTGTTTCTGATATGTTGTTGTCATTGATGTCAACACTATTAGCATTAATGTCTTTGAGACTATATATGGCAAGGATATTGATAAAATTGTAATAAAATATGTTGCAGGTTGTCTGTGAAGCAATGAAGATCAATATGATGGAAAATTTAGTATGTTGATGGTGAGAAGTTTCAGATTAAAGGGTTTATCCACCAAAAGTTTTAGAGGTGTGCATGAAGATTTGAGCAAGTTATGAGTTTTTGTGTTCCAACAATTATTCTGTTACTGTAGCTAGTGTTCTTGGAAGAAGATAATGTGATTCTGGTAATCTAAGTTGTTGTGTATGCTCCTTTGGTATTTACATGGATGTTTATATATTGTTTTCTATCTATGTTGCACTTATGCATTGATCATTGTGCTCGTGATCGATGATTTTCTATTTTGTGTTCATGTTTTTCATGTTCATGGCTGACATGGTGTTTGTAGCATGTTGTGGATCTTCGAAGAATAATTTTTGAAGGTGTTTTGTGTTTCAAGATATTTTTTGGGGTTTCTACTATATTTTGGATGACCTTGGTAGATTCACATTAATAATATTTATTGTTTTGGGCTGATAATTTGTATTCATCTTATTATTTTGTTAAAGCTAACATGTAGCGATGTAATTCTTTGTTGGAGATATATATAAGAAATTGCTTCTTCATTTGAATGTGAGCAGGAAAGTGTATGTGTGAGAATAATGTTATAAATATTTTGAAGGTAGAGCAGAGTGTGAACTAGAGTGAAGATGTGTTCATGTGCTTAACTGAAACTATAATCAGGCATTAAAAAATGCTATTTTCTCAGTTCAAGATCTTTTAGATGGATTTAATTTGAATATTATTATAAGATAGTGAGTCTTCCCTTGGGAAGTAAGCCTTTTTGCAATTGAGCAGTGAGCTCTAGGTAGTGTTCCTGAATCCATGTGCATTCCCCATTTTTCCATACTTTTAACAGAGTATAAACTTGTGGATTAACCTCCACCATGTTTTTTCTCCTAACCGGGTTTCCACGCAAAAATCTTGGTGTTATGTGTGTTTCTGATTTTTTTATTTATTTATGCTTTCATGGTTATTAATCAAATCTAAGAATAGGGGTTAATTTTTTTTAATAAGTTTGAAATTTTGTGACAACAGATTCAACCCCCCTCTTAGTTTTCTACCCTTTTGTTTTCAATAGTTGGAGTATAAGACCACTGAGAGGGGTGTGAATTAGTTTTCTAATGAGCAACCAAACTTAAATAATTAACTCACTTGTATTTTGCAAAGAGATCCATTGAAAAAACTTCAACTATTATAGGTATTGAATGTTGAGTGATTCACAATGATATGTAAATCAAAACATGATACATGAAAAGAAATGACCTAAAAAAAACAATATGAAAAAAAACCAAGAGGATACATAACACAATTATTATGAGTGGAAAACCTTAAAAGGGTAAAAAAACACTCTAAAAATAAATATCATTAAGCCTCACTAGCCAAAAACCTCACTGGTTACATTCTATGCCTCACTAGAAACACCTCACTAGTACCAAATTCTATTCCTCACTAGAAAAACAATATGTCTCACTGACAAACAAAATCCATATATCACTTTCATCGATTTCAAAACAAACAAACAAAAAATTAGAGGGTTACTCTATTTCATGGCAATCCACTGTTCATGTGATCTATCTCTACATCAAATAACCAAAAACCATCTCCATAATTCATCCATACCACAAATCCTTTTTTTGAAAAGATCAAAGAACATTCACCAATCCATTTGAAAATATAGTTATGCACTAACCAATTCACACTGTAACAACCAAGTGCACATCAATCTACATTCTCATCACTTGCCTATTAGAATTTGAATAGACTTTAAATATCATTTTTTGATATAAGGTTTGACACCATGTGTAATATCCCTCATAAAAATTTCTAATTTTCATTAAATATTTTTTTCAAAAACCCATGAAAGGAGAAATCGGGTGCAATGAAAAATCAACTATATTCTTCAAAATTAACATAAAACATTGTGCCAAGGGAAAAATAACAACTTTATGCTGATATTAGAATTTCAATACATTATTTTCCTATTCATGATTGTAGTAAACAACAACCCAAAACCCTAATGCAATTTATACAATGAGAAAGGGCAAAAAAACACAAAAATTTCAACCAAAACACTCTATCTTCTATTAAAAAATCAACAACACTCTAAATAGAGTATGGGAAGCATAAATACATGAATAAAATCTGTTAAAAAAACTACCAGACTGATAAAAACAAAAATCTAAAACTATACCAAAATATGAGCACTCCAAAACACAAACCTTGCCAAACAACTCAACCAAAAATCCACATAAAAACCATCTTTTAGCACCAATGCAACTTCTGTGTGGATTCATGTCTGTAGATCCTCAAAGCCACTATCCTTGAGTATAAATCCCCTTGTTTTTACAGCCTCAGAGATTATCACTACAATGGTTTAACATCCTTTGCAAGAGAGCCACAACCTGTGAATAAAGAAAAGGGCATAGAATGAATGAAAAAGATGATTTTTTCCCTTAAGTAATCCACATTCAAAAGACAAATTTGGGCACCAATATTTCATACCAAAATGAGGGAAATAATTGTGTAACTCCTCTTTCCTAATTTTAAAAGAAAAATTCAAGTGTTCCTAAAGGAAATAATAAAATATTTCCATTTCTTGCACCACTTCACAAGCCAATAAAAATCTATTTTGCTTTTTTCCAAAAAACTACAATCAACTTGGCTCCAAATATTTAAATCTCCATTTAATAATTTTTCACTAAAATATGATTTAATTATTTCACCATAAAGGACATTATTTTCTCGATTTGTTTGAAGGAGCTGACTTACTATATTAGGATAATCATCCTTACTAAAAATAGAAACTGCGATTTTTAGAAAATAATATTTTTAGAAAAAGGAGACATGACAAGTCCTCCCTTCCAAAAATTTATTTTCCTCAAGCAATTGTATACATACATCTCCAAGATCATATATCCAGGTTGATGAATCATACCAATCTGCATACCAAGCCTTGATCCTATATTTGCATGAAGTTGCTTATTCCTCTTAATAATCATGAAGATTCCCTTAAAAATATTTGTTTTCTATGCAATATCATGAAACTAATGTTTAATATTCAACCTAATATCCCATATTACTATTTTTAGCATGCTTAGTATTTTTTTCAATTAACAATCTCTCCCTTTCATTCTTTCTCCAAAATTGTGTATGTGCACGATCATCAAGAAGGATAAAGAAAAAGTCCTTGTAGACTTTAATATAGATTTGGTTTATACAAAAAAATGAACTATTAGAATAGAATAATAATCCTCTAAAATAATAAATACATTTTTAAATAACTACCCCTTTTATCTTGGAGTTGTTGGGATACTACTTGCAAGAAACAACACTATTTGTTCCAAAATTTTCCTCAACTTGATGGATGATGCATGCAACTTCAAAATCTGATAAATAGCAGAAATAATATATTTGAGGAATAAATATTAAAATCATACAACTGAAATTAATACTCTTCCCAAACCTGAATTGTAACCTTGCAAACTGTTATGGGTCTTTAGCTAGTGATGCATTGTCATTAGGAAACTTGCAGCCGACACTTTTGAAACAAATGATGATGATTCAAATCTTTTTCTTAGACTCAATTAAATGGTTATAATCAGAAATATATCCTTCATAACAGTATATACATAACTTGGAAATAATTTCTTCTTTTACCTCCCAAGTACCCAAATTTTCACTACAAGAATGCACAATAGAAGACCCATATTTTACCTCAAATTGAGAGATGTTACCTTAAGCTTCATTTGAAAATATATAACAAAAATACTTCAATAGAGAAAAAAAAAATAGCATCATGCAATATAAATTATACATTCTAGAAGAAATTTCTTCTTTCACCCTTGGAGAATATAGATCCACAATACTGAAAAGAACATTGATTATCTCAAACTTTATCTTAGCTTGGAGGATATTAATTGCGGCTCCATGGAATGATTTTGGAAAAGAAGAGTATTGTAGAGGACTAGCCAATAAAATCATATGACAACAATATTCATACCAAAATATTCTGAGTACCAAATCTACAAGCAACAAGGCATTTCAGTAGAAGGCAGTGTACTCTTTATGCACAAATATTAACACATTTTTATTACCCAACATAATTTCAAAAATGATAATAAAATAATATATCATTTTTGCAAACCTCCAATCTTTATGAATGATAAGGAGATACCATGAATTAATCATTCTTAAGAATTTATTCCCAACCATATTACCAATTACCCATTTTTATGGCTCATTACTCCAACCATACTAAATCAAGAGAATCTTCAATCCATACCAATCTATCTTCAAGTCATAGTTTCCATATTCCCAAATGTTGGTTGTACTTTCTATGAGTATAAATGGCAATAAACATTTTCCCATACCTATAGAAATTACCTTCTAAAAACTTGAACTTCATGCTTTCATTTCTCATCATTTCCCATATATAAATTGTTAGAGTCCATTTATCCTTTCCTGAAACACCATACTCCTTAACAAAATGATGTGAGAAATTTGAAATGGAAAATAGAAGGCATGTGCTTCATACCTTCACAAACTCGTCCAATGCTTCTTGTGTTGCAATCTCATGTATACCTTGTGTGCTCATGACTTGGCCCAAGTATGTAATATCAATCTCCCATGTAGATATTAAGATTTGAATTGCTTCATTACTATATTCAAATAAGAAGTGGCATCCTTTGATTTCTATAATTTGACCCGAGCTACAATTCTTGGACCATGTGTTTCTTCACCTCACTTTCCTTGTGCTCATACTTGTTCAATTTAGTTCTTCCTCTAGATGTTACTGATCTAAAAATGTTAGTAAGATGAAATCCAATAAAGCTATTTGGTAAGACACCATTTCCATGTGAATTCTTTTCAATAATTTCATCACATAAATCCTCCTCATAGATACATAATGCAGTAATATATAAGAAAAAACACTCAATATAACCCATGTAGCCTCTAGACAAAAACTTGTGCATCATTTTATTGCAAATAAAAATATGTTGGTAGCTAGTTTTCAACTCAAACATTGAAAAGTAATGACTAATGATTACATGCTTACAACCCATGGAAAACTCTGAGGCATACTAAATTTCTCTATTATAGCTGGACAATCCATTTCCTAGATCTTTCAACCTATTATTCTCACTTAGAATAGAGTCCAACCTTTTCATTGATGGATCCCAATCACCTTCTCCTATGAAACCATATTATTTCAAAAATGGATGTGAGAAATCTGAAATTAAAAATACATAACATGAATGGATTACCTCACTTGTAGAGAAATTTGGTGTTGCATTCCCTTGCATATTTGAAATTCAGATGGTTATGACATATTAAATTCATATAGAAATTCCTTGGTAGTTAGAGCCTTCTTGATGTTAGGAATAATTTAACCATCTTCTAAAATATCCCCCTTGAAAACTCCTCCATTCATCCAATGATAACAATCTTGTATGTAACCTGGTCCTAAAAAATACCATGCCATGCTTTAGCATAAAATATAGAATATCAAAACGACATTATTTTTTCTTGCCATATTTCCACAATAAGAATTTTGTTATCCTTATCTCCATTTTTCCATCAACAAAAATATCATAGGAGGAATCCACATATTGCAAGCATATATATTTCACACTATGCACAAGTTTCTTTTTAATTCTATCAATAAGGTAACTATTATCATTGTCCTACAATGCTTTTGAAAATTCTTCATTTTTAGGAGTTGCATAACTTTCAAAATCAGCAACCACTCTAATGTCTCATTTCTTTAAAATATGGCATGATAGAATTATGCTCAAACAATGAATCATCAAGAAACTCCATTTCTTGCTCCACTATGATATTTTGTATTAGGTAATCCCAATAATTTACTAGATCCCAAACTCTTTTGCATGGTCCATTTTTAATTCCTTCACCCTCATGAATTATAGAGTCATGCAATGATAATGGACCTTTGTTAGAAACAATGCAAAAATTAGAATTTTGTTCTAGGACATACCTTTTCGTAAGATCATTCTAGGATTCACTTTGAAATATTTTTTGCAACTTCCCTTCTTTTTCTAAAATAACTTCATCAAAGAGATTTAAGTACTCATCATAATTTCTTCTCTAACAATTCTCATATGCAAAACATCAACATTCTTTTCACTATTTACACACTTAATGAGTGTCTCTTGGAAAATATTACAATCTTTTGAAATTCCTTCACAATGAACATGCAAAGAATAATTTTTATTGATTATATCTATTAGAACCTTTTCCTAATGCGAATTCTCATTTGAAATTATTGAAATATCTTCTTCAATTAAAATTTATTTGCCTTCAACATCTAGTTCAATGCTTTCTTTGATAGCTCCTCCTTTTCATTTTTCTCCTCATTTCTCCTTCTATAATATTTGTCAAATGGTACTACAACTTGGAAAGCTTCCGATTTTTCCTAGTATTCATCAAAAATATTGATAATTTATTCTTCCACTGGTATTATTTTTCTTGAGTGACTTAAATATTCTTAGAATGTTAGAATATTATTATATTTTTATATTCTTCATACCATCTAGAAATTTTGGAGGTTATAATTTCATTGTCCCTTTCTATTATTCCTTTAAACAGAGATTCAAAGAAACCCATGACTCACATCAAAAAAAAAAAAATCAGCCTATAAGCTAGCAAGATCATAGCTCTAATACCATTGTAATATCCCTCATTAACATTTCCAATCTACCATTAACAATGAGAAAGGGAAAACAAACCCATAAATTGCAACCAAAACACTCTATATTCTATTAAAAAATCACCAACACTCTAAGTAGGTTATGGGAAGCATAAATACATGAATAAAATATGTTAAAAAAGCTACCAAACTAATAACAACAACAATCTAAAACTACACCAATCGAGCACTCCAAAACACAAACCCTGCCAAACAACTCAACAAAAAATCCACATAAAAACCATCTTTCTATTGGCAGATGGATAACGCTCCCCTTGAGATTCATGGCATGGCTTAACTGCCTCCCATGGATCCATTAACTCTCACAGTTGTATCGGGCATTAACAGGTCACTCTTTTGGTGCAATGACAGCTATGTTTCCAACAATTGGTATTAGAGCCAAAGGTGTCAGGTTTTAATCCCCTCAGGTAACACTAAGGGGGAGATTGTTGGAAGATGGTCAATGCTCCCCTTGAGATTCATGACATGGTTTAACCACCTCTCATGGATCCATTAACTTTCACAGTTGTATCAGGCATTAACAAGTCGATCTTTTGGTGCAACGACAACTATGTTTCCAACACTTTTAGGACCAATGCAAATTCTATGTGAATTCATGCACATAGACCCTAGAGCCACTATCCTTGAGTCCAAATCCCCTTTGTTTTCTAGCCTTAGAGATTATCCCTACAATGGTTTATCAGCCTTTGTGGAAGAGCCACAACCTATGAATAGAGAAACAAGCATAGAATGAATGAAAAAGTTGATATTTTCCTTTAAGTAATCCACATTCAAAAGCCAAAGTTGGGCATCAATATTTCATGCCAAAATGAGTGAAATAATTGTGTAACTCCTCTTTCCTAATTGTAAAAGAAAATGAAGTGCACTCAAGGGAAATAATTAAATCTTTCCATTTCTTGCACCATTTCGCAAGCCAATAAAAAATCCATTTTGTCTTTTTCCAAAAAGGTACACTCAACTTGGCACTAAATATTTAAATCTCTATTTAATAATTTTTCACTAAAATATGATTTAATTATTTCATCATAAAGGAAATTATTTTCCCAATTTGTCTGTAAGAGTTGACTTACTATATTAGGATAATCAACCTTACTAAAAATAGAAACTGTTATTTTAAGAAAAATCCTATTTTTAGAAAAAGGGGACATGACACCATGTTATCAATAAACAAGAACCTTTGATTTCCTTTGGGTGGTATAACATAAGTTATTGACTTGCTAATCCATTTAATCCAAGGAGTAGGGTTGGTTTCTAATGAGTTTAAAACCCTCAAGAAACAACTAAAGTGCCTTTCCACCGGTTATAGTAAGTCACCAACCAAATATAACAAAAAGTAAACATATCATAAACTTTGCATAATGAACCTCATTTAGGGTTTTAGAACAAGCTTGAAATAAATGAAAGAACCCAAAACAACTTCAAACAAACTCAATGGGCTTGAAAACATGTAATTGATTTGTAACCTTTGATTTTGACCATATACCTTTGATGCAAAATATTATACTTTTGACATTGGTTTAGATCCTTGTCTAGAAGCATGAAGATCTCATCAACAAACACCAATCATATCTTTATGCCAAAATGCTATCCACTAAATGACTTGAGTCACAACATCAAAATGTATTAGCTATAGTGTTCTTTAATCAGCTTAATAACTAGGAACATAAATTGCTCTACTCAGGGATTGAACATCACAACTGGTAGTCATAACCCACTAAAGAACCTCATCTAATTATCAACCCAGGGACATAAACTTGAAATGGGCCAGCACAATATATGCACTAATCACCCTTCCAGACATACATGATTTCTAGAATGCTTCATATTGAAATTTAAATTACTAGAAACAACTTTATTGGATAACTTGCTTGGAAATGAAAACTTGAAAGATAAAACTACTCTACGTCTAGTGGCTACAGGAATAGTTGACAGCTCTATTTTTCTGTCAGCTACAGGAATAGTCACATTAACTTCTATGAAATAAAATACAACTATTCTATCTTGCAGAAAAAAAGTATGGACAGCTCCCTAAGTGGGCCCCCTTAGGTAATGCCAAAAGTAAGCAACAGATTCAGTGAAAAAATTCATAAGCTTTATTGATTCAATGGAAACAAGTACATAGCACAAACTCTTGATTGAATTTCTGAAACTAAAAAATGTGTTACAGTACTAACTTCTTCCAACCCATTCTCTGAAGGAGAAGGAGCTATTTATTGAAAACTGATTCTAACTACTAACCAAGCTTTCCCTTATAAAACGGGAGGAATTTATTACATTTAACTAACTTAAGCAAGGGGATGAATGACAATGGAAGAACTAAGTCAAATCGGTTTAACAATTTTAAAGCGCCATCATCTTGGATTCATGCAACTCCAAGACGCCTAGCCTATATTTTTGGAACACTCTCCCTGCATGGTGGATGAGTTGAAACTATCTCCTCATCTTTTGTTGTTGAACCAGTCTTCACGGATTTGGTCTTCATTCTTCAAGTGGAAATTGAATTCCCTTCCTCCAATCGTGGTTCCTGCAAAATATCTTGCCATCTTTTCCTGAGGAAGAAGGTTAGCTCAACACATTCATCATTTAAGACAATCCATTACTTTTATTTATTCACTCATTAAGTATTAAACTAAGGAAAACATTATTTCAGATATGGCTACAGGAATTTTTGGTAGTAGAGGCTGGAGGAAGGTTTTATGATCACAAAAGCCATAAATTATTTATCAGACTAATAAAACATTAAAGATAATAATCATGGGAATTTTTATCAGAATATACTCATCATATTTAAGTCATAAAAAGGTTTATGTCCTATCCCATAATCAGATTGAATGTTTGTTTTAGCATAATAAAAACAAAAAATTATTTATAAAAGTATGATCAAAATGCACCAAAGACGGCTCATCACTCCCCTCAACCAACTACTTGTTGGACCCTTCAGCAAGTCTAGCATTCCTTCTTCTAGAAAACTCTCTCAGATCTGCACTAAGTTGCTGCCCGCATTCGCCATTCTAAAAACTCTAGAAGTGAGCTCTCATTGCCTCCAGCCTTTTCCATCTATTATCTTCAGAACTTTTGTTATAAGTGTTGTTGTCCCCTTGTATAGCCAATAATGGCCATAGAAGAATAGGCAGCTGCATAACCAATGGCAACCAATTCTCCCTCTTTGTTCTGGTATTCCTCATGTACCTCTCTACTCTTCTGGTTGTTGTATACAAGGTGTTGGGAGTATGTGGTTCTGTTTTCTTCAATTGAAATGAAAGATGCTCCCATCTATTCTAAATGTGTAGGGTTGCAGCATTGAAATCACTGTTTATGATTTGGGAATATTGAGAAAATACCTCTTGTCTTAGAGGCTCAATCAAAGGCCTGGCTCTTTCATCCCTCCACAATTTCTTCCAGTCAAATTAAATACCCATTCCATTTCCAAATTCATTTCTCACAAACAATGGCATATTTACTGTATCATGTATATGGCTATTAAATTGTTCCCCTCCTTTGATTTCATTGGTGATCTAGGAGATCAAAGCACTGATATGAATATCACTGACATAACATAAGGGATTTGATTCTTTATCTTGGGATACAGCCAATTGTGTTGATAAAACTCACATAGGAGGTTCCTGATATGCAAAGGTGAGTCCCTGTATGCTTCATAAAATTCCTCAGCAGTATTTAAAGAAGGATTCTTACCTTTCCAGACTCTAATTAGCTGAAAGTTCAAATACAACTCCTTGAGATATATTGCGTAGACAGGTGAGGGTGCTCAAAATTGCATTAGTTGTGGAACGAGCTCTATTACCTGGTTGAGAGTGTCATTCAAGTTAGCAATTTCTAGATTCTTGTTCTGGATTATCCTTTGTAGTCTCTCAATTTCTAGTGTAGAAGCAGTCTACTATTGCTGAAGCTCTTCAAAGCATGCCATTCCTACAAAAAAATTTGTGACATGGAGTGGTGGTCTATGATTATAGCATACTGCAAGTGTCTCATGTACTTCTTCAAGTACATCCTCCTTTTCTTGTTCTTCTTCTTCTCCAATTACTTCTGTATTATGTGATTCTTCAAGGTTATCCTGTCCCAAATCACCATCCTATTGCTGACTTTCTTGTAGCTACTCTTCTTCGGGCGGAAACACAATCGGTTCTTCCTTCTTCTTATCACATTCCATACCTTCCTGTAGCTATTTTGTAATGGCAGCCAACTCATTCAGGCCAACCCCTTCAGGTGTACTCACAACCTCCTCAATAACAGGTTCCTCATTTCTCAGTTCAAGACTGGAAGGATCTAAAGGTGGTGTGGCAAGAGTAGTATTACATGATTGGAGGGCCACCTGGTTTTGGAGCCTAGAACTCCTTCTTATGGAATGATGAACTATTTTATGCCTTTTGGAAGGTTTTGCCGCAGGCACAGAGAAGTCTCCCTTTGGCTTCCTTTTTATAGGCTCAAGGGTTGCTACAACAGGTGACTTTCCTTTCCTATCCTTGGGAGATGGCTCAGGAATTTTTTTAGAACCTTGTGTTGGTGGCTTGGGAGTTCTTTCAAAAAGAGGAACATCATCTTGTGAGTCAGATGATTCCTGAGGAGGGAACCTAGCAGCAGAGGTTTGGCCTACGAACTAGGAGGTGCATTGCTTAAAGGTAAGAGGTTCACTCCTAGATCCTACATTTTGAATTTGAGGGTTGAATTAGACAGTGAATTCCTCCCAGGTCATCCCTGATGCATCATGAACGGATTTTTCAACAAGCAACTTAATAAGACAATGGTGAGATACAGAGTTAACCCTACCCTTCCTAAATTCAGTAGCACTGTTGGATAGCAAGTTATAAAGGAAGTCGGGAACATTCATCAATGGTCCATGGCATAAATGAGACAAGAGTTTGACATGATGAGAATGTAGGACTGAAGACCTACCTTCATAGGTTATGTACTTGATGATGTACCCTTCTCGTGACACCCAGCCCTGCGGTAGACTCATTTTTTGCACACCTTGCTTATCCACTCGTAGAGGAGGATCATTTGGTTGAGTGAACTCAGCCCTGGTGCTTCTTGCTTCTCTTCCTCTGGGAAATGGTTCTCCGACCTGAGGTAACCCCATAATCTCAGCAATTCTATCAATTGACGCATTGATTTTTATGCCTTTAACTTTAGCTTCCCCATCCTGAAATGTCCTCGTAAATTCCTCTACAATGTCTGTATTGAAAGTCCCAAGCTTCAGGAAGTAATTGAGCCACCCATATTGTCTAAATAGTGGCACATGCAGCACATCCTATAATAGGATGCTATGGTCCGTAGGTTCATGCCGAATTGGCTGACCTCCCATTTCCTTGGCTTTTCCTCACCTAGTTTTTTTCTTTCAACTGAACTCCCTGTAGCCCAACTATTGAATCTTCTGCAATTCTTCAGTACTTTACCCTTCCCCTCAACCGAAACTTTTGAACTACTTTTTAAAAGTGAGAAAAATAGGGAAAACAATATAATCATGCAATCTTTTGGAGGGAGAGAGTAATCATGGATAATTGGAATACATTCAGGTTCATTATTACATGAAGGAAAGACTGTTTGATTATTAATTATAGTTTCCAAATATTGGGAGTTCATGAAAATAGATGGGACAAGCTTTTGGCGGTGATGTGGCGGAAGTTAAGTCATAAAGAAACATGCTCAATTGTGTGGATGAGCCAAAGGAAATGGAAACCATATAGAAAATTTGTTTGCACTAATTAACATTAAATTAAATGTAATAAATAAAGTAACTTAAACTATCTTTAAGTGCAGTGGAGTGTACCTAGAGAGAATCACCGTAATTATCTGATGTGACCTCCTTCATTGCAATACGTGACACGGAGAAACATGGATGATATGAGAATGACAGGTGGATGATGTGGAAGAAAGAGAGTGAGTACGGATTGTGGATGACATGAATGAATGGAATGGGGATCTTAATAGATAACCCCTTTATTATGATTTTATATGCACTTTTATGCATGGCCTGGGAAATTGAGCCTAGGCTCAATTCTTTGGCTACAGGATCACTGTTGTCCTGCTCAATTTCGAACTGTTTCAAAAATGTTTCCTCGTCAATGGGTTTAGAATAGAGCTTTAGGCGATACCCATTAACTAATAGCTTGAATCGGAAATCATCAATGGTCCTTAATTGAACAACACCATTGGTGAGTACCTCTTCTATCTCATATGGACCCAACCATCTAGTTTACAGTTTTCCTAGACTGTCCTTATACCATGAGTCATAAAGTAGAGCCCAATCTCCTGCTTTGAATTTATTTTCCTTGATGTATTTATCATGACACCTTATTCATTGGTTTTGTATCATCTCAATGTGTTGCAGGGCATTCTTTTGGAGCTCATCCAGTGCATTGAGCTGCATGACTCTATCCCTTTGTGCATTTGTTAAATCCATGTCCATCTCTAATGCTTTTCTTAGAGTCTTATGTTCGAATTCAATTGGCATCACAACTATTTTACCATACACCATTTCAAAAGGTGTACATCCTGTAGTAGTCTTCCAAGTAGTTCGGTAGGCCCATATAGCTTCTGGTAACCTTGCGGCTCAGTACTTTCTATGCAAATCTATAGTTTTAGTTAGAATGGCCTCTATGTCCCTATTGGTGACTTCAACCTGGCCATTAGCCTGGGGATGATAAGGAGTTGATTTCCTGTGATGTATATTGTATTCATTTACTAAGGCTGTGATAAGTGTAGAATTGAATTGTGCTCCTTGATCTATCACTATTTCCCTAGGGACACCAAACCTGGTGAATATTTCCTCATACAGGAATTCGGCCACTTTATTATCCCTAGCATGCTTCATAGGTTTAGCTTCTACCCATTTTGTCACATAATCTGTGCATACAAAGATGTAGGACTTACCATTGGAAGGTGGATCAATTGGTCATACAAAATCCAGTCCCCATTTGTCAAAGGGTGCAACAAAAAATTGTGGAAATAGAGGCATCTCATCAGAGCGAGTTGGTCTTCCCATCCTTTAGTATCTATCACATCTCCTAGTATATTTGGCTGCATCTCTATGCAGAGTTGGCCAATAGTAACCAGTATTTAAAATTTTCATTGTTGTTCTTTTGGCAGCAAAATGTCCACCACACGGATCATCATGGCTTGCATGCAATATATCATGAGTGTCTTCTTCTTGTACACATCTCCTCATAACTTGATCTGGCCCTGTATAAAACATGCAATCTGTAATCCAAGAAAAGTTAAAACTTTTCTCTACCAATAATCTCTTTTCCTTAGGGGAGAGTTGAGGAGGAGTTCTTCCTACAACCAGATAACTTGCTATATCGGCATACCATGGGTGAATAACCTTGATTGCAAATAGCTGCTCATCAAGAAAGGAGTCTTCAATAAGTGCAGAGTCATCTTGCCTTTGAATTCTAGAAAGGAAATCAGCAACCACATTGGCTTTTTCTAGCTTGTCCACAATTGTAATGTCAAATTCCTGCATCAACAATAACCATCTTTCCAGTCTCCCGGCTATTAAGCTTTTGTTCATGAGATACCGGATTGCTGCATGATCAGTGTGGACAAATATCTAATAACTTGTGATGTAATGCCTGAATTTATTGAGGGCATACATGATTGCTAACATCTCTTTTTCTATAAAAATGTAGTTTAGCTCAGCCCCTTGCAGATTTTTGCTTATGTAGTAGAGTGCATGTTCTATTGAACTAGCCTTCTGTCCCAACACGGTGGCATAATCTGATGCATCTATATGAATATGAAATGGAAGTGACCAATCAGGTCCTTTCAAAATAGGTGTCTGTGTAAGGGAAAATTTTAAATCAAGGAATGCTTTTTCACATTCTTCGGTCCAAGAAAAATCTTCATCCTTCTTCAACAGACTATATAAAGGGTCTATTGTTTGGCTAAAGTCCTTGATGAATCTTCTATAGTATCCAACATGGCCTAGAAAGCTTCTTAATTCCTTCTGCTTAGTAGGAAAGGGTAGATTAGAGATGACCTCGATCTTAGCAGGATCAACCTGTATTCCTGCAGCAGAAATACAGTGACCAAGCACTATTCCCTCCTGCATCATCATGAAGCACTTTTGACTATTCAACGATAGATTATAATCTTCACATCTCTGTAGTACTTTCTTCAAGTTGGCCTGAGCTTCTTCAAATGTTGCACCATAAACAGTAAAGTTATCCATGTATATTTCCATGCAATCATATGAGATATCTGAGAAGATACTTATGACTTCCCTCTAGAAAGTTGCAAGAGCGTTACAGAGACCAAAAGGAAAAATTGAGTAGGAAAACATTCCCCAAGGGAATGTGAAAGTAGTTTTTTCCTAATCCTCAGGAGCAATCTTGATTTGATTGTACCTGTTGAAGCCATCTAAGAATGAGAAGTACTGTTTCCCAGCTAAATCATCTAGAACTTGATCAATGAATGGAAAAGGAAAGTAATATTTCTTTGTTGCCAAATTAAGCTCTCTATAATCTACACATACTCTCCATTTCCCTCCTTTCTTAGGAACAATAACCAATTGGGAAACCCACTAACTATCCGAGATTGGGTAGATAAAGCTAGCTGTTAACATTTTCTGCAATTCTTCTTTAACAGTCTCTCTCAATGCTGGATTGATTCTTCTTTGAGGTTGCCTAATAGGTTTGAACTCACTATTAATGAATGTGTGATGTGTGTAGATTTTTGGGTCTAAACCCTTCATGTCACCATATTCCCAAGCAAAATCTGACTTATGACTAGTAAGCATTTTGACCATAGATTCTTGTTGTTCTCTGGTGAGGTTTTTATTGATACTCAAGGTTTTTTCTGTGGCTACCTCAACTTGAGAGGTTAAATCAACCATAGATACCTCAAGTAGAAATGGAATTTCTATCTCATGAGGTAGCAAGGTGTGTAAGCAGTCAGTTGTTGCAGGATAATGGGCTGATGCAGACAGAGGAAGAATGGTCTACAAGGAACATGGATTTTTTTCACAATGAAAGTATTTGACACCATAGTTATTCAGTAGGATATTGGACAGTATATCTTCTTCTTCTTCTTGTGCAACAAAAGGCTCTCTAGTAATCATCATTAAATTGGCCACAGAATTCACTCCCTGCTCTTCTCCTAAATCTAGCCAAATAGCCTCTCTAGACTCAAGTTGGGGCTAGGCTGGAGAATAGAGGGTAAGCTTCTTTGTGCTATACCCATCAGATATTGTCATCTTACCTGACCTACAACCAATGTAAGCATCAACAATAGCCAACCAAGGCCTTCCTAGTATGATAGGGTATCCCCCTAATGATGCTTTTGGAGATAAGACCATAAAGTCAACAAGATACTCCCAAGAGTCCAAGGTGACTACCAGGTCTTCAACTACCCCATCAGGTTTGACAGTTGAGCTATCAACAAGCTACAATATTGTAGGTGTAGTCCTTAGGTCAGAAATACTAAGTTTTACAACCAGGTCCTTTGTCATGACATTGATAGCTACACCAAGATCCACTAAAGCATTCTTAATCTGCAACTCATTAATATTGATCTCCACCACACAAATACCTGGGTCTAAATATTTTGGGATGGTAAACTTCCCTAACATTAAATCAGAAAGTTGACCTATGACATGGACAGTTTGAAGGTCTTTCTTTTTCTTCCCTGATTTTTTTAAACATGCCTCCTTGATGGCTTTGCTATAGATAGGTACCTCTTTGATTGCTTGGAACAAGGGAATTTTCACACATATATACTTTAGCTGGTCAAGGATGTCAAAGGTAGGTTCCTCTTATTTTTTTACTTTTTCACCTTCCAACCTTTATGGGAAAGGAGGGAACACTTTATCAAACGCCTTAGGTAATGGAATCTAAACTAGCTCATTTGGTTAGGCTTGGTCATTAGTATCTTCTTCTTGGTCAGTCTCCTAAGATGGAAATTCTGAGATTATGGGAGGAGATGGTGTGGGCAACATAGTTCTTGAATGTAAATTGATATTATTCAGGTTGAGAGCATAGGCAAGCTGATGATTAGGATCAACAAAATAGACTTGTTGTTGCTGCTGCTGTTGGTTATTTGGATTGGGTGTTGCCTGAGCAGGTAGTTGGGTTGGCTTTGGATTCTAACCTTGATTAGCCGTAGGAGGTGGCATAATGGATTGCTATTGTGGTTGTTGCAAGAAACCAGTGGATGGATTTGACCATTGTTGGCCTCCTCTCCATTGGTTAGACTGCTACCAATTCCCTAGCAGAGGCTGCCATTGATTTTGCTATGGTGATTGCCAATTCCCTTGTGAGGATTGCCAATGGTGTTACTGGGAATTTGGCCAAGGGTTATTCGACTGAGGTTGAGATTATGGCCCATAGTTTGGAGGATACTGGTTTTGCCATTGACTATTATATGAACCAAAATTTTGCAAAGGGTCCTAAGGCATACCTTGTCTTGGGGCCCATGGCCTACGTTGAGCAACAAAGAACACTTCCTCCTCTCTTTCAATGGTTTTGAACTCAATAGGGAGATGTTGCACCTCCAAATTAGCCACTGCTTTACATCGGCAATCTTTCTTCCTTTGTCGGTAGTGGGGGCAATATTCAGCTAACATTGCCTCAACTTCTTCTTTCTTTTTCTTAGTCTGCATCATATCTAGTTTGGCTACATCATTGATGATATCCTGCTTGAAGTCGGACAAGAGATTAGTAATATCTCCTTTAGATACTCCAGAGCCACTTCCTTTTATAGAAGAGGGTCTAAACCCCCTTCCCTTCTTTACAGCTACTTTGGAGTAAATGAGACAGATTTTCTTGATATCATCCCAATCGCTTTGGGTGACATCACCTCCTTCCATGAGGTCAAGGGCCTCCATGCAAGTATCATTAACTCCTCTCATGAAGAGGAGTTTTTGAGATTCCTCATTCAGCTTATGATGAGTATTCTTTTGCACACTAAACAAGAACCTTGACACATAATCCTCCAAGGTTTCATCCTCTTTTTGTGACATTTTGAAGATGTCATATCCTCTCATATCATTTCCTTTACAATATTCTTTATATTTTCTCAAGAATAGAGTCTTCATTTCATCCCAAGTGTTAGGTACATTAGCTCCCAATCCCATGAACCATCTCAAGGCTACCTCCTTTAGAGTAGAAGGAAACAATTTCAGCTTGTGTGCTAAGGTTGTATAGTCATAGCTTCTCCAAAGGATGTCAAATTCAAACAAGAAGGTATGAGGGTCCTCAATAATAAGTCCATAGAACTTTGGTAGTACCGAGGCAAGGATGTTTTTGAGGTTATTATTGTCATGCAGGTCAGGGATTGGGAATGGAAAAATAGGATTTGCCATTCTTGGTTGTGTTCTTGGATTAGCTCCTGGTTGATGAAATACAAGAGCAAGGGAATTATTTGATTCTGTCTCTTCGGATAGGCTAAAGCTTAGTTCAGAGGAAGAAGATGAGGTAACTAAGTCTTGGCCAACATCCAGATATGGGGTGTCTTGGAATAGGTTTGGTTCAATTTCTTCAATATCTATGCTCCCAGGAAGGAATCTTCCAAATTGGTGTCTTCTTCTATGCATACAACAAAAGTGAACTAACTTATGGAGATGCTGGAATGCAGAATTCTAAACTAAAAATACTAAGAATGAAATCTTAAACTTTGTACTAGCATGCCAATAATAGGTCCTTAGTTTGACACCAACCCTGACAATAGAGCCAAAAATGAGTGTTCTTTAATCAGCTTAATAACTAGGAACATAAATTGCTCTACTCAGGGATTGAACATCACAACTGGTAGTCATAACCCAGTAAAGAACCTCATTTAATTATCAACCCAGGGATGTAAACTTGAAATGGGTCAGCACAATATATGCACTAATCACCCTTCTAGACATACATGATTCCTAGAATGCTTCATATTGAAATTTAAATTACTAGAAACAACTTTATTGGATAACTTGCTTGGAAATGAAAACTTGAAAGATAAAACTACTCTACGTCTAGTGGCTATAGGAACAGTTGACCGCTCTATTTTTCTATCAGTTGTAGGAACAGTCACATTAACGTCTATGAAAGAAAATACATCTATTCTATCTTGCAGAATAAAAGTATGGACAGTTCCCTAATTGGGCCCCCTTAGGTAATGCCAAAAGTAAGCAACAGATTAGGTGAAAAACTTCATAAGCTTTATTGATTCAATGGAAACAAGTACATAGCACAAACTCTTGACTGAATTTTTGAAACTAAAAAATGTGTTATAGTACTAACTTCTTCCAACCCATTCTCTGAAGGAGAAGGGGAAATTTATTGAAAATTGATTCTAACTACTAACCAACCTTTCCCTTATAAAACGGGAGGTATTTTTTACATTTAACTAACTTAAGCAAGGGGATTAATGACAATGGAAGAACTAAGTCAAATCGGTTTAACAGTCTTAAAGTGCCATCATCCTGGATTCATGCAACTACAAGATTCCTGGCTTATATTTCTGGAACACTCTCCCTGCATGGTGGATGAGTTGAAACTGTCTCCTCATCTTTTGTTGTTGAACCAGTCTTCATGGATTTGGTCTTCATTCTTCAAGTGGAAATTGAATTCCCTTCCTCCAATCGTGGTTCCTGCAAAATATCTCACCATCTTTTCTTGAGGAAGAAGGTTAGCTCAACACATTCAACATTTAAGACAATCCATTACTTTTATTTATTCATTCATTAAGTATTAAACTAAGGCAAACATTGTTTCAGATATGGCTGCAGGAAGTTTAGGTAGTAGAGGCTGCAGGAAGGTTTTATGATCGCAAAAGCCATAAAGTATTTATCAAACTAATAAAACATTAAAGATAATAATCATGGGACTTTTTATCAGAATATACTCATCATTTTTTAAGTCATAAAAAGGTTTATGTCCTATCCCATAATCAGACTAAATATTTGTTTTAGCATAATAAAATCAGAAAAGTATTTATAAAAGTATGATCAAAATGCGCCAAATACTTGGCTCATTATTAGCTATCAACAATAAAATTGTGAATGATGAATGTGAAATGAGTACTTGTTTAATACCTCTAACTTTTTCATGAAATAAATCTGTCAGAATTTTGCAACAACTATCAATACCTTTTGCACCAACACCATGTGAACAACTAATGAATGAAAAACAAGGACTTTGACATGAATATCAACAACCACTTTTCCTGTAGATCATCAAATGAATGAACAACCTTTTTGAAACCAATCCTTGACAACACAATGAAGCAACTCACTCTGTATGTATTTGGCATCAAACACCTTTTGTATTATCGACTCCATTTACCTTTGACATTAATGAAAAACAACATCAACATAGAAATTTATGAAAAATGTTGAATTTCACATAAGCCATGTGGTTTGTTTGATGGAATTCCACAAAAGGTTCTAGTCATGCCTCATATTTTAAGATAGTTCAAGGAAATACACAAATATGGTAGAATCTGAAAATTAATGATCAATAAGTTGTGAAGGTGTTAATCATATCAAGAATACAATTTCTAACCTTCTAATAGACAAGGTAGATAGTCACTGTTGGTGGCAATTAAGGTGTCTTAACAATGAGAATTATATGTCATCCCTAAGACCTTGAATTAGGGATGAGAATTTTTAAAAGTGTTCTATAGACCTAATCACAGTCAGCAAATTTGTTATGAAGGTTTAGGTAGCAGCCTATAGCTAACAAATTAAGAATGATCATAAATATAAGGATTTATCTATGCCATATGAAAGAGAAAGATAAGAAACATACTCCATTATCATGTGCCAATGGTTTGAAAAAATAATGATCAGTTAAGAGCATCTGGAAAGAATGTAGGAGTGGATTATTGAATAGTCAAGGTAGTTTGGTAGCAGTTGGGACATCAATGAGAAATTTGAGCTTTCTAAGGGAAATTTGCAAGCATCTAAGGGAAATTTAACTTATTCCACAAATCTAGAAGCCTCATCACCAACTAGAGCACATTTCAAGGAGCTGAAGAGACTAAGTCAAACAAAGAAGCTTCTTTGGAATGCAAAGGAGGTTGGCCTAATTTTCAGCCTTCTAACTTAGTCAAAAATACTTTGTATATGCTCTCCTATGGTTGGGATTAGATGTAGGACCCCCAAGATAGAATTTTAACTTAGCTCTTTCATTTTTTTTAGTTGCTACAAGTAGAAAACAACATTTTAACTCATACTTTTGTTAGTCACAACAATTGAGAACACTTTTTTAACACTTTTCAAGCAAGAAGAGACATATTTTAGACTTATGTATGAACATGTTAACACTTGAGATTTGTAAACACCAATTATAAACCTCAATTGTGTCTAAGAGCTAGAAGATAATGCATGCATGAAATGAAACAAACTCACCCTAAGCATGGCCTCTTGATATGGCTGTTTTCCTCATACTTTGATTTCATAACCTTGATATTTCCTTTATCTTGATCTTGATATGATAGGTGAAGGTATGTTTGAGCTGTAGATAGATAATGATATGTAAGATTTAGAAATATGAATGATGTAGGTGGATACAAATAAGAAAGGAATGTGATGCATTGATTAGATGAAAGTAAATCATATAAATATCTTATGAAATGTATTTGATATGGGAGGAAAGGATATGAAAGGCTAGATATGAAATGAAAGGAATGGAAAGGCTATGAAGTGATCATTCTTGAGATGTAGATAGAAAATGATATGAAAGATTTAGAAATATGAATGACCTAGGTGGATGTAAAGAAGAAAGGAATGAAACACATTGGTTAGATGCAATAAAATAATATAAATGGCTTATGAAATGTATTCGATATAGGAGGAAAGGATATGCAAGGATGAATATTGAAATGAATGGAATGGAAAGGTTATGAAGTGATCATTTGTTTAATCATAGATTGAAACAAACCCCTCTTTGTTATTGGTTATTCTCTTTGTAATCATCATTGGAAAAGATAACTCAATGCACACACACACACAAGAAAGACTCATGCCCCACTCCTCAGTCTCCTTCATACACAAAAAGGTGTAGGGATCCTCAAGCTTCCTCAGAATGTGAAAAGAAAAGAACAAATATAAAAAGATAGTGATAATGATGAAGACAAGAAATAAGACTTAAGATAAAGCACAAGCTATCATGCATGAAATATGATAATGATAAATATGAAAGATCATGATAATGAAAAATATAAATGCTAATGCATATGATAAGGACTAGTGCACAAAATAGTTGTAGGATGGAAAACATAGTGGGATGTGACTTGAACTAAAGCCCAATGTTTAGAATGTTAAATAGTTTATGATTAGTTTAAATGTGTTGCGCATAACAATGATTTAACACAATGATAAATAAAAAATAAATGATAATGATAAATAAGATCTTATTCCTTAGTCAAGCTAAAAACCAAAGGAGATATGGATGGATATGGATCAATGATATGGGTTAATTAGGACATGTAAGGATACACCCTAGATAGAGGATGAAGATATATGGATCAAGATATGGAATGATATGGGTGGAGGGAACCAATGACAAGGTAACATAAAATTTTTGGTCTTATACAAAGGATAAATAGAGGACCTATGGAGGACTCCAAAGATGACATTTCAAAGTAATAACATGCCCCCATGCTAAGAGGTATGAAAAGGGATAAGTATGACAAGTGATATGAAGGATGGAAGACACACATGGTATAAAGAATGCATTAGATACTTGTTCTTGTTATTTTACCCAAATACTTTATGCAAGATCACAGGAAGGTGGATGGATAAAGTGGATAGCATGGAATATAAATGAAGGAATATGATGGCTAAGTGAAAATAGGATAATCAATAATGTATCGTACTAGTGCAAATGTCTTACCCCAAATGTACAAGCAAGGCTACATGGATTGATGTGAAAGCTAGTGGATACGAATGGATATGAATGGTCATGAAAATGGAAGCTGATGAAGGTGTATTGATATGAATGGAGGACTCAAGTGTTTCTTTACGGAAGATAGTACCTCATTAACTAAATGCTTCTTATAGACCATGGCTAACATGTTACCACTCAAAGATGTTGGTAGGAAAATTGGTAAAGATAATGGAATGGATAAGGGTAGGCATAAGGGGGTTAAGGATTCATGTAAAGGATTGGATTAAAAGGAATGAAGGATGAAGGTTGGATGGAAGTATGAAATGGATTCATTATGACAGAATGTGGGAAAGAACAACATTGGCACACACCTTGAAGTGTGGTGAAAGTTGAAGGATTGAGACTTGGTTGCGATAATAAACTTGGGAATATAAGGACCCAAAATGGATTTGGAGGATGAGGAAAGACATGATTGGATTATGAGATGGAATATACTTAGATGGAGGATTGGATGATGGTGGAATAATGGAGTCTTTTAGATTAGCAAGTTGGGATACCAATTTGTATTTTGTATTTTAATGAATGGATTATTTTGATTTCTTTGGAACCCACATTGTTTTCACTTTTGATTTTTTCTTAATTGTCTTTTGCATTTTCTTGGAAATATTTTTCTTTTGATTTTAGAGCATATTTTTCTCTATTTTTGCATGTATTCTTAGTGAGACATCATGATATTAAGGTTTTTGTGGATTCTTAAATTTATGTATTTCTTGTTTGGTATCCCAATTGCTTGGAGAGGCCATAGAGGGATTATATGAAAAAAGAGGATTTTGAAGTGGAAGGTGTTGGAAGGAATTCAAGGGTATGTGTCTTTGTTTCTCTTGAAAGGGAACATAAGGATATGTATTAGGAACATATGGGCACAAGATGGATGAAAGGGTTGATGGATAGGGTCTAATAATAGATGATAAAGATGATGGAGGAGGTGGACATATTGATCTAAAGGTAGGATTTTTGGGTTTGAAAGAGCTACCAACGTCTTGAGAAGGAGGTATGTAGCCAAGGCCATAAGAATTTAGATGTGTTTTAATATTAGGGTGTTCAATTAAACCTTTCTCAAGAAGGTGTGTGGTATTGTAGTAGAAAACCAACCTTTATAAAGGTGGATGAACCAAGCTTATATGTTTTTGGTTCATGAATAGGATCTTGTCAAAGATTAGGATTATCATGTGATTTGAGGGAAATGCTTATACCTTGGGGGTCATGAATTTATTGAATGGATTTGTGGACTAGGATTATGATATGGAGTTGAGAGACTTGTATCATGAGATGGTATGGTGTCATGACATGGAATGGAATCATGAGGTGGACTGGGATCATGAGAGGGAGTAATTTGATCTTCACATAAAGGGGTATCTATGATTTCATGCTTTCGATCAATGAGGTCAAGTGAGTGACATGGTTGACTTTGTATAGGTGCTATGAAGGTGAAAAACATGGGATAGATGAGGTGAAAGTGGGTGGAGCTAGAAGAATAGGACTATCATTTTGTGAAATAGGATTTTGCATCGGTTATTATATTCCTTTGACGGTGAATTTTGGTGTTCCTTTAGTGAAATAGGATGGATGTGTGTTGGATGAACATGGAAGACATTATGGTTTCCCTTGTCAATGGAGGAAAAGGATGACATGAAGGGTGGAATGACTTGGGTATAAGTTCCATTGGTTCCTTGGATGGTGTTTAGGATATCTAGGAATCTACTTATAGGACACATGATCATGGATTTTTCATGATTGTTAAGGTAGTTGGCAAGGAGAAATTCAAAAAGATGTTGAGGTATGAGATGGAAGATGGTGGATATGTCAGGCTCATCTTCATCGATGGTTTTATGTATGTTTGTTATTTTTATTGCTTGATTAAGATTTAGATCTTGAATACCCTATCCAACTACAAAATATCATACACACCTCCAAGAATACATGCATTCTAATCAAGTATGGTCTTCAATGGTATCTTTGAATGTTTGATAAATGCACAAAAATAAATAATCTATATGATAGTAAAATGACTTTTTGTAATGAGAACTTCTATTATTTACACTATAACAATGTATTGAAGTTCAGCTTCATAATTTATAACAACCCTTAGTTTGAGAAAACATTCCATTTCAATATCTTCATATGTTTGGAATAGAAAAAGCACAAAATAGTTGCAGGTTAGAAAATACGGTGGGTTGTGACTCACTTCTCAATTCTTGTTTTATAGACTATAACAAAACAATGTATTGAAGTTCATCTTCATATTTTATAACAACCCTTAGTTTGAGTAAACATTTCATTTGAATATCTTCATACGTTTGGAATAGAAAATGCACATAATAGTTGTAGGTTGGAAAAGATAGTGGGTTGTGACTCAGTTCTCAATTCTTATTGAATGTTAAAGGGTGGAGATTTCAGGGTGGAGATGCAATATGGGGGATACATAAAGTAACCAAATGGAGGTGAGGGCTGAATAACTAATTGGTTTGTTGTGTGTAGAGGGTTATGCAAGAGTATGTGGGTTGTAAGTTGTATAACATGTAGTGTTTTCCAACATCCAATTATACCTAGATAGTATGGTTGTAATGAAAATATTGTGTTTTTTAGACATTAATAATTTAATGAAAGGAACCTACAAAATTTATAACAACTCTTGCATGGACTAAATTTTGGGTTTCAATTTCATCATATAATGGTAAAAAAAGCACTAAATAATTGCAGGTTGAAATACACAATGTGGGATGTTAGTAGATGCTTTTATGAAACCTACATATATTCCAAACATCTCCTCATTTATTTAATACGATGGAAGTTGAAAAAATTATCCCTTCTCCCAATGTAAGGGCCAGGGTAGAAAATCCCAGCTACCACTCTCTTATTCTTATGTAAAGCATTAAATTTCATATGTTAATTCAAAAAAATTGCAAATATTAATATTTAAAATGAAATTGTAATCTTGCATTTCCTTTTGAAGGGCAACAATTTTAGGAACAAGTGTATTGTGATGTTCATCTTTTGTTAACGCTTCGACCTTGCACATTTGTAGCCTTTTTTCCACTCTAGAAACCAATTCACTCAATGTATGCTACTCATTTTTGTGATGTCTATTTTTAAAAAGAGAGATCATAGGACTTCAGGTGTAGGTGAGATTTCAAATGTGAAAGCCTCTTTTCCAATGGCAACCATGTTGCAATTTTTTCTTCAATTCTTGCTAGCATGTTTTGATGAATAGCCCATTGAGACTCTGCTTGAGACAATGCATGAAGGTTCCCTAACAATTCACCTCCCTGCCTATGACCTCCACCACTAAGAAGACCACTTGGCTGAAAAATGTCCCCTTTGCAGCATCTGAATTGTTTTAAACGCATGCACTACAAAATACAAATTGCATAGTTTCTTCAATTTCATCTTCATATGCAACAAGAGATAGTGACAGCCTTGCATTTCCATTGCTCACCAATTTGGCTGTTGATTGTTGAGTTGTTGATAAAATGGTATGGGCTTGGACTTTGTTTAAAGGGATAATTATTACTCCTCTATGTAGATTCCTATTTGAAGTGGGATCTTTCTTGTTTGTTCTATATCCACTACCACACTACACAAATTCCCTCCTCCACCAACCTCCAATGTAGCTATTGTTGTGGCATCTTTAACTTTTATAATTTATGCAACAACACCTTTGAATTTTGACCTATCAAAATGCTTTGTAGGACCATTGTAGGTAAATTGAACAGTTCCTAATCAAGCCTCGAGGAGCTTGATATCATCCTTCAACTTGAGAACTGTGTTAGATTCTTGAAAACACTCATTTTCTAATGTCTACATGCACCCTTCTTCATGGGAAACGCCTTCCATTATTGTCTTTGTTTTCTCAAATTCCCATCTTTTAGATTGCAGATCTCTTTGAATAACATTAAGCTCCTCTTCTTTTGACCATGACAACTTCTTGTGTTTTAATTCCTTTTCTAATTGGTTAATTTTAGTCTTTAGTTGTTTTTCTCCAGTTTCAACACCTCCAACTATTCCTTTTCCATCTACAAATTGATCATCAATATGTGTTTCCTCATCGCCACTGCTCTTACCTCTTAACACCCCCTACTATTCCTTTTTCATAATCTTCTAACTTCTCTTTCATATCTATTGCTTCAAGCTTTAGATAAGTTACTCCCTCATCAACCCTTAGGAAAATAGCATCCCTTTCTTGGATAGAGTTTAGAGTTTATTTAATACTTTTATGTGCCTTTACAGCTAATTTTACGTGATTCTTTGTAGTGTCTTTACCATTAGACTATGCAAATGTTTATTTTGGTAAGTTTGTTAGGAAACTTATCTACCTTTTTCAGATAATAATTTCATGCCTCCACCCAACTAATTCTCTTTTTCTACACTTAGATCTAGTTTTTCCTTTTCCTTATCATCCATTTCCAATTGTATTTATTCCATGGAATTGCTAACTTAAAGAATTCTTGGCTTCATTTGTTCAACTCCACTTATAGCATTATCTATCTCTTTCTTTTCTTGCACAAATTCATATACAATACAAAACCTTTTGAGTTAATCCACTTATGCATTTCCATTTTCCCCTTGCACATAATACACATGCTCCTCCTCAACTTCTCATGAGTAAGAATAATCTCTTCATCCCAAGTGTTTTTAGAGAATATTCCTTTTCATTACATACTTTCTAGTACATCCTCTTATTTTTTATTACTAGCATCTCATAGAATTCTCATAAAAAATATTTTTTGGATTTTGTCTAATTTGTTGCATGCAAAGGGATAGAGTTTTGAATTTATTGAATACTTTTATGTACCTTTGCAACTACTTTTTTACCAACTTTGATAGTGTATTTATGATTACATAATTCATATGTTTCTTTTAATGTTATTTGCAACAAGTATATTTATG
The DNA here is from genome assembly GCA_007115665.2 of Sequoiadendron giganteum. Taxonomy (NCBI): domain Eukaryota; kingdom Viridiplantae; phylum Streptophyta; class Pinopsida; order Cupressales; family Cupressaceae; genus Sequoiadendron; species Sequoiadendron giganteum. The sequence goes on along the minus strand of CM021110.1, from coordinate 145,599,083 downwards.
ATTACATAATTCATATGTTTTAGATAAGACTTTCATGTCTCTACCCAACCGCTTCTCATTTTTTGTACTTAGATCTAGGTTTACAATAGTAAGTGGGTTGTAGTTTTTATAACACATAGTGTTTTCCAATCTATAGTTTTAGAAAACAATATTAATGTAACTAAGACCTTTTATTTTCATAAATACACCACGATATTTATTTATTTTCTGAAGTAGTGGATAAAGAAATTGTTGGCAACACAAGGGTAGACAACTAAGAGTGGGGGTGAATTAGTTGTCACATAATTTCAAACTTATTAAACTTATTAACCTTTATTCTTAGATCTGATTAATAGCAGTGAAAGCATGAATCAACAACAAATCAAAAACACACATAACCCCAATATTTTTGCATGGAAACCCTATTAGGGGAAAAACCACGGTAGAGGTTAATCCACAAGTTATACCCTATTAAAAGTATAAGAAGAATATATGACAAATTCACATGCATTCAGGCACACCACCTAGAGCTCACTACTCAAAGGAAGACTCACTATCTTACAGAAAACATTTAGATTAAATCCATCTGAATAATTTGAACTGAGAAAGTAGCATCTACTAATGCTTGAGTATAGTTCTAGTTAAGCACATGAACACTTCTTCACTTTCTTCACTCTTCTTCACACTCTGATTTTCCTTCGAATGATCTAAACCTTTTTCACACATATCACTCACACACTTCTTATTTCACATACATGCCAAATGAAGAAACAATCACGTATATATATCTGCAACAATAAATTACATTGCTTCATGTTGACTTCAACAAAATAATAGAATGAATGCAAATTGTCAGCCAAAAATAATAAATATTATCAATGTGAATCAACCAAGGTCAGCCACAACATAGTAGATACCCAAAACAATGTTCTCGAACACAAAACACCTTCAAAGATTCTTCCTCGAAGATCCACAACACGCTTCAAACACCTTGTCGGCCATGAACATGAAAAACATGAACATGCAAGAGAAAATCTTGGATCACGAGCATAATGATCAATGCAGATATGAAACATAGATAGAACATGATCTAGAAACATCCATGAACACCATAGTAACATATGCAACAACTCTGATTATTAGATACACATTATCTTCTTCCATGATCACCATTTGTAGTAATAGAATAGCTATTAGAACACATAAAATTATAACTCTCTCTAATCTTCATGTGCACCTCTGAAAATTTTGGAGTAGAAACTAGATAGGCTTGAAAACAAACCCTTTAATCTACAACATCTCGCTATCAACATACTGAACTTTCTACCATACTGATCTTCACTACTTCACAAATAACTTATAACATATTTTATTACAATTTTCTCACTATCCTTGACATATACAATCTTAAAGACATTAATGCTAATAGTGTTGACATCAATGAAAACCACATATCAGAAAATCAACAACAAAATCCAAAAATCTCCCCCTTTGGCATTGATGGCAACACATGATGTGAAAACACACCATCAATGCAACTAACTCTTCTTCCAACAATCTACCCTTTACACATTTCTCTTCTCCCCCATAGTTCTCCAAGACTTTTTCACATTAATCTTCTCCCCCTTTGGCATCAATGGAAAAGGTACACAAGCTCTAAACCACATATTTGACATCTGACTACTCCCCCTAAGTAGGCATCACCACAACATCAATCTGAATCAAGATATCATTGTGAATGCATGAACTGATGCAAAGACTATGCATATTAGTGTTGATTAGCCTTCAAAGAATCATCATCTTGTGTCAACTTACATCTGGTCACCATGGGTGTATCGGCTAGTTTTGAATCTTCCATAATAAACTTCTTTAGTAGTTCTCTCACATACTTGGATTGAGATATAAAGATCTCTCTATCTACCTAAGTAATTTGCAATCCCAAAAATAATTTCAAGTCTCAAATCATTGACATCTCAAACTCATTCTGCATCTCATTAGAAAATTTAATGCACAAACCATCATCTCCTCCAAAAATGATATCGTCAACAAAGACTTCCATAAAAAAATATTTATCATTATCAATCTTGAAATATAGATTCCTATTAACAGTACCTTTGTTAAATCCAATCTTTAGCAAGTACTTATCCAATCTGGCATACCAAGCTCTAGGGGCTTTCTTGAGTCCATATAATGCTTTCTTCAACTGAAAAACTATATCTCCTTGATCAGTCAATTGAAATCCATCAGGTTGCTCAATATACACCTCTTCCTCTAATTCACCATTTAGAAATGCTAACTTGAAATACATCTAATAAAATTTGTAGTTTTTGTAAGAAACATAAGGATGAAATAGTCTCACAACTTCAATTCTAGCAATAGGAGCAAAATTTTCTTCAAAGTCAATTCCTTCCATCTGAGAGTATCCTTTGCATACCAGTCTTTATTTTTTTTTGATAACTTCACCTTGTTCATTTAGTTTTATTCTAAAGACCCATTTAGTTCCAATTACATTTTTGTCTTTAGGTCTAGGAATAAGAATCCATGTACTATTCTTCTCAATTTTCTGTAGTTCTTCTTTCATTGCTTCAATCTAATGTTCATATTTGCATGCTTCATTGACATTACTTGGCTCGGTCTTTGAAATTAAATAGTATTCTTCTATAATTCTTCTCCTAGTCTAGGAACCTTTGTTCTTATCTCCTAAATCTAATTTTTTGAATGATTTATTCTCACATACCTTGGAGTCTTAGAGTGTTTTTGAATTTTAGGCTCTTGTGATCTCTCTTCTATACTTTCACTAGTCTCTCCTTCTTTTTGATCTTCTTGATTCATTGGAATGATCAGAACTTGATTTGAATTCTGACTCTTATTTGTACTATCATTCTGATCATCAGAATCATATCAATAGGTTATGGGGGGTCTAGCAATGTCTTCATCAACCTTAACATTTTAACTTTCAACCATTTTCTTCAATCTATTATTGTAGCACCAATAGGCTTTACTCTTAGTAGAATAACCAAGAAAGATCCCTTCATCACTTCTAGCATCAAAATTTCCTATATCTTCATATCTCCTAATATAGCATTTACTCCCAAAGATTTTGAAATATTTAATAGTAGGCTTATGACCAAACCATAACTCAAAAGGAGTCTTACTAGTATTAACTTTGATTTGTACCCGATTAAGGATATAAACAACACTACTCACAACTTCTCTCCAATAGATATGAGGGAAATTTCCTTCCAACATCATAGTTCTAGCAGCATCTTGAATTGTCCTATTTTTCCTTTCCACAAATCCATTCTATTGAGGGGTCCATGGTGTAGATAATTGTCTCTTTATCCCATGTTCTTCACAAAAATAATTAAACTCACCAAAATTAAGTTCACCACCTCTATATGATCTCAGGCACTTAATCTTCAGACCTGTCTCTATCTCAACCATAGCCTTAAAGATCTTGAACTTTTCTGGAGCTTCATATTTATCTCTTAAGAAAGTAACCCACATCATCCTAGAGTAATCATCAATAAGAAACATGAAATATTTTTAGCCTTGTATACTTCTAATTCTAGCAAGACCACACAAGTCAGTATGCACAAGCTCCAACAATTCATTTGAACAATGTTGTTTACTTTGAAATGAAATTCTAGTTTGTTTTCCTAACTGACATTCCTTGCATATGGTATTAGTAGGCTTCACCAACTTAGGAAGATCTCTCATAGTCTATGAGGAACTTATCTTGATAATATTGTCAAAGTTTACATGATAAATTCTTCTATTCCACAACCAACTTTCATCAACTTGAGCAATCAAACAACTTTTACTAGCTGCATTCAGATCAAATATGTTACCTTTTGTTTAAGTACCTGAAGAAATTACATTTCTAGAGCTTCCCAGTATGCTACATTTTCCATCTTTGAATTGAAGATTGTATCCCTTATCAACCATCTATCCAAAACTCAAAAGATTATGCTTCAAACCTTCAACACAAAGAACATCATCAATATTATGCTTACCATCAAAAGAAATACATCCTGTACCATGGATTATACCACCATGTTTATCACCAAATCTTACAGCACCACCATCATAATTCTCTAGGCTTACAAATTTACTTTTATAACCTATCATGTGATGTGAACATCCACTATCAATTACCCATTCATATTTTTCTTCAACTTGAGTAGCTAGAGATTTCTCCACATTTGTACAACTAGCAAATTTAGTAGACATAGGATTATTTTCCTTGATAGCAATAAATAAAAACTCATCTTCACTTACATTCCCTTTATCAGATTCATCATCTATCACACCTTCATCAGTAGCATAGTAACACTTCTTTTGAAATTTAGGCTTGTAAGGTCTTGGCTTAGGAACTCTTTCTGGAAACCTTGATGCAAAATGACCTATCTTATTGCAAGAAAAACATTTAATAGGAAAATTTCCTATATACTTACCTTCTCCTTTGGCTTCCCTTTTGAAAATAAGTGCTTGAAGCTCATTTAGTCCTCTTTCTTCTTCTTCAATCTATCTTATTTCTTCCTCATATCTGAATACCTTTCTAGAAGAACTTTCACTTGGATCATATCTCTTCTTGTCTCTCCTAGAAGTAGTAGCTTTAAATGAAAATTATGTCTTTAGAGGGGCATCACCAAATTCACTCAACTCAAAAGTAGTAAGTTTACCAACCAACATATCTCTAGTTATATTTGTCACAATTCAGAGCTCCTCAATGGTCGCAACTTTCATTTTGTATGCATCAAGTAAGGATCTAAGCACTTTAGCAACAATCTCTGATTCATCCACCTATCCACCAGCACATCTAATACCACACACAAGTTCATTCACTCTTTTCATGAAAGTAGAAATATTCTCATCATTACCCATTTTCAATAGTTCTTATTTTCCTTTTAGACTATGTAGCTTAGCCATCTTCCCATTAGCATCACCTTCATATAAAGTTTCCAAATTTTTCTAGATCTCATAAGTAGTCTTCAACTCCATAACATTCGTCATCTCAGAATCAGTCAAAGCACTCAACAATGCTTCCTTGGCCCTGATGTTATATTCAAAATCCCTAATCTCAGCAGTAATAGTAGGACCATTCTGAGGAATAACATACCTATTGCATGTAATGTTCCAGTAGGATTCACCAATGAATCTTAGGTGACACTCCATTCGAGTCTTGCACAGAGAATAATTTGTTCCATCAAATATTGGACTATCCTTCTTGTATGTCACCATCCCAAATTACCTCAAGCTATTAAAATTCTTCCAAGGAACCTGCTCTGATACCAATTATTGGAAACACAAGGGAAGACAACTAAGAGGGGGGGTGAATTAGTTGTCACATAATTTCAAACTTATTAAAATTATTAACCTTTATTCTTAGATCTAATTAATAATAGTGAAAGAATGAATCAACAACACATCAGAAACACACATAACACCAACATTTTTACGTGGAAACCCTATTAAGGGAAAAACCACAATGGAGGTTAATCCATAAGTTATACCCTATTAAAATTATAAGAAGAATATATGAGGAATGCACATGCATTCATACACACTACCTAGAGCTCACTGCTCAAAGGAAGACTCTTTGTCTTACATAAAACATTCAGATTAAATCCATCTAAAGAATTTAAACTAAGAAAGTAGCATTTGCTAATGCTTGAGTACAGTTTCAGTTAAGCACATGAACACTTCTTCACTTTCTTTCACTCTTCTTCACACTCTACTCTGCTTGCAAATGATCTAAACCTTTTTTGCACATAGCACTCACACACTTCAAATTTCACATACATTCCAAATGAAGAAAAAATCACTTATATATATCCATCTTCATCACTCATATATATCCACAACAAGAAATTACATTGCTTCATGTCGGCTTCAACAAAATATTAGAATGAATGCAAACTGCCAAGCCAAAACAATAAAGATTATCAATGCACATCAACCAAGGTTGGACACAACATAGTAGAGACCCAAAACACCTTCAAATATTCTTCCTCGAATATCCACAACACGCTTCAAACACCTTGTCGGCCATGAACATGAAAAACATGAACATGCAAGAGAAAATATCAGATCATGATCACAATGATCAATACAGATGTGCAAAATAGATAGAACATGATCTAGAAACGTCCATGAACACCATAGTAACATACAAGACAACTCTAAATATCAGATACATATTATCTTCTTCCATGAACACCATTTGTAGTAACAAAATAGCTGTCAGAACACAAAAAGCTTATAACTTGCTCAAATTTTCATGTGCACCTCTAAAAATTTTGGAGTAGAAACTAGATAGGCTTGAAAACAAACCCTTTAATTCACAACATCTCGCTATCAACATACTGAAATTTCTACCATACTGATCTTCACTACTTCATAGACAACCTGTAATATATTTTATTACAATTTTCTCAATATCCTTGACATATACAGTCTTAAAGACATTAATGCTAATAGTGTTGACATCAACAACAACCACATATTAGTAACTTGACCACAACATCCAACAACAATAGTTGGAGAATTTTATTTTTTTTCTACATATTCGCGGTGCTATTTATTATTGACACCTTTTTCCTTTTTTGACAATACAACTAAAGATGTTGAACATAAGGATTCACATTAGCTAGATTCCCAACTAATCTCAAGAAAACAATAACAATACATTCACAACAAGCAAGTTGCATTGTACCTTTAAATTTAATTGTGAGACTATTGAGAATGTAATTTGAAAGATTGACAGATTTGTGATTCCCATGGAAAGTGCACTCCCCTATTATGAGGCTAACATAGCATGTTGCTTCCTCTCAAACTCTATGGACCTACTCAAAAGGAGAACTATACTCCACATTCTATGTGTGAAGTATGTGTGGAACTTTGTGCTAAATACAACACAACTAGATGAAGCATTGGAAAGATATGATGTTTATGAGGGTGTATACCCCATTGGTGGCATATTTACACATTCCTTGCTTCAATCATCCTTGGATATGAGGTGTGTATGAGCAGCTTTTACCAATAGCCTATAGGATGATGGTCCTAGTTTTTTTTACCATGCAATGAAATTATGTGGTCATGTAGTGGAGCCACATGTTGAAGAAGATAAACAGGGGGTGTTTTGTGCCCTTCACACACTAATAGACCACCATGTGCTAATTCCAATAATATATCAAAAGATTATTTAGAATCTTGTCTTAGGATTTCCCATTGTTCAAATCAGGCCAGAAAAGAAAATATAGAATTTGATTAGGATCCATTAGATTTTTGAAAAGACTAATGTTCAATGAAAGATGATAGCTTTGAATTTTTATTTGTATTACTATTTTGAAACACTAATGCTCAATGAAATATAATAGCTTCAAATTATATTTGTATTATTTTGGAAGACTAATGTTCAATGAAAGATAATAGCTTCAAATTGTATATTGTATTACTAGTTTTTATAGGCAACTACTGCTTCATCCACTACTTTAGAAAATAAATATAAATATCATAGTGTATTTATAAAAAAAAAGGTCTTGGGTTACATAAATACTATTTTCTAAAACTATATTTTGGCAAACACTAGGTGTAATAAAAATTGCAACCCACTTATTGTTGTAAAACTAGATCTAAACTTGCAAAAAAAGAGAATTAGTTGGGTGGAGACATCAAAGTCTAATGTGAAACACATAAATTATGTAATCATAAATACAATTCTTGAAAATAACTTGTTAAAAGAAACATATGAATTATGTAATCATAAATACACTCTCAAAGTTAGGAAAAAAGTAGTTGCAAAGGTACATAAAAGTATTCAATAAATTCAAAACTCTTATCCCTTTTCCTGTAACAAATCAGAAAAAATCCCAAAATTATTTGTTATGAGAATTAGATAAGATGCTAGTAAATAAAAAGACAACATACTAGAAAGTATGCAATGAAAAGGGAATCTGCTCTAAAAACACTTGGGAAGAAGCAGACCAAAGTGAATGAGATAGATAATGTATTGATTGAAGAGGTTCTTCCTGCTCATGAGAAGTTGAGGAAGGAGCATGTGTAGTATGTCCAAGGGGAAAATGGAAATGCAAAAGTGGATTAACTCAAAAGGTATTGTATTGCATATGAATTTATGCAAGAAAAGAAAGAGAGAGATGATTCTATAAGTGGAGTTGAAAAAATGAAGCCAATCATTCTTGAAGTTATCAATTCTATGGAAAAAATACAATTAGAAATAGATGATAAGGAAAAGGAAAAGCTAGATCTAAGTGCAAAAAAGAGAATTAGTTGGGTGGAGGCATGAAAGTCTTATTTGAAAAGGAAGACAAGTTCCATAATTATCTTTCCAAAAGAAACATCTACATAGTATAATGATAAAGACACTACAAAAAACTCACCTAAAAGTGGATACAAAGGAACATAAAAGTATTAAAGAAATTCCAAACTCTATCCAAGAAAGGGATGTTGTTGTCCCAAGGGTTGATGAGGGAGAAACTTATCTAAAGATTCAAGCAAAAGATATGAAAAATAAGATCATGAAAAGGAATAGTAGGGGGTGTTAAGAGCTAAGAGTAGTGGTGACGAGGAAAAACATATCGATGATCAATTTGTAGATGGAAAATCAATAGTTGAAAGTGGAGAAAAATAACCAAAGACTAAAATTAACCAATTATAAATGGAATTAAAACAAAAGAAGAAGTTTTCATGGTCAAAAGAAGAGGAGCTTAATGTTGTTCAAAGAGAGCTAGAATCTAAAAGATAGGAATTTGAGAAAACAAAGACAACAGTGGAAGGTGTTTCCCTTGAAGAAGGGAACGCAAAGACATTAGAAAATGAGTGTTTCCATGAATCTAGTGTAGTTCCCAAGTTGAAGGATGGTATAAAGCTCCTTGAGGCTTGATTAGGAAATATTCAATTTACCTATAATGTTCCTGCAAAGCATTTTGATAGGTCAAAAGTCAAAGGTGTTGTTGCACAACTTATAAAAGTTAAAGATTCCACAACAATAGCTGCATTGGAGGTCGGTGGAGGAGGGAATTTATGTAATGCGGTAGTAGATACAGAATAGACATGAAATCTCCCACTTCAAATAGGAGATCTACATAGAGGAGAAACTATTATCTCTTTAAACAAAATTCAAGCCCATACAACAAATCAAAAATTCGTAGCCAAATTGGTGAGCAATGGAAACAAAAAGTTACCACTATCTCTTATTGCATATGAAGATGAAATTGAAGCAACTATGCAATTTGTATTTCATAGTGTATGAGTTTGTAGCAATTTAGATGCTACAAAGGGGACATTTTTCAGCCAAGTGGTGTTCTTAGTGGTGGAAGTCACAGGCGAGAAGGTGAATTGTTAAGGAAACTTCATGCATTGTCTTAGGAAGAGTCTCAATGTGTTATTCATCAAAACATGCTAGCAAGAATTGAAGCAGAAATTACAACATGGTTTCCATTGGAAAAGAGGCTTTCACATTTTAAATCTCGCCTACACCTGAAGTCCTATCATCTTTCTCTTTTTTAAAATAGACATCAAAAAATTAGAACCATACATTGATTGAATTGGTTGCTAGAGTGGAAAAAAGTATAAAAATATGCAAGCTCGAAGCGTTAACAAAAGATGAACATCACAGTACATGTGTTCCTCAACTTGCTACCCATCAAAAGGCAATACAAGATTACAATTTCATTTTAAATATTAATATTTGCAAAATGTTGGAATTAACATATGAAAGGTAATGCTTTACATAAGAACAAGAGAGAGGTATCTGGGATTTTTTTACCATGGCCCTTGTACTAGGACAAGAGAGAAGTCTATCTACTTACATCATATTGAATAAATGAGGAGATGTTTGGAATATGTGCAAGTTTCATAAAAGCATCTACTGACATCCGACACTATGTTTTCCAACCTAAAATTATTCAGTGCAATTTTTTTACCTTCATATTTTTGCAACTCCACCCCAAACTCTACACCCTTGAGCATTCAACAAGAATTGAGAAGTGAGTCACAACACACTGTGTTTTCCAACCTACAACTATTATGTGCATTTTTTTGTTCCAAACATATGGAGATATTCAAATGCAATGTTTACTCAAACTAAGGTTTGTTATAAAATATGAATTTGAACTTCAATACATTGTCTTTTTATAGTCTACAGAACAAAAAGTGCTCATTGAACAAGAATTGAGAAGTGAGTCACAACTCACTGTAGTTTCCAACCTATAATTATTTTGTGCTTTTTCTCTTCCAAACAAATGAAGATATTGAAATGGAATGTTTTTTGAAACTAAGGCTTGTTATAAAATATGAAGTTGAACTTTAAGACATTGTTTTGTTACACTATGCATAACAGAAAGTGCTCACTGAACTAGAAATGAGAAGTGACTCACAACCCAGTGTGTTTTCCATCGTACAACTATTTTGTGCATTTTTATTCCAAACATATGAAGATATTGAAATGGAATGTTTGCTAAAACTAAGGGTTATTATAAAATATGAAGGTGAACTTGAATACATTTTTTTGTTACAATCTACATAACAAAAAAGTGCTCATTGAACAAGAATTGAGAAGTGAGTCACAACCCTGTGTGTTTTCCATCCTACAACTATTTTGTGCATTTTTTGTTCCAAACATATGAATATATTGAAATGGAATGTTTTCTAAAACTATTGGTTGTTATAAAATATGAAATTGAACTTCAATACATTGTTTTGTTACAATCTACAAAACAAAAAGTGCTCATTGAACATGAATTGAGAAGTGAGTCACAACCCGCCGTGTTTTCCAACTTGCAACTATTTTATGTTTTCTCTTCCAAACACATGAATATATTGAAATGGAATGTTTGTTGAAACTAAGGGTTGTTATAAAATATGAAGTTGAACTTTGATACATTTTTTGTTACAATCTACATAGCATAAATTGCTCATTAAACAAGCATTGAGAAGTGAGTCACAACCCAGTGTGTTTTCCATCCTACTACTATTTTATGCATTTTTTGTTCCAAACATATGAAGATATTGAAATGGAGTGTTTTCTTAAACTAAGGGTTGTTATAAAATATGAAGGTTAAATTCAATGCATTGTTTTGTTACACTCTACATAACAAAAAGTGCTCATTAAACAAGAATTGAGAAGTAAGTCACAACCTAATGTGTTTTCCATCCTGTAACTATTTTGTGCATTTTTTGTTCTAAACATATGAAGATATTGAAATTGAATGTTTGATGAAACTATGGGTTGTTATAAAATATGAAGGTTAACTTCAATACATTGTTTTTTTACACTCTACATAACAAAAAGTTCTCATTGAACAAGAATTGAGAAGTGAGTCACAACCCTGTGTGTTTTCTGTCCTGTAACTATTTTGTGCATTTTCTATTCAAAACAGATGAAGATATTAAAATGAAATGTTTGTTGAAACTAAGGGTTGTTATAAATTATGAAGGTGAACTTCAATACATTGTTTTGTTACACTCTGCATAACAAAAATTTCTCATTGAACAAGAATTGAGAATTGAGTCACAACCCATTGTGTTTTCCAACATACAACTATTTTGTGTATTTTTTTTCCAAACATATGATGATATTGAAATGGAATGTTTGTTTAAACTAAGGGTTGTTATAAAATATGAAGGTGAACTTCAATATATGGTTTTGTTATAGTCTAAAGAACAAAAATTGCTCATTGCATGTGGTTACATTTGTAAGTAAGTTGACATAAATAATAAGACTTGAGGTGGCATTTGACATTGTTTATAATGAAATTTTACATGGCAAAAAAAGTGTCATATGAAATCTTCAAGAACATAGTCTTATTTTTTCTAATTAAGAGGGATAAATGGTTTTTACCCAAAGCTATGAAACAGTGAGGCCACAAATGGGGAGCCTCATACCAAATATAAATTATCAAAAACTACACCCCAATGGGATTTGAACCGTAATGGAAAGATTAATAATACAACTTAGCAATTGCATTGTGCCACTATTGGTAAAAGACCATAGTCTTCAAACATACCAAAATAATGTAATTCCACACCATAATTGTTTAATAATTACATGATCAAAGAGCGAATGAAAAATGACTATCCTCAGCACCTCTCATCCTCTCCTACACTACCTTTATGTGTAATTGAGGAGACACTCAAATAAAATCTGATAGGCTTCTTTGGGTCCTTAGAACTAATGGTAGGGTGATTCAACTTGCATGAATCCTCATTGTTTTATGTGTAACAAAATTCCTTTTATGTGAAACTAAGGAGACACTCAGATAAAACCTTATAGACTTCTTTAGGCCCTTGACACTAACTGTGGGGTGATTCCACTTGCATGGATCCTCATTGTTGTACATGTACCAAGAGGATTCTGGGAAGCCTCTTCTTTGACTATTACACTTTCAACACCTCCATCCTATAACAAACCCATCAATATAAATGACTACACTCAACAATTAACTTATGGATATAAGGAAAAGGAAAAATCAGATCTAAGCACAAAGATAGAGAATCAATTGGTGGGAGAAATGAAAGTCTTAATAGAAAACGTAGAAAGATTTCATAACAAATTTATATATGTGGAATGAAATCATTTATATGTACCTATGGAGGAAAAATACATTTGGAAATAGATGAGAAGGAAAAGGAAAAATCAGATGGACCATGAAACGTCGCCAATAAGGTCAAGGCCTGATTTTATCACTTCTTTGCCAGAAATTGAACGAAATTGAGAAATTTGTAGGTTGGTGTCCAATTTGGACTTGAAAATGTGTCACATATTAGTACATTGATGTATTGGAAATAAATGATAAGGAAAAGGAAAAAATAGATCTAAGTGCAGAAAAAGAGAATCAAATCTTTGTTGCCCAATCCAGAAACATTTTCCTATCCCAAATGGATACTAGACTACTCACACACACCACTTCCTTGTTCATCCTTGCCCTATAATGTCAAGAATATTAAAATCACATCAAATTTAAATGCATGCAACCAATTCATTCAAAATATGAAAATACATGTTCAAAATAAGATCTCAAAATTACCCTTTCTTCCACTTTCTTCCTCTAAAGGAACTAGGGACAGTGTATTTTCCATCACTATAAATAATGTGAACATTTTTTTGTTGCAATCAAATGAAGATAGTGAAATTCATTTTTTTACTGTACTAAAGAGTTGTTCAAAAATTTGAAGTTTTAGTTCATTACATTCTTGGTCCATAGGAAAGAAAAACACATCATAAGGAAACAATTGACAGGGGACAGTGTGTTTTCCTACACAACAAATAATGTGAGCATTTTTTTGTTGCAATCAGATGAAGATGGTGAAATTCCATTTTCACCCTACCAAAGAGTTAGTTATTCCAAAATTTTGAAGGTGGAATTAATTACATTCTTGATGCGTAGGAAACAAAAAAAATTCACAAGGAAATAAGAGACAGGGGACAATGTGTTTTCCAACACTTTGTGATCCCACAAAGCTGGTTTACAATTTCTGAGAGGAATTGATTTTTGCTGAAATCACATATTTTTAGAAAATATAATGATTTAAGCCTTTAAAAGTTCCATTTTAAGAATTCCAATTGAAGAGGATTTGATCAAACCCCCTTGGATTAGATCAAACCCCCTTGGATATAACCTCGCTAGGTTTAAACCATACCTGTAAATGAGTCTCATTTACACCTATCAAAATGCTGATAAAAAATCACTTTTGATTAACCTTTTGGGGGATGAAATGAATTCATTTAAAATTTATTTCAAATTATTATGGTAGTCCTTGAAATGAGCTATCCCACAAATATAATTTTAATATTTTTTGGTTTTATTATGTATGTGTTTTTTTAGTTTTATTAAACATAGGTTTTTCACCGAAAATCAAGCTCTCTATTTTTCACATGTGGAAAAATAGAAAATTATCAAAATAATTTTTTTAAAAATATGTTTGTGTTGGGTATTGATGTCCTTGATCCATTAAAAAAAATATTGAATTTTGATACATACATAAAAAGTTATGTTGTATACAGTCTGCCTATGTCTGAATTACAATTGGTTTGACTTCAAAACTCTATTAAGGAAAAAATATTCAAGAAAAAAATATGAGACCAAATGAAAGTGCTAGATATCATAGTTACAAATCTAAATTTGAAAAAAATAGAATTTTATCCTTCATACAACAAAATTTATGTTGTATATGGTGAGCGTCACTTTTTAAAAATGTTGTTTTCTGAAAAAAAATAGTTTTCGTGGGAGATGGAAAAAGAAGTGCAATATTATTCCAAAAATTTAGAAAAAAATATTTTTAGAATCTACATACAAAATTTGATGAGACTCTAGTTTGCATCATCTTCAAATTCCTCATGGTTTAGCCGCTATAGGTGCCCGAATGTGAATATTTAGTTAAAAATAATAATTTCAGTGTCCAGTTTGGCCAAAAATTATAAATCACTATTGTGGGATCACCTGCAAATAATGTGGCATCAACAACCAAGCTACCATAAACAATAAGACTTTAGGTGGAATCACCTATAGGTATATTTGATATTAAAATATGGGTGAAATCATAATATTATGTCTCACATTTTTTCCAAGATGGACATTTACATCAATATTTTTAATTGAATCTTCATCTTCTGAGACCTCTAGCAACTAAACCATTAAGAATTTGAAGATGATGTGAACTAGTGATTTTTGGAAATTTGTGCATAGATTCCAAATATATTTTAAAAAATAAATTAAAAAAATCATTAATATTTTAACATCTCCTTTAATAACTAGTTTTAAACAAAAAAATAACTTTTCAGAAAGTAGCGTTTGTGTCATACAACATAACTTTTTTCTATAAAAGATAAAATTCTAATTTTTGAAATATATATTCTCAACATCAATATCTAGGGAAATAATATTTTTTCATAATTTTTGTTACATATTTTTTTAAATTAATTTTTGAAGTCACTGTAACTATAATTTGGACATGCATGTGTGTCGTAGAACCTAACACGTTGTGTATATATCAAAACCATTTTTTTATTTTTTTAGTGAAACAAGGACACCAATACCTTGGGAAAGGGTATTTTTTGAATTTTTTTTACAATGGTTTACTATTTTTCCACCTCTTTAGAATGAAGAACTTGATGTTTAGATAAAAACCTATGTTTAGTAAAAATAGAAAATTAAATACAATATAAAATGAGAAAATATCAAAACTATACTTGTCTAAAAGCTCATTTTGAGGGAAAAAATCTTGCAAAAGATAATTTCTAAATGACATTATTTAATCCCTCAAAAGGTAAAGTAGACATTTTTTTCTAGCATTTTGATAGGTGTGAAGGAGTCTCCAGTGTGGGTATGATTTAATATTAGAGGGGTTCTATCGAAGGAGGTTTGATTTAAGGGGGCCTTATCTATCCCTATTTAATTAAAATACTTTAGATGAAACCTCTCAAGTGTAAAATCATTAGTTTTTTTCTAAAAAAAAAGTGATTTCAGGAAAAAATTAGCATGTCCCAAAAGTAAGACATGCTACTGTGATAGCAACCATACATTGAATCCACAACCTATATACACATAGATAAACAATGTGTTGGTTGTTTTTACTGTAACCAGGATGATCTTCTAATCTACCTATGGAATTTCCAATTCTAATCAAGGGCAACTCGAAGGACCTAGACCAACTGATGAGGATTTTAAAGACCTCCTACACTTTGGGCTATGAAAGACCCAGGAGGGTGATCCCTTAATGTGTTTACAACCTTTGCATCATTATCATAAACAACATTAACAATAATAGATAATCTAACATAATAGCTCAATAGAACGGGATAATACTAAATAGAATTGGTTGTTCATCAATAATATCGACCATTTGGAACGTGAGATAGTCACAACAATACTTAAAAGTAAAAGATATTTATTGATTTTGAATTTTGTAGCAAGCTCCAAGTGAAAACAAACAAATACTGAATCACAGAAACAGATGCAACTTAAGTCAGTGCCTTATTTCCATTGGAGGAGTGAAATTCACAAATACCTAAGGGTTTATAACAGACTCAACACATAGCATATAAGATCTTCGACAAAATTGCCTTACAATATCACCAATATGTACCTTAACTCAATACTACTTACCAAATCCTTGTATAGAACATATCAACCTACAATCTCATTTAAGCATTTTAATTAATTCCTTGAATTAAAGCTAAAATAAGAACTACACACACCACAACAGTGAGATGAAAAAAATAACCCTTGATCACTTTATTCAAAATTCAAATATGCTTGTACACAGGAGAGACATGAGTTGGAATTTATTAGTTTAATTCAAATGCCAGTCCTGTCATAAAATATCATATCTCCATGAATTCAAAACCTATAACAAAATGACTCAAAACCTAACTTTCATTTTCTCTATAACTGCGAGACTTTACATTTTGCTCTACAACTTCACCTAGACTCGACCAAAAAGTTCTAACTTGCTAACTCATTACAATGAGAAATGAAGAGAATATGTAGGGGAAAGGAAAGCTCTAGAAGAAAATCTAACAATGCCATCTGGAAACTCCATTCTTGTTGATCCAAAAATCTTCCAAGCCTCTCTCCTCTTTCTACAACAAACTTATTATGCCTTGAAAACTGCCTTTGCACCAAGTTGCCCAACAACAGGAAAAAACCCATGTGAGTAAATTCCTCCATTTACCTATAGCTGAAAGAAAATATCTCTGCCTTGTTTACCCATCAAAACATTTTATCTATGTTTTTCAGCTCTTTATTGTGTTTCCTTTACTTTATTTCCCAGCAAAGTAAAATATTTCACCACAAAGTGAATATTAAATTCACTTCACAAAATTCCCCCGTACACTTTAGTTTCACCTGGGTTTTAAAATATTTGCCTATGCACATGGAAATATTTAAACTCCATTAGGGGATTAAATATTTAATCCACCCCACTATGCTCATCATTAAAGTATTTTTCCACAGCACTTTTGATTTCATTTGCTCTTTAATATTCCTAAAGTCTCCACCCCAACCAATAACAAATTTTACTTTAGTGTGGGACAAGTTGAAAAAAATTATCCCGTGTATTCTATCTAGCATCTCATTTTATAATATTTACCTCACACCTAAAACATATTCTTTAAATTGTGAGGATTGAAAATATTTCACTCGGGCTAAGAAAAATATTTAACCGTGCACCTAAAATGAATAACTCTAGGCCCACTCCATTTATTTTCCACTTTATTCACCCTTTACCCTGTGCTCTTGCAATTACTAATTTGCATGCACCTTGGGATCACGATATGGTAGGGAAGGGCCAAGATTGTGCTACATCCACACCTCTGTTTCTCTACCGTAGATCATCTTCCACTCTGCTTGTGTTGCCCTAATTTACATTCACTTGGCATTTTCTCAAACTCTTCTCTTCACGGGTTATGGCGGCCAAAGATCTTAATAGAGCTATCCACCATTTAAAAATCTTCAGTGGTTGTCCCATCCCCAATAAATCGATCACCACTTTCACACTGCATTTGCTAAGAAAAAAAAAATTGACTAGCATGGGTGCCCCTATCATCCTTCCATCTTGTTCTTTGATGGATTCCCATACACTTTTTTGGTGTTTTAATTTACCCATTAACGCTTCATAATTCTCTAAGAGGTTTCAAAACTCTATATTCAAGAAACTACGAAGCTAATGGCCAACTAACGAGATTCAGTCAAAGACTGAGATCTCCTACACTTTTGGCTCTATGAAACCAAGGAGGGTTTTCCTAAGTGTGTTCATAAAAATATTTTATGATTATAAGAACACTTCTTCATACAGATACATTTGCAACCAATGCAATAAGATAGCAATTATTCTGGTGGCAGAAAACCAAAGAACAATAATAACTATCTAGAGCAAGGAGAATAAAATTAATGTAAGATGTGTATCTTGAAAGAGATAGGATTTTATTTTTTAAAATGTTCAGGTCTTGAATCACCACGCTTAGAGCCACAGTCCTGCACTTCTAGAAGAATCTTGAAAAAACTACCCAGTGCCTCATCCATTGAGTGGGAGTCATATAAAATATAACCCAGAAATTATGAACTTATCACCATAATGCTTTACATTATGAGATCTTTCGATTTCTTAAAACAATACTCCTTAATAAATCCTGAGCATATTATCACAAACCTATAACTCTTTTCAAGCATTTGATTAACTCATTAAGTTAAAGTGGGAAAATGAAATATACATTCAAATATAACATTGAAGCTAAATGAATAAACCATTGATGAACTCATTCACAATCCATGAAATATAACCAGGAGAGCAATTGTTTTAATAGATTTTTTATTTGCTTCAATATCCATCATTACATAAGCAAAGCATGCTTGTTTCATACTATTCCCGACCTAGAAATATTTCCTAGTTAATTCCTTCAAAAAACCCACAGTAAAATCTAATTGTACATACTCTAAACTTCAAGACACAAAAAATCTGACCCAATAATGAGTCGTGAAATCTCCTTTATAGAAGAGGAGAGAAACAAGCATCGGGCTCCATTGTTTATTTCAAAATGAATTTCATCCTAATGAAATTAAATTTGAATTCACCTTCCAAAAATTCCTCATCATTAGAAATAACAATAATCGAACCGAGGAATCAAAACGGTTACACCCCAATAACTAGTCAGAGAAAAAACAAAAAACACCATGCCATGCACATGCACATCAAAATCAAAACTGAACCATCGGAATGGCATAAGACAACAAAAAACACCACCCTAGCAACCCACATCACCCTCCAGTGTCATTTAGTAAACACATGGCCCCGATACAAGTGATCGCTCCTGCTTCTTACTTCAGTGTGAAGCAAAACCACTCCCTTTTTCTTGCCAATACTAGCACCAGATCTAACAACACAACACGGTCCCATTGCAGAAATTGGGGAAACCGTAAGGACCTCCTCGTCCACCCCCATGAGCTCAATCATGGCCGTGAGATAGCAATGATAGTCTGAATCAGTCTCAGACCCATCGTCACCAGAGCCTGAAGAGAGCACAACAGGGAAACTATGACATCCAGACCACCTACCCACACCTCGAGCATCCACTTCAAGAGCATTAGGAATAGGTTGTTCCTCCTTGCATCATGAATTTCTTGCACCCACTCAAGAACTTTGTCACACCATAGACTTATCCATTAAAAATACTAGCTCAAAATCAGAAAGCAAATCAATCACCTGCAAATAGACCAATTCAAAATGCGATGATAGTAATGAGCAATTTAGCAAGCATTTATATAGCAAACTAGTGTAGGGAATATTAATTGCCCAAATTGTAGTATGAGCATGTGAGCAATTAGTGGTAGATGTTTCCACCACAAAATAATTCCAAGCTTGTGGAAAACGGAAAGCAACCCATCATTGCATTTATTAGGTAGATACTACTCACACGCAAGGAGATCAGGAGAAAATCCACTGAAAAAACCATGCCATTAATAGAAAAAAAAAACTTGCAAAGTGAAAAAATCCTCACACGGGTGAACAATAACCCCTTGAATTCAAATTGTTGATGTGAAAGAGACCAAGCAAGTCAGATGACTTAGATTGAGTCAATGATCATTGACAATCCACATCATTGCCTAGGAAAAACAACAACCAATCACACTCCTCGAAAATAGGAAACCGCGATCGAGCAGTAGGCCCCACCCTTTCGTACTTGAAAAATGGAGACACCTCGCACACCTCACACCACCTTAGTGACATCAGAAAAAAAACCTGTGAGGTCCATGAGGAATGGTCTGGATCAGAACCCATGATCAGACGGTCTGCCAAACTACATAAATATAACGGTGGGGCTGGCCGAAAAAACCTTCGGTGGCACAAAAATTAGGCCCAAATGGAAAAGATAAGACCAATAGGTCAAGTGAAAAGGGGTTAGTAAGAGCATGAAATAAATGCTCAGTCGGATAACTTAAGAGACTAGTAACCCTCAATAACAGGTCAATGCTAAAATATAATGTGAGAGTTTAAAAGGTACCAATCAATTTTACCATGGGTGACCAAAACCATGAACCCTAGCATTAGACCTCCAACCACGAAAAGTAACCAGCCATGCCCAAACCAATCAAAATTTTGACAAATTTTAAAAGTCCCATTAGTGGCTCCAACTGGGCATGTATACCCCCTATGGGCATAGCAAGATTCCAGAATCTCTAGTTTTGCAGACCAGATCACACAAGTACCTTGACGAATGCTTTACCATTTTTATGAATCGAAACTTTTTTACATCCAACTTGGTGGCCCCAAGCCCCCAAACAAGAGAAAATAGATTTTACCCCTATCAAAAACAAAATTATCTGCTACCTGGAGTAAACCAAGTCTGCAAATTTTACCTCTTAATGCATTTATGTTACTTGAGTAGTCAGCATGCCTGGAAGTATCATAATGTTTTCTAATACTCCTATGCATTTGATTAGTCAGCACCCTGTATCCAAACATTAACTGCAACATATGACCATAATGACATTTTACCTTGTCCTGCACCTAGTCATGCTTCATTGAATGCTTATTCAATTGAGCTAAGAAACTGAAACATTCATAATTTTTTTGTTCTTTGACATTACACATCTCAGCATCAATATCAGCTCACACATCGAACTAAAAACTGTCATAGAAAATTGTGTGCATGTTACACAAACCCTTATTGCACCAAAAGGAAGATACATGAGTTGGGGAATCCTCACCCTAGTGCTTTCCACATAAGCTTGGTTTCCAACACCTGCATTCAGACATCCTAGAACACATCCTGATACTACAGAGGTGGGAAATATGAGTTACATCTTTCTCCAGGAAATGTGTGAACACATTCATCTTGGGCCCCTCATTATACATCTCCTCCTACATTCCATCATCCATTCCCAAATGAAAAACCTCAAAATCCAACTCAAACAAATCAACCTCAACATGGACAATAGAGAAACAATAGTATGTACTGGCCTCCTTGAGTTCAGCACCACCTGTTGTATGTGTTAATTTATAAGTGAAAATTTCAGGACAAGTTGAAAACTTTTCACTAGCAATATCAATGACACCTTCATTATAAGCTAAAAAAATTTCACCGACAATATCAATAACAGAAGGTGCAAAAAATCAATCTTAGCTTCATACAAACAGTCAAGAAAATCAATAGTACCAATATATTCATCAATATGTTGGTTATCTCCAATATTATTCTTTAGATCATTGTATTGAACACACACCCCATTGTCTTCAAATTCCTCAACATTTACACAAAAAACATGTTCCATTGCTAGTATATCTAGAGTATACTCCAAGAATTCATCATTTGAAAATTTTCCCCTCATTTGGAAGAAAATAAGATCATGAGGTTTTGTATTACCATAAAATTATGGTAAAGGGAGAGGCTCCACTTCATCCTCAGTAATGAAATCATCACTTCTAAAATCACAATCACTAGCCTATAACAAAATCTTGGTGACATGTGCATTACAATCATGACAGGTAAAAACAATGGGTGTCTCGCTTAATCCTTCATCACTTTTGCCATCAAGCTCTTGTGTTGTCTAGCATTCTTCAAAAGGGAAAGTGTCATCTTCATTCTGTGTAAATGTACTCTTGGTTGCTTTTGCAATCTCTATCCATTTAAGGGCTTGGGTTAACTTAGAAGGTTTCAAATCTTCTAGCAAAGAACTCAACCCCAGATCATAAAGTTCACAAAACAAGTCAATGTGTTCAAAATCATCAGGTCTGAGACCTTTAGGAATTTTTATTAAAGCATCCAAAAATCTCAAGAAAAACTCATATGGTGATTCTTCCTCTTGTCTCTCCATCTCATAAAATTCTGTCACAAAAGAGATTTAATCATCAACACTCAAATTGAACTAGATTTCAACTTGAATCTCATCATCATCATCACACTATAATGGTGGATATATTACAGTTGTCAAAGCACTCTTACCATAATGAGTGTTCTGTGCAACCCACTCTTAAATTTTACAAGTATGAGTTATGCCAGGGTAATCAACACTTACAGCCAGATACCCTTTCATAATTGAGTATTTCATGTTGTTCTCAATCTCCATAGCCATTTGGTATGCTTGGTGTAGGGTTGTAGGTTCTTTATCCCTTAATAAGTACCCATCCTTTTGTCAAAAGCACCAAGATATACAATTAGGCATTCAACCTCACTTGGTCTTATTTCTCTAAGAATTTCTCTTAAAGCTTTTGAAAATACGAGATTAAAATACGGGACTAGCTCATCTTTTTGTATGTGGATTCCCATAAAACCTTTTTTTATTATGTTGGGATTGACTCTTTCACCAAATTGTTAAATAAAAACTACCACCAACTGATTCCATGAGTTAATAGAATAGGCAAGTAAATATGAAAATCAATCCCTGGCATCACCCCTCAAGGATTGCACAAACAAATTCATAACAACATCCTCATGATTGAATTCATAATCCCCCATTACATTTATAAAATCTTGTAGATGCCTAGAGGCGGATTCTTCACTTTGCCCTGTGTATTTAGGCAAATATTTCCTAATCTTCTTAGGGATCGGATTAGGGAAACCTTTGATATTACTGAAAATAAAAAGCATATACCTTTGAGTTACAAAATCCCTTGAAGGACTTAATCAAACTTGTTCCCTTTCCATATTTGTGTCTGAATCTCATACAGAAATTCTCTTATACCCATTCAATCATTGTCAAAGCAATACATTATTATTAAAAATATCATTTACTATTTCAACCATAAGTCTAACAGTGACTGAAATAATTATACCTTGATTTTTAGAAGTATGATACAATAGGAACATGTTTGGAAAATTATTTTACATATTGCATCATTAGAAGTATGGAGAAGCTAGTCACTGTTCCTTTCTTGATGCTAGAACATCTAATTTGGAACCATTTATCATCCCTAATTACGAACATCTCCCATAATCAGAATAGTGATCTATTTAGATTTAATGAGAATACCTGGTAATTTGGGAGCAATTTTCAATCTCCTCTCCCTAACTATAGATATCAAAGATTTGGGACTTTTCCTTTATATATCAACTGGTTCTTCAGACAGAGTCACCACCTCTTCAACAGAGGATTGAATTTCAAAAGAATATGAAATTCTTTTTCAAAGCTTGTCACATCCTAGGTCTTTGTCCACAATAGAGTCACACTTCAAATATTTTGAAATCATGTTGCTACCAATCTTTTCCAAATCCATAACCTGTCACCATCCAAACTTAAAATTCAGATCCACTAAACAAATGATTTTGGACAGCTGTCTCCAATTGTTGTGGTTTTTTTTTCTCTTTTTTCTTTAAATTTCTCAGAAGTTCTCCCCAATATAATCACCATTCAGCTAATGACTTAGGTGGAGAGCCTATTCCATCAAGTTTAACCTTTATGGTTAGAAGTAATACGTCAGTTATTATAATGAATCTATAACAGTACTGCCTACAACCAAAACTTCTGAGTCTTTCCCCAGCGGAACACCACAGATCATAGGATTTTCAGGTTCACTTCAACAACTTCTTCCTCCAGGTTTGACAATTTTCAATATTTGAACTAAATTTAGAATGGTAAATCATTTGACTCTATGCAATGACCCATAAGGCCAGATTCTACAATCAGAATTTTCTCCAATTCTCCCTAGTAGAGTCACCATTTTGTTGGTGACTCAGATGGGAAAATAATTCAATAATTTTCAACCTCTGGTTACATAAATCATTCAAAACTTTAATGACTCTATAATAGCACCATCTGCAACCAAAACTTATGAATTCATCCCCAACAAAGTTTCCACTATGTTGGTGTTTTAATTTACCCATTAAGGCTTCATAATGCTCTAAGAGGTTTCCAAACTCTATATTCAAGAAACTTTGAAGCTAATGGGCAACTAATGAGATTCATTCAAAGACTGAGATCTCCTACACTTTTGGCTCTGTGAAACCAAGGAGGGTTTTCCTAAGTGTGTTCATAAAAACATTTTATGCTTATAAGAACACTTCTTCATATAGATACATTCACCACCAACGCAATTAGATAGCAATTATCCCAGTGGTGGAAAACCAAAGAACAATAACAACTATCTAGAGAAAAGAGAATAAAATCAATGTAAGATGTGTATCTCGAAAGAGATAGGATTTGATTTTTTAAAATGCTCAAATCTTGAATCACCACACTTAGATCCACAATCCTGCACTTCTAAAAGAATCTTGAAAAAACTACCCAGTCCCTCATCCATTGGGCGGGAGTCATATGAAAAATAACCCATACATTATGAACTTATCACCATAATGCTTTACATTATGAGATCTTTTAGTTTCTTAAAACAATACTCCTTAATGAATCCTGAGCATATTATCACAAACCTGTAACTCTTTCCAATCATTTGATTAACTCATTAAGTTAATCTAGGAAAATGAAATACACATTCAAATATACCATTGAAGCTAAATGAATAAACCATTGATGAGCTCATTCACAATCCATGACATATAACTAGGAGAGAAATTGTTTTAATAGATTTTTTTTTTGCTTCAATATCCATCATTACATAAGCAAAGCATGCTTGTTTCATACTATTCCTGACCTAGAAATATTTCCTAGTTAATTCCTTCAAAAAACCCATAGTAAAATCTAACTGTACATACTCTAAGCTTCAGGACACAAAAAATATGACCCAAACAATGAGCCATGAAATATCCTTTATAGAAGAGGAGAGAAAAAAGCATCGGGCTCCATTGTTTATGTCAAAATGAATTTCATCCTAACGAAATGAAATTCGAATTCACATTCCAAAAATTCCTCATCATTAGAAATAATAATATTCGAATCGAGGAATCAAAATGGTTACACCCTAGTAACCAGTTGGAGAAAAAACAAAAAACACCATGCTAAGCATGTGCACGTTCTAATTAGAACCGAACCACTAGAACAACATCAGATAGCAAAAAAAAACCACCCCAGCAACCCACATCACCCTCTAGCATCATTTAGTAAGCACATGGCCTCGATACAAGTGACCGCTCCTGGTTCTCACTTCAGTGTGAAGTGAAACCACTCCCTTTTTCTTGCCAATACTAGCACTAGATCCAACAACACAACATGGTGCCGTTGCAACAATTAGGGAAATCACAAGGACCTCCTCATCCACCCCCATGAGCTCAGTCATAGCTATGAGATAGAAATGATAGTTTGAATTAGTCTCAAACCCATCATCACCAAAGCCCGAAGAGAGCACAACAGGGGAGCTGCGACATCCAGACCACCTGCCCACACCTTGAGCAACCACTTTAGCAGTATTAGGAATAGGTTGTTCTTCCTTGTGTCGTGAATTCCTTGCACCCACTCTAGCACTTCGTTGCACTATAGACTTATCCATTAAAAATACTAGCTCAAAATCAACAAGCAAATCAATCACCTACAAACAGACCAATTCAAAATGTGATGATACTAATGAGCAATTTAGGAGGCATTTATAGACAAAACCGGTTAAGGGAATATTAATTTCCCAAATTGTAGTACGAGCATGCGAGTGATTAGTGGTTGATGTTTCCACCACAAAATAATTCTAGGCTTATGGAAAATAGTGTACAACCCATCATTGCATTTATCAGGTAGATATCGCTCGCACGCAAGGAGATCAGGAGAAAATCGACTGAAAAACCCACGCCATTAATTAAAAAAAAAACTTGCAAAGTGCACAACTCCTCACACAGGTGAATAGTAACCCCTTGAATTCAAACCGTTGATGTGAAAGAGATGTGGGAAGTCAGATGACTCAAATTGATTCAATGATCATTGACAATCCATATCACTGCCTGGGAAAAACAACAGCCAATCACAATCCTCAAAAATAGGAAACCGTGACCGAGTAGCAGGCCCCACCCTTCTGTACTTGACAAATGGTGACACCTTAGTGACATCAGTAGAAAAACCTATGAGGTCCATGAGAAATGGTCTAGATCAGAACCCATGATTGGACGGTCCACCAAACTACATAAATATAATGGTGGGGTCGATTGGAAAAAAACCTCGGTGGCACAAAAATTAGGCCCAAATGGAAAAGAGAAGACTGATAGGTCGAGTGAAAAGGGGTCGGTAAGAGCATGAAAGAAAGGCCCAATCAGATGATTTAAGAGATCGATAACCCTCAATAATAGGTCAATGCTAAAATATAACATGAGGGTTTAAAAGGTACCAATCAATTTTACCATGGGTGACCAAAACCATGAACCCTAAGCATTAGACCTCCAGCCATGAAAAGTAACCACTCATGCCCAAACCAGGTAAAAATTTGAAATTTTTTGAAAGTCCCATCACAGTTCTTCAACAAACACCATGATTCAAGCCTCAAACAAATACTCCTGCAGCTCACATTCTTTACCCACTGGCCATGCACTACATTTTCTAGAGATTCTCTAAAGTCTTTCAACAAATGCATTTTCCTTTGTTCTTTGCCATCGCTTCCACCATTGTTTGATCCTTCTAACTCTTTCCACTGGTCTACTTCATAATGTCTGCGCCCTCTCTGCGAATTATATTTTCTATTTCTCAATGTTGAGGCCATACACATGTAGACCCATCACCAGAGGTAATTAGTTGAATACCCTATGCTAGTGCAATCCAATCGACCATGAACAACACCTACAATGGTGCCCCATACATGAAGAATTTTAGATCAGAGCTTTTTAAGGAAGAATGCATCATAATCCATTATACACTTCATCAGGTTCTATCTCGAATCTTATCCAAATTGAGTCTTTTATCTCTTGTATGCCCACCAGTGGAGCTGCCAAACATGTATGCCTGAAAGTTACTAAGGTCTTTTCAACAACTCATATTGTGCACACCTCCCTTGTCCACACTCCTCTAACAATGAAGCATTCCATTTTTGAAAAAGCTATTTTGTCAAACAGGCCATGTGCCCGGCCTATGCTTCCAATTTTTTCATACATCAAATGAGATACACCTCCATTTTGTTGATAGTGCATTGGATTCCTCACTTCATCATCTGGTTATCAAATGCTTCCCTATGCTCTGATCACGGATCTCCATTCTTGTCATTTCCCCAAACAATATGACCAATAGAACTCATTCAACCCATTGAGTGTATCATGAAAAGCTCTAGTCTATCTTTAGTAAGGTTTGGTGAAGGAGTGCACCTTTGTTCCCTCTGAATTTTCACTTTCCCTTTCAGCAAGTGCAAGAACCCTCAATAATTCCCTCCAAGATATGCAACCAATAATCAATCGAGTTCAAGATCAACTATAGTATATGTATAGCACAATCAAAAGGAGAACTATGAGCCTCAAATATGTAACTGAATTATGAGCCTGGGCAATTGGAGTTACTCTCAAAATAATTCCCTTAATGGATTTTGTTTCAATAATAGGCCAATCAGTGGCCTCAAGACATTGATATGCATCCACATGATCATGGAGTTTGAGAAATACTGAAATGTATAGAAGATTTGCCCCTTTAGTATTATGTAGTTGATCAAATGACTTAGCAAGATTAAATAGTGTTATGACTTTATACCATGATGACTTAAGTAAAATACCACCATTGTATTCAATGGATTTCTTATGGATGTGGTCGCCACTCACAAGGTTGAATCATACTCACCCCTCAATCCCCGTTCTTGAATAGAAATGAACCTTGCTTTGTACTTAACCTTTTGAAGGAAATGACATTCATTGACCAATTTAAAATAATTTACTCGATGTGATTTTCATAATACTAACACCAACAATTTGACCATTGTGCAAATCAATGTCAGGTCCCCATGCGGGCCAGAATAATTTTTTTTTGTTTTCAAACAAATTTTACCCATGAATTGGTCTGAGGTGCCTTCTGGATGCATTTGAAGTGAAATGGTAAACTGGGTTGCCATTAAAATCCGCTTTTTGGCACATCTAGAAAATGAGAAAAACTGGCCAAGTGAGCTCTGGAATCGGCTTTGAAAACTGGGCAAACGACCTCCTGAAGGCATAAAAACTTGCAAGGTTGTAGAAATTTGATCCGAGAGTGTAGTGAAACAAATGGCTTGGCAAAAGGAGTGATGAGCTAAAATAAATTAATCAAAAAAATTTCCTATTCAAACTTTTCTGTAGATGTGCATGTTCATAACCAATTAAAACTCACCAATTGCCGATTTGAAAAAATAGCGAATCAACTCCTAGCGAGCTTCCATCATACACATAAGTTCATTTAGGTACCCTGAGTATGTGTGCAAGAGTAATTTTCTTGAACCATCACTGATCAAAAGTTATTCAGGTTCAAAGTTGACCACTCAGAAAGGTTTCATAAAATGTAGGTGTAAAACAAGAGAAATTGCATTTGGTTTTGGCTTGTTAAAAAATAGCAAATTAGATCATGAGACTCTTAAAACTGACACACGATATCATTTAGGTGGGGAGAATGCATAGCAACAATCATCTTGACATGGAAGTCAACCGGTTGCAAAATGCAAGCTCAAATGGGAGACAACTTCACAAAACTAACAGTTTGCAAACAAAAGAAAAGTGACAAAACCCTCTAGCTTCGCTTTTCAAAACCCTGAAAAAACTCATCATGGGAAGCTGAAAATTGACACACAATTTTGAATACATCAATTGAATATGTCTACAAATTGGTTTTTCTTGAGAATCATCTGGCTCCAAAATATGACCCTCCAAAGCAGGTCACTCAGGCAGATTCATCAGATGCACTTTTGAGAGTGCAGAAGCAAAATTTTGAAATGGGCACTTCAAATC
Source organism: Sequoiadendron giganteum (assembly GCA_007115665.2). Classification (NCBI taxonomy): domain Eukaryota; kingdom Viridiplantae; phylum Streptophyta; class Pinopsida; order Cupressales; family Cupressaceae; genus Sequoiadendron; species Sequoiadendron giganteum. The sequence goes on along the minus strand of CM021110.1, from coordinate 145,570,333 downwards.
TACAATATTTGAGAGTGCCATCAGTGGCTCTGATTGGGGATGTATGCCCCTATGGGCATAAAAATATTCTAGATCTCTAGGGAGAGTAGACCAAATTCTGAGTCCATTAGGTGTCCTCAAACCACTCCTTTATTCATTTTTTCTTTTTCAACTTCATCTGGTGACCCTGGGCCACCAAATGAAAAATGGGAATCAACATTTACCTCTATCAAACACAATTCTGTAAAAAGAGTTGATCTCCCTCAACGCATGCTTGCACTTATCAAACCATAACAACATGAACAACTACACCTTTGAAAACACAAGTGTCAGGATGCCTTTGGGAAAGTAGAAATTTTCTCTCTATTCATCTTTATCATCAAGTGGAAACCAAATCAAATATGTCATATCACTGCCACTTTCCTCATTTTCTGATTTTGCATCAAGTGACATGATTTGAAGATAATGATCAAGACCGTATAAAAGCCTAGTCTGATCACAACCATCTTCCTAATTAAACATATTGACCTCTCCTAATAGGAAATCATTCACAACATTATCAACACTTTCATAACCATTGTGCATTTAAAAGGAAAACATACTTTCAAAATACTAGCTATTGTGTGGCAACAACTTATCACATTCAGCATAAGAATCATTCTCGGACTGAAAACAACATCCTTCAGTATCTTCCACATTGCCACACATCATGAAAACTCCTTCCAACTGACAAAAAATAGCACTCACATTCTGCTACATGGTTGGAACTATTAATCTCATTTTGATTACCAATTTGCACATCAAAATCAGTTTGCAGATCAAACTGAAAACTCTCATAAACAACTTGGTGTGTGTCATACAAATCATCTTGGCATATGTCAAAGATGAAAGATTTATATTCTAGAGCATCCTTATATGGATCACTGCAACATGGGCACCCTTTGTGACGTTTAGGTTCAGGTACATTAGAACATACCTTGGTATCATAGGAACAGGGATCATAGGCAACATTAGCATCTAGGGAATGAGTGAGTGCACTCATCTCAAGTTTGAGAAGATATTCTGATTCATTCTTCACATCACCATTCCTCTCAAAACCAAATACCTCGAGAGAGAGCTCAAAAAAATCATCATTAACAAGGACATCAGGAAAACAACCATGTGTACTAGTAACCTCATGTACAACACTAGATGGTATGTGTGCTGATCCAAAAATGAAAGACTCATTGCTAACTGAAACTCCTCCTTAGAAATAGAACTAGAATCTTCATTTTCTTTCAGATCAATTCTCTTCACATGCAATGACAATATTTCCATGTTCATATTAGGAAAATAAGGAACATCAAACAAGAAGCAGTTGTGCTCAACTTCATAATCACTAACATATGATTCGCCATTTGTTTCATTCCTTGGTTGCTCCACATATGGATTAAGAATCTCTATAGTATCAACACAATCTACAACTTTATTTTCATATGAATCAACAAGCTTTCCAATATCATCAATGGGTAATGATGTTAATTCAAGATCCATATACATGTCACAATGTGCCACCTAATTATTCCAAAATGAATCCATTATTTTATCATCATGCTCATCATGTATCACAAACCTTTCCATCTTTTCTCCATACAAACAATCATGAAGAGAAGGGGCATAAGCACACTTATCAGCATCTTCATCATATTCAACATTATGTTTTGAGTCAACATACTGATCACATATATGTTTGTCTTCAAAATTTGAATCACTCTCACAATGAACATGCTCTATTGATTGTGAACCCAAATTACATTCAGTGTATTCATCACATGTTCTTTGTTACTTCACTTGTGGACAAGTGACTTCATGAAAATCTATATCATTGCATTCTTCAAGTGAAGAATATGCTTCTCTATCATCTGCAAAAAAGTGATCACAATCTTTAGAGAAGAAATCAGAACTATCAACCTCATCATGATTTTCATCACAAGAGAAATCATCACTACAAAAACCATGTTCAAAATCTTCAGAATGAATGCTTGAGGCTGCACCTTCAAATTCATATTCATTGTTTTCTAATGAAATATCAGCAATACATGCCTTGTAATCGCTGGTCACAACTTGACATGGAATAGCACTTTGTATCTCATTTACTCCTTCCTCATCTGAGATATCACGAGAGGAACATTCTTGCACGTCTACTCTGTTATCATCCCATGTGTCATCATATTCCTCACTATTGCAAGGATTTTCACATGTAATGAATGTGAATTTATTAGAATGTTCATCCTCTAACATACTCTTTTCACTTATTTGCATTGTTGTATGATTTCTTTCAAGAGGACAGTTGTTGTTTATATTTTAAGAATCTGCATTATGTGCATAACTACACTTGGTTGATTGTACACTCCTTATCTAATCAGGTACCTGATCAAAGCTATGGGGCTTCAATTCCTCTAGAAAAGTACTCAGCCCAGAGTCATAAATCTTAAAAAACAAATCAATGCGCACAAAATCCTCCGGTCTGGAATCTTTGGGAATTTCTATCAAAGCATCCAAAAATCTTGAAAACAACTGATATGGTGATTCTCCCTCTTGTCTCTTCATTTCATACAATTGTTGTACAAAAGACTTTTGATCAGCAGTGCTCACATTTTGTTGACATTTAACTTGGAGCTCACTATAATCTTCATACTTTGATGATGGAGATATTATAACCAAAAAATAATTGTCAGCTTGACAATCATTTCCATTATCTGATCCTTGAACTCTATTTGCATGAGGTGTGTTTGGATAATCAACACTTGCAGCTAGATACCCTTTCATCATAGATTATTTCAAATTGTTCTCAATGTTCATGGCAGTTTGATATGCCTGAAGTAATGTTGTAGGCTCTTTATCCCTTAACAAGAATCCCATCTTACTGTCAAATGCACCAAGATACACAACCAAGCATTCAACATTATTTGTCCTCATGTACTCTAGGATCTCTCTCATTTCCTTTGTAAATCAAATATTGAAAACAGGGACCAACTCATCTTCACTTATATGGATCTCCATAAAAAATTTCCTCACCTCACTTGGATTTACCTTTTCACCAAATTTCTCAACAAAGGCTAACATAAGCTGACTCCATGAAGCTATAGAACATGACATTAAATATGAGATCCAATCTCTGGCATCATCCTTCAATGATTGAACAAACAATTTCATAACAACGTCCTCATGATTTGCCTCATAATCCCCCATCACATCCATGAATGTTTGCATATGCTTAGAGGCTGATTCTGAACTTTGCCCTATGAATTTGGGCAAGTACTTCCTAAACATTTTAGGGATCAGGTTTGAGAAACCTCTAATACCACTAAAAACCAATGGTGTATACCTTTCAATAGAAAAATCCCTTTGAGGGCTTGGGACAACTCGTTTTCCCTACACACTTTTACTTTCCATTTCACAGGGAAACCATCTTGTATACAAATTCAATCATTATCAACTTCATACATGGTTATCAATTACATCATTTACAAATTCAACCATGATTCTAAAACATTGACTGAATATTTATGCCTTAAGCTTTCTTAGAGGCATAATTCAAAATAAACATACTTCTCAAATCATATTACATATTATGTGTGAGAATATGTGGACTAAATAATAAGTTAAACTAACACACCAATGAAACATTAGATCAAAGGAAAATAATTAAAAGTAAAAAAAACTCTAATAGTAGCTCCTTCAAATTCATTCCATTGTCCTCTATCTCCAAGGATCTGTTGTAAGTTGTTGGCTCTCAGTTCTTTGGTAGAATGACAACTTAGAGAACGAGTTTATGCAACATGCATGTCCATTGCTAAATGATTGAAGCTATGAAGTTGAAAACTAAAATGTTATGAAACTTGAGATGCTTATGCTAAAATTTTGATCTGAATGCAACTATAGTAATTGTGCTAAATTCACAAAATCTAGGATCCCTTTCAACTAGCAAGAGGGCTGCATTTATAGATTTTTTTAGGCAAGAATCTAGTTGGAAAATATCAATGGTTGAATTCAAACTTGTCAAGATGAACAGTGAGAGATTGAGAAGTTGAGAGAATAATGGGAGATGTTTCCTCCTACACAACCTTCTCCATTCAAAAATGAAGGAAAGTTGCCATTTGCACACTTCATTTATGAGAAGTTAGTGTGTAGTTGAAGATAAATATTTAATTAAATAAATAAATTTATTTAATTACATGTGACAATGAATTTGGAAGCTTCCATAATTAAATAATTAATATTTAATTATGTGTGAGAGATGAAAAAAGGAAAGTAATTAAATATTTAAAATATTTAATTAAGTGTGAAGTGAAGAATTAGGAAGTGTTTAATTAAATATTTGAAATATTTAATTAAAAGTGGAAAAGGAATTTAGAGGAATATTCCATTATTTGAAAATTCAAACTTAGAATCATGATAATTAATATAAATAAATTATGGAATTTATTTAATTTAATTAAGAAGAAGATGGTAATAATTAAATAAACTTATTTATTTAATTAAGCTAGAAGAATTAGAAAAGTGAACGATATAAATAAATAATTCAATTTATTTATATGTAGATGACTTTCAAAGATTATTAATTAAATAACTCATATTTAATTAATTAACAGGTTTGACTAACTGTGACCATTTTTAGATGTGTACATTTTGTCCCTCTTTGAAGTGATGTGTTTTACGCATTGCTTCAAAGAATTTTTCTAATAACCAAAATTTGCCCTTGATTTTTAAAATTGACTGATGATGCTATATGCCCCCTTGGGATATAAATCACATAATTTGAATGATGATGATGATGATGAAAGAATTGATATGATTTTTGGAGAGAATTTGTCAATTTATCTCTCGAAATAGCACTTTGCATGGTAAAAATAAAAATAACTTCCCTTTTTTACCCCCTTAAAAGGTGGAAAAGGTAAAAATTTATTGTCATTTGAACAGTAGCCTTTTGCAGTTTTCAGAGCTCTGAGAGAGATTTCTGAGATTCTGATCCACTATGAGTGCCACCGATTCAAGCGAGCCCACCATCATCAGAGACCAGCAGCGTATGGACCTTCGGTAAGATTGCTTGATCCTCTTTTGTGAATTTTGAACAAATTTTTGATGATCTTTTTTTTTTTTTGTATTTTTGAATTTCTGCTTTAGCGCATAGGTTCTTGATTTAGCGCATGTGAGCCTTAGATTAGCGCATAGGATAGTTAGAATAGCGTATCCAACCTGGTGCATTGATGAACTGTTTTAGCATATAGATGAATAGTTTAGCATATAGGCTAGAATGACTCATAGGATTGAAAGAATAGCACATACAATGCCCAAATAGCGCATACACTAGATAGATTAGCGCATACCCCTGATAAAGTAGCGCATAGGTGAATTAGCGCATGCAATCTTTGTTTTAGCGCATCCATGGATAAAGTAGCGCATTGATGATTTAGCGCATCGATGAATTGTTTTAGCGCATCCATGATTTTTTGCTGATTTTGCAATTTTGAGATTGATTTGATGCTTGCTTCATGATTGTTGTTGTATTAAACAACTGATGTGATGATTTTGAATAACACCGAAGATAGATTAACTTGATTGTGATCATGATCTGATAAATTTTTCTTCACGCTTGAATAACAGATATTAAAATGATTCTGATAAATTTTCTTTCATGATTGAATAACAAATAGTAAAAATGATGTTGATGTTGAGTCGATTGGCTGTTAAATTTGTTTCCATGTTTGATGAAAAAAATAGTAGATTTTGATAAATTTTTCTTCCTACTTGAAGAACAAATAGTAATGATATGCTACTGATGTTGATACGATTCTATTTGATTTGGCGTTATTTGCTTGATTCCTGGATATTCCTTGTTGATGATGTAATCTGGATGCATTTGATGTTATAGGAGGATTTTAATATCCTCTAGATCAGAGAGAGATTTCCCCATACATGGGAGATGATTCCCATACTATCTCAGCCAGAGATAGGGGTTATCATTAGATGTGGGTTGAGTTCTCTTCTTAGGATCCCACAATATAGGGTCAACAGGGCACTGTTGACTGCATTAGCCGAGAGATGACATAGTGAGCATAATACCTTTCACTTGTTGATTGGAGAGATTACTATTTCACCCAAGGATGTGTACAAGAGTTTAGGCACCCTGATAGTTGGTGAGCTTGTGATTTATGATCACAAGGAGATTGGGGTTACAGATGCCTTACGGAGAGTCTTCCAGGATCCTCATGCTGGTGGGTACGAGATTGCATGGAGAGATATGGTACAGAGTTATGCCCCACTTCCATCAGTCTTAGTAGGTTTTATTGGTGACTTCCTTTATCTTGATTACAAGTCAAAAGGACTATCAGTAGGCTGGGGTAATATTTTGGAGGACATGATCCTCCATCAGACTAGATATGCGTGGGGATCCTGCATGCTTTCCCATCTATACCATGATCTTCATCAGGTGGTATATATAGATGGGAAGAGTATATCATATGGGGTTACTCTTCTTTAGATTTGGGCATGGGATCACATCGCCATCACCCATCCTATTGTACGAAGACATCTCCGCTTGGTTATCCATATGTATATGCATACACAGGTCCCCTTGTTTAGCCTATGCTAGGCAAGTTAGAGTATTGGCGACGTATGTTAGATGATATGTATACAATCATCTGGAGACCATATCTGGACAATGATGCATGGGATGATGATGATATAGATCTTCCTTACTGCGAGATAGCGAGATACATGATTGGTCACACCCCCTTCATCATTTAGAATTTTTTCATTATGCAGGTACTTAGACAGTATAGACAAGTTCAGATGATGCCACAGGGTGTGGCTCATTATTCCAAACATCGAGAGGATGTTCCAGAGTGGGGTCCTTTCATTACATATGAGGTTGTGAGGGAAAAGTATACTGAGATTCAGCCAGATTATGATGAATGATTATGCTGCCTACTTCTACTCACATCCATTTCCCAGGTTGACTAGTCCAGATGAGCCTACCCCACTATTAGGTGGACCAGTTATACGATGGGAATGATGGAAGCCACAAGCAGAGGCAAAGGCTGGGGCATAGGCACAAGCGCAGGGAAAGGAAGGGCAGCCTCAAGGAGCAACGAATATAGGCGAGGTGGCCATGGACATCGATGAGGAGGAGGATTTAGATAGCTCCGATGATAGTGATGATGATGAGGTTGACAGAGGTGGTGGGGGTGGTAGGCAGAGATTTTTCTTTGATGTTCCCTTCAAGATAAGGCCTCGCACAACTAGGCAGGTGGACCAGCCAAGTACTTTGGCTCCACGCATTATTATCAGAGCTCCATCATAGGACAGATGGACATTTTGTAGGCAGAGGTTCAGACTCTTTAGAGTCAACTAGCATAGGTACAAGTCACCATTAGCTAGTTACAGACGTAGATTGCATAGCCACCACCTCCTAACCCACAAGTAGCTCATCTTACAACAGAGTGAGACAACTCCAGAGAGCGGTGCATTCAGGTAGAGGGAGTAGCAGAGAGACTCTTGAGGTCAGTTGAGAGCACCTCCATTGGAGAGGTTGTAGTAGAGGGACTGGAGACTGCTCATCAGGAAGAGTACTATAGGATGAGATACTTTGAGGCAGTACCCCTTGAGTGGAGGATAGCCTACACATAGTCAGGCATGGACCCATTCACACAGTCACACTAGGAGTGCTACCAGGAGTGTGGGACAACCTGCCAGATGAAATATCGATGCTTCTAGTAGTAGAGACCCAACGATACCTATCACCTCCAGAGGCAGCAATAGTCATGCTCGACATCCAAATGCCCATCAGTGATGATTATGGATACATCTTTCCATTATATTTTACATATATCTTGTTTAGACATTTGATATCTTTGTACACTTGGTCATTTATTTTGATGAGAATATGAGATGCAGTGGTGATTTGACATGCATGTGTCATTGATTTATGTATGCATTTTTTCTTCTATATGCTCTATGGTTTATGTTTATGCATGCTTATGGATGATGATATATGCACTTTGATATGATCTATAATGATGATGTGTTTGTTTTACTACAATGTATGCTTATAGGATGATGATGCAAATTTTATAATGTAAATGATGATTTGATGAATATGCTCTATGATTGGATGATCCTATGAAATTATTTCTAACATGATGATATGATGTAATATAAATTATTTTCCTACATGATGTATATAATGAATGAAATGTATGCATCTTTATTTTTTGTCAATGTATGATTATGCAAATGATGTTTAATAAAAATGATAATGAAAAATGATGTGAAAATAAGATGAAATATAAATGATGAGATGAATGATTAACGAGTGATATACAATAATGAATGATATGCACATGATATGTAAATGATGTGATGCAATATAATATGGATAATGAGTATGATAAAATGAATAAGACCTAAAAATGATAAATAATGATACAAATCATGTGATAATGGAAATATGCAAATGTAAATGAAATGATAATGATAACTTAAATGAAGAATGATGAAATGATAATGAAAAGAGATGCAATAAATGTCTAGTGTACTCAATTGACGTCTTAAAAGATATATGAAGTATTTCAAACCTCCAAAAATTTAACATACAACCCTAAATGCAAATCTAAATGAATCATGCAAACCTAGAATGCAAAAATGAACCATTCTCTTGTTTGTCATTCTATGAGCCAATTTTATGCATAATTTTCATCATTGAGCCTTTTGATATGTTGAAAGCTAGTACAAGAATCAAAGGGGATATTAGCACCAATGATGACTATTGATGGTGTTTTCTGCACATCAACAACTCAGACAGAATATGATATCCTATCTCTCTTGAAAGGTTAATCTCTATGGAAAAAGAGATAACCTCAAGGTATCTAATGTCAGGTCTTGACAATGCAAATAAAAAAACTCAGAGATAATGTGAAAATGCTGGTAATCACAAAGGGACCTTACTACAAGCAAATACTGAACTCGAATTTATTAGATCTAGCAATATGTTGATACTCTAAATCTTAAATTTAACCCAGATAATGAAATAAATAACAAAAGATAAAGGTTTGAGAGATACTTCTAAGATTAATTCTAACCCTAAGATTATCAATTCAAAAGATAAGATACTTGAAATGGACCAATCCCCCAAAAATTAATTCTTGTTCAACCCAAATAAATCTGCAATCTTACAAAAACAGTGCAATCTTCTAAGGTGTTAAAGATTTTTAAATCAATAATATGCATTCAAGAAAATCCTATTGCAATTGAAATGAAGAAACATCCATAATTGAACTAAGAACAGTTTTAAGTCCAAGATAACTTTGCAAAGCAGCTAACAATTAGCTAACTGCAAAAAGTATGGACTAGAGATTGCAACAAACACTTCAAGCATAAAACCCTAAACATCATCAAATCATCTAACATTAAATAAACTTAAGCAATTTTAAAGATAGAATATTAAGAACCATGCCAGATAAAATTCAACACAAGAAAGGAACCAAATCACAATGTATTTTCTTGTATTAAATCACCCAAAGTGGCAACAATTCTAGTCTTCTATTACAACACTTTCTTGGAAATAAACTAAATTCTAACTCTAATTCTTGCTTCTACAATTTGCTCTTAGTATCAAACTATTCTAAGTTCTAATTACTACTCTCTACAAATGAGGCATCATGCCAAATTTATAGAGAACCCCCCCAAGATAGGTCGGCCCAATTAGGTTTTACAATAATAGAATGCCACACGATAGGCCGGCCAATAGATATTCAAAAAATAACATGAAATGTGCAATTTGCACCAATTTCATCCAAGTCGGTCTGGGGTCCCAAAGAACTCGATCCAACATACATGAAGGAAGAGGAGAAATAATGGGAAACACAAACTCCGATGTAGCCCTATATTAACTACTTCCCCTCTTTGTCCTTAGCACGCTCCACTTCACCATGCACTGCCAGTAACACTTCGTCTAATTCTGCAATTGATGGCATAGGCAAAAACCTAATCTTCCTCTCAAGAGACTTGATATCCTCCCTTGACTGCTTCACTGTACTATCCCAATCATCCCCATTTGTTTGATACCTATCAATGACTGCAATGCAAGTTGCAGCATCATCTAGCTGATGTTCAGTAACATGACCCTCATTGATTGGAGAGTAGACATCTCGCCACCACCTCCTCAACTTATCCAAGTTAAGATGCTTCAGAGAAAACTTCTTCCTCCCTGACATCACCTCAAAGAAAGAGATACACTTATCATAGATACTAGGTAAAGTGTTCTCAATTTGCCTTCTCTGTTTACATATTTTCTTTGAGGCCTTTTGTCTCATTTGTAGAATTTCAAACCACTCCCAAGGTTCTGCAACTCTTCAGGAAGGAATAATTCCCTCCTTCACCAAATTTTCCTCAGTGTGATGGCACTCTCAAATTTTGCAAATTTGAGATGCCCATTTCAAAAGAATTCCTCTGCACTTTCAGTACACCTAAAGAATCAGTCTGAGTAACCCACTTTAGAGGCTTGTAATTTAAAGCCTATTGATTTTCATGCAAAACCCATTTGCAGACATATTCAATTGACATATGTTAATATACATGTTATTTTTCAACTTCCCACGATGAGTTTTGTCAGAGTTTTGAAAAGCGAAGCTGAAGGGTTTTGACACTATTTTGTTGTTTGCAAAGTTGCTTCCTGTTTGGGCTTGCATTTTGCAACCGGATGACTTTCAAGACATAACAAATGTTATTATGCATTCTCCATACCAAGATGATCTCACATGTTATTTTTCAGAGCCTCATTACCTCATTTACTACTTTTAACAAATCAAAACCAGATGCAATTTGTTTAGTTTTCCATTTGCATTCCTGACAGCATTTCAGAGAGGCCAACTTCGACCGTCAATATCTTTTGACCAGTGATGATTCAAGAAAATTCCTTTTGTACACATGCTCAGGGTACCTAAATGATCTACTATTTCTAGTGGTAACTCATTAGGAGTTGATTTTCTATTTTTGCAAAATGACAATTGGATCAGTTTGAGTTGATTATGAACAGACTGTGGTTTTAGAAAGTTTGAGTAAGCGACTTTGTGGATTAATATCTGGTTCCTCAGGTTTCCTTTTTCTAAGTCATTTGCTGCACTACACTCTTGGATCAAGTGTCTACATTCTGGCAAGTTTTGATGTCTCCCAGAGGTCGTTTGACTGGGTTTCAAAGACGATTCTAGAGTCAACCTGGCCTGTTTTGACCATTTTTCAAATGTGTCAAAAAACGGATTCTGATGAAAACCCAGTTCATGTTTTCATTCCAAATACACCTAGAAGTTGTGTCAGACTGATTTGGAGATGAAGTTTGATTGAAAGTGAATTATTTTTAGCTGGGCCCACTTGAGGACCCGACATGCCTCACTCAGCTCCAAAGATTCATCAAGAATCAAGGAAGTTTTATCAAAGTTTGAGGATAGTGCTATTCACTATGGGACAATGTCACAACACTTGTTAATCTTTCCATCAACTTTTTGAGCAGCTGCATAATATTTCTTAGGGGAGTGTTCTAATTAACATGTAGGGTAAATGCATAAGCATTGTTGGTTCTCACAAGGCTTTTGAAAGATTTTATGAGAGAAGTGTTTTATCATGGAATAAAATAATTGTAGCATGTGTTAAATGTGGCCAAAGGGGATGCCTTAGAGATTCTTCTCTGAACCACTTAGAAAATAGAAAGTGTTTAAACAATGGTGGCAACAATATTAAAGAAAATGGCAGAATAGACCATGCACGTGCACTGAAGATAGAAGCAGCTATCGTGTTGGTGCTATAAGCAGGGACACCACAGTGTGAACTACTAAAGGGGTGCTACAGACTAATCATACAACTAAACTCTTACATAGTGCAAGAACAACAAGTGCCATTCGAAGTGGAGGAACAGCAAAATAGTGCCCAAGGAGCCATGGTAACCTTTATAATACTTTTGTCTTAGGGCATTTTTAATGTATGGGCGTGTGTCTTAGAGATGGTGAGTGATCATGATCAGAGAAGAAGTTGTAAAGATGGGCATATCGCTTGATCAAACAGAGTTGAAATGCTCTTTAATAGAGAAGAGCATAGAAGAATTCAAGAATCTTCTATAGAGTACCGATATCCATGAAACCTACAGAGGCCAATGGAATGCCACAAGTGCAAGTGCGCACATAATGAATATGCTGAAAAGGCTTTATAAGCTTTCAAATATAAACAGTGATTTCAAAGTGAACAGGGGAAACCCACGCAACATGAGGGAGGCCCACACCAAGTGAGGAGAATGCCATGATTGCAGGTGCACGACAAATTAGATTTGTTGAAGAGTCTTTAGAGATTTTCAAGCAAAGGAAGGGTACGCGACCTACTAAACAAGAGACATGCAGGTACAAAATGCAAATGGCCAGTGTGAGGCATGTGAACTACACCATAGGGATACACCAAAACAAACATGTTGAAAGGCCTTAGAAGCTTGCAGGAAAATATAAATGGTTTGTATGAAGCAAAGGGTTGACCCAGTAAGGAACTGCCACCATTGTTAGCAAATACAGTTGGTATGAGATTAAGAGACGCCATCATTGCAGCTATTATTCCAAAAATCTATCTCATAAAAAGGCTCTCAAAAATTTCATGCAAATGCATTTGGCATATGTTCTGCTGCATTTTACAAATGCAGTCGCTATTCTTTAGACATGGTTTATGATGGAGGATTGGTGCATAACGGGTTGGATGCCATGATACGCATAAAATGTATTTGTTCAAAGACCTCAAAAGACTTGAGAACCCATGCCATCAAAGGATGGATTTAAATAAAATAGAATGCCCTCACTCCCAGGGAATGCCCTCACTCCCAGGGAATGCATGAATTGCAACACACAATGGATCTATTGAAAACACCTAAGTAAGATTTGAGTGAATGTAATTGGCGCGGCCACTGATTTGTGGAAGAACTCGTAACATATTTTCAATTGTGTTGGTGCCGCCATAGCTAGAGGAAGGGTTTGTAGAACTTGAGCAATGAGTTACCAAAATATTAGAGCAACAAATAAATAGAGAGGAAGATCAACGATGGAAAAAACAAGAATAGAATGCAGGTTAAGCCCATTCATTCCTCACAATCCCGCAACAAAAGGGTGCTCACTCATTATTTTGTGTGAGATGCATGAGAATACGCCATGTGGTAGTGGGCCCAATTGAGGTCTTGTGCATGGGATAAGGGTTTTAAAGGAGCCCATCATTTTTCAAATTTCATTTGCTTTATCAAAAGAAAAACCTTTCACAATAAATCAGCCCGGTGAGATTTTAAAAATCCTAAAGGTAACCAATGAAATATTCTAAATATTTCAAATATTCAAGATAAAGGGAAGATATGAAAGGCGGGTCCCATAAAGTATGAAGGAGAGATACTCGAAGCTAGAATATTGCCCAAGTATATGAGAGGTGATTTTTTAAATACAAAAGGTAAAGGTAAAATGTGAGGTGAATTTTAAAACATTTCTTTAGCTAATATTTTAAATGAAGTATGTGAAATACATTGTGGCACATGAAATATGGGTAAATATTTTATTCATCGAGGCACAATATTTTTAAATGTTTGCACGCAATATTCTTTTGCTGGAGAATAGTGAAATGTAAAAGGGGGAGACGTGGGTAATGTATTTTTCAAGTGAGAGGTAAATGTGGAAAATATTTTAAATGTGCTTGGAAGAGTGGGAGTAAAATCAGTGTTTCTATTGGAGGAGTGATTTTTTTATTCACTTTATGGGTTAAGTATTTTAATGCACAGGGAAGTATTTTGAAATATGAATAAAGGCATGGGTAGAGTGAATATTTTATGACTGGGCATTAAAATACAAATATGTGGCTGCGAGATATTTTAATAAGAGATAAGTAAAGTGAATTTTATATTTGGGAACATGTGGGTATTGTATAAAGTGAATTTATTCACTTTATAAGAAAATATGTTTATTGGGAGAAATATAATGTGCAACATTATAAAATGAACAGAAATCAAAGGCAGTGTGAAATGCTTTCACGGGAAAATAGAAATGATTTTCATTTCAAGGGAAAATGGAGTGATTTCTCCACATGGGTAAAATTGATGTTGTTGGGGAGAGAGCTGAAATGGAATTTTCATGGAAGAGGTATTTTCCAATAGTTGGGTGAATGATGAGATTCTCCACATGGGCAGATTTTCTATTTCAAAGCAATGATGAGAAAAAGTAGTTTTGAGGGAATAAGTTTGTTGTTGCAAAGGAAGAGAGATGAGAGATTCTTTTCAGTTGGTTGATCAATGGGAATGGAGCTTCCAGATGGCATTTTCAGATTAGTTTTAGGGTTGCTCCTATTTGCTTCTCTTCTTCTATATATCTTCTTTTCTCTTCTCATTTGTAAGGGGTTCCAATTTCTGAAAGCTCTGCAAGTCAAGTAGAAGCTATGGTTAGATTGTAAAGCTAGGGGGAAATATGATTGTTAGTCATTTAATCTGAAAGTGTGTGTTCTGAATTATTCTATTATGTTTATTTTAGCTGATAATTGTTTCCATGGCTAAACTGTAATGCTATTTTGGATTCAATAATAAAATTGTTTGAGTTTGTTCATGCACATTTGCTGCATTTGAGTTACTTTTTTTGTTGCCTTATGTTATATGAATGATGTAATTGCTTTAAGAAAGCACAAGCTACATTTATCATTGCCTATTGTTTAGGGATAGTGTAATTTCTTGAACAAATGTGATAGGAGTGTTATGTTTCAGGTGGATTTATAAGAAAAATTATCAAAGAAAGCTTCAATGGTGTGGTTGTCATAAGGTGACAACATTTGCAAGACCTTCAGAGCATGTTCAACACTGAATGATGAATGCTATTTATATGACTCTATAGCCCATTTATATGGCACTGGTCCATTATCATGTTTCTGTTGCTTTCAGTTTGGTCCCAACTCTTTAAATCAAAAAGTATTTCAAATATGTTTGTTGAGTTATGTTTATCATGTTCTCCATGGTTGTTAGTGAAATTCACTCAAGTTGTTAGCCAATTTTGAGTGATATTTTAGGTTCCTTAGCAATTTTGTGAGAGCATTATTTGTTAAGCAATATCTTGTTACTTGTGCATCTAGATTTTTAGATGTTGCTAAAGGTTCACCCCCTAGGTCTTACAGAGCCTGAAGTGCAGGGGAAATGTATGTCAGTTCCATTTCCTATTAGTTGGCCACTAGCCTTTGTGGTTCTTGAATATAGAGGTTGGCTACCTCTTAGAGAGTTTCAAAGCCTACCTGGAAAATTAAAACACCAACAGAATGGTGACTCTACTAAGGAGAATTTGTGAAAATTCTAATTGCACAATCTAGCCTTAAGAGTCATTGCATAGAGTCAAATGATTTTCCATTCTAAATTTAGTTCAAGTACAGAAGTATTTCAAGCCTAGAGAAATATTTTTTGCAGTGAACCTGAAAATTACATGATTTGTGGCGCTTTGCTGGTGGAAGGAACTCAAAAAAAAGTTTACATCTGAAAGAACTTCATACTGCTTGAAGTTCAGTCCTCTTTGAAAAGAGGTGGCAACTTTGTTAATAGAACTTGTTGAAAATTTGGAGAAAGTTCTAGATCTACAAATATTACCTTTCAAGAAGACAATTTGTAGTAGTTGCAAAGTTTACAAGTATTCTTCACTCTTGGTTTTCAAGGAATTTTTGTATCAAAACCATATTTGAACATCTGAGGAAAAACTTTGGTTCCCTATTGAGTGATTAGTAATAAAGGAGGGAAATGATAGTAATATCTTGTTTGCATACTTCTGAGTTGTAATTTGCAGCCTATGTATTTTTTTGGAGAAGTATGTTTGCTTTAAATTTTCCCACTAAATAGATCTTATGTGTAAATGTATTTGAATTATGCATTATGGTATTCTAAGATCGTGATGAAAGATAGAAATAGGGCAATGAATGATCAATTGTAGAGTTGATATGTGAAATTTGAAAGAGGCATATCAAAATATTTCAACACATACACCCTAGTATGGTTTTAGATGGAACTATGGTTTGTGATCAGTCCCATCCAGATTTTCAAAGAAGTTTCAACACTAGAAGGTACAAAGTTGTCAATTTTAGTGGCCTTAGTGGTTACCCAAATGACATTTTGGCTAAACTCATAAATAAGCTACCAAGGTTCATTGGTGATAAGTTTGAATCAACAAACAAGCATTTGCAAGAGTTCATTAATGAGATGGATGATTATGAGATTGATCACGAGTATGTGATCATGAGGATGTTTGTTCAGTCCTTGAGAGGAGATGCAAGAGAGTGGTTCTCTTATTTACCAACATCTTCCATTTTATTCATGGGAAGAGTTCAAAACAATGTTCCTAGAGTAGTTTGGTGAAAGGATTAACCCTATTTTGATAAGGAAAAGGTTCATAAACATGGAGAAAGGGAAAGATGAGTTAGTCCCATATTTTAATCTCAAGTTTTCAATGATCATAAGAGAGATACCTGAACATATAAGCCCAAATGATGTTGAATTTTTGGTTGTGTACTTAGGAGCATTTGACAAAAAGATAAGTTATTTGTTGAGGGATAAAGAGCCTACAACCCTACACCAAGCATGTCAAATGGCTTTTGATATTGAGAACAATTTGAGGTTTTCAATGATGAAAGGGCATAAGGTTGTGAGTGTTGGTCATCCTAACACATCTCATGAAAATAGAACTCATGAATCAGATAATAGAAGTACTTGTCAAGGTGGTAATGATGCTCCTTTGATTCCTCTATCATCACAATCTGCACAAACTATGGTGTCTCAAAATGAAGGTAGTAGCTAATTTTTTCAAGAAAATCAGAACATGATACACAAGAATGAAAATAGTGTATGATAAAATGGAGATACATGTTGTGTGATTGAGGATATTGACTATAATCAGCTCACAATCAACACATCTGCATATCCTTGTAGTAGTTATGAAGAGGAATATACATGGTATGATGAACAAATGAATATGCATGAATTTTTTTCTTACAATATCTTGTGTGATGAAAAGTTAGAGGAGATGCAAAAAATCATTCCATGTCAGGTTTTGATTAGTGAAAATAATGCAATTGTTGATGACATCTCCTCACAAATCAATGATCGAGATATTGAAGATAGAATTTCAAGCACTTACCCCAAAGAATCTGAGCATGATATGTGTGGTGATATGTCTTTTTGTGATGAGGATGATGGTGATAGCCAAACTGATTGCTCTTCTGATGATTACCAATGCTCTCATAGGGATGATCCAAAGACACTTTCTTCACCTCAAGAATGCAATGGAATGAATTCTCATGATATCACTTGTCCACAAGTGAATGATCCAATTGCATTTGATGCAAACTTGGAATTTAATTCAGATTTGTCATTAATGGATTATGTTGATTCTGTCAATGATGAAGACTTTGAACACAAACATATGTGTGTTCAATTTGCTGATCATGAGCATAGTGATGGGAATGGTGAAGAAGGTGATGAACTTTTTTATGCTTCTTCTTCTCATGACTGTTTATGTGAAGCAGAGATGGAAGTGTCAGCTCTACATAAGAAGGATGATCAATGTGTAGTGCAGCCATATGACTCAAATGATTATGTGATTGAAGAAGACTTGTCCCATGCTATGACTATTCCTCATGTTGATGGGAAACAGTTTAGTGAGCATTCAAATAATGTGATGTATGCACCTAAGGATTGCATTCATGAAGCTTCAAATGCACTACATAACACAGCTGATAAAGAGATGGAAATAGTTTCAGATGCTTGGCATATCACACCATGTAATGGAACTACTAGTTGTTCTAGGAATGAGATCACAAAGAGGGTCCATCTGCAGTCCTATGGTTCTGATGAATTTAGTAATTTGTTTGAAGATAAGAGTGATAATGAGATAATGTATTCATCATTCAGTGTGCTAGAATTGTGTAATCTTGATTACAATATTACCAAGGTTGAAAGCTTTGTCAATACTGAATTTAGTATCATGGGGCATGTTCATGCACTTTCAGCTCATAAGGTTGGTCATGTTGATTGTTATTATGCTAGTCATACTAGCTTGAATGAAGTAGACTTGGAAATTTTTATATCAGACGAGGATAATGTTAGCATGAAAAATGTGGATGACATGGTTTCATTCTTAGTAGATCAGATTATGCATTATGATGAAAATTTGAGTAATAGGATGCCACCACTATTGGGTAGTATTTATATGGAGCTTGAAGATTTTTCTGACCATGATATCTTAGATTATGTGGATATGCCAAAAATGTCAGATGTATGTACTGAACAATTTGAGAATGAAAATAAAGTTTGAAAATGTGTTTATCTGCTCTTCTAGTGATTGCAGTGATTTTGAGTGCAATGAAAACTTGAAGGATTTGGACCTTCATGCTAAGGAGGTTGAGGCTCTTGTGTCAAAAATAAATATAATAGAAAATCCATTTCTTGATGAGCCTCCATTTTCACTGGAGATGAGGAATGAGGACACTTATTGGTGCAAAGATGACCCACTCTTTGTTGAGAGTTCCAATGATGCATTTCACATATGGTTGGAATGTAGTCTTGAGCAAGAAAAGGAACAATTTGATGAACTCCTTGAGGGAATTTCCTATGACTATTTTACATTTGAAGTAGGTGTTGCAGGTAAGGTTGAATATCATGATGCTGACTACTTGGAGGAGTTTAAACATTTTTAGTTTCCAGTTCAGCTGGAAGGTATTTTCATGGAGCATGACAATGAGTTTGTGAATGATTATACAATGGAGAATAACAGAGATTATATTGGTAGTGGTATGCTTAGAAAAGTTGTGAAGAATGTCAGTGGCAGTGTTTGTAATCAGGCAAATTTTAGTGGTCACATTTTTCTACTTGTAAACATAGATTGAGGGGGATCAACTCTTTCTACAAAATTGTATTTGATAGAGGTAAATGTTGATTCCGATTTTTTATTTGGTGACCCAGGGTCACCAAATGAAGTTGAAAAACAAGGTTAAATGAAGGAGCAGTTTGAGGACACCTGATGGACTTAGCTTTAGGTCTACTCTCCAAAGATCTAGAATCTTGTTATGCCCACAAGGGGCATCCATCCCCAGTCAAAGCCACTGGTGGAACTCTCAAAATTTTCAAATTTGAGATGCCCATTTCAAAATTTTAACTCTACACTTTCAGAAGTGTACCTAAAGAATCATTCTGAGTAACCCACTTTAGAGGCTTATACTTTAAAGCCTATTGATTTTCGTGCAAAAAACATTTGCAGACATATTCAATTGAAATATTTGAATATGCATGTCAGTTTTCAACTTCCCACGATGAGTTTTGTCAGAGTTTTGAAAAGCGAAGCTGAAGGGTTTTGACAATATTATGTTTTTTGTAAACTTTTAGGTTTGCAAAGTTGCTTCCTATTTGGGCTTGCATTTTGCAAACGGATGACTATCAAGACATAAAAAATGTTTTTTTGCATTATCCATACCAAGATGATCTCACATGTCAGTTTTCAGAGCCTCATGGACTCATTTACTACTTTTAACCGATCAAAACCAAATGCAGTTTGTTCAGTTTTGCATCTTCATTCCTGACACCATTTCAAAGAGGCCAACTTCAACCGTCAATATCTTTTGACCGGTGATGATTCAAGAAAATTCCTTTGTACACATTCTCAGTGTACCTAAATGATCTACGATTTCCAGTGTCAATGCGTCAAGAGTTGATTTACTATTTTTGCAAAATGACAATTGGATCAGTTTGAGTTGATTCTGAATAGACTGTTGTTTCAGAAAGTTTGAGTAACCGACTGTTGATTAATATCTAGTTCCTCGGGTTTCCTTTTTCTGATTCATTTGTTGCGCTACACTCTTGGATCGAGTGTCTACATTCTTGCAAGTTTTGATGTCTCCCAAAGGTCATTTGACTAGGTTTCAAAGGCGATTCTAGAGTCAACTTGACCTGTTTTGACCATTTTTCAAATGTGTCAAAAACTGATTCTGATGAAAACCTAGTTCATGTTTTCATTCCAAATACACTTAGAAGTTGTGTCACACCGATTTGGAGATGAAGCTTGTTTGAAAAAGAATTTTTTTTTAGCTAGGCCCACTTCAGGACCCGACATGCCTCACTTAGATCCAAAGATTCATCAAGCATCAAGGAAGTTTTATCAAAGTTTGAGGATAGTGCTATTCACTATGGGACAATGTCACAACACTTTTTAATCTTGCCATCAGCTTTTTGAGCAACTGCTTAATATTTCTCAGGGGATTTTTCTAATTAACATGTAGGGTAAATGCATAAGCATTGTTGGTGCTCACAAGGCTTTTGAAAGATTTTATGAGAGAATTTTTTTATCATGGAATAAAATAATTGTAGCATGTGTTCAATGTGGCCAAAGGGGGTGCCTTAGAGATTCTTCTTTGAACCAGCTAGAAAATAGAAAGTGTTTAAAAAATGGTGGCAACAATATTAAAGAAAATGGCAAAAAGACCATGCACGTGCATTAAAGACAGAAGCAACTATCATGTTGGTCCTATAAGAAGGGACACCACAGTGCCAGTTGCTAAAGGGGTGCTACAAACTAATCATACAACTGAACTCTTACATAGTGCAAGAACAACAAGTGCCATTTGAAGTGGAGGAGCAGCGAAATAGTGCCAAGGAGCCATGGTGATATTGAAAAAGAAAACCTTTATAATAATTTTGTCTTAGGGTCTTTTTAATGTATGGGTGTGTGTCTTAGAGATGGTGAGTGAGCATGATCAGAGAAGAAGTTGTAAAGATGGGCATATCGCTCGATCAGATAGAGATGAAATGCTCTTTAATAGAGAAGAGCATAGAAGAATTCAGGAATATTCTATAGAGTACCGATATCCATGAAAGTTGTAGAGGCCAATGGAATGCCACTAGTGCAGGTGTGCACATAATGCATATGCTGAAAAGGATTTAGAAGCTTTCAAATATAAACAGTGATGTCAAAGTAAACAAGGGAAACTCGCGCTGCATGAGGGAGGCCTATGCCAAGTGAGGAGAATGTCATGATTGTAGGTGCACGACAAATTGGATTTGTTGAAGAGTCTTTAGAGACTTTCAAGAAAATGAAGGGTGTGTGACCTACTAAACAAGAGACACACAGGTAAAAAATGCAAATGGCCAGTGTGAGGCATGTGGCCTACACCACAAGGATACACCAAAACAAACATGTTGAAAGGCCTTAGAAGCTTGCAGACAAATATAAATGGTTTGTATGAAGCAGAGGGTCAATGTAGTAAGGAACTGCCACCATTGTTAGCAAATGCAACTAGTATGAGATTAAGAGATGCCATCATTGCGGCTATTATGCCCAAAATCTATCTGATAAAAAGGCTCTCGAAACTTTCACGCAAATGCATTTGGCATCTGTTCTACTACATTTTACAAATTTAATCGCTATTCTTCACGCATGGTTTATGATGGAGGATCGATGCATAATAGGTTGGATGCCATGATATGCATAAAATGTATTTGTTCAAAGACCTCAAAAGACTTGAGAGCCCATGCCATCAGAGGAGGGATTTAAATAAAATAGAATGCCCCCACTCTTAGGGAATTCATGAATTGCAGCACACAACGGATCTGTTGAAAATTCCTAAGTAAGTTTCGAGTGAATGTAATTGGTGCATCTAGTGATATGTGGAAGAACCTGTAACATCTTTCCAACTATTTTGGTGCCGCCATAGCCAGAGGAAGAGTTTGCAGAACTTGAGCAATGAGTTACAAAAAGATTAGGGCAACAATGAAATAGAGAGGAAGATCAACGGTAGCAAAAACTTGAATAAAATGCAAGTTAATCACATTCATTCCTTGCAATCCTGCAAGAAAAAGGTTCTCACTCATTATTATGTGCGAGATGTACGAGAATACACGACGTTGTGGTGGGCCCAGGTGAGGTCTTATGCACAAGATAAGGGTTTTAAAGGAGCCTGTCATTTTTTAAATTTCATTTGCTTTATCAAAAGAAAAACCTTTCATAATAAATTGGCCTGGTGAGATTTTAAAAAGCCTAAAGGTAACGGATGAAATATTTTAAATATTTCAAAAACTCAAGATAAAGGGAAGATATGAAGGGTGGGTCCCGTAAAGTGTGAAGGAGAGATACTCGAAGCTAGAATATTGCCCAAGTATGCGAGAGGTGATTTTTTAAATGCAAAAGGTAAAGGTAAAATGTGAGGTGAATTTTAAAAGATGCCTTTAGCTAATCTTTTAAATGAAGTATGTGAAATACGTTGTGGCACGTGAAATATGGGTAAATATTTTATTCATCTAAGCACAATATGTTTAAATGTTTGCACGTAATATTCTTTTGTTGGAGAATAGTGCAATGTAAAAGGGGGAGACGTGGGTAATGTATTTTTCCAGTGAGAGGTAAATGGGGAAAATATTTTAAATGTGCTTGGAAGAGTGGGAGTAAAATCAGTGTTTCTATTGGAGGAGTGAATTTTTTATTCACTTTATGGGTGAAGTATTTTAATGCACATGGAATTATTTTAAAATGTGAATAAAGGCATGGATAGAGTGAATATTTTATGACTGGGCATTAAAATACAAATATGTGGCTGCGAGATATTTTAATAAGAGATAAGTTAATTGAATTTTATATTCATTTTATATTTGGGAACATGTGGGTACTGTATAAAGTGAATTTATTCACTTTATAAGCAAATGTGTTTATTGGGAGAAATATAATGTGCAACATTATAAAATGAATAGAAATCAAAGGCAGTGTGAAATGCTTTCATAGGAAAACAGAAATGATTTCTACTTCAAGGGAAAATGGAGTGATTTCTCCACATGGGTAAAATTGTATTTGCTGGGCAAAGAGCTGAAACAAAATTTTCATGGAAGAGGCATTTTTTAGCAGCTAGGTGAATGATGAGATTCTCCACATGGGTAGATTTTGTATTCCAAAGCAATGATGAGCAAAAGCAATTTTGAGGGAATAAGTTTGTTGTTGCAAAGGAAGTTAGATGAGAGATAATTTTTAGTTGGTTGATCAACGGGAATGGAGCTTCCAGATGTCATTTCCAGATCAATTTTAGGGCTTCTCATGTTTTCTTCTCTTCTTCTATATCTTCTTTTCTCTTCTCATTTGTAAGGGGTTCAAATTTCTGAAAGCTCTACAAGTTAGGCAGAAGCTATGGGTAGATAGTAAAGCTAGGGGGAAATATGACTGTTAGTCATTTAATCTAAAAGTGTGTGTTCTAAATTATTCTATTATGTTTATTTTAGCTGATAATTGTCTCCATGGTTGAACTATAATGCTATTTTGGATTCAATAATAAAATTGTCTGAGTCTGTTCATGCACATTTGCTTCATTTGAGTTACATATATTGTTGCCTTATGTTCTATGAATGATGTAAATATTTAATAAAGCCCAAGCTTCATTTATCATTGCCTATTGTTAAGGGATAGTGTAATTGCTTTAAAAAATGTGACATGAGTGTTATCTTTCAGGTGGATTTATAAGAAAAATTATCAGAGAAAGCTTCAATGGTCTGGTTGTCATAATGTGATAACATTTGCAAGACCTTCAGAGCATGTTCAACACTGAAAGATGAATGCTAGTTATATAAATCCATAGCCCATTTTTATGGCACTGGTCCATTATCGTGTTTCTGTTGTTTTTAGTTTGGTCCCAACTCTTTAAATCAAAAACTATTTCAAATTTGTTTTGTTGAGTTATGTTTGTCATGTTCTCCATGGTGGTTAGTGAAATTCACTCAAGGTGTTATCCAATTTTGAGTGATATTTTAGGTTCCTCGGCAATTCTATGAGAGCATTATTTGTTAATCAATATCCTATTACTTGTGTTTCCATATTTTTAGATGTTGCTAAAGGTTCACCCCCCTAGGTCTTACAGAGCCTGAAGTGCAGGGGAAATGTATATCAATTCCATTTCCTATCAGTTGGCCACTAGCATTTGTGGTTCTTGAATATAGAGGTTGGCTACCTCTTAGAGATTTTCAAAGCCTAGCTAGAAAATTAAAACACCAACATAGTGTACTCCATGATAGTCCTTTTTTTCTGTAGTAGGAGATCTACATCATCCTTATCTTGGGCTAGCACAATCTGTAGCCAATCTATTGATCTCATTCCATCCCCTGCAGTTGACAATATTTCCTTGATGGAACCATCTCCCTTGGTCTACACTCCCTACAACCAACCAACTATAGCATGTGTGGTGCCCTTCATCTTTTCAAGATCTGATATTGTTCCCTGAGGTAAAAAACCTACATCAAAGGAGGAAGAACTGATGGACTGCAAGGGTTTCATCAACTCCTGCAAGTACCTCTTTAGTCTCTCATTTTCCTTCTCCAACTCATGGTTAGTCTACACCTTCGTCCTCAATCTTCCAATGATTACAGTGCTGGATCCTTCATACTTCTAAATGTGGTGTTCCATGGAGGCATGCCCTAAATTGATGGTTTGCACATGATAATCTTTTGCAGTCACCCCATCTCTATCCTTATTAGGAGCAAGACAATTCTGGAAATGAATCTAGCTTTCTTCTTTGTCTTTCCTTTTCCAATGTTAGCTAGTAGGTCATCCCAATTGGGAAGAGTGTCTTCCACTATAATCAGTTTTCTCTTTAGCTCTTTATCCAACCAACTTGGAACAGTGGATTTTGACTGCACCCTATCTTGCCTATCATATTCCTATTGAACACTGGGTGCATCCTTTTCAATACTTTTCTCATTAGGGATCTCCCTAGCTAAATCCTCCTTTTCTTTACATTGCTACTCCCCTTCATCTTGTACTAGTGAGGGAATCTTGGATGGTATCTCCTCCTTTTAAGGGGATTTATCTTCATGTACCTCTACAGGTGAATTGGCATAAGCCACCAAAGGAGACTATATTACTTTATCAATTTTTTCTTCAGTATTGTAGAGATCACCCTCCTGGAATTCTTCCTCTCCTAGGTCTTTAAGATCTTTAACATCCTTTGGTCCTTTTGGCACACTTCCAGTCTCTTGAGAAAGGGGAATGTTCATGTTCAGTAATAGGAGTAGTCACAAGAACACTTCCTTTTAGTGCAACATCCTTTGGGGAAGGATTCCTTCAACTCCTCATATAAACTTGTGCCTTCTCCCCTAAACTCTCTACCTCCACCATAGGGGGCTCAACTTCCTTATTTGTCCTGGAAGTTTCCTTTTCCTTTTGTAACAATTTCACAAGTCTCCTTTTCTTAGGTAAAGGAACAGTGGCATCCACCTCTTCTTTTTTTCCTTCATCTTTCTTAGCCCCTTTCCTCGTTGAGACATGCCTTCTCTTCTTGGCAATGGGCTTTCTTTGTTTCCCTTCTACTACCTCTTTTGTATGAACATCTTTAATCTTTATTTTGAAAGGAGATCCCACCTTGGCTTTACCTTTGGGATCCTACTCATGGGACTCCTCAGAAGTGGAATGGGACTCCAAGTCTCCCATTAAGTCATAGGTACACTTTACACCTTCGCCCTACAATTCTAACATCTTAAGCCATAACTTGGTGTACTTAATTACTAGAGTCATAATCTGCTCCAATTCTATCTTTTCCTCCTCCAGCCAGTCAACCTCTCCAACTGTCTTGTCCTTCATAGCCTCAAAGATATGGCCTTGAATCAGATTCCCATCCTCTTCAACTTGATCAGGAATTTCCTTTATGTTATACAACCGCACTAAGTTCACTAGCAAACCAGAACTTCTTCTTTCTAACTTCAAACTCATCACCAAGGTTAGCCCAATAGTCCTCTATGTTATCCTTGTGACTATACTCTCTAATAGCCTTCTTTTGTGCCTCACCAGTTATATCAAACCTAGCCCTTTTGGAATGGAAGGAGAGACCAAGAGTTCTCATCTCTTCTTCAGAAGCATGAGATGACTAGATAGAAGGGCATACCTCATTAGTTCCTATCTTTAGTGGGAAGTCATTACCAAATCCTGTCTTATGTTTCTCCCCCTTCACAATCACATTAAAGTCACATATTTTCCTTGTCCTCCAAAAATATAACATGGTCTATTGGGTATCTTGAAATTCTATAGGGAGCCCTCTGGTACCCATCAATTCTTATGTAGGAAAAGGTAGGGAAATGAAAGAACCAAGCTCCAAACCTTTTGATCAATTCCTTAGCCTTGTATGAAATTCAAACATGCTCAACACCCTGCAGTAACCTAGTGATGTACATGGTGAATGCATCATTCACCCTCCTATAGCTTCCTCCACCCAAGTGTAGTTGTGGATACACTTCATAGATTACATCTTTCCCAAACACACCTCTGGTGCTCAGTCCCTTGTATGGGTGAAACCTTGCAAGTGCGTGCACCAGATAGGAAGTCATAGTGAAGTTCTTTGTCTACAGGACATTGCACATTTTCTCATGTATTATTGCACTTATAATGCCTACCCAGTGGTAATCTATACCTTGCTCCATCTTAGCAATAACATTAAACATCCAACTCTCAAATACCCCTTCACTTTTCAATCCTACCACCCTACTGAAGAGTGTAATAGCATCATAATACTCTCTCCTAAATTTGAGTCTAACCAACTACTTAGGAAGCTTGGAGAAGTGAGACTTGGGCTTATTTAACCAAGAGTTAATAACCTATTGGGACTTGAAAACATTCTCCTCATAATACTTCCTGGCCAAATCCATATCAAAAGCCACAATATGGGACCGATCAGGCATGTCAAAGGTCCGAGCTATGGATACAAGGTCGAAGTTGGCTACAATCCTTCCTTGAGGACCAATTACCCTTTGTGTACCCCTATCATAATGCCTTGCACACTCAAGCACCAACTCATAACACTGGACCGTAGAAGGAAATCTAGCCACATGTGCCAACCCAGACTCCAATGTCCTTTTGGCTAACAAAGGGAGGTTCTATGCTATCATCCCTACCTTGAACTCTTCATAGTCCCACATTCCAACATTTGTATCAGTGATCCCAAACTAGATGGAAGTCAGCTTGCTATCTAGGATTCTACTCTTGATATACATCTTAACTCTCTTTGCCTTGGAGATAGCTAAACCTTCGGCACTTGGATCCATCACTTTCCCTTTGCATTGCCCAGCAACAACTTGTCCTGATCCTTCCAGCAAACAATAAATACACAGAAGTAAGATCCATGATAAGCAAAGCGCCCAAAATCCATCTCAAAGTTTGGGTTTTAACCCCCCTCGCGGAATCTAGACTGGAGAGGAATTTCAGGGAAATCCAGACCAAGCAGAATCTAGTGAAACAGGCATACAAATATCCGCATAATCATTTAACCAATCAATTTAACCAGGGAATCATTTGATACACCCTACCATAAGTTCATGTAATCATCAAATGCATAATCACCAATAAAATCCTCATGCAACCACCAAATTATTCATTCTAAACAAAACCTCATAAAAATTGGCCTTAGACAGAAATCCTTGAGAATAGCAACAATTTCAATATTCTGGGAAAATGAAGGAGGTGCAAAACATTCAGGAAAATCCTGAGGGTACGGATTTTAGCGAAGTCAATGCAACTTTACCACTCAAGCCCAATTTTTGGAAAATGACCAAGTAATGGACAAACTGGGGAAATCTGGAGGCAATGGAAATCCACGAGACAGGACAAACTGGGGAAATCTGGAGGCAATGGAAATCCACGAGACAGGTAGAAACCCAGATTAAAGTACATTGCAAAAAATAAAGAGAAACGGGAAAATCAGGGAATTCCGACAGATAGGGAATTCTGTGAAGACACTGAAAGCTCAAATACCTACATTTTCTCTCGATGTCACTCAAATTGATCGAATGATCATAAATTTGAGGACCTAGAGCTTGACACCAGCTTGACCTAGACCTCCAATGGATCATCTTTGAATTCAAAACCTACCTTACAATAAAATGAGAGAGATTGGCCATGCCCTAGGTCGAAACCCCCAAACTCCCGACATGAATGCATACAATAGACTCAATTTCAACTTGCTTGCCTGCAAGGATAGAAAGTTCATGGAAAATACAAGTAGGCTACTTGAGATAAAATCGAAAGATAAGCTCAAAAAAATCACATAAAAGAGGCACTCGAACAAAATGGGAAATCCCCCCAGCTTCGAAATATAAAACTCCAGACTGGCAGGACGTGAACCTCCAAAATGCCTAGGAATTATGTACATTTGATAGGAAAATGAAAAAAAATGTGAATAGAATGAGGGCGCACCAAGTAAAGAAATCCATCAAAAGAGAGACAACATTTGTGTACATACCATGGGGATAGAGAAATCAAAACAAAGGAAGCTGGCAAGAAACCCTAAAGCTTGAACATAATGCAAATAGAGTTCAGGAAATCCAATTGCAACAATCAAATCCACTCCCAAACACACAATCTAGCAACAAAACCTCAAGTTCAATCACTCCAAACAAAATAGAAAGCAAATGATGAAACTTAAAATGGCACAAAAATTCCCAAAAAATTGATTTAGCACTACCCCAAAAGAAGGTACAATCCAGCATTAATGCCATCGACAAGATAGATTAAACCAAACCCAAGAATCCAATAAAGCAACAGACCCTAGAGAAATCTAGCCATAACGGATTTCCGTATATAACCAAAATCCCCAAACTTCAATGAAAAGCAGCCACCATCAAGCTCTGAAAGAAAATCGGGAAAGTTCGGTCAAGGTGGATTTTCCTGAAAATAGTGAAAAACTTGGAATGAACCCAGAACTTAAGGTTTTCAATATAAATCATAAATGGACTACCCCAATAGGTAAGATGAACATCAAAGTGCATGCACATGAAAGAAAAACCCCAAAATAGAAAGGCCAAGACACCAAAAGCGAAAACCAAAAGAGAAAAAAAGAGGGTCCCTACTTTTAGTGGGGCGTGTGTGCAAAAATTGCACAACAATGACCTAAGTACTACTTCGATGATCTTTATATAGCAAGTTAATACAAGAATTGAGGTATAATTGAACCAAGATGACTTGAGTATTGCCTGCATAAATAGACAAAATTTAACCATTTTCCTATGCAAATTCTGAAATGTCATCAATGATACATTGTAGAGCATGTCCCATGAAAAAATTGCACAATACTAGTGATTAGCTTACAAACGGCAACCAAAGAAAAATTATACTCCTTCCTTGTGATTCTAGTTCAGTACATCATTGAACCACTCTAGAGATATGATGTCATCAAATGTCAAAAACAATAATTCAACTTATGCTTTAAGTTTTGTCATTCATTTTATTCAGATTAAGATCATCCAATTTGTTTTAGTTTTTTGTCAAACAGTCGTTTAGACCTAGTTTTGAATGGATAATTTGTTGTTTTCTGATATTCCAATACTTAACACATGTTGTCATTTGTCTGCCAAAAAGTCCTAAGAAGTGAATTTCCCCAATGATCCTACACTCTGACTCCTGATTAGACACAAACTACCACTAAGGATAATATTAATCATCAAGCCATGATGAAATCCTTATCGTTTCAAGGAAATGTTGGGACGCATGATGTAGATGTGATGGCTAGGAATCTATGTGATGTCGATGAAAGATGGATATGCAAAATGTATCCTAATAGATGAGAGATCCAACCAAATAAAAAATAGTTCATGTTTGCTAGGTTTTCACCATTTGTTTTTATTGCACTTTTTCCGATTTTTTTTAATATTTTTGTTGTTACCAAAATGCTTGTTTCCCTGGTTTTCATCAAGGAAATGATTTTTTCTATTTTTGATTTTTTTGTACTTTTGCTATGTCAAAAGATGCCTATTTTCCAGGTTTTTACCTTAATGACACATTTTTCTAGTTTTTATGAATTTTTTTTATGACTCTTTATATTGTTTTTGATATTTTTCTAGGACTTTTTATATGGTTTTTGATTTTTTCAAGCATAAAACTTCTTCAGGTGGATGTTGTTGGTCGGATCTTAAAATAGATCCCCTTCTAATGTTGACAATTGATATGCCCCCAATCCATATGCTATAATGATAACGAATGAGCCCAACCAATTAGGCTCGAACTTGCCTTTCTTTTCCCGATCCTGCTAATTACGAGGGTTTTCTTTGAGAACTAAGTCACCCACTTGAAAAGCTCATGGTTTGACTCTATGATTATAGCTGTGGGACATAACTTGTTGATATCCCTTTAGATGATTAGTTGCATTTCGATGTCATTCATCAAGCAGTTCCAACTCTTGCAATCTTGATACTTTGTAATCCTCATCTTTTATTAGCCCCTTTAGTGATACTCAAAGTGAGGGAATCTCAACTTCTAATGGAAAAATAGCTTCTGCTCCATAAACCAAAGCATATGGGGTAGCACCTATTGGTGTGTGAATACTTGTTCTATATGCCAACAATGTTGGATTTAATTGGACATGCCAATCATGACCTACATCATTTACTGTTTTCTTCAAAATATTTAGAATTGTTTTGTTTGAAGCCTCTGCTTAGCCATTTCCCTATGGATAATAAGGCATAGAGAACTTATGTCGGATGTGCAATATTTCATAGAGTTCATCAACATCTTAATTTTTAAAAGGTCTTCCATTATCTGTAATAATGGAGTTGGGAATGCCATACCGACATATGATATAGTTCAAAATGAATGATGAAATTTTTTTTCTAGTAACAATTGTTAGGGGAACAACTTCAATCCATTTAGTAAATAACTCAGTGGCCGTGATAATGAACTTGTTTCCATTTGATGATGATGGATGTATCTTGCCAACCAGATCCATCCCCACTGAGCAAAAGGCCATGTTTTGGTAAAGGGTTGCAATTCTTGAGTAGGATCATGAATGAGATTCCCATGAATTTGAAATTTTAAACATTTTTTTACAAAGATGAATGATTCTTTTTCCATGGTCAGCCAATAGTAACCCATTCTAACAAGTTTCTTTGCTAAGGTTAGTCCACTTGAATGTATCCCACAAATACCGCCATGTACCTCTTGTAAGGCCTTTTCGATTCATCACATTCAAGACATCAAAGGAGGGTACCATCAAGACCACGTTGGTAAAAAATGTCGGAAATTAAGGTGTAACAAGAAGA
Source organism: Sequoiadendron giganteum (assembly GCA_007115665.2). Taxonomy (NCBI): domain Eukaryota; kingdom Viridiplantae; phylum Streptophyta; class Pinopsida; order Cupressales; family Cupressaceae; genus Sequoiadendron; species Sequoiadendron giganteum. Next base: position 145,539,261 of record CM021110.1, on the reverse strand, counting down.
TTGGTGTATGAAATTCCTTTTCTGATTTCTAGAAGAATCTAGGGGAAAAGTGGTATCTTTTAGATAAGCATAGATTTGGCCATACAAGGGAAAATCAAAAGTGGTTAGGTGACAAATGATTTGGGTTTCTTGATTATCATAGGCAGGAGAAAACAATTGTTCCACTAGGAAATTGTACCATGCTTGGTTCTCTGACAATTGGACCAGTGATGCAATTGTAGCCATGGCATCCGCAACTTTATTATTAGTACACATAATCTGTGTGAACTTGATATCAAAAAAGTATTTCTTGAAATCATCCACCATTTTCTTGTAAGGCATTAAATTTTTATCCTTAGTTTGATATTCATCATTTATTTTATTTATGACAAGTTGTGAATCACCAAAAACTTGTAGTTCTGTGATTTTCCAGTTTAATGCAATTCTCATTCCAATTAAAAGTGCCTCATACTCAGCTATGTTATTTGTGCAAGGAAAATTTAGCCGATAAGATTTTGGAATTGTATGTCCTTGAGGTGTGATGGAAAGGATTCCTGCCCCTAAACCATGTTGAGTGTAGGAGCCATCAAAATAGAGTGCCCATGACTGCTTAATGGTTGTTGTGAATACATCAGTGTTAGGAAAATCAATATGTATTGGATGTTCTACTTGCATCGGTGCTTCTGCCAATTGATCTACTATTATCTATCATTTTATAGCCTTTTGATCCACATAATGAATGTCAAACTCACTCAGGATCATGACCCATTTAGCCAATCTACCAGTTAAGGTTTCCTTAATTAGAAGATATTTTAGTGGGTCAATCTTAGCCACAAGCTTTATTGTATGAGTTAGCATATAGTGTCATTACTTTTGAGAAGTGAACACTACTACTAAGAAATATTTTTCAATGAAGGTGTAATTTAGTTCATGGCTTGTCAAAGTTCGACTGATGTAATATATCGCTCGCTCCTTTCTTGTTTTGTCTTCCTATGCCAATAATGCTCCCAAGGACACTTCCGTGGTAGAAATATACAATATGAGTGGTTCACCTTACACTAGTGGAATCAACACTGGTGGACTCATTAGATAATGCTTTATTTGATCAAATGTTGCTTCACATCTGTCTTCCCATTTAAATGGAACATTCTTATGTAAGAGATGAGTGAATGGTAAACTCTTATCTACCAGTTGCGCAATGAATCTCCTAATGGATTGCAATCATCCCTACAATGAGCGTAATTGACTAATGTTCCTTGGTGGTGGCATATCGAGGATTGCTTTTACCTTAGTTGGATCCACTTCAATTCCCTTTTTTGACACAATATATCCTAGAAGCTTTCTAGATTTCACCCCAAAGACACATTTCTTCGGATTAAGTCTCACTTTGAATTTTTCCATCCTGTCAAATTTTTTAGATAAGATATCTAAATGTTCTTCTCTTGTATGTGATTTCACTAAAATATCATTGAAATAATCCTCCATGAATGTGTGCATCATGTCATGAAAAATGGTAGTCATTTCCCGTTGATAAGTAGCTCCTACATTCTTGAGTCCAAATGGCATTACATTCCAACAATATGTACCCCAAGGAAATTTGAACGTTGTTTTATCCTAATCTTCAGGTGCAATATTTATCTAGTTGTATCTCGAAAATCCATCCATTAGTGAATGCATAGCATGTCTTGCAGTCAAATCCAGAATCATATCTATGTTTAGCAGAGGGAAATTGTCTTTAGGGCATGCCTTATTTAAATCCCTAAAATCTGTGCAAATTTTGATTCTTCCATCTAGCTTTGATATAGGCACAATATTATAGATCCATTCCTCATAGTCTATAGACCGAATGAATCCGACATCTAACAACTTCTTTAACTCCTCCTTGACCAATAATGCAACATGTGGATGCATTTTTATGAGTTTTTGCTTCACAGGTTTTGCCCTCGGTATGATAGATAAATGATGCATGATGAGATCTAGATCCAATCCAAGCATATCTGCATAGTACCATGCAAAATTGATTTGATTGTTCTTGAGAAATTCTATGAATCCAGGGATTTCCTCTTCTGCTAGTGATGCAACAAGTTGCAATATTTTGGGTTATTCCACAGTACCTAAATTGATCGCCAATGTTTGTTATATTAAAATAGAAGACCTTTCCTAATAATGCTTAGGGAGAGTGTCAAGTTTCCCATCTTCCAGTGCCTTTGAAAGGTTTTCATTGTTAGATACACTTTTTATTTTTCTCTTTTCATGATCTAATATTGCCTTTGTTAGGTTTTCACCATTAGATCTTTCTTTTATGTTATTAATTTTATAGCTGAGAAACTTGGCACTTTCCTGTCTAAAAGTTTGATCTTGTGATTCCTTGGTGGAAATTGTTTCCGGTTTGGATGAACAAAGAAAATTTATTATGGTTTCATCATCGGGAAAAGTTGGGATATCAATTGGTGCAATTTATTCCTAATCAATGAGTTTGGGATGGATCATTAGGCTGGGTAAGGTCACTAGTCGTTAGGGTCATGATTCTATCATCACCTTCGTTATGGGAAATATCTATGATGGTATCCTCTTGTTGATGATCTATCTCACTTTGAATCAAATCGTCCTCACTTGAGTCATGATCGCTTAGTAGAACGTAATCAAGCGGAGGCCTTGAGCTTTCCCCTTGTATAAATGTAGGTGTGAATTTTTGTACGAAATCCGCCTATTTATCTTTCTATAATTTATTTTCAAATATGGTGTCCCATTCATATTCATTGGAGTCAGTGTCAAAATTGTCTTCTTGAATTCTAAGAATTGTTTCAGCTAACTCCTCATTGGATGTTCTTTGTACTACTTCTTCCTTTGTATCCTCATTGGATGTTCTTTGTGCTATTTCTTTCTTTGTATCCTCACCATATCCTAACCTAGTTTTATCCTTTGGGTGCATTTTCTTTAGTCAGATAGGTTCAACAATACCCTCCTTTCTTTTTCCTATAGGGCCATTCCCTTCATAACCCATTTGCTGCATTATTGTATAACCTTTTCCATATTGCTTTGTGGGTAACTTGACATGTTGTATTGATTCCTCTTCATCTTTATAGATCCAATCAAGGATAGCTCTATCTTCCATTTCATTTTATTTGATAAATCTTCCATCAAACTTGGTGATGGGAACTAAAGATTGTGTGCCTAAGGCTAAAGCTATTGTAGCATGTTGTATGGATGTTGATGGTTGACCATGGGATCTTGGAGACATGGGTAGATTAGAGAGACATAAGGAATATTCTCCCACCCCATTATCTTTAAATTTTAGCTTGGTGCAAAAATTACTTATCATTTCTCTTGCTTGCTCATTGTGTTTAGAGTTATAAATGGCCAAAGCCTCTCTATTATGTGGGACAAATGTGTCCTGGGTTGCTCTAAGGTTAGAACAAGTCTGACTGCTAATGTGATCAACTAGTATTGTTACTTCTTGTCCATCATATGGAAACTTCAAGAATTGATGATAAGTGGATGGAACTACTTGCATCTCATGGATCCATGGGTGACCCAAGAGTATGTTATAAGATAGATACCGATCTAAAACCTGAAAAAAAGGTATTCTTCACAATAGGTCCCACTCTGATTGGTAGCATGATGAGGCCTTTGGAATCTCTTTCCTCATCATCGTATGCTTTGATTATAATTTTCCTTCGTGGATCTATAGATTCTTCTAAATATCCCAAAGCAAGGACCAATTTCAAAGTACAAATGTTTAATCTGGCTCCCCCATCTATTAGGACATGTCTAATTTGGGCTTTATGAACCATGACCTCTAAATAAAATGATGAATTATGGGGATGGGTCATGGATGAGTCATCATTATAAGTAAAGGATAAACATGTGGGTGAGGACAAGTGTCCCACCATGGCTTGAAATTTTTTGATATCCAAATCAGGAGACACAATTGTGTCGATGAGCACCTTTTCTAGAATGTCCTTATGTGCAGGTGATATTTTTAGGAGCTCCAAGATAGAAATTTGGGCCAATGTTTTCCGTAGTTGATCGACCAGATTGTATTAAATTGGAGGGGGAATTTCTACCTTAGATGAACTTCCTTTTACAATGATTTTGGCCTGTCCCCTTGTCGTAGCGTTGACCTCTCGATATTCTTGCTTTCCTTTGATTCTAATAGCATTGATTTTCTAATCGTCAGTATAAATATGATTGATAATGGTGTCATAGACATGATTCACATTCTTTCCTTTGTCACCCAAAGATTCCCCTTTTTGATAATTGGGGAGAGGATCCTTGAATTCCTCTTGATCATCATTGGCATTATCTCCCTCAACCATTATGGTACGGTTATCAATCAAATCCTGAATGAGATTCTTTAACCCTTGGCAATTATTTGTCTTGTGACCTTTACACCTATGATATTCGCAAAAGTGTGAGTCATTCCATGATGATGGTTTAACTTGAGGCTCATAATCTCTTTGTGGTGGCAATGTAATAGCATTTTGATTCAACAATTCTTTAAGAATGGATTCTAAAGACTGGCCCAAGCGAGTAAAACTTCATTGATTTGAGAAAAATTGAGATCTAGGCGCGTTTGAATTTTGATTATTGCCAAGATTATTACTATGATTATTGGTCACATTTCCTTGGTTACTAGAATTTACAGCATTATTGCTATGTTGAACCCTTGATACATTAAGAATGGTAGGCTTCACATTCGCGTTGTTAACATCTACCACCCCATCATTTACAACATTTTTATTTCAAGTTCAAAATTGTGATTTGTCATTGTTGTTGCTATTATTGTTGTTGTTTTTGTTGTGCAAATTTGGAATTTATTTATCAAGCTTTAAAACTCCAAACTTAACCAAGGAACCTTTAATGGTAATTGCATTTTCAATCAAATTTTCAAACGATTGAGGATAATGGAGGTTTAACCTATAACTCATCTCTTGATTCAGACTATCAATAAAGATCTCCATCTTTTCCTTTTCAAGAATAGGATGGGAATATCTTACAAACAACCTTCTCCACCTTTGTAAGAATGTGGTGAAGGATTCCCCAATCTTTTGTTTTAATCTACATAAATCAAGCATGGTTATCTGGTGTTGTATATTGTAGGAGTATTGTAATATGAACTTATTTATTAACTCCTCAAATGTTTTGATGGGGGTAGTGATCTTGGAAAGCCACTCCATGGATTGTCCACCCAAAATTCATGGAAACAATTGCATTAGATATGTATCTTCATGAGCGGACTCTAAGCTCATGTTTCTGAAATCCCTCACATGATCAATGGGATCTGTTTTCCCATTATACTAATCAAACTTTGGGATTTCACAATGTTTTGGAAAAGGAATCATTTGAAGACTCCTGTCAAATGGATATGGGTAGATTTCATCCAAAACGTACTTCTTTGTTGTACCCTCTTGAATTTCCTTTATTTTCCCTTGTAAGGCTCTTATCTATTGAGTAAGAGCACTAAAATCATTAAGAGGGGCTTTAGGATTTTCTCTAATCCCTTCATGTTGAAATCAGTAGGTAACTTAGCTCCTTGATTAGATAATGAAAGGTAATATATTTCCTTGTTTTGTTCCAAAATTCTCTCCATGAGAGTATGGAATTGAGGATCTTGTTCTGCTTCTTGAAGTTTTTCTTCTATTATCTCATTAGTATTAAAATTATCCTCAGTGCGAAGTCAGTGAAAAATATTTTCTTCCCTATCACTATTATTGCTTTTATCACCCATGTTTCTTAACGTACTTTCCCTTTCATCTCCTTTTATGTGCTTTCAAGATCTTGTGACAACAGGCATAATCTTTTGCCAAATTTTCAACTAACTTTGATCAAAAGAATGAAATAGTGCAATTTTACAAAGCACAAATACACTAAAACAGAGCATGAATGTGCTGAAACAAAGCACAAATACGTTAAAACAAGGCATAAATGCATTGAAACAGAGCACAGATGCGCTAAAACAAAGCATAAATGCACCGAAATAGAGCATAGATACTCTAAAACAGACCAGGGATGCACTAAAATATCCAATTACTACATTGAGATAGACATGTTTTGATAGTTTGACGTTTCTGGATGATCTTTATCTGATTTAAATTTTGAAGAACACGACATATAGTAGAAAACAGTTGTTTTGCAAATCCTAAAATCTAAACAAAGAGTGTATGTTCTTGAGATTTTCACGGGTATTGAACAAAATAAGCTCTTTACATAGACTCACTCTTAGTTGTCAAAAGGTCATCATAGTAACCACAACCCACATCTTAAATTTGTGCTGACTCACAGCCGTGTCAACCCCTAGAGGGCACCCGTGTTTTTGTCTTCTCCAGATGCATACTCAAGGTTAGATTTCTTGATCCCTTGAGCAAACAATCTATGGAAATTATATGGTGTGTGTCTTGGGGGAAGATAATTCCCTCCCCTTGCACTGTGATTAAAATGATGTTTGGATACTGATACGGTTGGATTTCTACACTATGGTTCATAGTAAAGGTATCCATTTAGCATGGCAATAGATAAACTCCCTCAAGAGACCTCCTAATCTTTAGAACAAATATTTTGGGGATGGTTATCTTTCTCACTTCCGTTGAATATGGGTTTCCCCAAAATTCACTTTTGAATAGAGTGGGTTGGAAAACCTGGCTTTGGTTGTTCCCACTTAGGTCATTCTCATAGGGTGAGTACTTTTTCCCACTATGACAGGCCTTCTACAAGATGTAATAATGCATGAAAAAAAATGAAAAAAGGTAAGTTTGGTGTTTTGGTCACCCAATAAAGGGGAGAGCATAAACCTATTACCCAACAATCACAACAAACAAATGGTTCTATTTTAAATCCAAATGAAAATTTTCTACACTAAGTGAAGATGTTGCTTCACAACAAACATTGGATTCATTTTAACAAAGCAAAAATAATGTTTGGTGACTATCCTAGGATTGGTTAATTCCAGATTTAAGTGACTAGCTTAGGATTGCTTCATTTTACTTTAAAACTGAAATGGAAAATCTTTGTTCGAGAATGGCGTTAGAATCAAGAGTTTTCTTTTTACACCCCTTGTATGTGCTAAAACAACTAGAAAATGCGCTAAAAAAATTGGAAAATGAGCTAAAACAGGCCGTCAATGCGCTAAAATAGTCGTCGTATGCGCCAAAACAGAGCTCGTATGAGCCAAAACAGAGCTCATATGCACCAAAACAGAGCTCGTATGCACTAATCTATGGCTCGTATGCACTAAACCAAAGCTTCAGTCTGTCACCTATCAGAAAATCTGCAGTAAAAATATAAAAAACAGGGAAAGGCCCCACGATGGGCACCAAAAATGTGTGTGAGAATATATGGACTAACTAATAAGTTAAACTAACACACCAATGAAACATTAGATCAAAAGAAACTAATTAAAAGTAAAACAAACTCTAACAGAAGCTCCTTCAAATGCATTCCATTATCCTCTATTTCCAAGGACCTATTGTAAGTTGATGGCTCTCAGTTGGTGTATGCAATAGCTTTGGCAGAATGACAACTTAGAGAATGAGTTTATGCAACATGCATGTCCATTGCTAAATGATTGAAAATATGAGGATGAAAACTAAAATGTTATGAAACTTGAGATGCTTATGCTAAAATTTTGATTCAAATGCAACTCTAGTAACTGTGCTAAATTCACAAAATCTAGGATCCTTTTCAACTTACAAGAGGGTTGTATTTATAGATTTTTAGAGGCAAGAATCTAGTTGGAAAAGATCAACAGTTGAATTCAAACCTATCAAGATGAACGGTGAGAGATTGAGAAGTTGAGAGAATAATGGGAGATGTTTCCTCCTACACAATCTTCTCCATTCAAAAATGAAGGAAAGTTGTCATTTGTGCACTTCATTTATGAGAAGTTAGTTTGTAGTTGAAGATAAATCCTTAATTAAATAAATAAATTTATTTAATTACATGTGACAATGAATTTAGAAGTTTCCATAATTAAATAATTAATATTTAATTATGTGTGAGAGATGATAAAAGGAAAGTAATTAAATATTTAAAATATTTAATTAAGTGTGGAGTAAAGAATTAGGAAGTGTTTAATTAAATATTTGAAATATTTAATTAAAAGTGGAAAAGGAATTTAGAGGAATATTCCATTATTTGAAAATTCAAACTTAGAATCATGATAATTAATATAAATAAATTATGGAATTTATTTAATTTAATTAAGAAGAAGATGGTAATAATTAAATAAAATTATTTATTTAATTAATCTAGAAGAATTAGAAAAGTGAACAATATAAATAAATAATTCAATTTATTTATATGTAGATGACTTTAGAAGATTATTAATTAAATATCTCATATTTAATTAAATAACAGGTTTGTAGAAGTTGTGAAATCCAACTTCACAGACCCCAAAGATCACCTGCATGCAAATAACCTATCACAGAAGAATACATTCGAGACAAAAAAGAAAGGATGCTCTGAAAGCTAAAAAATGTATTAATCAAAGAGAGAGTAAATAAAATACAATGATCAATCCTTATGAAAGGAGATTGTGCAACCCTAAAAGAAACCCTAATAGGTAGACATTTAATAATTCATATATTATTAAATGTCACAATATGCAAACTAAAGTGAAATATTAAGAGAAGAATAAAGGTAACTTAATTTACATAATTAATTTAAAACCTTTCCTCTAACACCCCTCCCCCCCCCCCCTTAAGATGAGCAAGAGTGCAGCTACAAACATGTGCAAGAAAGAAAAGGTAACTACAATGCATAAAATTAAACATGGGTCCCGACAACTAGGCTTAATCAGGTACCCATTTACAAAAGCAATGCAAACTAAACTAAATGGGGTAAACGAGAAAACCCAGTGGGAACAAAAATCCTCCCCAAAATAGGATGCAAAGAAAGAAATGCAATGCACTAATGAAAGATGGATAAGAGGTGGATTACATGATACCCCCCATAGACAGCTTCTATCATATAAGTACATATACAATGGTCTCCATAGGAGAGATAGAAAGAGAGAAGAAGGCCCCCCCCCACCACAATAAAGAAACTCTTGTCACAATGGTAGATGCCTGATGTAGAATCCAAAAAGACATCCTGAAGTGGAAAATGATATTCCTCCCCTTGGGAAGAAATGGATCCAAAGGATGATGACAAAGAAACCCTGTGAAGAGTGATGAACCAATTTGTCTTAGGATGTGTTCCATGATAGGATGCTGAAGAATCTCTCTGTCTGAACTGAAACAAATGATGCCAAATCCAAACTGATGTGGAGAATCCTGTAATGCATCCTCTAAATGCACTAATAATGGTGGGTGTACAGTGAAAACCTGACTGTCAAGGTAGAGGAGATGTATGTCCTCATGAGAATCCTCCAAATCTGCAATATAGGACTCCACAAACAAGAAAGATATGTCTACAACATAAGAGTCCAAAGTAGCTATGTCTAGAATATGTATGATTCCCTATTGCACTAAATTAGGAACAATAGGAGATGATGATGAAGTCTCAGTTTGAAGAGTAGGAACAGTGAGACAAGCCTCTAATCCATCGAAACATGTAAGGGTGTCTAAATACTCAAGCTCCTCTAAAGTATCATGATCAAAGGGTGTATTATCTCTCCAAGCAATGGGTAAGAGACAATCTAAAGTAGGATCATCTAGGAATGGAGAGAGATTGGGGTCTCCATAGATCTCGCAAAGATGTTTCCAAAGTGGGTGAGGACAATCAATGTCTGATATAGCCAACACAGCGTCATGATCAATACTAGACAATATAATTCCTACTATGTGATCTCTAATAAAATCCCATGCTAATTTTCCCTTTGAAGTGGATGGTTCAGGTATGAGATCATACAAATAAGGAAAAATATTAAGCCACCTATAATGTGTAAGTATGCCCTTTGCCCTTTGCTCATGACTCCTGGGTGGATCAGCTGGTCGAAGCGGCTAGCAGGTGGCCGCTTGGTGGCTGGTGGATGACAACTTGCAATTACACTGGCAGCGCTTTTGATTAAAGCAATTTTTTATTGTTTATTTTTTTTGGCCAATTTTTTGCATCGAAACTCGTGTTGGGGAGGCCGTACGGCCTCTTTGGCAAAGTCGATTTAGGGGTTTTTGACCACTGCGGACTCAATAGAAAGGTTTGTTTAAGCCCAAAGTGCTCTGATCAAATAGGTGATTCCTTGGATGAAAAAAGCAAACCCCAAACCCTCAAAGCTCCAAAAACCTTCAGAAGCTGAATAGGAAGCAACAGGTCTGGAGCTCTAATACCATGTAGAAGTTGTGAAATCCAACTTCACAGACCCTGAAGATCACCTACAAGAAAATAACCTATCATAGAAGAAGACATTCGAGACAAAAAAGAAAGGATGCTCTAAAAGCTAAAAAAATATATTAATCAAAGAGAGTAAATAAAATACAATGATCAATCCTTATGAAAGGAGATTGTGCAACCCTAAAAGAAACCCTAATAGGTAGACATTTAATAAATTAATATAATTATTAAATGTCACAATATGAAAACTAAAGTGAAATCTTAAGAGAAGAATAGAGGTAACTTAATTAACATAATTAAGTTAAAACCTTTCCTCTAACATCCCTTTCTTAATGCAAATTCATCTAATAGTGAACTAAAATTTTCCTAAAATGTTCACATATGGTTTCCATACACAATTTCTTGAAATCCAAGAGTGAAAAATACTTGGAATTTTTGTAGCCACTACAGATTGTTCTTCTGATTGGAAATATTTGTAGATCTGGAACCGTATTCACCTCTTCATTAGGTTCTTTCGTAGACTCACCACCTCTTTGTAAAGGACAAAAATTTGATCAACTAGAATTTCTGCACAGGTCAAATTTGGTTAAGAACCATCATAAGTATTGCAACACCTCCTTATCCAACAATATTACATCATATGGATTCCTCCCTCAAACCTATCAGGGTACTTCATCATAAGAGCTCGAATCTACTTCATCTCTACTACAAATCCTTTGGTTCTTTCTCAGTTCTTCTCAAATAGTGCACACTGGTGCATAGATCTCAAAGTTTCCACTCACAATTTGTGAGGTATTATGAAATAATCATGAAATATGGACAAATCTAGACAAAACTTACATTGAAAGATGAATTACAATAGATTCTCAGGCAACATTTATGAGAATTGACTCACGTGACAAGGAGATTGAACCTATCATAACAAGCTCATGACTCTATAAGGAAAAATGATCTTCAACAATGTCCCTAGTAGAGTCTCCATTTTGTTGGTTATTTTTACTGTAACCAGGTTGATCTTCTAATCTACCTATGAAATTGCCGATTCCAATCAAGGGCAACTCGAAGGACCTGGACCAACTGACGAGGATTTTAAAGACCTCCTACAATTTGGGCTCTGCAAGACTCGAGAGGGTGATCCCCTAATGGGTTTACAACCTCTACATTGTTATCATAAACAACATTAACAATAACAAATAATCTCACATAATAGCTCAACAAAATAGGATAATATTGAATATAATTGGCTATTCATCAATAATATCAACCATTTGGAGCATGAGATAGTCACAACAATACTTCAAAGTAAAATAAATTCAATGATTTTCAATTTTGTAGCAAGCTCTAGGTGAACACAAACAAATATTGAATCACAGAAACATATGCATTAGGTCAGTGCCTTATTTCCATTGGAGGAGTCAAATTCACAAACACCTAAGGGTTTATAACAGATTCAACACATAGCATATAAGATCTTCGACAACATTTCCTTACAATATCACCAATATGCACCCTAACTCAATACTACTTACCAAATCCTTGTACAAAATATATGAACCTACAATCTCATTTAAGAATTTTAATTAATTCCTTGAATTAAAGCTAAAATAAGAACTGCACACACCACAACAGTGAGATGAATGAAATAACCCTTGATCACTTTATTCAAAATTCAAATATGCTTGTACACAGGAGAGACATGAGCTCAAATTTATCAGTTTAATTCAAATTCCAGTACTATCATAAAACATCATATCTCCATGAATTCAAAACCTACAACAAAATGACTCAAAATCTAACTTGCATTTTCTCTATAATTGCTAGATTTCATATTTTTCTCTGCAAATTCACCTAGACTTGACCAAAAAATTCTAACTTGCTAACTCGTTACAATGAGAAAAGAAGAGAATATGTAGAGGAAAGGAAAGCTCCAAAAGAAAATCTGCCAATTCCATCTAGCAACTCCATTCTCATTGATCCACAAATCTACCAAGCCTCTCTCCTCTCTCCGCAACAAACTTATTATGCCTCCAAAATTGCCTTTGCACCAAGTTGCCCAACAACACAAAAAAAACCCATGTGAGTAAATTACTCCCTTTACCTGCACTGAAAGAAAATATCTTTGCCTTGCTTTCCTGTGAAAACATTTTATCTCTATTTTTCAGCTCTTTACTATGTTTCCTTTACTTTATTTCCCAGCAAAGTAAAATATTTCACCACAAAGTGAATATTAAATTCACTTCAAAAAATTCCCCCATGCATTTTACTTTCACCTGGGTTTTAAAATATTTTCCTATGCACGTGGAAATGTTTAAACTCCATTAGGGGATTAAATATTTAATCCACCCCACTATGCTCATCACTAGAGTATTTTTCCACAACACTTTTGATTTCATTTTCCCTTTAATATTCCTGAAGTCTCCACCCCAGCCAATAACAAATTTTACTTTAGCATGGGACAAGTTGAAAAAACTTATCCCATGTATTATATCTAGCATCTCATTTTAAAATATTTACCTCACACCTAAAACACATGCTTTAAATGGTGGGGATTAAAAATATTTCACTCGGGCTAAGAAAAATATTTAACCTTGCACCTAAAATGAATAACTTCGGGCCCACTCCATTTATTTGCCACTTTATTCACCCTTTACCCCACGCTCTTGCAAGCACTAATCCTCATGCACCTTGGGATCATGATATGGCAGGGAAGGGCCAAGATCATGTTGCATCCACGCCTTTGTTTCTCTACCATAGATCATCTTCCACTTTGCTTGTGTTGCCCTAATTTTCATTCACTTGGTTTTTTCTCAAACTCTGCTCTTCACGGGTTATGACAGCCAAAGATCTTGATAGAGCTATCCACCATTTTCAAACCTTCAATGGTTGTCCCATCCTTTGTAAATCGATCCCCACTTTCACACTGCATTTGCTAAAAATAAATAAAAAATTGATTAGCATGGGTGCCCCTATCAGCCTTCCATCTTGTGCTTTGATGGATTCCCATACACTTCTTCAACCAACTCCATGGTTTGAGCCTAAAAAAATTACTCCTTCAACTCACATTCTTTACCCACTAGTCGTGCACTGCATTTTCCAGAGATTCTCTAAAGTCTTTCAACAAATGCATTTTACTTTGTGCTTTTCCATCGCTTCCACCATTTCTCAATCCTTCTAACCCTAGCCATTGGTCTGCTTCATAATTTTTGTGCCTTCTCTGCCAATTGTGTTTTCTATTTCTCAATGTTGAGGCCATACACATGTAGACCCGTCACCAGAGGTAATCGGCTAAATACCTTGTGCCAACGCAATCCAACCGACCATGAACAACACCTACAATGGTGCCCCATACACGGAGAATTTAAGATCAAAGCTTTTGAAGGAAGAATGCATGATAATGCATTATACGCTTCATTAGGTTCTATCTCGAATCTTAGCCAAATTGAGAGTCTTTTATCTCTCCTACGCCCACCAGTGGAGCTTCCAAAAATCTATGCCTAAAAGTTACTAAGTCCTTTTCAACAACTCATATTGTGCGCACCTCCCTTGTCCACACTCCTCTAACAATGAAGCATAACATTTTAAAAAAAGCTATTTTGTCAAACATGCCACGTGCCCAGCCTATTCTTCCAATTGTTGCATACATCAAACTAGATACACCTCCATTTTTTTGATAGCGCGTTGGATGCCTCACTTCATCATCTAGTTATCAAATGCTTCCATGTGCTCTGCTCATCGATCTTCATTCTTGTTATTTCCCTAAAAAATACAACCAATAGAACTCATTCGACCCATTGAGTGCACCATGAAAATCTCTGGTCTATCTTTAGTAACATTTGGTGAAGGAGTGCACCTCCATTCCCTCTGAATTTGCACTTTCCCTTTAGCAAGTGCAAGAACCCTCAATAACTCCTTCCAAGATATGCAACCAATAAACAATCAAGTTCAAGCTCAACTATAGTATACATATAGCACAATCAAAAGGAACACTATGAGCCTCAAATATGTAACCGAATTATGAGCCTGTGCGATTGGAGTTACTCTCAAAATAATTCCCTTAACGGAGGTTGTTTCAATAATAGTCCAATCAGTGGCCTCAAGACATTGAAATGCATCCACATGATCAGGGAGTTTGAGCAATACTGAAATGTATAGAATATTTTCCCCTTTAGTATTGTGTAGCTAATCAAACAACTCAGCAAGATTAAATAGTGTTATGACTTGATACCATGATGACTTAAGTGAAATACCACCATTTATTCAATGGATTTCTTATGGATGTGGTCACCACTCACAAGCTTGAATCATACTCACCCCTTAATCCATGTTCTTGAATAGAAATGAACCTTTCTCTATACTTAACCTTTCGAAGGAAATGAAATTCACTGACCAAATCAAAACAATTTACTTGATGTGTTTTTCACAATACTAACACCAACAATTTGACCATTGTGCAAATCCATGTCGGGTCCCCATGTGGGCCTGGCTAAAACAATAATCATTTTCAAACCAATTTTACCCTTGAATTGGTCTGAGGTGGCTTCTAGATGCATTTGAAGTGAAATGGTAAACTGGGTTGCCATTAAAATCCGCTTTCTGGCACATTTGGAAAATGAGAAAAACTACCCAAGTGAGCTCTAGAATCGGCTTTGAAAATTGAGCAACCGACCTCCTGGAGGCATAAAAACTTGCAAGGTTGTAGAAATTTGATTCGAGAGTGTAGTGAAACAAATGGCTCAAAAATAGGAGTCACAAGGTGAAAGATATTAATCAGAAAAGTTTCCTATTCAGACTTTTTTGTAGATGTGCATGTTCGGAACCAATTAAAACTCACCCAATTGCCGATTTGAAAAAATAGTGAATCAACTCTTGGCGAGCTGCCATCAGACACATAATTTCATTTAGGTACCCTGATTACGTTTGAAAAATTAATTAGCTTGAACCATCATTGATCAAAAGTTATTCAGGGTCAAAGTTGACCACTCAGAAAGGTTTCTGAAATTGCAAGTGTGAAACAGGAGATATTGCATTTGGTTTTGGCCTGTTAAAAATAGAAAATCAGATCATGAGACTCTGAAAATTGACACACAAGATCATTTAGGTGGGGAGAATGTAGAGAAATAATCATATTGACAATACTATCAACCGGTTACAAAATGCAAGCTCAAACGGGAGGCAACTTCACAAAATTGACAGTTTGCAAACAACAGAAAAGTGACAAAACCCTCCAACTTCGCTTTTTGAAACCTTGACAAAACGCATCGTGGGAAGCTGAAAAATTGACACACATGTTTTAATGCATCAATTGAGTATTGCTGCAAATGGGTTTTTCTTGAGAATCGTCTAGCTCCAAAATATGAGCCTCCAAAGTGGGTCACTTAGACAGATGCACTTTTGAGAGCGCAAAAGCAAAATTTGAGAGTGCCATCACAATTCACTAATTGAGTTATTATATCTACCTTCTCATCCTTCACATCACTCCATACTTCATTCACACGATCCTCGTCCTTGGGGTCACCCTCTACAACCTCCTCCTCTTTATCGTCAACTACGACATTAGCGTGATTGTATCCCCGATTCTTGAATTGAATCGAAGGAATAATATACTATCAAAATCAATATATTCATAATAGAAATAAAATTTTCTAAATGAAATTGTAGAGCATTCTAATTGGCAAATTGGAAGGAAAGAGTAATTAGAAGTTCAAAATCAATTACCAAACACGTCACTACCTCAACATTCTCCTAAGATGAGGGGACCTCCTCTGTACAAACTTTCTAGCAAGAATCAATTATTATCATATCGCATTACATGATTGAAGAGGAAGAGGGTGTAGAGTGTGACCTAAATCAAAGGAACAATATATTATCAAAACCAACATATTCATAACAAAAATAAAATTTTCTAAATGAAATTGTAAATCATTCTGACTGACACATTGGAAGGAAAGAGTGATTTCAAGTTAAGAATAAATTACCTCCTCTATACAACCTTTTCAGCCTCCTAGTTAAAAAATTCACACTTTCCAGTCAACATCATAACTATTTGTCATAGATTCAAATTAACTAGCAGGCTGGAAAGGTTGTATAGAGGTATATTTTACCCGCACATTTGTCTAACATGAACTTCCCAAAGGATATGTTCCACTACACACCCTATTAGGTGTTCCAACCACCTCAACAAAATTCATCGTTGTATGAAGCACTTTCCGTTTTAAAGTACACATTTGTGGTTGGCTGTAATATGTAAAAAAGTTGTAATTATTATGGATAGTTAAAGTTCCAAAATTTATTGCAACATCTTCTGTAAGCAATCACATATTTTTTCAATCATAAAAAATAAAATTTCAAGGTGGACTTAATTACATTCTTGGTGCATAGGAAACAAAAAAAATTCACAAGGAAAGAACTAACAAGGGACAATTTCTTTTTCAACGCTACGTATAATGTGAGCATTTTTATTGTTTCAATCAAATGAATGTAGTGAAATATTATTTTTACTTTTAGAAATAGCATTTAATACCATTATTCATTTGAAAGTATCCATGATGAGAAAAATAGTCGCCCACATATATACATACAAAACATTTATTGCTATACTCTATTGAATACCATTGACAACGATATTAAAAATTGTCGAGCTCAAATGATTTGAATGTCAACATTTTTCTTTCATTTTTAAGCAAGCTATCATAAACAATAAGACTTTAGGTGGAATTTCCTACCGGTAAATTTCATATTAATATAAATAAAATGCACATAATATACACACAACCAAACAACGCATTTGTGGTTGGCTGTAATATGTAAAAAAGTCATAAATGTTACAGGCAGTTAAAGTTCCAAAAAAAATTGCACCATTTCCTATAAGCAAGCATATATTTTTTCAATCATAAGAGGAATTTCAAATACAATTTTTAGTCTACCTAAGACTTTTGATAAATTTTGAAGGTGTCTTTCATTACATTCTTTTTGTTTAAATAAAATAAACTTTTGAATACATTCATACTGTTAATATAATTTTCGGTGGGGGATACATAAAAGTATCCAAAATCAACTAAGATGTGGCCAACCAATTGGGTTCTTACTATGTAAGTAACCAAAACATTTTCATTACATTCATATTGTCTATGTATAATTATAGGTTCAAAAACATTGGGTATTATGAAACTTGCAACCCAAATACTATTTTTAAACCCTTTACAAGTAACAACCCAATTGGTTACTCACCCCTACAGTGAATTTGGATATTCCTATATATCCCCAACCTATAGCTCCACCTCATGCTCTCAAACCTTCAACTTTCAACATGCAGAATGAAAGAACTCACAATACTTGTTACAATTTAAAATAAATGTCTTAGTCAAGTCAACCTTTCTTCCTACGGTGCATGGATAGATTCTTGTGCAAGGGAAAAAATGATAGTGTAATTCGAAGTTGTCGATTTTGAGACAGTTGTGTGAGCAACTTCCAAGTGCACAAGAAGAAGATAAAATTGAATGTAGATGATAGCTATTCAATTTTATATATATATTTATTTGAGATAATGATTTCATGAAGGGGTCGACTTCATCACTATTATATGTAATTAATTAAATGTGATTTTATTTAATAATGATTTATTTAAGGCCGACTCCTTCTAGATAATCACGCCTCTACACAAAGTCATGTTTCCTAAAGAGGTTGGCCTCTCTTGGTGAAGAGGTGCAACTCTTGTGAAATCATCTATGTATGCAAGGGAGATCAAGAAAAGTTAATTAAGTTCATTCAGTAGATCGATTTCAAGGAGAAGTTCGTATTTGTGTAGAGGAGGTTGATTTGAGCAGAAGATCATCATTTTGTATTAGCAGATTATTATATTCAGTTTGTACTTGCATCTAGGAGTGGTGTGAATTATTCTGGTAACAAATTCGGCATTGTGTTGGCCTGAGTTGTAAGCAGATTATTGCTCTTAAGTAATTCAATATATAAGAGATATATTGGCTAGGTTTTTCTCCCTTAGGTTGGAGGGTTTTCCTAGGGTATCTTGTCGTGTTAATTGTCTAATGTGTTGTATTTTCTGATTGCATTCATTTCTGATTTTAAATTAACATGGTATTAGAGCGGGTTTGAGGAGATAGTGATCAGATTTGTTCTTACAATGATACCCTATTCTCTTCTTGATATTTAGTTGTCTATCTCTACCCTAGTCAAGATGGTGAATGGTTTGAAGATTGAAGATAGACTCAAGGGAGCATCCAACTATACTTCATGGAGGTTTAGAATCATGCTCACTTTGGAAGAGAATGATTTGGCTGAGTTTGTGGAGACCAAATCCCCTGAACCAAAAGAGGAAGAAGAGAAGTTGCAATGGAGGAAGAAAGACATTAAGGTGAAGAAGTTGTTGGTTGATTTCATCAAAGATCCTATTGTTCCAATTGTCTCCAAGTTGAAGACGGAAAGAGATATGTTCAAAACATTGGAGGAGATGTACCAAATCAACAACATGAGTTGAGCACTTGCACTAAAGCAACAACTACATCATGTAAAGATGTTGAAAGGAGAAACAGTGATTGCTTATTTCATGAGGATTTCAGAATTGAGAGATCGACTCTCTACAATTGGTCATGTGGTTGATGATAAAGACTTGAAGATGCTTGCTCTCAATCGTCTTCCATTATCATGGGAGTCCTACATTCAAGGAATTAGTGCAAGATCCAAAATTCCTAAGTTTGATTGCCTAAGGGCCGATTGTATTCAAGAAGAATCAAGGTTGGTGGCTAGAGGCATTGGTCATAGTTCAAAGAATGAATATATTCATGTTCTCGTCTCTCATGCTACGAAGAAGAAAGGAAAATATGGGAAGAAAAGGTTCTTCAAGAGGAATCAAGATAAGGGAAATGATGATACACCCGCCTTCAAGAAGAAGAGAGACATGTCCAAGATTCAATGCTTTAGGTGTGATAAGTTTGGACACTTTGCTAAGCATTGTCCTACTAGAACTAAGCAACAAGCCATCGTTGTAGATGTTGATGATGCTTCTCCACAAAAGGATACATGTGAATACTTGTTCTACTCGGCATTTTCAAGAAATGTACCTTCAGACACCAACACTTGGCTGGTCAATAGTGGTGCTTCTCATCACATCATAGGTTTTAAGGAGCACTTATCAAGCTTGGTGGAAAAAGAGTCTTTCAAACAAGTCATTATTGAAGATGATGCAAGCTACTTCGTGAAAGGGATTGGGACCTCTATTCTTCATTTAGATTTTGGATTCACACTTCAGTTGAGAAATGTTCTTTATATTCCAGGAATCAAGCGCAATCTCATTTTAATTTCATCCCTAGAAGATAAAGGATATCAAGTTTCCTTCTCCAAAGGAAAAGTACTTGTGTGGATGGAGAATTCCAGCTTCAAGGATGCCCAAGTAATTGGGGTTAGGCATGAAAGTATCTATAGGATTTGTACGCGTCCACTGCAGGCATTAGTTCATGATTCTTCAATCTTATGTGATCTTTTGCATCAAAGATTGGATCACCTACACTTTTGAGCCTTACCTATCATGGAGAAGATGGTTATGAGTCTTTCGAAATTCAGTCAAGAGCATGAAGGAACTTGCAAAGGTTGTGCATTGGGTAAGAATAGAAAAGCTCCTTTCCATAGTAGAGAAAATAGATCTAAGTGTATTTTAGACCTTATTCATTCTGATTTATGTGGACCTATGTTTGTTCCATCTTCGAGTGGATTATTGTATTATGTTCTGTTTATTGATGACCACTCTAGAAAGACTTCGTTTTATTTTTTGAAAAATTAAGAGTTTGAGGAAGTTTTAGGAAGGTTTAAGGAGTTCAAAGCCTTAGTAGAAAATCTTTCTGGTAAAAGAATCAAGGTCCTCACATCTGATAATGGTGGAGAATACACCTCTGGTAGCTTTTAGAATTTTTATGTTGATGTAGGGATTAAGAGGGAGTTTTGTGTTCCCTATAATCCTCAACAAAATGGTGTTGCCGAAAGAAAGAACATAACGATTGTGGAAGCTGTAAAAGCCATGATCCATGACCAAGATCTACAAACTTTATTATGGGAAGAAGCTTCTAGGAATGTAGTATATGTGCAAAATAGAAGCCCTCACAAGATCTTGGAGAATATGACTCTAGAAGAAGCCTTTATAGGAAAGAAACCTGAAGTTAGTCATTTAAGGATCTTTGGATGTCCTGTTTATATTCATGTTCCAAAGGAAAAGAGAACTAAGTTGGAGCCTTCTGGTAAGAAGGGAATTTTTGTGGGCTACAAGGAGACATCAAAAGCCTATAGGATATACATTCTATGACAAAATTTGATTGAAATCAGTAAGTATGTCACATTCGAGGAAGATGTAGCATTCAAAATATCCAGGGGCACTCATATGGAGATCAATAATTAAGAGTCTCCTCAGGATATGGAAATTGATCATACTCCTAAGATTCAGAGGGAGACTTCAGAGGTAAAAGAAGATATTTATCCTATTGAACCCTTAGAACCTATTGATGGGCCTACTGACATTGTAATTGGGAGAAAAAGACCTCTATGGGCTAGGCGTACTATGCAAGTGGCTGGAATTTTTGCAGCCCCTAGAGGCACATTCAGAGAAAGTAAAATTCCACATAAGTTCTCCAGTTATGTTGCCTTGATGAGTCATATTATTGATTTTGAGCCTTCTAGTGTGGAGGAAGCTTCCAGTCATCAGGTTTGGAGAGATGCTATGTCTGAGGAGTACCAATAAATTCTCAAAAATGATGTTTGGGACATTGTTTCTAGACCCGAGGGAAAATTTGTGGTATCTTCGAAATAGCTCTTCAAAATCAAGCATGTTGTAGATGGGAGCATTGAGAAGTACAAGGCAAGATTTTTGGCTTGTGGATTTTCATAGAAAGAGGGATTTGATTACAAAGAAAAATTTTCTCATGTTGCTCGCTATACTTTTATTCGAACCATCATTGCTATTGCTGCATCTAGAGGATGGAAGATTCACCAGATGGATGTGAAGACAACATTTCTGAATGGTGTGATTGAGGAAGAAGTTTATATTGAGCAACCTAATGGATTTGAGGTTCATGGGAAGGATTCTCATGTTTGCAAGTTGAAGAAGGCCATGTATGGTCTCAAGCAGGCTCCTCATCCATGGTACAAAAGGATTGATTGTTACCTATCAAGTTTAGGCTTCTTGAAGAATGATGATGACTCTAATTTACACTTTAAGGTAATAAATGGTGAAGCCTTGATTTTGGTTCTGTATGTTGATGATTTGATAATCACTAGGGAAGAACACTTGATTCTAAAATGTAAGGAGTTAGCTTCTAAATTTGAGATGAAGAATCTTGGTCTCATACATTACTTTCTTGGCTTAGAAGTTTGGAAAAAATTGGATGAAATGATTCTAAGTCAAGGCAAGTATACTATTGATATTTTGAAAGGGTTTGGTATGATTGATTGCAAACCTATGTCTACACCTATGGAGACAAATTTTCATAAGTTGAAAGAGGTTGCAGCCAGTTCAGACTTGGTGGATCCTACTATGTACAGACAACTGATTGGGTCCTTGATGTATTTAGTTAACACTAGACTAGATATATGTTATGCTGTGAGTGCACTTAGTCAGTTCATGTGTGAACCGAGACAGATACATCTTGTTTTAGCTAAACATATCCTAAGATACTTGCATGGCATAGTTGGATATGGATTGAAATATTCTTCAAGTGTGGATTTAGAGCTACATGGTTTTACTGATTCTAATTGGGCAGGGTGTGTCACAAATTGGAAGAGTACCTCTGTTTGTTGCTTCAGTTTAGGTTCCTCTATGATATCCTGGTGCAGTAGGAAGAATTCATTTGTAGTGTTGAGTACAATAGAAGTAGAATATATTGCAGCTTGTATGGCAGCTCGAGAAGCAGTATGGCTTCGTAAGCTCCTTGAAGGATTGTTTGGAGAGTCAATGGAGCCTATTATCATTCATTGTGATAAACAGAGTTGTGTGAGGCTTTATGTCAATCCTGTGTTTCATGACTGAACCAAGCATGTTGAGATCAAGTATCACTATATTAGAGATATGGTACTACGGAGGGCTATACAACTAAGGTATATCAGCACTAATGAGAAAATGGTTGACATTCTCACCAAGCCTCTCTCCAGAATCAAGTTTGTGTACTTTTGAGATAAGCTTGGTATGGTGGAGAATCCAACCTTAACTGAGAAAGAGTCTCAACATCAATGAGCCTGTTTAATGAGTTCTTCTCTGTGAGAGAAGTTCGAGGTGAAATCCATTGTTAATGCATTTCTCTTTGAGATTTGAGGTGAAAGCCCTTGTTTCCACCCTCTAAGATATTCATGGTGGATGTCATGTGTGTGACTCCATGACAACATCACATGAGAGAATCCATGATGATTTCTTGTACTTGTGTTTCACCCTCTGGGAGAACCATGGTGAAAGTCATGTTGAGGTGACAGCATCATGCAAGTGATGAACACTTGTACATACCATACATGGTTGTAGCCATTATGGTTGATATCATGTTGAGGTGATATCTGATATCATGATGAGGTGATAGTCTTCCTTTCCATAATTGGTTGTAGCCATTGTGGTAGTCTTCACATTGAGGTGATATATCTTGTGCAGCAAAAAGTATTCCTCCCTACCTGAGAGGGAGTATTGATTTTGAGACAGCTGCGTGAGCAACTTCCGGGCACACAAGAAGAAGATAAAATTAAATGCAGTTGATAGCTATTCAATTATATATATATATATTTATTTGATATAATGATTTCATGAAAGGGCCGACTTCATCACTATTACATGTAATTAATTAAATGTGATTTTATTTAATAATGATTTATTTAAGGCCGACTCCTTCTAGATAATCGCACCTCTACACAAAGTCGTGTTTCCTAAAGAGGTTGACCTCTCTTGGTGAAGAGGTGTGTCTCTTGTTAAATTGCCTATATATGCAAGGAAGATCAAGCAAATTTAACTAAGTTCATTCAGCAGATCGATTTCAAGGAGAAGTTCGCATTTGTGCATAGGAGGTTGATCTAAGCAGCAAATCATCATTTTGTATCAGCAGATTATTATCTTTAGTTTGTACTTGCATCTAGGAGAGGTGCGAATTATTCTTGTAATAAATTTGGCATTGTGTTGGCCTAAGTTGTAAGCAAATTACTGCTCTTAAGTAATTCAATATATAAGAGATATATTGGCTGGGTTTTTCTCCCTCAGGTTGGAGGGTTTTTCCAGGGTATCTTGCTGTGTTAATTGTCTTATGTGTTTCATTTTCTGATCGCATTCATTTCTTATTTTAAATTAACAGAAGTGATGAGAAAAATGAGGTATTTCATTTGGCTTTAGTGTGTAAAGCATTTTACAACATTGTGTAGGTTGGAGGTTTCATAAATTATGCATTCACCTCCCACTGTGTTTTCCAAACTGCAATCATATAGAGTGTTAATGTTTTTTGTAAAACACTGGGTGTTTATAAAATGGTGTTTTTCATTACATTCCTACTATCTAATTAACAAAAAAAATCAATAAATTTATACTATATTGTAAAATTCCAAGTTTTAAAGCACTGGTTTTATGAAATTTGCAACCCAAATAATGTTTTAAAACCCTTTACAAGTAGCAACCCAATTGGTTACTCACCCCTCACCTCAATTTGGTATGTTTTGTTATTTCCTTGAGAACCTTTTGTAAATTAGATAGTAAGAATGTAATGAAATTGGAAAACACTAGGTGTTAAGAAACCCGAAACCCACAGAGTGTTGTAAAACCCTCTAGACGTAACAACCCAATTGACTAGTTGGGAAAAATGAGCTAATGATGTTGTTCTCTCCTCACTTCCCTCACTATGATGTTTCCTCTCATATGTCTATTTCATCACTTTTATCATCCATCTTGGCAAGCCCCACACTACGTCGTCCCATCATGTTATGTATGTTTTTTATGCATTTTTGTATGTACATTGGAGATGGGAAAGATGAATAAGAAGGTAAATGAGATGAAATAGATTAATGCATAAAGAAATAAATACAAATAATTTATACCTTCATTGCTCCTTTCTCTTCATAGATTGATCTCACAAGATGCACCCTTGTCTTGTAAATTTTCTCCAATGTTGATAAGGATGTGGTTTCTCACAATTTTAGCATGATGATGGTAGGATGGAGATGGATTTGATGGATATTTGAGCAGTATATGGATATGTAGAATGTGTGATTTGATAAATGACAGCCAAGGCCTCATTATATAGATTTTGAGGAGAGGAATCAATGGCTAAGATTGAATGGATAATGGAGGGTTGAGATTGATTGAGAAGGCGAGGTTTGGATCAAGGATAAGGATTTATTAGCCTTGTGACAAGTGTCACAAGATGAAAAAGGGTGAAATGGGGAGGTGTTCTCACACATGTGTGAGCATAAATTGGGAAGAGAGGAATTTATTTTGTGTGAGAGATAGGGTGGCTTGTGTAAGAGGTTAGTGGGGGTAGGTGAGATGTAGGAATTAAAAATTAGGAAATTATCATAATGATGATTAGGGGTGAGGGTTAGATCAACTAATCATGGATTAATTTATTAACGAGGATAGGTTGAGTTGATAAACCAAGGGTTTATTAACTTGGGTGGAGTTAAAAGTTGGAGAATGGGATAATGATGATTAGGATGGGGATAAAGTTAATTAACAAGGATTAATTAACCTAATAAAGGTTAGCAAATTTTAGAGGAATGAGGATAAAGTTTGGTTTAATTAAATAGATGTAGATTTATTTAATTAAAGGTGGTGAATAAAGGTAATTGGGAAATTAATTAAATAAATAACAAATATTTATTTAATTGAGTATTCAGATAAGGGAAGTGGGTTAAATTAAACAAATAACAAGTATTTATTTAATTAAATATTATTTTGGGTGACTACATTTTTCCCCTCTTTGAGATGATGTTGTAATTAAGAGAAGTAACATCATTTCAAAGAAGAATAAAATATTGTGGGTAGAACCATGATACCTAAGTCAATAGGAAGGATGAGGGAGGATGAAGTGTAATGCCCCGCCAAGTAACCTTAAAGGAAGTTGCAATTAACATCATAAGCGAACCAATTTTTTTTTTATAAAGTGCATTTAACATACACATTCACTTACTAATTAATAACAACCTCTAAGGCTACAAGGTTAGTATTACTTAAACCCACATATAAATATTACATATAACCATAGCCTTATGAACTTTATGAAATAAACATCATACATCATAAAAATACCACATAACATAATAAGATAATTAACCAAGATACAATCTCATAAACATTATCTAATCCAATAGTTACATCACTCATTCCCAAAATGAAACACTAGTACAAATGTATTACAATTACATAACTCCACCTCTTACAAAAGAGGGATAAAGTATCATATACAAACTGAAATATTACAATGCAAAAAATTACAACAAGAACCGCAAACTGTCCATTTGGATGTCTCACCACCAAGTACTGAAGATAGATGGGGACCCAATGGTTTTGGTGCATGTTCCACCCAACCAATGTGGTACCCGAAGGCCCACCCCCCATGCTAGGAGAAAGTAACAAAGTAACATGGACAAAGATCTACTACCTCTAACCAAAGGCAGACTCATACTGACTCAAACTGACATAACCAACCAAATGAATTAACAAGTACAACTCATTCACCATACAAGTACGAATCAAGTACAACTCAAGTACAATACAAGTACAAATCAAGTACAACTCCAACATCACTGACATAGGTCACATTGCTTCCAGACATAAAATCGATCAAGTATGTTTACAAAACCATACACATAAAACAATTAACAACAGTTGTCCTAGATAGAGTGTCATCGCAAGGTTTGTCATGAGATCTCCTCTGGGCATTCTTCATAGGCTCCAGCACAAGTAATCCTAGTGGCCTCAACCGAATCCCAACACTCATACTCATTCATGCAGAATCAACTATCTCTCGCAAGGACAAGATAGTTGATCTTGCCATTCCAGGCCTTCTCACTCATCCCAAGTCTAAACAAGCCCTTGTGTCTATGAGTGAGGATTAAATTATCTTGATTAGTGAGAAGTTAGTCCTAATTTTCTAAGTATATTACTTTAATTATCACTTGTTTAAATCACTCCTGAAGGTTATCCAGTTTACCTCTTTGGGCTCTAGCGCCTAACAAAAGTCACTCTTCTATTCGAAAACACACACTCAAACAATCCACCAAGGGAACCACAAGTGCATACAAACTAGGCATCATAATCCACTCCAACACAAGAAGGATACAAATAATAGAACTCACTCC
Organism: Sequoiadendron giganteum; assembly: GCA_007115665.2. Classification (NCBI taxonomy): domain Eukaryota; kingdom Viridiplantae; phylum Streptophyta; class Pinopsida; order Cupressales; family Cupressaceae; genus Sequoiadendron; species Sequoiadendron giganteum. The sequence goes on along the minus strand of CM021110.1, from coordinate 145,512,702 downwards.
ATACATCTTGGAGGCAACAAACACATAGTCCACTCCTTTCACAGGAGGTACAAAAGATCTCACTCCAAACATCTTGGAGGCAACAACACATAGTTCACTCCTTTCACAGGAGGTACAAAAGATCTCACTCCAAACATCTTGGAGGAAACAACACATAGTCCACTACTTTCACAGGACGTACAAAAGATCTCACTCCAAACATCTTGGAGGCAAAAACACATAGTCCATTCCTTTCACAGGAGGCAACAAGATGAAACCACATAACAAGGTCACTCCATACAAGGAGATACGGATCCCATAATCCGCTCCTAAACCAAAGAGGTGCAAACATCCCCGTTCATGAAAATCGGGTAAAACTAAAAAGACGCCATGCACTACCCAAGGGAAAACAACTGGATGGCCTAAAGATTCAACAACCCTTATCCTCTAAGTTTTTTTGGAAGACTTATAATTTAGGACTAACACTAAATCTCAAAACCAACAATGCAACTTGACGACATAGCAACAAAAGCATTCAAGTCATCAATCAAATCTAATATTTGGATTTTCTAAATCCATACTCATTTAATAGGTAGTGTTGACAAAGTCAAAGACATGATAACTAGATCATCTAAAATAATCATAACCTCTATTTCCCTTTTCATTATTGAAGATCTAAAACAATCAAACTTGCTTCTCTTTACTGAATACAGAGAATTAAATCCTTTAAGATAATCATGAGGAAGATACTACTTTTGGATATACTAAATCCATATTTCTTTCATAATCCAATCACAATGATTCAATTAATCTAAATAGAAATTAATTAAATAACATAATTGATTGCCTCATCAATAAAACAACTTCTTAATTTACTTTTAAATCGACACAAATCCATGCAATTAAACTCTTTCTGTTTCCTAACCAAATCTTACATCTCATTCACTTTTCTATTTAAAACATTCAATCACTTTAATATAATAACATATTGTTTCTCTATCCATTTAAAAACATGCAATTTCATCAATGTATCAAAAAATATCTTTTGGCTTATCTATTTGACCACACATTCATATTGTTTCTAATTAAATCTCATTAATTAAAACAAACATTTACATATAAATATTTCTATAATTCTTCAATATATTTAAATATCTTTTTCCTTATCAATTTTGACCATACATTCAAAACTTATCTTTTAAACTCTTCATGCAAAGCTAAATTACACGCACTTAAATAAAACAAGGTAAATACTGATTGAAAATACTCATGGATATATATATACATTTCAATATGTTTTCTTCAATCATATTAACAAAATAAATATTTCTTTTTAAATCAAGTAATTACTTCTATTAAAAAAATATCTTTCTCTATACATTTTCTACACATACCAATCATTTCTTTTAAAACACTAATAATACCCAATTTACAAACAACAAAATAAAATAATATAAAATATTATTTAATCTCTCAAATGGATATATACCTTCAATATATATATACTAAATATATATTAATATATTTAAATATATTTAATCATTAACATATCTTCTATTCTTTACAGAATATCAAATTGATTAATTCAAAATAAAATATCCTTTATCATCAATATTCTAAAATATAAATATATTTTTCCAATTAAATCAAATTAATAATTGGACCTTTTACATATGAATTTAAATTTCACAATTAAATTTTGAATTATGCATTCTTTAAATCAAATATTTAACTCTTTCAATTAAACTTTAACATGCCATTTTAAAATAAACAATAATTTCCCCATATGTTTATAATTTCAATTCCACAAATCTAATATACAAATTTTATTTAAAATAATATAAATAAATATAATACTTTAATATTATAAATTATAATATAAAATATTATAAAATAATATTTTAATATTATAATAACAATACCTAAAATATTAATATTAATAAATATCAATTTATTATTATTTTATTTTCAGAACAGCCATGGGAAAATAACTTAATAGCAGTCTCATGTTTCAAGTATAATTCAAAAACTATGATCTGGGTATTTACGATTTTTTGACAAAGATAAAAAAAATTTAAAATGCAAAAACCCTTTAAATTTCTTGAAAACTCAGTTTGTGAAAGTGAAGTTATAGGCGACGCAATTAGACCATTTTACCATGAAAAATATAACTATACTGCAGATTTTAAAATCCATTTTCTAATAATAACAGAGGGTTTCATTTTCTAAAAACATTCTAAATGCATTGTTCAATCTCTATGTTTGATTTCCAATAACAACAAAATCGTTTTCTCCAAATAATTTAAATTCAACTAAGCTTTTCACAATTTTCATTCAAGAATTTTCACAAGCAAAGGCTGTAAATTTATTTAATTCTTTTCTTCTAATATCAAATTTATTTTCTAAAACAGATTTAACAAACAAATCTTTAATCACTACTATTTTAAAGAAAAACAATAAAGAACAAGAAAACACAAAGAGGAAAACCTGGTACAAGAAACTACAAGAAGAGATGAATTTCTGATGCAAGCCTCCTCCAAAGATTTTTTGAATTTTCTTCAATCTTCCAAAGAATCCAATCCAAAATCCAACAAATGCAAACAATCTTTCCTTCAATCAATTTTACAATCAAACTTCCTTCAAACCCTTGTGCAAATTTTCCAAAATTTCTTCCCTGCTGTAAAAATGTATTTTTTTTCTAAAAGATTTTTTTTTTTCCTAAAATTAAAACATGTATTCCTTATAAATCAAAAATACCTAATTCAACCCTAATTCACATTACATGCAAATTAGATATTTTCATTTTAATTTCAATTTCAATATTTACAACCCTAATTCACATTACATGCAAATTAGATATTTCAATTTCAATTTCAAAAACTTACTTTCAATTTAAAATGCAATTTCAAATAATAAATTAATTTTCAAAGTTGCAACCAATTTCCCAAATAAACATTTAATTACAATTTCTAATTTAATTCCCACATGTTGGAATTAAATTCCAAAATTAATTTTAATTCTTTTATTTCCTTTCATTCTCTTGCATCACGTTTAATTAATTAATTTAATTATTTAATAACTAAACTCAACCCCTTTGGATTAAATTTAATTAATTAAATAATTTAAATATAATTAATTAATTTAAATATAAACTTTTATCCACATTGCATTATTTAAATTAAATAATCATCAACATGATTTAAATGCAACTATTCTAAATATCTATTTCCAAATCAGGAATTCTTCAGAATTAAATAACATCAAAGCAAGATAGACAATGACTCGACACACACAACTGATGACACACTAAGGCTAGGGTGTAAACTTGACACATGTTACCTAGCTACTATCTCCCATTCAACTTAACCGTTGGATCGACACGCTCAAACCTGTGCAACCAGGTGGAGTCGATGTCATGTACCTGCAATCCTGCAACCAAGTAAACAATATCATACAATATATCCAGCATATAATACGCACCATGAAGAAGGAATTACGGATTCGTAGGGCACTCGCAAGCGAGTGATACGAAACCATCCTCTTCACCAATACACTCATTGAAACTGACATTTCCATCATAATTCCAATAATCTCATAATAATATCTCATGTTAACTCTACAACATCATTAATCCATAATACATGTGAAACAATAATCAGATAACTACATCCCACAATAATATTTGTCACTCAATAGTAACGATCAAAACATCATAACAAAATCTATCCAGAAGCAAAGTAATTGCAACCAAACATAGCATAAAACAAACCAAACAAAAAGAAAAACAAAGGGGTATTACATGAAGAGGAGGTATTGGTATGCCCCCTCGAGAGGACATGCAGGTTAGGAGAACACGGGTGTGCTCTTGAAATGGATAGGAAGGCTAAAGGATGAAGGATGAAAGGATGAAAAATATAAGGATGGATTGGAGAAGATAAGGATGATGAAGGCATCAATGGAAAGGGAGGATGGATGATCATCATGTTGTAATAATATGAGAAACCTAGGATTAATATTGTACTTGAAATTATGCACCAAGGTATAAGAAACCAGGATGATAATTTTCCAAGTACATGATCAAAAGGTCAAGTGAAAATATATGCCTTATGAGATGGAATACCATGATGCCCCTATAGAAATAGAGTGAAAGATACCATGATAAAACACACAAGCAACAAGCAAGCATGTACAACCAACCAAAAGCAAACAAGGACTATACTCCAAGTCAATCTAAAAATTGATTGATGGATTGGTGATGATGATGATCGGATTGGGAAGGATACATCGCTATGATGATAGTTAGATTAAAGTGGATCAATAGATTTGAGCTTGATTTCGATTGATATGATGGATTGCTTAAGGATGATGTGCTAGATTTCAAGGTTGGATTGCATGGATTAGGACTGATTGTATTGGATGAGATTAGAATGATGGTTGGATTGGAGGTATGGATGGATTGAATAAGATATAATTGGATGGAGGAATGGATGGGGTCTAATGACAAGGGAGAACCAAGTCTTAGGAAGAGGATAGGAGGATAATGGATTATGTTAGTAGATAAATGGGTTTAGATTGGATGGAAGATAGGTACAAGGATAGGAGGATGGATGTACACAAATTAGTTGCAAAGGACTAAGATGCCCTAAACTAGAGGTAGTGCAATCATGGATGGAAGGATAGTAGTGCTATTCCTTGAATACACACCCCAACTTTTGCTTGGAAAAGTTGGGGACCCCCTCTATTTTCTTTCGTTATGCTAGTTTGTTTCGCTATTTTCTACGCTTTATTTTTCTTATTTCTTCTTTTCCCTCTTCACTTGTTCTGGTTTTCACTTCTAATTTTGTGTTTTCTTTCATTCTGGTCTTGTTTGGGAGTTGTTCATAACCTCTAGAAATTTTTTGTTTTCATTTGTCTGGTGTAGCTTTCAGAATGAAACCTGAACTTATCATTGAGAGAGTGTTCAGGTTCCAGGAATTTTTCTAAATCCGATCTCCACTTGTTTTATTTTTCCTAGTTCGTGTCAGAATTGGACATTGAACCCGAATCTGCACTTTGAACCTCCTTTAGGTTCATGTTTTGAGTTATGTTTTGATTCCTATCCCTATGGTCTTTCTTCACCTTTGCTTTGTTTCGAAGTCGGACTTCAAACTAGAACTAGGACCTTGAACCTTTTTGAAAGGTTCCTGTTCTTGGTTCCAACCTGATTTTGATCTCCACTTCTGTTGTGTTTTTATCTTTCAGGTTCGGGTTTCGAACTAGAACTGACACCTTGCACTTTTGAATGTTCTTGTGCCAGGTTCATTCCCAATCCCAATTTTTGCTTTGCCTTTAGGTATTATTTGGGTTCACGTTCCTTGTCTGGTCCCGATCCTGATTCCCATTTTTCTTCATCTTGTCTTCAATCGTTGCGTCATTCATTTGTTTTGGTCATTTTTGTTCGCCTTCATCCCCATATTTTTGTTGTCATCTTTTTGCCATCATCTCATTTCATTCTTTGGGGTGTCGTTCTTTTTTTAGTTTTTGGTGTCACATGGTTGTCTTGATCTCAATTTTTTTCGTCTTCGTTTTTGTCTGATTTTGCGCCATTTGTCTTTAAAGTTGAAAATTTTTAAAAAATTCACAAAATGAAAAAAATACAAAAAGAATCACAAAACAAAAAATACAAAAAAAATCACAAAATAAACTAAAATAGAAAATAAAAACCTTAGAAAATACAAAAATTAAAATACCAAAATTAAAAAAAAAAATTAAAAAATCAAATCAATACAAATAAATCTTTTAGATTTAATTTTATTTTTTAAAGACTTTAAAAACAATAAATGAAATAAAAAATATTTTAATATTTAAAGATTTAAAAATAAAAATATATCTTTTTGTTTTAAAAATTAAAAGATTTAAAATAAAACTTTAGAATAAATATATTTTTAATTTAAAAAATAGAATTCAATAAAAATCTTTTAAAATTAAAAATATTTAAAAATAAAATAGAAAATATAAAATCTTTTAAAAATTTAAAATTGAAAAAATTTAAAACAAATAAAAAAATTTAAAATCTTAAAAAATCATAAAAAAATACAAGTTGAAAAATAAAAATTCGTTTTCATGATAGGAAGTATGCCCAATTCCTATCTGGGAACGCCAAACGGGAAAAAATGAAATTTTCGGAGTTCGGAATAATTTAGCACTATGGTTAAAATATTCATGTTTAGTGAAAACCTCGACACTGCCTTAATGCAAAAGGTGTCAGAATTCAGAAATCGAGAGGCACTAGAATCTTAGCACCAAAATTGAAAATGTTCAGTGTCAAGTAAAAACCCGATCCCACACTCCACCAAAGGGAAAAAAGATCCTCAGCTTCTCCAAATCGCGATCCCACATTCATCTGAATCTTGACTCTGCCTTCTGAAGTAAAGAACAAAGAAGGAAATGGTCGTCGGGGTGAAATGTTCTGATGGCTCTCAGGTGAAGCCAAAGTTTTGAAACTCACCCCGCTTTCAATCTCTCATGCACAAAGGCACAAAATATAAGTCTCATGGATTGCAACAACCTTGAATTCCTCAAAGATGTATGCATGGAGCAGGTAGATTTTTGTAGATATAGATAGCGGTTTGATTGATGAAAGCGCCTAAAGTGATCTTATCTCATGAATGCCATGATTGTAGGACATCAATTTTTTTAAAAAGTATTCAAAACTTTCAGATAAAGGGCGATTCACAGGTTGAAATCATAGATAAAAAGGCATGCAAGTCCTCGAAAAGAATGCCTCAAAGTGATGCTATCATGTGGCTGGTAAGTGATTGCAGGAGATGAAAAATAGATTTGGTGAAAAGGCTTTAGAAACTCCCAAGTAATGCAATTTGCAAGTGCCAAGCAGATACCACAGCCTCTGCTAGTAAAACCCTCTACCTGTGTGAAATGGGGAAGAGCATGGAATGCACGCGAGATTTTGAGTGAACACCTTAGATAGGCGTTATCAAATAAATTGAATGGAATGCCATACTTGTAGGGCATGTGCAAAATAGATTTAATTTAAATTTCAAACAAGCCTTCAAGCAAATGCAATTGTGAGGTTTCAAGCTAAATTCCATAAACTTTGACAGTGCTCTCCCTCTTCACCTATAGCGAAATGGGAGACTTTGGAATGAATTATGAGAAATCCATTGAAGCGAAACTGGAAGCTTGATTTTTATCAGATGATGAAATTGAAACCATTTTGAAAAGCATGTGCATAAAAGGGGGAGAGATGATTACAAAATACATAGAAAATGAATGTTGTAGTTGCAGCAACTCTGAAAAATAGGCATGAAAAATGTGGACACATACATAATGCACGAAGACTATTTGATCAAATGCTTCTGAGAAATGTAGCCTCATGTAATGTTTTTTGGATTTACACAAAACAAATTTGTTGCAGTAGGCTCTAGAAAACGTTCAAGAAAAATGTGAAAGCCCAAACATGGATTGTAAACTGTTTGATTGAGTTCCTCAATGAGATGTCCTCTCATAGCATCAACAAAACACATGAATTGTTTAAAATAATTCCACACAAGAGATGTTCTCTCATCAAATGCCTCGAAGGAAAGAGAAACGGATTGGCAGAAAATTAATACAAAATGTGGAAGCATGCATAGAGAGCAAGGGTGCACAAATTTGTATGCAAAGTATGGAAACAGAGACATGGCACATGAACCATTTGATAGAATGGATCGAGGAAATGAAGTCTCAATGAAATGTGTGATTACGCGATTTATGCAAGAAACATTGTTGAGATATTTGTAGTTGTAATAATGCAAAATGATGGAAGCAAGCACAGTATATGGGAATCATTCATCATAATGACTTAGAGAGATGTTGTCTCATGGTGGAACAATTTTGTAGAATGTCGTGAAGAGGCAACACCTTATGAGACGTGTCATGAAATGCATTTTATGTGTTGGTTTTAGGAACTTTCAAAGAAATGTGATCCCATGGAATGCAATTTGTGAAAGGCCTAAAATTGATCTGTTTAAAGGGGTCATGAAGTTTTCAAAAAGGTAATTCGTAGGTGCAAAGTTAGATTCCTTGAAAAAATGTGTCAACCACGGCTAGCACCTTTTCTTCCACTCACCTCGAAGATGAGAGTTCTAAATGTTGTATGGAAATTAATTGAGGTAAAGTTTTGAGGGAAAACAAATGAAGTAGGGGGCTTTAGAGAAGGTTTAGAAATCCTTCAAAGAATAAACACAAAAGTGATTTTCTGGTAGTTTTGTAGTTACAAATTCCTTGACATTTACATTTATATGTGAAATGAGGATACATATTGTAGACACCGAAAATTGGTCTAGGCCCGCGAACACCACTTTTGACATAATTTTCTATTATCCAAGGTCATGATTAAATAATGTTAATTATTTAATTACCTTTCCAACACATATTTCATCTATTAATTAAATACTCCCTTTTAATTAATTCATTAGTTCATAAATGACCTTTATTCAACTTGATTAATTAAATAAATCATATTTGTTTAATTATGTCTCTAACTAATTAATTCTTCCTTCTTAATTAAATAATTTATTATTTAATTACCCTTTTATCATATTTCAACTATAATTAAATATTTATTATTTAATTATTCATTTAACCCCTTTATCTATTATTAAATATTTATTATTTATTTATTCAATTTATCCTTTTCAACAGTCAAATTAAATAAATTATCATTATTTATTTAATTAAATTCATTTCATTTTCGAATGTTGAATTAAATTAAAATTTAATTCATTATTGATTGTGTATGTCATATTCTTCTATCATTGAGTTATCTAAGTCATTCACTCACCTTCTGACTCAAGATCTATTTTTAAATCCGCCAGTTATATCCGGATTCGATATCTGACCATCTCTGTGAGAAGACTCTTTGTCACAACTAGTCGGTTAACTAGTTCTAACTCATATGCATGATGTATTTATTTATTAAATATCTTTATTTAATTAATTAACTCATGTTTGCATTCGAATGAATTATTCTTCGAGTTCTAACTTTCTCTTTGACATTCAAAGTCTATTTCTTCTATTTTTGAAGACTCTTAACTAAAGATTAAGATTTGGAACTCTTGTTCTTTCTATTTTTGAACAGTCTTGACACAAGATTAAGTTGTCATTCTAACTTAATCTTTATCATGCAATCTTTTCTAACTCACGTTATATCTAACATAGAACTCACATCACATGACATTCATTAATCTCATCCATCGATGTCTCTTTCAATCAGAGTCGATCATTCAAAAACCCAAAATCTATAAAATGGCCTATCATTATCATTATTCCTCCTTCTAAAATCAATACACTTTTGAGAAGAAACTTATCTTCGATATTTTTCTTAGACATTCAACAAGGTTATATTTGCATCAATACTAAAAATCTGAGGGCAAGAATACTAAAATAGCAAAATGGAGAAGGACAATCAAGATAATTCGAAGGAGTGGACACATATTCAGTGAGAGCTTTCCAATTGATTTGTTTAGTTATTTCATGTTCACTTACTCCTTATTTGTTATTTTTGATTTAGATCATTTGTTAGATTAGAATTGATCATCTTAATTTGTGCAGCTAGTAGCAATAATCTCTAGAAAATCTACGTCTTACACATATAATAAGAGCACAGAGATGTTCCACCAAATTCCTAAAAGGGGTGTATTCTCATAAGATGCCATTACACATATGATTAAAAATGATTCTTTTAAAAGGGCATGTGAATACCAACAAACAAACACCCGTTGATGGGAAAGGTCATTGGTGTCACTACTTGCATAATTTAATTCTCATTTATCGAACCAAGTGTGTCTCAAAACTATATGTGATAAGGATGACTCCAAAAATTGGGGGGTTTTACATTATAAACAATGACTTTGATTTCGGACAGTCTCCTTCAAGAGCTCTCAGGAGTGGAACACAACAACTAATTTCTAAAGGCTAACTCTATCTTAATTGCACAAGATTTTTGAATTCGATTGTGTGTTGCTTTTTTGCATCAACGTTTTGGATCCAAAGTATTTTATGGGTCTACATCTTAGCATTTTTCTCTTGCTGCTCTCATTTTCATCCTGATGATGGATCACAGAGTGTGATCCAAAATGTTGATGCAAAAAACTAACACAATCGAATCCAAAAATCTTTTGCAATTAACAATATGGATTATGGAAATTTATTATCTCTACCTATATCTCATCGACTGACTAATGCTTATCTAAACCTAATTTGATCGTAGTGACTTAGTTTAGAATTTACTTGACTTGAATATAATTGGTTTTGGAAAGATCTATGAAATAAATCAAATTAACTCTAAGTCTAAAATGCAGAATTGAAATTTACTTGAAAAAGTAAGTCTATTTACACTTGTAGATAATAAACATTAATCTAGAAAACAATGAATCTATCTACATTTGCAGGAAATTAAACATTAACCTAGAAAGCAACAATACTAATTCCCATGAAAAAATTCCAATTAAGCCTCAATTTGATCCTCACATCAACCATTATTATCAATCTCATTACAGCTACATGCATTTCAAAATTAGTAAATCTAATTTCTAAAAACAGTAATTGAATCTAAAGTAAATGAATGAACTCTGATCTATAGAAAAAAATCTTAGCTAATTTGGATTACAATAAACTAATCTTAGTGAACACAGTTACTAAATATTGATCAACAAAATTTAAAATTCCTAACTTTTAACCAATATAAATCAAACAAAATTTAATTGAATCAAAGAACATGAAACAAGGTCACCCCCTTTGGTTGAGTAGGCCCTACTCTTCCCCTGGTGGGACCTCAAACACAAAGATTCAGATCAACTTCTTATTTGCATTCCAAATGGCCAAAATAGGTGAGTAGAACAAAAGTACATAGTACCAATAATTACAATATTCAACAAAAGAATTACTAAATTCAAACTAAACCTAAGGACAAATTTTTATAAGAATATCTCTTATTTTGAATTCAAATTCATGGCACTAACTGCCAAGATACAAAACACCAACTAGAAGACTAAAACATAAATGAAATTGACATAGGGAACTCACCAGGTTACTATTGGAACAAGAAGTTCCCAAATCAACTAGAAGGAGCCAATTTGAAACTTCAATGAATCATCATCCAACTAGAGCGTGATTACTTCATGCAATCAAATAGGGAGTTTGACTTTTATCTTTGAAATAAGTCATTAATCACCATTCTTTAATTACCTAAACAAGATCCTCAGAAATATGATACTAATTATGACAACAAAAGATTCAAATTGCATAATTATCTCATCATTAACACCACTAAAGCAACACATTCAATGCAAATTATTACTTCTAATATATTCACTAATTAGCTAAACATAAGGCAAAACAAGCAAATATATGATCATATAGTCTATCGCCAGTAATGTTAATTCATAGTAACAAAGTCTTTTTAATCATAAAATATCCATTTTGAAATTATCACTGGGGGCTCTCATCATTCTCCCCCTCCTGTTATCAACCATCTCCTCATGGTTATTTATCAATTATGATAGTGACTAACTTTTTTCAATGCCTCCATCCATAAATAACAATCAAACACTCCTTCCCTGTATTCTTTTGCAATTTTGGTTTTGAGGGCGAATCCATTGATCTCATTTAGTTTCTCAAACCAATACTTAAAGAATTCTACTGGAATTTTGTCAGGTGCATTAAGCTTTGGCACAAGCATTATGATGATTGGAATCTTGAACCACATGTCATCCAGAATTATTGTTGTTGCTCAATTAAACTGATGGCATGCCTTACTCTAGTTAAGATCCATCCAATATTATTCATACTTATTGTTTTCCTTCTCCTTAATGCTTTTGGGATGGAATCATATCTTTCCTTACATGCCTTTAGTGCCAACAGAGAAAGTGTTCCTTTAGTATCTTGAAAATTTGAAATATTCTACAACAAATTTGAAACATAGATAGGATTGATATGATTCTATCTAACTATTGATCTAAACTATTTAATATACTGCATTGCATGAGGATTTTATCCTCTCATAGGTAGACCATATCTTTTATGTGATTCTTTGTATTCCTCCATTCTTTTTGTCCATTCAGCTTGAATTTGCATCAAAAAGACAAATGATCTTATTTGTAATTCTTCAACATAAATATTCAAAAAGGAATCATTAATGTATCCCATGAGAAATCCATGCTAGAAGAATTCACACATTGAATTTTGAACATCTGGATGACTATTGAAAATGTCCTCCAAAAACTCTTTGTCTCCATTATAATCAATTTTTTTTAACACCAATTGATTCATTTTCCATTGCAAAAATTTCTCTCTCAGAAATAATGCATACATGCCTAATGGATTCCTCATTGCTAACATTGTAGAAGATATTTCCACCGCCTGTTCAAATTTTCTTTCTACTTCATTTATCTCTTCCTCTAGTTGTTGAACTTTCCTTTTTAATTGTTCATTTTCATGTTTCAATTTCAGTGTTGCTAAAGAAAGATATATAGATTTAGCTCTTCATGGAATATCTGGTGCAATAACTAATGGAATAGGAGGTAGACCAAGATATTTGGGTGGAGTAGATGAAGTGGAAGCTTCCTGTGAATGTAATTTAATAGATTGATGTCTCAATTTATCTTCTTTTGATTCCAACTGTACTCTCAATTTTGTGATTTCTTCCAAACTTGCTAATGATTGTGCATTAGCTTGTTGGAGAGTTTCCTCTATTTAATTTAGTTGTTCTTTCAAAATAATTTATTTTTCTAAGATTTATTTCTCCATTTTCTCAATTTTATGGATTGATTGTTGTAATTCTTCTTTTCTTTTTAACTTTTCTTAATGAAACTGCATGTTCTTTCTCGCCGAGCTGAATAGTGCCCCGCGAATGGAATTCCCTTACTAAATACCATGTAGTTTTTCCAAAATCCTACTTATCTGTTGGCATAGTAGGGTCAGCCTTGTGAAGCCATCTTACATTCTTAAGGTTCATGTGTGGAGATGAGATGTATGCCATGGGAGTTTCATGGGTACAGTATCTTGGCTACCCATATAAGTGAGTGTCATGGAGGGGAGCTAGTGGGGTCAAGCTACTAGTCATCTGCCTTGAATATGTGTAGCTAGAGAAATCCAAGTAAGAACTCAACAAGTATTGTCCACAAAGCCTAGGTTGTAAATGTTTTATGGTTTTAATAGTTTTATCACCACAAATTGAAAATACATTGATTTCTATGCTTGTTTTTGCTGTATTCATCAAAAACTTGATCAAACAAATTGATTCAGTCAAAAAAACTTTCGAAAAACTTCAACTTTCAAAAAGTGAGTCGCAACTATCATTTTTAACACTGCATCTATCTTAGTGAGTCGTAATTGTTAGGGTAAATGCCACATGTGTCTATCAAAAAAGTCCACCTCAACACAATCTAGATATTACGAGCTGCAACTGTCAATTTTTGAGTTGCATGTGTATATGCAAGCTACATCTACTAATTTTCAAACCACTTCTGTCAAAGAATTTTATGTTCACATAGTCCATATTATGAGCCACATATGATCTGGTGAGTCACATCTATCATAATGAAAACCACATCTATCAGAAAATCGCAACTACCTGTCAACATCCAAAACTAGGTTTTAGTCAAATCATCGCATGTGCATGATAAACCGCATCTGTCAAAAATAGAACTACAACTGATAGGTGAACCACATTTGACTGTCAACTGAAAACTGAAAACCGAGTCTGAAACATTACTGTCATTTTTTGCTTTTGTTTCTAAAGATCAACCTTGGACAGAAACTGGAAAATTTTTGCTCAAAAACCTTGCATTATTAGGTGTCATATACGTCCTAGTCATAAGTCATCCTAAGTTGCATGCACACAGATAGTTCCTAGGAAATTGCATATAATCCAATAGAACATCTTTTCACGTCATTGGATAAGTTCATGTTCCAATTTTTCCTCATCATTGAACCTAGTCACTTTGGTCCTATTAGTGAATCTTTTCAGCTCAACAGTCTAGTTTGGAAAATTCACCTTGTCAACTGTCTTTTGTCCTACAATTAGGTTCCTTGGTCAAATACAGATTATTGCATGCATTTATCCCATAGGTGGTAGGTTATACCCATTTTAGAATCATTTACTATCATAGTCTACTCAAGATTTTGCATATTGTTCATCCTACCATACGTCATCTTAGTATACGTCATTTTAGAAATCTTTAGCAACATCCTTATTTTTTTCAAAAAAATCCAAAAACATAGAAATAGGACATATCCGTTTTTGGGCATAGTCTGCATTACCCCATTTTGAGAAACTTTTCATGGTCGAAACAAGGTCTCAAAAGTAAAAAAAAGCAATGTCAAGCCCTAACGAATTTGTCAATCCATGCGGAAATCAACCATCGAGAAGTGAGAGACCACACAAACCTTTGCTTGAAAAAAATGTCACTAGAGACACACATGAACAAATTTATATAGAAGACATAGATGCCGTTGTACAAGATCCTAAATTTACGTCCTTCATGGATGAGTGTTTGGAAAATGATCCCCAATGCTATCTAGAAAAGTTGCTAGTAGAAGGTGCCACACTACCATCGGGATTTGACATTCATACTTTGAAAACATTGTCTATTCAACTGACACAAATTGTGACATCAAGTGTTTCTATTCCTCAAATCACTACAGAAATAACAAGTGGCATACCAACTCAAACATCATCAATTGTAAACACAACCCCTTTCAACATAGCACAATGTTTTCAATTTACTGCAGGAGCAACTTCATCAAACCCCTTTGGCACCAACATGACAGGTAAGAGATCCAAATTCAACATGAACATTCCTATACCAAATCAGACCATTCAGACAGGAAATATTCCTATACCAAATCAGAACCTGATACCAAATCAAAATATTCAAACATGATATATTCCCAATCCAAATCAAAACATTCAGACAGGAAATATCCCCAATCTGAATCAGAACATTCTGATGAGATATATTCCCTCGCCAAATCATAACCTATCATAGAAAATGGCATTTCAGAACACCTACATTGATCCAAACAATGCGAACAACTTTTCCTTGACACAAGTAGATTTTCTCCAAAACCAAATGCAAATGCTTCAACAATAGATGGAAAAAATGTCTATGTCAGGCAAATGAACTATCTCAGCGCAAGACCTATGTCCATGCCCATTTGACAAAGCACTTTATATGACACCCTTCCCCCATGGATACATTATACCGAATTTTCCTAAGTATAATGGGAGGAAGAATCCTATAGAACACATTAGATAATTCTCAATGGCATGCATGGAAATATTGTATGACCCCACATACTTGATGAGACTATTTTCGCGAACCCTTATAGGGATAGCACTGGAGTGGTTCTCAAAATTACCATATGGCATATGATCCTAGGCTGAATTAGCTAAAAAGTTTGTTGAACACTTTTTGTTTAACATAGACAATGAAATAACCATAGCTACCTTGTGTCACACAACACAAGAAGATGGTGAAACTTTCACCACTTTCTTCTAGAAATGGAGAAGTCTAGCTAGCAGATGTCTAGTTGAAATACCAGAAAAATAGAAGGTCACGATATTCCTTGAAAACATCAATCCAAAATTGGGAGGTGACTTAAGGGTACATTGTTGTACTTCATTCCTAGACTTGGTACAAAAGGGCATCATCCTTGAAAAAGGCCTTATTGACAAAGGTGAAATAAAAGTACCAGACAGGAACCCAGTTGTCCAACATCAAAACGCACCTAATGATAGAAACAAATTCTGGTCTAGAAACAAAAATGTTACAAATGATGGCATTGTTGATGCTAAAACCATACATATGGGACCAATTATCACACTTAGAGGTTACAACCCCAACTAGGACATGACGAATAGTCTAGATCAAACAACCAATTATGTCCAAAATTCACAACAACAACGACCGCAAAGGATATTTTCTACACATGAATTTACCCCTTTAGGGCAACCAATCGAGATAGTTTTCAAAGAGTTGATTAAACATAATCTCATTAAACCTTTGGAACCAAGAGAGTATGATCTTGGACATTTTAAACCTTCATGGTGGGATGACAATGCCTATTGTGACTATCATCAAACAAAAGGACACAACCTACAGCAATGTTGAGAACTGAAGAATATTATACAAGACTTTGTTGAAAATGGAACCATAGAGGTCAATGGGTAGAAAAATACCAAGAACAGTGATCATAAGGTTTTCACAGACCCATTAGATGACCACATGAAAGGAAAATCCTCTAGTTCGGGAACCAAGAATAATCCATTAGCTAATTATACCAATACCAAGTATGACTATGGTAAAGAAACGATCATAAATCACCTCCAAGCTGCAAATGAAAACATCAATACCATCATCATTAAGAAGCATCTGGAATGTGTTGTAAACGCATGTAGAACTAAGATAACTATTCCAGGTCCTTCTTCTGAGCCACCTACACAAGCTTCCAATTTTAAGTACAATCTCCTCGATCAATTGAGAAAAACCCCCGCACAGATCTCTATTTTGGAACTATTGACTTTATCACTTGAGCATCGAGCCATTCTTGACAAAGCTTTACAAAATACGACTATTCCATAGACTTAGATTTCAATCATTTCGAAGAAATGGTGGGATATTTAACCAACTCTCATCATGCCACATTTTTCCAACAAGATTAATCAACCAAAAAGTCTGATCATAATGACCCATTACACCTTGAAGTCCTAGTCCATCAAACCAAAGTTAGATGAGTCTTGGTAGATGAAGGAGTAGGTTTGAACCTGTGTACCCTAAAATTGGTTAAGGCATTAGGATTCTCAAAAAAATGCATAGACACCTCTATAAGTATAGTCATCAAGGCTTATGATGATGAGGAAATATCATCCAAAGGAGTTGTCACACTCCCTATTAGAATTGGCCCAACAATTATGAGCACTAGCTTCCAATTCTTGGATCTCACCCTTCTATATAACCTGTTGTTAGGTAGATCTTGGATACAAGTAATGAAAGTTGTACCTTCAACATATCACCAATATCTTAAATTCTTGTATAATGGCACCGAGATCACGATTGATGGTGATCCAGATCCTTTTCAGTATTGTACAAGCCTAAGGGAAATTCCACAATGATAGGTACCAGTTAACCAAGAAGCTTCATCATCCACTTTATCCCTATATGTTGACCCATCACATCTTACTAAGTCCATTTCATTCAAACCACCATCATCCACTCCTGAAATCGAGATGCAAGATAAGGGTTGTGGAGAATATTACATGAAGGAATCCTACTGTGTCAGTCAGCTGGTTCCACCTAAGGCATATGGTCTACCCATGCCAGATAGAAGACAATCAGTAGTCACATTTCATGTTCCCCCTAGAATGACATTGACCAAATGGGGAGAGTTAAGTGAAGAAATTGTGGATCAAGATGATATTACCTCCTATTTGTACCAAGAAGACAATGAATACCCCTTGTCGCCTATTCAAGTAGCTAAGGATCAATATGGAAAAGGCTTTAAGATAATGAAAAATGAAGGCTATGATGGGAACAATGGGTTAGGATTACATCAAAATTGAAGGACAGAATCGATCACTATCTCATCATGACCGAAATACCTAGGGCTAGGGTTTCAACCACTTAGAATTGGGTTTCCTAGTACTTCATCACCATTTCAAGAGGAAGTGAGTTCTTGTGCAGACATCGAGATATCTCATGAACCACTTCCCCCAGTTTACAATGAATATCTTAACTCAAGCGATTGTGAATGGGATTCCCTTTCCTCTACCAGTACCATAAACATAGATGCTCTATTTGGATAATTGGACCTAAAGATAAAACCTGTACCAAAACCATCTAGTCCCCATCATAGGAAGCACTTTTCCAAAGAAGAATGGCATAAGAACTATTATTGGGAAACCCTTGATCATGCATCTTGGGCACCTGACACACCATCTTCTGACGATTCAGCCCTTACAATAGTCCCACATCAGAGTATACCTACCCATAGGAAAAAGAATAGGAAGGAGTTAGTCCAAAACTTCTATGACCATGTCAACCACTCTATATTCACCTTGTCATCTTCCACCTTCGATAACTCTAATGATGAAATGCCTCTCATACATCCCAAACTTATCGACTGGGATCAACAAGGTACACCCATCATAGACACAATCAAGAATGACAAAGCAATAGCTAAGTTCATGCGACTTTGAGAAGGCATACCAAGAGGGGATCATAAAGCTGGTTTTACCATAGACTTGGATGAAAAAGCATACTTTGGGGAGTCTATTTACACCTCTAGTCACAAAAATGAAAATAAAAAGAAAAAGGATGAAAATGAGAAAAATGATGAGTCCCTAGGTGAAAACTGAAAGGCGCCTTTGGATGAAGAAATAGTCAAAATAAAGGATGTATTCAAGGGTGAAAACCTCTCTGAGGCACCCAAGGATAGAGGTTTAAATATTCTCCCCGTTGAACAGGAAAAGTCACCAATGCTAGTAGAAGAGTCTATTGAGGTCAACATAAATACAAAAGAAAACCCTCGGCATATATACTTTGCAGCATCATTTACAAAGGTAGAACAATCTGAGTTTAAGGAATTCTTTGCAAAGAGACAAATAAAATTTGCATAGTCATACGCTAACATGCCTGGGCTGGATCTAGACCTAATATTGCACCATCTACCATTACAACCGGGTATTAAGCCAGTCAAATAGAAGTTAAGGAAAATGCATCCATAGATTGCTCTACTGGTCAAAGCAGAACTTAAGAAACTCTTGGATGTTGGATTTATAAGAACTATAGACTATGTAGACTAGATTTCAAATCTTGTACGAATGACTAAACCAAATGGGGGCATCTGCATTTGCACAAACTTTAGAGAAATCAATAAGGCATGTCCTAAGGATGACTTCCCTTTTCCGAACAAAGACATGATAGTAGATCTTACTGTAGGATATGAGATGCTATCCCTCATGGAAGGCTTCTCTAGATATAACCAAATCAAAATAGTAGTTGAAGACTAACACAAGACAAATTTCACGTGTCCATGGGGCACATACTATTGGAATTTTATGCCTTTTGGCCTTAAGAACACAAGAGCTACCTATCAACAGGCAATAACTATGATTTTCCATGACTTTATACATACTCTCATGGAAGATTATGTAGATGACATTATAGCTAAATCAGAAAAAAGGGTAGATCATTTCAAGGTTCTAGACAAGATATTCCAGAGGCTAGAGAATTATAATGTCAGGTTGAATCTAAAGAAGTGTATCATTGGAGTGAAATCAGGGAAACTTCTAGGGTATATCATTTCTAGAAGAGGCATTGAAGTAGATTCAGAGAAGGTAAGAGCTATCATAAAAATGCCTCCTCTAGTCAGCATTGGTCAAATCAAAACACTACAAGGAATATTATAGCCCATCAAATGTTTCATTGTACAACTAGCAGACAAAATACACCCATTTCAACATTTACTCAAGAAAGGAGTACCGTTTGTGTGGACGCCTAAGTGTCAGGACGCTTTCTAAAAAATAAAGGACTATTTTCTCACTCCACCAGTCTTAATGCCACCTACAAATGGAAAACCATTGATACTATACATTTCAGCAACTCAGTCAGCATTAGGACCTCATCTCACAAAAAACGATGATCAAGGTCATGAAAGATTAGTCTATTACATCAGTCATACCTTAGTGGGATATGAATTGAATTAGAGCAACATAGAACATGCCTATCTTGTGGTAGTCTTTGCTACCCAAAAAATTCGGTACTATATGCTCAATCGCCAAACAATGTTGGTTGCAAAGATTGATCCCCTCAAATATCTGCTAAGTAAGGCAGCATTAATAGGCTGATTGGCTAAATGGGTTATGATACTTAGCGAGTATGACATCTAATATGTAGAGAGTAAGGCTATAAAAGGATAGGTGATTGCAGATCAGTTAGCAGATGCACCCATGAAAGCAGACCATCATTTAGTGGTAGATTTTCTTGATGAATTTATCTTCAACATTGACACTAGAACAAAATGGAAATTATACTTTGATGCGTCACATACAAATTGGGGTTCAAGAGTAGGTATCCTATTTGTTACACCTCAAGGTGATACCATTCCTAAATCATTCAAGATTTCTTTCCCTTATACCAACAACATAGCAGAGTATGAAGCCTTAGTGACAGTATTAAAAATGGCAACCCAGTGGAAGATTAAGAGTCTACATGTTTTTGGCGATTCTCAGCTTGTAGTCCAGAAAGTAAATGATGATTATTAGACTAAGGATGAGAAAATTGCCCCCTACAAGCGCATGGACGACAGTTTCAAGTAGTACTTTGATGACATTACCTTTCAACAAATACCACGTATTCAGAATAGGGCTACAGATGCTATGGCAATCGTGGGTTCCTTATTGGATATTCTGGGTAACATGCCTAAATTTGAGTTTTTGGTTGAACAACTATTAGTCCCCGCCTATGATGTCCTCGATTATGTGATGGTGTGTAAAATTGTTGTTCCTACTTCCCCTTGGTATAAAGACATATTCGACTATCTAATTGACCAAACTTTACCTCTAGACCTATCAAATAACAAACATCGAACCTTTATCTGTAAGTTAGCTAAGTACACCATCATCGGAGAAACCCTATATAGATGTACCTTAGATAACACCCTAATGAGATTTCTCGATGTTGAGGAAGCACAAACAACTTTGTGAGTGGTGCATAAGGGTATATGTGGATCCCATTCAAGTGGTCCTACTTTAGCCCATAAGATTATGAGACTAGGTTATTATTAGCCTACAATGGAGAAAGACTCATATATCTTTATAAATATATGTAGACAGTGTCAGATACATGGAGATTTGATAAGAGCACTAGCACAGAAGCTTCATCCGATTACATCACCATGGCCTTTTTCCCAATGGGGACTTGACCTCATAGGTAAGATACGCCCTCCATCATCCAACGACCATAAATTCATCATAACCGCCACTGAATACTTCACCAAATGGATTGAAGCTATTCCCATAACCTACATCACCAACATGCAAATATCTAAGTTTATCCTAAACTATATCATTTTTTGGTATGGTGTACCCCAATCCATTATCACATACAATGGCCACCCACTCAAAAACCAAGAAGCACTCCATCTATGTGAAGAGTTCCATATCAAACATCATTTTTCCACCCTGTATTACCCACAAGGTAATGGCCAAGCCGAGGCATCTAATAAAACCATTGTTAGAATCCTAAAGAAGACTATCAATGATGCTAGTCATGAATGGCACCTATAGCTAAATCCTGCCTTATGGGCTTACCACACAATCATCCGTACTCCCACTAGCGACACTCCATACTCCCTCGTATTTGGATCCAATGCTATCTTACCTATTGAGGTTGAAATTACTTCCCTAAGGGTATCCTTGAAAGGTCACATTGATAATAAAGAATACTGTGTATCTAGGTTACAAGAGCTAGAATTACTGGATGAATGAAGACAGAAAGCATTAGACCATTTGCAAGCATATTAGAATCATCTTTGTCGAAGCTATAATAGGAAAGTTCTAAATAGACACTTTGACATTGGTGACACGGTTTTAATGGAGAATCCCAAGAATCAAACTGAACAAGAAAAGCTAGGAAAGTTCAAACCTAACTGGTTAGGGCGTTATATTGTCACATAAGCTTTTGGATCAGGAGCATACCAACTCTCTACTCGTGAAGGAGAGCCACTTTTGTCACCAATCAACAACCTACATCTGAAAAGGTTCTATGTGTAGCTTCTAAGAATCTATCTTAATCTAGAAAATACAAAAAAACAAAAAAATGGTTACCTTGATGAAAACCTAGCAAACAGGTGTCTTTGTAACACCAAAAAAATTGGAAAAACAACAAAAAGGTGAAGAGAAATAACCCGTCTAATAGTGGAAACCACTTTGGTGGCACTATGGATACGTACCATCTGGAAAATAGGCACCATGTGTAGTCAAACTCGCTCTTTTGTCTACTATCATTCCAATCAGACTTTTTCACCATCACTCATAATAAATGGTTTTCCTATCCATTGCTTGGAATGATTGACATCAACTCCATTTCATCACATTCCCCACTCCATCTCACATGTCTTATTCCTGACTGGGGGAAAGTCCTTATTTTGTGCCATGACACCATGTACATAGCATTACACCATCGAAAATGTCCTAAAATTTTCAAAAACAGTAGAAAACTTCAAAAACACAAAAAAATCAAAACATGTCAGAAAATCCCAAAAATAGAGAGATTCAATCATGTTAAGTCAGTCGTAGACATAATTGAACTACGTTGCCTCTACGACTAGGACGTAGGCAAGGCCATCAGTTGACGTGCCCCTAAGGCTTTAGTTCTGTTTGTCTAGGTTTGTCATGTATCACACACATTAAAATTATGACTCTTTGTACATACAAAGTCATTGGTCATGTCGAACTACGAGGTCTCTGTGTCTGCAACATAGGCAAGACTAATCAATTGATGAGCTCCCGAGACTGCACTAGGTCAGTCCAATAGGGTTCATTCACATTCACATTTACTATCACACACATTCCATATCATCAATTTGAATATATATCTTCAGTCAGTTATGTCAGTTAAAGTTGGTCGAACTACGAGGTCTCTACATGTACAACATAGGCAAGGCTAATCAATTGATGAGCCCCCGAGGCCGCATTAGGTCAGTCCTTTAGGGTATCATCTCTTGTCATACACTATCTACACACAGACTTTTTATCAGTCAAGGAATCAACAAAATTCATGCATCAACAAGGAAAAACATCTCAAACTGTCATCAAGTCAATATCAAACACATTGCCAAAGTGATCAACCTATGTCTTAGCAATATATGTTTTTCTTGTCAAGAGATGCTATCAAATTGTCATAGCCTCATGTAGCTTGTCGCATCAACGTCATCAGGCTCCAACGTCTTATACGACATGTGTCTTTCTGAAACTAGGCTTTGTCATGCCTTATACAGATAGTCACCAAGTCAAAACCAGACTCAACATCTTAGTGCGGTATGTGTCATCCCTCACATTACGCTATATCATACATCAACAATCAAACAATCCTACAAGATCAAGTTTTGGTGAATACTTTTATTTTGCTTTATGACTTTATATCTTACTTTGTCTTGTATTTTTATCGATTTGTGAATTTAGTTTGGTTACTAGCTTTCTCAAGGATGTCCCTTGAAGGATTTAGAGAAGCAAGGATGTCTCAGGACTCTTTTTATTTGGCCAATGTCAGTCAACTATCTTTTTAACTTTGGTTTTTGAGTCATGATTACTAGTTTCCTCAAGGATGTCCTATGAAGGATTTAGAGGAGCAATGACATCTCATGACCCGTCTTTTATTTTGTTTGTTGTTTGTGGTTTGTCTCGACAAAACGATTGGGGCAATTTTGTCCTTAGTATGAGTTAAGACACTTCTTGTCTATGACTGTCTATTTTTCGCAGATGGATGAATTTTTACACTATGGTCTATCCCATATCATGGTGTGTACTATCTATTTGTGTCATGTCCCACCCAATGATGATAACAAGCAAGCGTCAAATATTTGGAAAAATATTGAAGATCATATGTTTTTCAATCAATCAACCTCCGTTATTTCTTACTAACATTCTGCATTCATTCATGCTAACATTTCTCTTCTTCGACATAATGATAAAGTCTTGTGACACAATGAAAACATTAGATAATTTGCATATGCATACATATTATAAGCATTTCATATAGTTACATTGCATTTTACACATATAGGAACATTGACATCTTCATTGCATATCTACAAAATCATGACATAATAGGAATTTCATCATCATAAGATACATAATGTAAACATTGCATGTACATATCACCATCACGTATAAATATTGTAAGGGAAAATGTACAAGTTCGTTTTGGCACACTTGATCCCGATTACTGACAACATTTCCTCTTAAATCATATTCTTGACATTTCATCACATTCTATCTCTTAATTTAATAAATCATTATTTATTGAATTAAGTCTTCCTCTGTCAGTGATTAAATTAATCAATTTAATATAATTAACCTTACATCCTTGTTTAATTAAATAAATCATTTTATTTGATTAAAATCTCTAAAGTCCTCTTATTAAATTAAATAAATTAAATTTTATTTGATTTAATCTAACATGTTCCTTCTTGATTAAATAAATCAAATCATTTATTTAATAAATCATTTCCTCTCAATTCTTGACTTAAATCAATTCATAAATCTAAGTCTAGATTGTCACATCATCTAATTCTTTATTAAGTTAATCAAAACCATGATTAAGTTAATCCCTTTCATTAAAATTCTCTAGAGAATGCAACTTGCACAATAAATCAAATACTTTGATTTATTTATTCATCTATTTTCTCTCACAAAGCATCAAAAGGGAATATTCCCTCATTTAAATTCAAAAAGGCCAAGTGGACTTAGTCCTTCCAACAAGGCATTTAAGATCTCTTACATGTCCTTTGCATTGAGCCAAGTGGTCATAACTCCATTTGACTTCTCATCCACCTTGTCATTTCAATATTTCAAAATTCAAATTTATGCATTTATCATGCACATTGGGCAAAATGTGCTCATTCCTCATCCAATCACATGTGGAAAAGTGGCACAATGCCATGGGATTATCTTTTGTCCCACATTGCTCAAATCTCACTTTCTCTTCCAAATTGAAAGTTATAAATTGGAGACTTCTCTCCTAATTTCTCATCCACAATCATATGCAAAGTTACTCTCTTCACATTAAGAGCCAATTTTTCCCATTTCAATCAACCATTCATCATTTTTCAAGATTTGCAACAAGGTTATGCTCAAATCTTTTTGGAGATTTGACCATTTCTCCATCACATACCACTGCTACTTAGGAATTGGGAAAGGGCCAATTGCAAACACTTCATTGGCACCAATTCCCTCATAAGATCATCATGCTATTAGCTTAATTAGGATTGAATCTATTTTATTTAAAGTTTATTGTGTTCTTCATTTCCTAATTTAGTTTGAATAGGTGGATTTTATGGGGAATCTATCATACTTGTTTACATGCATTTGATATAACAACTAATGTGTCTTGTTTCTCTTGTGCATTTGCAGGTTTAGGGGTTCACAAATACTGATCATATAAAACATTACATCCATCATCATATAGAATCATCATAAACATCATACATTGCATAAACTCATCACATGTAGAAACATTCATTCATAACACATATGTATATACATCATCTAGGAAACATAATCATATAGAAGTAATGCATCACCATAAAATAGAATTGTATATCATATAGAAGCCACCAAAATCATATATATATCACTCAAAATAATGTGTCACAGTATAGTGTCAGAATGTATCCATAAATAAAAACGAGCTCGTAGACTCTCTGATCAAAATATAGTGTCTACATGTATAATAGTATCAACATGTCCCACTACCACTACTGTCACGTGGTGAAGGTGGCAGAAACTACCTCAAAGGTACTCTTTGTGAGGTGGAAGGCCTGTCATATAGACCTATCCTCGGTGGTCCTACCACACCCTCTATACTTTTTGTCTTGGTATGACTCATGCTCTGTGATCTCTAGCTGTGAACCTCTGAAAAGCTAGGAGCTCATCTCTCTGCTGGCACCGCTGACTCATATAAGTCCCTATAATATGTAGCCCTCTCTATGGCTCTGACTAACTCCCATACCATGCCATCAGATGTAGACCCACTGACTAGGCATCTAACCTTAGTATACTATTGCTTGCTCTCCTGTCGTTGGGCTATGGCCTGATCTCTCTCCATAAGTGCACTGTCTCTCTCTACATGGGCACTATCTGTCTCTGCACATGAACTGTCTCTCTCTATCCACATGACATCAAGCTATACTATCATCAGTCTCAGTCTCTCCTCCATGGCCTCCCTATCACCATCCCTAGGGGCATCATCCTCCTGTCTCCCCTCTACAATTTGATCTCTGAGCTCTCTCTCCTGCTCCTCCATAGGTGCCTCCTTCTCAACATCGTCCTCCCCATACCCTACCAGAATACCTAGAGGATCTATGTCCATAACCATATCCTCATCCTCTGCAACATCCTCTCCCCCAATATCCACATCGGCTAACTCCTCTACAACTGCCTCCTTGGTAGCATGCTCATCTCTGACCTGTGTATCAGCTCCACCTCTGATGTCCAACATCAATACATCCTCTACCACTACCTCTTGGATAGGTGAAAATCCACCTACCTAACCCCCCCTCTGCCCTCTCCATCCTTGTCTACCACCTCTGCCACCACCCCCTCCTCTTCCATCATCCCCACCACCCCTCCTTCCAACTCTACCACCTCTGCCTCTTCATCGTGCTCTTGGCTTTGTGCCTCATCTCTCTACTAGTGTCGGCTGATCCGAATCTATGTAAGGAATCGGATGATGCTCCACCCACCATGCGTCATATGTAGCTATAGTCCCTAGATTTTCTACTCCATCTCTCCAACCCCATTGTAATGGTTGTAAAGCCTATATCTCTACGTCTACAGTAGCTACTGGAATCATGGGCCCCTAATGTGGAACCTCTCTAGATGAACGAGCAAACTCTACTCTACCTCGAGGCTCATCCTGAACCTCTCTAACTATCTCAAAACTCACTCTAGAAAGTGTCTCTCTATGATGTGCACACTCGAAACAATCCTCCCAATTAGGTATTGTGTATGTCTACAATATGGAAAATGTCTATCCTCATCAGACCACTGCTCACAGTCCATGTATGTTCAGCAAGTGAACTGATCTAAAATGTCGAGTGCATGTCTCCAATATCCAATATCTCCCACATGGCTCTGAGTGATGTTTCCCATGTACCGAAAAATATACGAAGATCTAGCTCGTCACTCTATAGTAACCGAAAGATGAAAAAACAACTATCCTCTCCCATGCCCAAACCATCAGAAGAGTGGTTCCACAACTCATCGACTGTGCGTCTTTGTATGCAATATCATGTAAATGGAAATATAGCATCCCTAATAGACACGAACCCCAAGAATACATGATCTCTCTCTAACATACCCACCAACATCTCTCCCCATCCAATAGGAAAACCATGACCCCATTGGTCTGGTAATACTATCCCACCTATCAATGTACATAGGATATAGTCTATCCTATCATATTTTTCTACCAACACTGGCCATCTGATCTCATAATGCTCAATGCCAAGCCTCCTAATATTGTCAACCTGATAAAATCTGACTAGCTCAGTCAATCCATGTTGGGTATCATACATCACCTGCTCTCCTATGATCGAAAGTATCAGTATCCTGTACACATCCTCCAATGTGACAGTCGCATCCCCAGTCAGCATATGAAATGATGATTTCTCAGAGTGCCATCGCTCGCACAATGCGGTGAGCATCCCTCTGTTTTCCCGAATAGTGGGCATCGAAAGATAATGACAAAGACCGAGTCTCCATAAAAGCCATATCTCTGCACTACTTAGACGATCTCTCAGATTGAAGGTGTCTGGACGTGACTCTCGCGTGTAAATAGGATCTAATATAACCTGCAATTCAACCATGATGTCAAGATTTTCAAAAAAATTTCCTTAGAATTTTTTTTCCAAAACTTTGCTAGCCGCATACGGCTCACCTTACTAGATGCGGTGCACTCATAAAAAAACGTTGCAAGACAAAGAATTTGCATCGCATATTCCATATGCGTTGCACATCACCAATCCAATTTCTACCTACAACAAATGCGATGCAAAAAAGCAAATGCGGTGCATTTCCCATAACCTGTACACTTGCTACATATGTGCTTCACTAATGCAAATGTTGTTAACCAACCTACATGTGTGCTTCCTAAATGCATGTGCATTCCATATATACGTATGTGGTGCATTTTAATCCACATGTGTTTAATGCCTAAAGTGCCTATCCTAGCCTAAGCGTGTTTTAGCACATGCATCGTTTCACAAGAAAATGTAGTGCATATGATGGCATATGCATCGATCCCGAAAGACCGCATATGATTATTAATTTTTCAAGGCCTAAAACTACATGCAAAAATAAGTTTCAAGAGTTCATTTTTGGGTACATACCGGTGGTCCTACATCGGCTGGCCGCCTGAAGGTTCGGATCTGATATCCTCGATGTGTAGAGTATAGAATGGGAGCCATCTTCATCCAATAGTCAGAGCAAAATCTCAGTTCTTCAAACTCTTTTAGGTGCAAATGAATTGGTTTTCAACCTAATTCTTATTTATAACTAGGGTTTGGGTGGCATTTCTTCTGACCTTGTCTATTGGTCGCTTAACCTTTCAACTTCAATTGACCCATACACATCCATATCACATTCAAATTCAATTATTTCACCTCCATAACATTTATGACTATCAAATTGACTTATCGGGAATATTTCCTTATTTTTTTGAAATTTTTCAAAAATTTGTCATTTTTCCCGAGGGGGCATACCCTAACCTATTTCATATTGGGGCATGATCGAGGCATATTTTCTTTAACACAACACTGAAATAACATTGTATCAAAGAGGGGCAAACCATAGACACCAAATATTGGTCTAGGCCTACAAACATAACTTTCGACATAATTTTCTATTATCCATGGTCATGATTAAATAATGTTAATTATTTAATTACCTTCCTAACACATATTTCCTCTATTAATTAAATACCCCTTTTTAAT
Organism: Sequoiadendron giganteum; assembly: GCA_007115665.2. Classification (NCBI taxonomy): domain Eukaryota; kingdom Viridiplantae; phylum Streptophyta; class Pinopsida; order Cupressales; family Cupressaceae; genus Sequoiadendron; species Sequoiadendron giganteum. Next base: position 145,483,968 of record CM021110.1, on the reverse strand, counting down.
TAATTCACTAATTCATTAATTCATAAATGACCTTTATTCAACTTGATTAATTAAATAAATCATATTTGTTTAATTATGTTGCTAACTAATTAATTCTTCCTTCTTAATTATTTAATTACCCCCTTGTCATATTTCAACTACAATTAAATATTTATTATTTAATTATTCAATTTATTCTTTTCAACAGTCAAATTAAATAAATTATCATTATTTATTTAATTAAATTCATTTCATTTTTGAATGTTGAATTAAATTAGCATTTAATTAATTATTAATTGTGTATGTCATATTCTTCTATCATTCAGTTATCTATTTCATTCACCCACCTTCTGACTCAAGATCTATTTTTAAATCCACTAGTTATCTCCGGGTTCGGTATCTGACCATCTCTGTGAGAAGACTCTCTATCACAACTAGTCAGTTAACTAGTTCTAACTCATATGCATGATGTATTTATTCATTAAATATCTTTATTTAATTAATTAACTCATGTTTGCATTCGAATGAATTATTCTTCAAGTTCTAACTTTGTCTTTGACATTCAAAGTCTATTTCTTCTATTTTCGAAGACTCTTAACTGAAGATTAAGATCTAGAACTCTTGTTCATTCCGTTTTCGAATAGTCTTGACACAAGATTAAGTTGTCGTTCTAATTTAATCTTTATCTTGCATTCTTTTCTAACTCACGTTCTATCTGACATAGAACTCACATCACATGACATTCATAAATCTCATCTGTCGATCTCTCTTTCAATCTGAGCCAATCGTTTGAAAACCCAAAATCTATAAAATGGCCTATCATTATCATTATTCCTCCTCCCGAAATCAATACACTTTTGAGAAGAAAATTATCTTCGATATTTTTCTTAGACATTGAACAAGGTTATGCTTGCATCAATACTAAAAATCTGAGGGAAGAATACTGAAACAACAAAATGGAGAAGAACAATCGAGATAATTTGAAGGAGTGGACACATATTTGGTGAGAGCTTTCCAATTGATTTGTTTAGTTATTTCATGTTCACTTACTCATTCTTTGTTGTTTTTTATTTAGATTATTTGTTAGATTAGAATTGATCATCTTAATCTGTGCAGCTAGTAGCATTAATCTCTAGAAAATCTACGTCTTACACATATAATAAGAGCACAAGGATGTTCCACCAAATTCCTAAAATGGGTGTATTCTCATACGATGTCATTACAGATATGATTAAACAGGATTATTTTAAAAGGGCATGTGAAGACCAAAAAACAAACACCCATTGATGGGAAAGGTCATTGGTGTCACTACTTGCATAATTTAAGTTCTCATTTATCAAACCAGGTGTGTCTCGAAGCTATATGTGATAAGGATAACTCCAAAAATTGGGGGGTTTTACACTATAAACAATGAATTTGATTTCGGCCAGTTTCCTTCAAGAGCTCTCAGGATTGGAACACAACAACTAATTTCTAAACGCTAACTCTATCTTAATTGCACAAGATTTTTGAATTCAATTGTGTGTTACTTATTTGCATCAAAGTTTTGGATCCAAAGTATTTTTTGGGTCTACATCTTATCATTTTTTCTCTTGTTGCTCTCATTTTCATTCTGATGATGGATCACAGAGTGTGATCCAAAATGTTGATGCAAAAAAATAACACAATCAAATCCAAAAATGTTTTGCAATTAACAATATGGATTGTGGAAATTTATTATCTCTAACTCTATCTCATCAACTGACTAATGCTTATCAAAACCTAATTCAATCCTAATGGCTTAGTTTAGAATTTACCTCACTTGACTATAATTGGTTCTGGAAAGATCTATGAAATAACTCAAATTAACTCTAAGTCTAAAATGCAAAATTGAAATTTACTTTAAAAAGGAAGTCTATTGACACTTGTATATAATAAACATTAATCTAGAAAATAGTGAATCTATTTACATTTGCAGGAAATTAAACACTAATCTAGAAAGAAACAATACTAATTCCCATGAAAAAATTCCAATTAAGCCTCAATTTGATCCTCACATCAACCATTATTATCAATCTCGTTACAACTACATGCATTTGAAAATTAGTAAATCTAATTTCTACAAATAATAATTGAATCTATAGTAAATGAATGAACTCTGATCTATAGAAAAACATCTTAGCTAATTTGGATTACAATAAACTAATCTGAGTGAACACGGTTATTGAATATTGATCAACAAAATTTAAAATGCTTAACTTTTAACCAATATAAATCAAACGGAATTTAACTGAATCAAAGAACATGAAACAAGGTCATCTCCTTTGGTTGAGTAGGCCCTGATCTTCCTCTAGTGGGACCTCAAACACAAAGATTCATATCAACTTCTTATTTGCATTCCAAATGGCCAAAATAGGTGAGTAGAACAAAAGTACATAGTACTAGCAATTACAATATTCAACAAAAAATTACTAACTTCAAACTAAACCTAAGGACAAATATTCATAAGAATTTTTCTTATTTTGAATTCAAATTCATGGCACTAACCGCCAAGATAGAAAACACCAATTAAAAGACTAAAACATAAATGAAATTGACAGAGGGAACTCACCAGGTTATAGTTGGAACAAGAAGTTCCCAAATTTATTAGAAGGAGCCAATTTGAAGCGTCAATGAATCATCATCCAACTAGAGTGTGATTGACTTCATGCAGTAAAATAGGGATTTTGACTTTTATCTTTGAAATAAGTCATTAATCACCATTCTTTAATTAATTAAACAAGATCCTCAGAAATATGATACTAATTATGACAACAAAAGATTCAAATTGCATAATTATCTCGTCATTAACACCACTAAAGCAACGCATTCAATGCAAAGTATTACTTCTAATATATTCACTAATTAGCTAAACATAAGGCAAAACAAGCAAATATATGAGCATATAGTCTACCACCACTAATGTTAATTCACAGTAACAAAGTCTTTTTAATCATAAAATATCCATTTTAAAAGTATCACTGAGGGCTCTCATCATTCTCCCCCTCATGTTATCAACCATCTCCTCATGGTTATTTATCATTTATGATAGTGACTTCTTTGTTCAACACCTCCAACCATAAATAACAGTCAAACACTCCTTCCCTATATTCTCTTGAAATTTTGGTTTTGATGGTGAATCCATTGTTCTCCTTCAGTTTCTCAAACCAATAATTGAAGACTTCTACTAGTATTTTGTCAGGTGCATTAAGCTTTGGCGCGGGCATTATGATGATTAGAATCTTGAACCACATGTCGATCTAGAATTCTTGTTGCTGCTTAATTAAACTGATGGCATGCTTTACTCTAGTTAAGCTCCATCCAATATTATTCAGACTTATTGTTTCCCTTCTCCTTAATGCTTCTGGAATGGAATCATATCTTTCCTTACATGCCTTTAGTGCCAACAAGGGAAGTGTTTCTTCAGTATCCTGAAAAGTTGAAATATTCTACAACAAATTTGAAACATAGATAGGATTGATATGATTCTATCTAACTATTGATTTGAACTATTTAATATACTGCATTGCATGAGGCTTTTATCCTCTCATAGGTAGACCATACCTTTTATGTGATTCTTTGTATTCCTCCATTCTTTTTGTCCATTCAACTTGAATTTACATCAAAGAGACAAATGATCTTATTTGTAATTCTTCAACATAAATATTCAAAATGGAATCATTAATGTCTCCCATGAGAAATCCATGCTAGAAGAATTCACACATTGAATTTTGAACATCTGGATGACTATTGAAAATTTCCTCCAAAAACTCTTTGTCTCCATTATAATGAATTTTTTTTTAACACCAATTGATTCATTTTCCATTGCAAAAATTTCTCTCTTAGAAATAGTGCATACATGCTTGATGGATTCCTCATTGCTAACATTATAGAAGATATTTCCACTGCCTGTTCAAATCTTCTGCCTGCTTCATTTCTCTCTTCCTCTAGTTGTTGAACTTTCCTTTTTAATTGTTCATTTTCATGTTTCAATTTCAGTGTTGCTAAAGAAAGATACATAGATTTAGCTCTTCATGGAATATTTGGTGGAATAACTATTGGAATAGGAGGTAGACCAAGATATTTGGGTGGAGTAGATGAAGTGGAAGCTTCCTATGAATGTAATTTAATAGATTGATGTCTCAATTTCTCTTCATTTAATTCCAACTGTACTCTCAATTTTGTGATTTCTTCCAAACTTGCTAATGATTGCGCATTAGCTTGTTGGAGATTTTCCTCTATTTGATTTAGTTGTTCTTTCAAAATAATTTATTTTTCTACAATTTCTTTCTCCATTTTCTCAATTTTTTAGATTGATTGTTGTAATTCTTCTTTTCTTTTTAACTTTTCTTAATGAAATTGCATGTTCTTTCTCTCTTGTTCTAATTCAACTTCTATTCTTGAAATTTTCATTTTTCTTAATAACTCTTCTAACTCTTCTTCCTTTTACATGTCGGGGGCTTCTTCTTCAGAATGTGTGTCAAACTTTTTAGCAAAGTCATAACACTCTCTCATAGGTGTTCTATCAAGAGATAGAATTGGGGCTTCAGGAGGGCTGCGAGTTTGTTCAGGGGAGTGCATTAGAGTTTGAACCTCTACATGGACTTCAAAGGTCTCTTGATGGGTTTTAGAGATAGGGTTTCTTTAAGAGTTGACACAATAGTTTCAATAATGCTATATTTTTCCTTAGTTGACTCTTGCGTTCTCTTTTTGGAAGCACTATGAGTTACCCTAGTGGATTTTTGTATTTTTATCTTGTCCTTATTTTGTTCTTTCTTAGAAGATTCTCCCTTTTCTATTTTTTGCCTTTTTGTTGTGGGCCCCTTTTTGGGTTTTCCTTTTTGTTTTTCAATAGGTGTAGATAAAAACTAAAACCACCCTTGTTTACCAAATTCTTTCTTCAAGAAAGGGTTTTAATTATCAAATGAATTAAACCATGATATCTTATTGACGACTCACCCCTAGATTTTACTCGAGATATCGTTGAGGAAATTTGTGAAAAGAGAAATGTTGGTAAATTGATTTTGGCAGAGGGTTTTATGTTCCCATACCTCAAATGTATTAAAATTTGCATTCTCAACTCTAATATTGTGTCGTATTGTCCCTCACAAGTGAAGAACTTCATTAACCATGTGACAACAGTTCTTCAAGGCTCCTCCAATCTATTGCGGGCAATTCCCCATTGATTTCCTTTATGCAAAATACTCTCAAGCTTCCTTTCAGGTTCTTCATGAAATGTCGACACCAAATTTCCAAATTTTACAAGGCTTTTATTAGCCAGCTTCCCCTCAGTAGGAATACCTGATATTTCACTTATAATTTCAAGAGTAACTTCAATTATCTCATCTATAACCCTTGTGACATTTACATGAAAATTTCTTATTAACTCCTCAACTAATTCCTACTGAAGTCCTTCATACTTCATAAGAAAATACAGAAATCTTGCTTCTCTCAACAACCTCTTAGTCTCAGAATTGATTAAATTTTTTTGGTTTTGAATTCCTTTGATTTCCCATTCTTTCGCTATTTCTATAGCTTGACAGTGGTAGACTTGGACTATTCAAACAAATTTTTGAATAATCATTTATTGTTTATGAAGCTACCATTTTCAAATCATTACATGATGTGTCATAACATCCTACATTAATTCCCTTTACTGTGTCTGGATTCCTCGCATGCAACAACCTTGCACTTCTAATCTAATTTACAAAAATGGCAGTGATACTAGCATATGCATAATAAATTTTGAAATGACATAAAACTTTTCAGTAGGACTTGCAATCATTACAAGTCACTCAAATGTCACATCAACCTCTCCACCCATTTTTGGAGTTAAAATAAATTTATTAATGTTAATAACAAGTTGGCGGATATTTATATGCTCATAAATATATACTTAATTTCACATTATCTTAACTAATTTAGAAAATGATATTTCAAAAATAATATTCATAATAAATGCATACCTTAATTTATTGTCAAATTTAATTTGAGCATATTAATTAACTCAGTTAAATTAATTCCAATGAGTCAATAAAAAAAACTCAAAATTAATGAGAAGGTTATTGCTGAAAACTTAAGATATCATCAGGAGTCATCAGGAGCCATCAGGAGCAAATTGAAGTTGATCCAGGAAGACTGCCATTTCTGGTTTTCAGCCATCCCTTCGTTTGTTTTCTTTTTTTTGTTTTCTTTATTTTTTGGAAGATAAACCACCTTTTTCTAGTTTTCAATTTATCCCCTTTATTCAAAAGGTAAACCACCATTTGTTGGTTTCAATCTACCTTATTTTCATGCCTTTCTTCAAAAGGTTACTTAGGAGCACAGTCTCCCATGGAAGAAATATCTTCCATCAGAAAATGGTCAATTATGCTTTGCGGATCTTATAAGAATTCCTCTCTTGATGCAAGTTTATGTTATATCTTCAACCTATGACCATTAAATAGCATAACTTCTTTCTCATTCAATTGATACCAAACTAACTACTCCATTTTAAAATACTTGGTCAATTTCATATGGTCCCAACCATCTTGTATGAAACTTTCCTTTAAACTCATAAAATCTGGAATCAAATAATAGTGCCCAATCTCCCTTTTTGAATTTTTTGGTTATAATATGCTTGTCATGCCACTCTTTCCTCTATTTCTAAATCATATGTGTGTGCTGAAGAGCTTCCATTCTCATCTCATCTAATCAGTTCAATTGTAAAACTCTACTTTTTTCTGCTTCTGACAAGTCAATTCCAACATCCAATGTTGTCTTCAATGTCTACAACTTGAACTCGATCGGAATGACTGAAGTTTTCCCATACACTAATTCATATGGAGAGAACCTTGTAGTAGCCTTCCAAGTTGTATTATCAGCCTAGAATAATTCATCTAACTTCTCTACCTAGTCTATTTTCCTCAATGAAACAACCTTTTTTTAAATGTTTTCCAATTCCTAGTTGGTAACTTCTACTTACCCATTCTCCTGTGGATGATATGGGGTGGAATTTTTGTGTTTCATCTCATATCTTTGCATAAAAGCTTCCATTATTGTAGACACAAACTATGGTTCTTGATCTGAAACTATCTCCCTTGGTGCACTGAATCTTTGAAGAATATGCTTGTATAGAAAATCAGCTACATGACGAAAAATGTATATGGTTATTGAGTACCTAATCAACACATACATGCCACTTACCATTTTTTTTATAGCAATAAACAATGGAGAAACCCATTGACTATTAGATATTGGATAAATGAATACTAATTTTAGTAAATTTTTTATTTCTTTCTTAACAAGGTCTCTCAAAATAGGATTGATCCTTCTTTGACCTTGTCTTACTAGCTTAACATCTTCTATATAAATATGGTGTGTACAAATAGAATGATGGATTCCTCTCATGTCCTTGTAATCCCATGCAAATGCTTCATTGTGATTTTCCAAGGTTTTCTGTAATTTATTTTCTTGTGAGGAAGACAAGGATGAATTAATTAAGAGAGGTTTATCTCGTGCTACTGTGATTTCCTTGGTTTCATCATTAGAATCAAGTGGGTCCCCTACAAGTGTATTTAGAGGAGATGGGTGTGAATTTTTTTTATGCACAATTCCATGGAAGTCCCTCTTTTCTTTGACTTGTTCCATCTTCTCAAGATTAATACCATGTCCTTCACATTCCTCTACATGTTCCACTAAAGTAACCATTTCTAATTTCACAATACCATCCCCTTCAAAATCCATATCCTCATCAACCCAAGGTTGAATATTAGACTGAATTGATGGTTGAGAAAGAGGATAAAGTGACAACTCTTTCTATTTTTTTCCATTAGAAATGATCATGCTACTTTATCTACGATCTATCAATGCTGTTGTTGTGGCCAACCATGGTCTACCTAAGATAATTAGATATCCAAAATCTTTCTTCCTAGCTTTAAGGACTAAAAATTCAATTGGATAATCCCATGTGTCAATGGTAACCATGACATCTTCAAGAACACCTTTAGGTTTAGTAGTAGATTGATTTTCCAACTATAAAATAGTTATTGTGGGTTGAATGCTAGTCATACCCAACATTTCAATAGTATCTCAGGTGATAACATTGATAGCTACTTCTAGATAAATTAGCACATTGGTTATCTCAATTCCACATATACTCAAAGTTATCACAGGACTACCAAGATCCTTATACTTTTGAGGAAGTAACCTTCCTGACAATACATCAGTGAGTTTGGTCCCTATTTGAATGGTAGGAGGTAATTTCTTCTTCCTACCTGGGGTTTTCATACAGAGAGACTTAACCAATTGATTCATTTTTTCTATATCTTTAATAGACTGTAACAATGGTATCTCAATGTTAATCTTTTTCAATTCATAGAGAAGTTGAGAATCTACCACATTCATATAATTCGGTTGGGAGTTGTCAAGAGCTACTTGTTCAATTTTCAAATGCTCTAGGTAGGGTGCCTGATTAACTTTTTGCTTGTTATTTGAGTAATGGTTTTCCTTTAAATTCTCTTTTTCATTTTTCTCACCCCCTGGTCTTTAATAATTGGTAAGGATGACACATTTCAGATTCTTAACTGAATATAATTAGCATCAATGGCATTCAAGGTAGGTAGATTTGTATCAGAGCAATTGTTTTTCAGATTTGGAATAGGTTGTGTTGGCATCTGAGGTTGGTTTACTTGTTCATTGGTAGGATTATAACTCTATGTTAACTATGGTGACTATCCTTGAGGATGCCTTGGTCCTTGATTTTTCTATGGCTGAAATTGTGTTTTATTTTTTTTCCACTATGGTTGATTTTGTTGCCATTGTGGGTAATTATATTTCCACTGTGATTTGCTCCACTAGGGATTCATCCAATTAGGTCGACCCCAGAATGTAGGTGGTGGTTGTTTTTGGTAGGGAGGATTCCATTGATTTTCATTTACCCAAGGGCTCTGATTCCAATTAGTTCTAGGACCATACTGCCATTGATTAGCATTATATTCAGGATTCTAAGATCTTTGTCCAACATAATTAAGCTCTTCCTCTACTATAGGTGATTTCTTCAATTGATTCTCAATTCCTAGTAAGAGGTTGCAAGAGCTTGTTGCATAATGTTTCTCATAGATCTCACAAATGTCAACTTGATTTAATGGACACTCTCAAAATATGTTTCCATCTATATTTAGAACAATAAATGGTTAAAGGCTTAGTAGTCTTTTTATCTCCTTGCTTATTGATATGGAGGATTAAATTAGTTGTCAAATTAGAAATTTCCTCCATTAGTTGAGACATTTCAATAGTGAGAGCTTTAATTCTTCAGGAGCCTCTAGTTAATACTCTAGTTCTAGAGTAGCTTCTACATATTTCAACAATATCTTCCAAAGAAAGCTTATTGATATTTCCTTTTCCCATAAGATTCAAGGACTCTCTAGACTCATCATCAATTCCCTTTAGAAAAATTGTCTTACTAATCTCATTATCCAACCCATTACCACATCTCTTGTGCACGAACTGAAATCTATCAGCATAATCCTCTAGACTTTCATCTTCCATTTTTCTCATTCGAAACAATTCCTCTTTCCTATCTCTTACTCAACATTAATCTTGATATTTATCCAAAAAATCAGTTTCCTTTTCATGCCAGGTTGTTATTGTACCTGCACCTAAACCCATGAACCATCGTAAGGATGACTCCTTTAAGGTAGAAGGAAATATTTTCAAGTTCTAGTTATCAACTATATAATCATAGGTCTGGCACAAAACCTTAAACTCAAAGAGAAATTGTCTAGGGTCCTCAGAAGTCTTTCTCCTAAAAGTGGGTAAAAATAAAGGTGAAATATTCTTCATAGGGGGCTCATCAAGTTCTCTGTTTAGATTAATAGGATAGGGAAAGGTCCTATTTGGTGGGGGATCATTTCCTCCTTGGTCACCCATTTCTTCTTCTTGAAAATGTTCCTGGTTATTTTCTTGATTTTCAATCTGATGTTGCAAAATTTGTTGTTCTTAATCAAAATAAATATTTCATGGATAAACCTTCCTAGATGGTCTCTAGCTCATCTCATCAAAAAACTAAAATGTCTTCCTTATCAACACTAAGGCTTCAAACTTAACAGCCAGATCTTTAATATTCCTTGACAATGGTGCCAAAAATGATGGGCAAGGTCATTAGTGTCACGACTTGCATCATTTAATTTATCATTTATCAAATCGGGTGTGTCTCGGAGCTATATGCAATAAGGATGACTACAAAAATTGGGGGGTTTTGCACTGTAAATAGTGACTTTGATTCCAGTCGCTCTCCTTCAAGAGCCTTTAGGAGCTCTCAGGAGTGGAACACAACAACTAATTTCTAAAGGCTAACTCTATCTTAACGACTAACTAATTCTTATCTAGACATAATTTGATCCTAATGTCTAAGTTTATACTTTACCTCACTTGACTATAATTTGTTCATGGAAAGATCTATGAAATAACTAAAATTAACTCCTAAGTCTAAAATGCAAAATTGAAATTTCTTGAAAAAGGAAGTCTATTTACACTTGCAGATAATAAACATTAATCTAGAAAATAGTGAATCTGTCTACATTTGTAGGAAATTAAACATTAACCTAGAAAGTGGCAATACTAGTTCCCATGAACAAATTCCAATTAAGCCTCAATTTGATCCTCACATCAATCATTATTATCAATCTCGTTATAGCTACATGCATTTGAAAATGAGTACTTAATCTAATTTCTACAAACAATAGTTGAATCTACAGTAAATGAATGAACTCTGATCTATAGAAAAAAATCTTAGCTAACTTGGATTCAGTAAACTAATCTGAGTGAACACAGTTACTAAATATTGATCAACAAAATTTAAAATTCTTAACTTTTAACCAATATAAATTACACAGAATTTAACTGAATCAAAGAACACAAAATAGGGTCACCTCCTTTGGTTGAGTGGGCCCTTCTCTTCCTCCGATGGGATCTCTAACAAAAATATTTAGATCAACTTCTTATTTGCATTCCAATTGGCAAAAATAGTTGAGTAGAACAAAAGTACATAGTACCAGCAATTACAATATTCACCAAAAGATTGACTAACTTCAAACTAGACCTAAGGACAAATATTTATAATAATCTCTTATTTTGAATTCAAATTCATGGTGCTAACCGTCAAGATACAAAACACCAACTAGAAGACTAAAACAAAACTGAAATAGACAAAGGGAATTCTCCAAGTCATCACTGGAACAAGAAGTTCCCAAATTGACTGGAAGGAGCTGATTTGAAAATTCAGTGAATCATCATCTAGTTGGAGCGTCATTGAATTCATGCGGTTAAACATAGAGTTTAACTTTTATCTTTGAAATAAGTCATTAATCACCAGTCTTTAATTTCCTTAACAAGATCCTCAGAAATAGGATAGTAATCATGACAAAAAAAAATCAAACTACATAATTATCTCATCATTAACACCACTAAAGAAACACATTCAATGTAAAGTATTACTTCTAATATATTCACTAATTAGCTAAACATAAGGAAAACAAGAAAATATATGAGCATATAGTCTACTGCCACTTTTGTTAATTAACAAAAACAAAGTCTTTTTAATCATAAAATATCCATTTTAAAAGTATCACTGAGGGCTCTCATCACCCATGCACAATTTTCTTACAGAGATGGAAAATACAAGGTCAACAATAAAGCAATACAAAGATAATTAGTTTCAAGAGAGAAACTTTTCCCATCATATTGAAATTGGCATATAGTCCTTTCATTGGTAGACAACATTTTCATCAATTTAATAATCAGTCTAAATAGCCACAAATAAGCACTGTAAGGTGACAACACAATAAAAATAAGTTGGGAGTGGGGTTGAAGCTAATCCGAATGACAACTCATTTTCCTATCAAATTGGTGATGGGTGTTACTTACAAATGGTATCAAGATTACAAATACACACAAAGGGAAAATTAATTAATTCATGCAATTTAAGCTATCGGTCTTTATGAATTAATTAATTTAATGGATTGGTCATGTATTTGCTACCATAAAATTTATTAATTCATTGAATTATTGTGATCCTTGCAAGTATTGTTCAGATTTGAGGAAAATGGAATCAAGATCTTAAAGCACAAAGCATTATTTTAATGTTATTTTATTTAAAATAACTTTAATTTCAAAAGCTAATCTGATTATTATTTCAACTGTGAAATTTAAAGTTTATCTTCTTTTAATTGTAATAAATTGGATAAGTTAGTTAAATTTTAAATTAAGTATTAATTGGTTAATTTTATTAATTGATTAATGCTCTTTATGTTTGTAGGTACTTTTGCGAGATGAAAAAATGATAAATCAAAGTAATCAATGCTTCAGGATCTAGAGATGACGAGGTGATCTACAAAGACCGATGTGCAAAAGGGAAATTTTCTGAAAAATATTATCATTTGGGAGTAAAATGAGGAATTTGTGATCAAATTACGAGTGAACTAAAAGTATAGTGGGCCCATTTGGAGTGATTTTTGGAGAAAGATATTTCTTTACATTGTGCAAGATGGAGAACTCGGGGTGAAACTGAAAGTTGCAACTTTTGAACTAAAGCAGACTGAAACCAACTAAAGTAAAACAAAAGCTGAAATAAAAAGTTTCTTTTGAAGAATGGTTGAATGCTACAACTTTTTATGTATCAGTTTTGAAGGAAATTATGTAATTAGCTGAGCTATAAATTATGAAATCAGGCTCATTTGAAGGGTTAGAAATTTAAGAAAATTAGTTAGAAGTTTTTTTAAGAGCTAATTATAATTTAGTAGTAGGGTAGATGATAAATTTTTCTTGCAAATGTTCTTAGCATAGTTGGGTGGATATGAAGATACCGATTTTCGTACACTGGTGAATTTTCTAGAATTGTAAATGTTGTTTATCTATTTCATCATAGTAGAAACAACCAAATTTAAATGTGCTTCATGTTTTACTCTAGAATGATATTTGTTTAGTTAACTATTCAATTTGAAATATTTTGAGGAATGAATAAATTTTATATTTTCTTTTGTTCGAATTGTGATATGTGGTCTATTTTTAATTTTAGCATTGTGAATGAATGAAGCTTTTTACTGATTACAGGTTGAATTATTCTACAGTTTAAGAATTCCTTGAAGAGTAATAGGTCTGGTTATTTAAAAATGAATCGACATTCTTTTCTCTCTTGCGTCCCTAATCTATCTTTTTCTTTTTTTATCCCCCAATAAGAGTAGGTTTGAATAGGAGTTTGATCTTGCAGCAACCAAAAAGGTCAATAACCAGTAGGCCCCTTGAACATTACAACCTCATTGACTACTCAATGAAATAGCAATGTTGTGACCCAACATCTAGGACCTTGGAAGGTGGTCAATTTAATGATCATTTGTATTTTTCAAAAGAGGTAAGGTGATTACATATTTCCTACATGTTGCTCTATCAATTTTTCCACCAATAGAACTAGTGCTAGAAGGAGGGCCACTTGAGCAATTTTGGATTGTTGTGTGTTGGAGTGGGTTGGATCTTAGGAAAACCCAACTTCAATGGATAGACCTTTGTATATCCCAAGAATTATTCATGAAATTCCACCTCACATGCATAACAAGATTCCTTTATTCTTTTTTGACAATGGACAAAAGGCTTCAAATCATGTTAATATTTTTAGGGATTTATTAACTTTTCTCAGAGCTTGATATGAAGATATCGTTTGTCAACTGTTCGTCAAAACATGTACTTCAATATATAGCATAGAAATGGTACATAATCTTTCACCAAGTGCTATTTGTTCATGGATGGAGTTAGAAGTCTTATTCTTAGATAAGTTTGATCCTTATGTGTGTATGTGAAATCCATCACTTCAATTTGTAGACATGAAAAGAGCACCACATGAATCAATTATGCAGTTTAATCATAGGTTTCTTCTCATGTTTAAGTGACTTGCAGATTCAGATCTAGTTATTAATGACTATGTGGTAAAACAACATTATTTCTAGGGTTTGAATACTTTATTGGTAGAAAGTATTAAATGTTGTGGCAAGGTTACCACTTTATGGGATGCATCTAGCAAAGCTCTCTTGTTGGAAAAATTTGGACAAGATGTTAGAAACATGAGTAATCAAAGTAAGAGCTATAATGATCTTGTACTCAAAAACTACCACCCTTCACATCTTTGCACTGGTTTACCCACAATGCCTACCTAAATGAAAATTTGGGATTTGAAAAATCAAATGGTAGAGGTAAGTATTCCACCTACCAATGAAGTTGTGACTATATCATCTCTTTTTGGTCATACTTCAACACATAATTCATTACGCCATAATGAGGTTGTAAGTGAAAGATTTGATGAATACCATTTTGATATTTTATTTGAAAAAAAGAATGAAATGCATATAAATTCATAGCATAATAGAAATATTAGGTTAGAATCTAGTTTCATTGGAATTTTTAATACTAATGATGATATTGAAAGAAATGAAATATCAACACAAGACTGTTATCATAAAAAATCGGTAACTAAAAAATCTCCCTGCAACACTTCGAATATTTATTTTGAGAAAGATGAACAACAAGATGAGGGATGGACAAAGGAGCATGGTTCATGTTGGATAGATATACCACATATGAAAAATTGATTAAGGGAGAAATTGGAAGAATTAGAAGATCTAAAGCTATCAGAACTCATTACACTAGATAGATTTAGGATACATCTAACAAATTAGTATTCCCAGATGGATTACCATGTTTTCTTGGGTAGGATGAAATTATATTTCAGACAAATGATCATTGTTGAAGAAATACTTATGGAAGATCCTTGGAGTACCTACCCACTCAATGAGGGAGATGAAACAACTAGCGCCCATGAAAATGATAATGTCTCCATTTGCAATGATGAGGGTAGTTTTGAGAAGATGTTTAGCTCTTCCCCATCATCTAATTGCCTTGATCCTTGCATCAAGAAAGATTCGACAACTGATGAAGCTTCTCTACCTTGTCCAGATTTGCTCAACATGGAAAATGAGTTCAGCGATGTGTTTATATATTCTTTCATGATGGTGAATAAGGAAGAAACACCCTTGAATCAGTTAACACTAGAAAGTGACTCTGTTGATTTAAATAATGAATAGATTGAGACAGAGAACAACATACTTTTGGATAATATTACACATGAATCTCATGGTCAAGGAAAATGATTTGAATGCCAAAATTATTCTTTGAAAGAAGAAGGTCAAACAGATGTGCAGATTCACCAAGTGTTTCCTGATGATCAAGTACATCGGATTTATGTGTGCCAAGAAAATAGATTGGATTTTGATGCTAATCAAAATATTGACATGGATGAGTTTAATGTTTTATTGTATCAAGGAATTTATGGTAAGATTCAGCTGGATGAAGTAGAAGAATGCCAATAATATGATCAAGGGGTTGCCTCAGAAATTGACTCTAGCATAACAAATAGAATGAAATGAGGGAGTATCTCCTTAGTTTTGATTATGTTTATTAAAATAATTTTTTTGAGGAAAATCTTGATGTATCATGCATTAATTAATTTGACCTTAATAGTGCCAAACTTGACGCTAACTTGCACATTCTACTTGATGATATACAAAATCTTGAACAGAAGAAGTGTTTTCCTAAATTTGACTTCGTACATTCAAATGAGTTGTTCAAAGAAAATCCTTGTTTATCATGTATCGGTATCTCTGACATTAATGGTGATGAGCTATATGTTGATTCTCAAGATTTTTTTGGTGACATGTTTGAGGAGAGTGTTGAAAGCAATGCTTCATCTCAAGATGGAAAGGGTTCACAGACTTCACCAGTTGATAATGGAGATTAATTGCTACTTAGTCCCTTTGGGGAGATTGAGAGAACTTGTGACTCTACGCTCGAGCTAAATGCAACAATGTTGACACAATGATACTCCAATTTCATAATTAACCCCATTGTAGATGACTCATGTAAGATCAATCCTCTTGGTTCACATTACAAGGTAAGTTGCTCTAATTTCCTATCTGATGAGGAGAGTGCCAAGTCAAGTAAGTAAGTGTAGACATGAAAAATGTACAATTCGGTTCGGTACACTTGATCTTGATTACTAACAACATTTCCTCCAGAATCATACTCTCATCTTTTCATCATATTATGTCTCTTAATTTAATAAATCATTGTTTATTTGATTAATTCTTTCTCTTTCATTGATTAAATTAATCAAATTAACCCCATGTTTTTGTTTAATTAAATAAATCATTTTATTTAATTAAAATTCTCTAAAGTCATCTTATTAAATTAAATAAATTAAACCTTATTTGATTTAATATAATATATTCCTCACTGGTTAAATAAATCAAATCATTTATTTAATTAATCCCTTCCTCTCAATTTGATTTAAATCAATTCATAAATTTAAGTCTAAATTGTCACATCATCTAATTCTTCATTAAATTAATCAAAACATGATTAAGTTAATCCCTCTCATTAAAATCCTCTAGAGAATGCAAGTTGCACAAATAAATCAATTTAATTGATTTATTAATTCATCTATTTTTCCTCACATGGGATAAAAGAGGAATATTCTCTCAAATTTGAATTCAAATTCAAATGAGCTTGGTCCGTCCAACAAGGCATTTAATGCCTCTTACATGTCCTTAGTCTTGAGCCAAGTGACATTAACTCTATTTCCCTTCCCTCTAAACTTTCCAACTTTCAAATTCAAATTTGAATCTCATTGTATTTATCATGCATATTGATCAAAATGTGCTCAATCTTCAACCATTCACATCTTGACAAGTGGCACTTGGCCATTGGATGTTGAATGATCCCACATTGCTCAACTTCACTCTTCTTCCAATTTAAAAATCTATAAATGAGAGACTCTTCCTCTCATTCAATCATCCACAATTTGAGTAAAATTACTATACTCAAATCCATCATCATCCACAATCTTCATGCAAAGTTACTCTCTTCAATTGAGATCTAATTTTGCTCATTTCATCCAAACACTCACATCATTTTCATATTTGCATCAAGGTTACGCTCAAATCTCTTTGGAGATTTGACCATTTATAGATCAACTCACATTGCAACTTAGAAATTGGGAAAGGGCCAATTGCAACATTTAATTGGCACCAATTCTCCCATGGGATCATCAATCTATTGGCTAAATTAGGATTTGCTTTTTGTGATTATTTGGGTTTTTGTTCTTCATTTCTTAATAGTAGTTTAAATAGGTGGATTTCATGGGGAATCTCTCGTGCTTGTGTACATGCATTTCATCTAACATCTAATCATGTTTGTTGCTCTTGTGCATTTGCAGGTTTAGGGGTTCATAGTAAGATGTTAAGACATTTTCTTTAAAGGTTGAAGAAGCTGAATATTTAACTAGTGACACATTAGCCTTAGAGAGTGTGATTAAATTTGGTAGTCCTGGTGAAATCAAACACTCTATTTTTCTATTTGAAACTAGTGTTGATAGTGATAAGGATGCACATGAAATTCTTGAACCATGTTTAGATATCTTGAATGTTAATGATACATCACTAATGCAAGTCCTTTATTTTGACATGCATGTATTGGAGTGGAATGGAGTGGTTTTCCATGAGTTGAGGCCTCATGAGAAGGAAATAATATGACATGAACACACAACAAAAATTGAAGGTCTTCTAAAACAGGTGGTGCCTTTTCATTGTCCTCTGTGTTTTAATGATTTTCAGTTTGATTATGATGTTAGGGATAATAAAATGTGTTTGTGGGTAAATCATGACAAGGCTTAGAACCCACAATTGTTAATATTTCAAACTTTATACCTTCAAGATGAATTTATTGCACATAAAATTTACATTTCGAGTATAAAGATAAATTTGCTAGGTTCAGAACCATACCTAGTAAGTTAATATTTATGCACATAATGATAAATCAGTCAGGTAAATGTACAAATGTTAATAGTTTTATATTTGTAAAGCTTAGTTTAGGATTAGGATTGGTTAGTGCCAGTTTTTAGTTTAGTTGGTTTTTTTTTAGGTTTCTTTTCTTTCGATCTACTTTTTTTTCTTTTTATGTGTCCTCTTGTTTTTGTTTTTGTTTTTGGGTTTGTTTGTTTTCTTTTGTTCTAGTCTTTGGTTGTTTTTTTTCTAGTTTTTTTTAATCTTTTTTTTGTTTTATTTTGGATTTGATGGTTTGTCATGTTTGTGTTCTCGTTTTTTGTGTTCCTCTCTTTTCTTGTTTGTTTCTTGTCTTCCTTTTAGGGGTTCCTCTCATTGACAGTGGAAACTAAGGCATTGCATGTAAGTTATGTCGAAGGGTGAATTTGTTGAGAGTCTATTGTCTATATTTTAAAACAATTGATCAGTCAGTTGCTTTGAAAACTTTGATTTACCTTCATCCATTTCAAATTGGGGAATGTTACCATGGATTAAGACTTGGTATATTATGCAGTTTGGGGGAGTTTTTGAAAGTCCATCACGCTTTTCACATCTTAATAAATCCATCAATTAGTTTATATTAGGCCAGGTAGCTCTATTTCAACTGAAAAATCTAAAGGGTTACATTTCTTTTATGATGTCCACTATAGTTCGTAACCCATTGCTTAAACTTCACTATTTGGGGATTGAGGGAAAACCAAAAATTATACTTCAAAAGAATCAACACCTAAGAAATAGATAAAATAAAGGAAATCTGAAATTAAACTCAATCAACAAGGGTGATCCAAGTACCTCTGTGAATCCCTAAACCTGCCAATGCACAAGAACAACAAACAAATTAGTGTATTAGCTTAAATGTAAACAAGCATGAGGGATTCCCCATGAAATCCATCTACTAAACCTAAACTAGGAAGAAATGAAGAACAAAACTTAAATAAATGAGAGAAAATCCTAATTAATCAACTAAAATAGTGATCCCATGGGGGAATTCGTGCCAATTGAATGTTGAAATTGGCCCTTTCCCAACTCCTAAGTTGCAATATGAATGATTATAGTTTGATCAAATCTCTCCAAAGAGATTTGAGCATAACCTAGCTATGAATTGTGAAAATGATGAATGGTTGAGTGGAAATGGGAAAAATTAGCTCTCAATGTGAAGAGAGTAACTTTGCATGAAACTATGGATGAGAAATGAGGAGAGAAGCCTCCAATTTATAGATTTAAATTTGGAAGAATGAGAAATATTTGAGCAATTTGGAACTAAATTTCAATCCAAAGGTTGAATGCCACTTGTCACCATGTGAATGGTTGATGGTTGTGCAAGTTTTGGTCAAAGTGCCCATAAATGCATAAATTTGAATTTTGAAATATTGAAATGACAAGGTGGATGGAGAGTCAAATGGAGTTATGACCACTTGGCTCAATGAAAAAGGACTTGTAAAATGAAATAAATGCCTTGTTGGAAGTACCCATCCACTTGGATTTTTTGAATTCAAATTGAGGGAATATTCCCTTTTGATGCCATGTGAGGGAAAATAGAGATTTAATAAATAAATTAAATCTATTTTCACATGCAAGTTGAATTCTCTAGAAGATTTTAGTGAGAGGGATTAACTTAATCAAGATTTTGATTAATTTAATGAAGGATTAGATGATTTGACAATTTTGATTTAAATAGATGAATTAATTTAAGTCAGAATTGAGAGGAAATGATTAATTAAATAAATGATTTTGATTTATTTAACTAAGGAGGAATATGTTAGATTAAATCAAATAAGGTTTAATTTATTTAATTTAATAAGAGGACTTTAGAGATTTTAATCAAATAAAAAATGATTTATTTAATTAAACAGAAATGTAAGGTTAATTAAATTTAATTAATTAATTTAATCATTGGAGGAGAAAGACTTAATCAAATGAATAATGATTCATTAAATTAAGAGACAAAATATGATGAAATGCTAAGAGTATGATTTAGGAGGAAACGTTGTTAGTAATCAGAATCAAGTGTGCTGAATTGAAATTGTACATTTTCCATGTCTACATTTTTCCCCTCTTTGAAGCAATGTACCTGTTGCATTGATTCAAAAATTAAAACTGTTATGATCAAAGTTCAAAATTTCTCAATTTTTTTATATGCCCGACTGTTGCCCCAGCGGAAGGATATTGCCGGTATAATGTCCCCTTGAGAGATCAGATGAAAATTTTGATTTTTTGGATGATCTCATGAAAAAAAGAGGACAAGGTGCTTGGCAGGCTAAAATTGCCCCAAAAATGCCAAAAACATGTTCAAAATGCCAGAAAAGATACATAATGGCTCTCAATTGAACAAAAATGAGATTGAGGGACCAAAACCCTAGTTAGATAGTGAAATTAGGTCAAAAAACCCTAATTTTCAAGCTTAAATAGACCTTGAGGGGTCATTTTCAATGCATTTGCAATCTTAGCCTTTGGAAAATTTCACATTTGAGCTTTGATTCTTGGCCAAAATGGCGCAGTGACAGCTTCTCAGGAATGTGTCAGAGAGAGTATGAGTTCACCAATGGCCAGTCGGCGTAGGACCCTTTGTATGTACCCTTATCCAACTTTTAATTTTTTTAGTTAATCATGCATTAAATAGGGTTTAAATGTCATGCAAGTTGCATGGCACTATATAGCACCTTTGAAAATGTTTTATCGGTGCCACACGGTCCTGTATTGGACTGCATATGCAAAATACCCTGTGCATTTCAATTTGGACTTAGGGTTTTTTCGGTCAAAGTCTGCTGCATGAAAATATTCAACCGCGTGTAATTAGAGAATTAGGGTTCACCTCAAAGTGGACTGCATACATGAATAGTGCCACGTAGGCCACTTTGGAACTATGAAAAATGCAAATTAAATCACAGCAGCGCAGTTTGCAACTTTCCAAACTACGTTGCACCCACAAACTACACCGCATTTACTGTTTTGGGTGCAAAAATTAGCATGAGATACAAAAAAAATTGCCTTTCCCTGACTCGATGGTTTCCCCTATGTAGGAGGAGCTTGATGTACTTTACTCATAGGAGAATAGATGGCCAGTGCTTAGCAAATTACAAGGTATGCATGTGTATCTCTAGGAGCAACTTGGTATTCTTGGGCTCTAGTATGTTGCGTATGTCCCCCCTATTTGGTCACATTTAGGTATGATGACCACCCTGGCCGAGCGGTGGCACAGTCAAATGTCTTCCTTCCATCTTCCTACTAGCAAGGCCACCATTACCCTTGAGGATGTCTAACACTTTCTCCAACTACCCATCCATAGAGCTCGAGTGATCTATGATCCGGAGGATGGTAGGGATGCCTGTTTTGATGTTATGGGCGTTGATGAGCTTATTCTTTGTGATGGATAGATTGACCTGGAGCGATATAGGGGTAGAGCTCCCACTTACAGATTGATTGTGGCCGCCATTATTTATGGTCTTGTAGTACCTAATCAGCATGGCCAATACTTTAGTGTAGGTTGGGGATTAGCATGGTAGCGGATGTGCATTCGTCGGAACTACTTTGCTTGGGGACCAATATTATTGGTGTCCCTATACAGGGATCTTCATGAGTTTGCATACCTGGACAGTAGGTCGCTCAGGGCCGGAGTTACCCTACTACATGTCTAGGCATGGGAGAGGATCCCAATGCTTCACTCGGATGTGACACTAGTTATTACTGACATTGATGATCCCGCTATTTGGCAATACGGTGGGGAAGAGATTCACTTCACTCATACTGGCATAGGTGGTCTGGCATACTGGTGGTGAGTTCTCGATGAGTTGAGAGAGTTTGTCTAGAGACCCTGGATGGGCATTGGCCCATGGTATGATGATGTCGATCAACTATTTTATGCCAAATAGGATAGGTGGACACAGGGTCAAGAGTACACTGTGGTTGAGAGGTATCTTCCTGACAGGGTTTCCCGATAGTTCAAAGAGGTACAAGACATGCCTGATGACTAGTACGTGGCCATCTTTGCTAGTACAACTAGAGAGGTAGCATGGGGACAACCCATTGCATCGGTAGAGGCAGTATCTTCCTTCAGATAGATAGTGTCCCGACCGTGGCCATATGATCAGGGGTCGACAGATGTGAGGGTCACTCTAGCTTATAGAGCATGGTTCAAGCCTCCACTTAGATTGACAGTTTCGGGTGCAACTATTCCACGATGCAGACCCAAGGGTCAAACAACTGGCAGAGGATGGGGCAGAGGAGGAGGTGGACAACCTCCCCAACAGACACCTCTGAGAGACTAGGCACAACATAAACCAACAACACAAGATGGACAACCTCAGGTAGTCCCACAACAGCAGCCAACAGCACAGCTGGACCATCGAAATGCACTAATCCAATAGTTGTAGGGTTAGGTATAGGTTTTGACAACAGAGTGGGATGAGGCCTAGTAGTAGGTTGTTTTAGTTACAACTAAGAGGGACCAAGCATGATCTGAGAGGGATCAAGAGATTGGTCAGCAATGATAGCTAGAGACCACCGCTTCCTCATCCCAAGGCCAATTAGTTGACTTGCGGGCATATAGAGAGGTTGTCAGGGAGGTAGTGTACTATCGACAACATTATAGGTAGGTAGTGCCACTAGTGGGTAGAGTGCCATACTTCTCCCAGTAAACAGGGGTGTGATTGCCAGAGGATCATGGTGATAGGAAGGTGGGAGAGGGTGAGGGGCATAGCCAGTAGGGCTAGCCCTTGATCGCAGATAGTTTATTCACTTTTTGATTCACAGGCCGCACTATTGCACCCTTTTGTATCATGTATTTCGATGTACATTTGATTTGATTTGTATCATAACAGTGTATTTACTTGATAACATATATGAGATGATTTTACTTTTTATGAAATGTTTTGCAAATGTATGATATGCAGTCTCATTTTATTGTGATGCTATGAGATGTTCCTATTTCTTATGGTGTATGCTTCTAATGAATGTACTTATTTTTATATTTTCATGCATTTTAATGATGGTCCTTATGAATGTAATGTATGGTAATGATGGTGCCAATGGATGCAAATGGTAATAGATGCTAATCATTATGTATGATGTAATGCTCTCTTAAGATGCTTAGAATAACAAACTTATATTATTCCTCATAGCTTAAGATACTGATATGATGCAATATTCTTTTTATGCTAATGATCATGTGGATGCAGAGTGTATGCATTGGCGATGTTTTGATTACTGTCATGATACCATGTTAGTGTGGAAGGAAGATAGATTTTTTTTTAGAATTAGTGAGTTAGTTACGATGATGATGATTTTTCTTTTCAAGAGTTGGGATTTTCAAAGGGTCAATTACATTATGTTTGATAACACACATAGGTACGGTGCATCAAGGTATAAAGGACCAAGATGGAATTGTACCCAGTGTGATGGAATTTGACCTGACAATTAGATAGGAGTATTCATGTTCATACTTAGCATACATACTTCATTCCAGATGTAGTTCAGACATTCTAAACATCTCGGGCCAAAACATACGAAAGAAAGCCTTCCTATGTGGTCAACAAGATATCTAAAACATCATCTCCACAAACCAAACAAATCATATATGACTAAGATAGTTTACAAGTGTATCCCACAAGCATAGCAGATAAAAAGATAATGATCATTGCCCCATTCCTTTCTCTCTAAACCTGTTTTGTTTAGGCATCATCGAGAGGTCCTTGGAATGAGCACAAAATAAGATAAGCCAATAAAAGACCAAATAAAGAAAACCAAACAAGCTAATTTTCTTCATACCACTAGCCAAAACTAACTACTGTGGGGTACCTGATGCTTATGTCCATCACAGGAAAGCTTCATCCTAGGACATGTTGTGATTAGGGTTTTGATGGGAATGATTGGATGATAAGCTATTGATACTCTGAGTTGACCAACTTGCTTGCTTACTAACTTAGAATTTTGAGACTTTGACGATTAGGGTGTTCAATTTTGAACTTGCTAGACTTGCTTCTGACCAACTCACCAAAGGGTGAAGGTGATGATTGATTTTATTAGGAATGATGACTAATCGTGGGTGAAAGCGAGGTGAGATGGATGCACCATTTTGGATTTTCAGATATTTCGAGGCTTTTTTTGGTATTTTCGAGATTTGTGAAGAGATGACTAACTTAAAGACCTATCCTAGGGGTCTCGAGAGCTAATCCATAGATTAGCCTTGCCTACATTATACACGCAGAGACCACGTAGTTCGACTGACAACGTACTTGATTTAATGATGAGATAGATGGGAAACGGATTGCCATTTTATTGTGATAGACGTCTAAGGACTGACCTAAGATGTCTCAGGGGATGACCAAAAATCAACCTTGCCTATGTTCAAGCTCAGAGATGACGTAGTTTAGACAAGGTGGAAGACTGACAAGACTTAATGATGAAATTTTTGAATATTTTTTGAGATTTTGACATGTTTTTGGATTTTTGAATGATTTGGATGGTTTTGGATTTTTTAGATTGATCTTCTGAATGTTTTTGGATTTTTTGATGTTTAGGAAGATCATGAGAATAAACATGAATCCGATCCAATATAGGTATAGGAACATGCCCCCAACTTGGTGTGATAGACTACTTCAGTGAAGGTAGGATAAACTAACCTTAGGAATATGCCAAGTAGTACTATGGTGGAATATAATATGGGCATCAACTCAGGCTATGGTATGGATGCGAGCGGATGGGTGGATGGATGATTTAATGAAATGTGATGGAATGAGTGAGTGAGTCATGCAGATCTTGGTGGATGGGGAGTGCTTTATTTACACTTGGCACCTATTTGCTAGGTTTTTACGAAGGTACTTGTCCAAAGCACCACCGAAGTGGTTTTCACTAGAGGACAATTTTTTTTTTTTACTGTTTTCAATCCTTTTTCTATTTTTTTGGATTTTTGCATTTTTTGATTTTTTTTGTTGTTGCCAAGACGCCTGTTTTCCAGGTTTTCATCAAGATAACCATTTTTTCAGGACTTTTTCTGATTGCTTTTGTATTTTTTGGTTCTACACCTTGCAAGTTCTTAGGCATAAAACTTTTTGAGGTGAGAGTTGTTCAAAGGCTCCTGTAGAGGCTCATCTTCTAGTGTTACTAATTGATATGCCCCTAATTTATAGCTGGCTATGATGATGAAAGGTCCTAGCCAGTTGGGCTCAAATTTTCTTTTTCTCTCTGGATTTGGCACATTCTTTTGGTTCTCTTTCATCACAAGTTCACTGACTTGGAAGGTGTGTTGCCTGATCTTCTTGTTGTAGCTTTGTTTCAGGTGATTCTGGTAGACCTGTAGATGATTTAGGGCATCCATGTGCCATTCATCTAGTAAATCCAACTCATTTAGTCTTGTAACCCTGTATTCCTCATTTTTGATGAGGTTTTTCAATGATATCCTTAGTGATGGGAGCTCAACCTCGATAGGGAGGATGGATTCTGATCCGTAGAGTAGGGAGAATGGGGTGGTGCCTGTTGGTGTGCGGATGCTGGTGCAGTAAGCCCATAAGGTGGGATTTAATTGCAGATGTCAGTCATGACCGGAGTCATTGACTGCTTTCTTAAGGATCTTTAGAGTGGTTTTGTTGGTAGCTTTTTCTTGGTCATTGCCTTGTGGATAATATGGTGTGGAAAAGCGATATTGGATTTTGAATTTTTTGCACAAATCACGAACATCTTGATTCTTGAAGGGTGTCCTGTTATCAGAGATAATAGATTGAGGGATGCCATATCGACAAATAAGGTAGTTTAGGATGAACTTGGATATCTTCTTTTTAGTGATGTAGGTCATGGGGATTGCTTCGACCCACTTTTTGAAATACTCTGTGGTAGTGATGATGAACTTGTGGCTGTTGGATGAGGTGGGTTAGATTTTACCTATGAGATCAAGCCCCCATTGCGAAAAGGGCCGAGGTGTAACAATAGGATGTAATTCTTGAGCTAGTGCATGAATGAGATCTCCATACTAGTGGCACTATGGACACCTTCTGACAAAATCATGCACCTCTCTTTCCATTGTTGGCCAGTAGTATTTGGTTCTTAGTAACTTCTTAGCCAAGGTCATACCACTCAAGTGTGAACCACAAGTGCCATTGTGTACCTCAGTCAAATCAGTTAGGATTTCCTTAGGTTTTAAGCAACGTAACAGGGTTCCATCGATGCTTCTACGAAAGAGGGTTTCTCCGAGGATGACAAAACGTAAGGACCTTTTGACAAAGGTTCGCTTGAGGTTCGAGGAAATTTCAGCTGGGAGGACTCCTAATCTCAAATAGGTGTAGATGTCATGGTACCAAAGATCACCGGGACCCATGAGTGCACATGCATATTCTAACTCTGATACCTCAAAAGTGGGTATGAGAAGCTGCTCTACCAGAAATTCATGTTTTGAGACATTTCGAGGGATATCTAGCAAGGATCCAATCATTGCCATTGCATCAGTTGCTCTATTGTTTTCCCTCAGTATCTGCTCAAAAGTGATATCAATAAAATATTCTTTGAGGCTTTCTACCACTTTCTTGTATGGTGTAAGCTTATCATCCTTAGTTTGGTATTCACCATTGACCTGGTTAGTGTTAAGCTATGAATCTCCATAGACCTTTATTGCCATGATTCACCACTATGCTACAATTTTGAGACCTATGGTTAAAGCCTCATACTTTGCAATGTTGTTTATTTAGGGAAATGCCAACTTGTAAGATACTGGTATGCAATCCCCTTGTGGGGTGATAAAGAAGACACCGGCTCCCAATCCATGTTGTGTGTGGGAACCATTGAAGTATAGTTTCCAATGATCAACTATGCTGAGATTAAAGATGGACTCATCTGGAAATTCTGATATGAGCGGGTTCTCTACGTAGATGGGAGCTTCTGCCAGCTGGTCCACAATAACTTGTCCTTTAATTTCCTTTTCACTCCACATACTCAATGTCATACTCTGATAGTTTCATCACCCTTTTAGTCATTCTTCTTGTGAGCATGCTTTTGATAGTAGGTATTTTAAGGGATCTATTTTGGCGATGAGCTTGATTTTATGTGCTAGCATGTAGTGTCAGAATTTTTGTGAAGTGAACACTACTTCTAGGAAAGATTTCTCAATGAATGTGTAGTTTAACTCATGGCCAACCATTGTCTTGCTAATGTAATAGATAGCCCTTTTTGTTCCATTTTCATCATGTTGAGCTAGAAGAGCACCCAAAGCTACTGTTGTTGTTGAGATGTATAGGATCAATGGTTTTCTTGCAATGGGTGGCATCAATACGGGTGGTGTGAGTAGATATTCTTTGATTTTGCTAAATGCTTGATCGCATTTTTCATCCCACTTGTATGCTACTCCCTTGTGGAGTAGATGTGAATACATAATTTGTTTATCTGCCAGTTGTGCTATGAACCTTCAGATAGACTAGAGTCTGCCTTGTAATCCTTTGAGTTGTTTCAGTGTTTTTGGTGTTCCCATATCGAGGATTTCTTTTACCTTCACAGGATCTACTTCTATCCCTCTCATTGACACTATGTATCCCAACAGTTTTCCTGATTGTACCCCCAAGACACATTTCTTTGGGTTGAGCCTGACCTTGTATTTTTCCAGTCTATCAAAAATTATACTTAGGGTTGCTATGTGGTCCCGCCTCTTCTTTGATTTAGCCAATATGTCATCCACATAATCTTTGATAGTCTTGTGTATCATGTCATGGAATATTAGTGCCATGGCTCTTTGATATGTAGCCCCTACATTCTTTAGCCCAAATAGCATCACATTCCAGCAGTAGGTGCCCCAAGGACATGTGAATGCTATCTTATGTTGGTCTTCTTTTGCAATCATTATTTGGTTGTACCCCAAGAAACCATCCATCAGGGATAGCATCTCATGTCCGGTTGTCATGTCCACTATCATATCAATATTGGGTAGTGGAAAATCATCCTTAGGACATGCTTTGTTTAGGTCTCTGAAATCTATGCAGATGTGGATGCACCCATTTGGTTTTGAGACTAGTACAAGCTTGGATACCCATTCTAGATAGTCAATCGGGTGTATGAAGCCAACATCCAGGAGTTTTTGTAACTCTACCTTAACTAACAAGGCTATTTTGGGATGCATTTTTCTTAACTTTTGTCTAACCGGCTTCGCTCTAGGGTAAACAACCAAATGATGAACCACCACTTCAGGATCTAGGCCTGGCATGTCAGCATAGGTCCATGCAAATTTTAACTTCCTCTCTTTTAGAAATTCTGCTAGTAGTTCTTGTTTCTTTGTTAGGAGGGACTCAACAGAGAAAGTGATTTTTGGTTCTGTCTCTATTCCCAAGTTAACAGGATTACATTGCTTTGCCAAGATTGCTAATTTCTCTTGATGTAGAGAATTAGGGGGGAGATTGAATCCTTCATCCTCCGATGCCTCAGAGAGGTTTTCACCATTGGATTCATCCTTTATTTTTACTATTATGTGGTTAGAGAGTTCCATAATGTGGTTTTCACTCAATAACTCCGAGCTTATTATCGATATTTTTCTTTTGCGACTGAAGGACTCGATCATCTCCTCGTAATATTCCTAGGTGTCTAAAGTGATGTTGAAACCTACCTTGTGATCCCCACATGGAATGGTATCCCTCAGTCCCATGAATTCTGATAGGGCCTCATCATTTTCGAATGAGTCTAGAATTGGTGGTCTTCGTTGGTCATGATTGATGAGTTGAGGGTATACTAAGGTGATTTGGTGGGTTTGTTGGTTTGACTCAATGGGTGTGGCACTAATCATTAGTAAGGAGGAGTTCTCAAAAAGCATGGGTAGGCCTGTTATAGTATCATCATCGTCACTACTAGTGCAGACATCAGTGATGTCAAAAGTGAAGTTGTCAAGTGGGATGCCTATGCATACAAGTGGTCTAAGGTTAGTTGCCGACACTTGAGGAGAGGACCTAATTTCCCTACTGGGAGTACCTCTACCACGTATAGTTATACTTGGGGGATTACATCCAAGGCCAAGGTCCTGCACTCTTCTTTCTGCAGTGATGGGCTCCAAGCGTCCATCACTATTCCTTTCGAGGCTTTGCTTTCTATTGTAGGCCATGCCAAGCATTATTTGTAGCCCTTTGTTGGTTTCATCCATGGGTAATGTGGGTGTGGGTTCTGCATCATGGTATATTATGCTTGAAATATCCTCCTCACCAACACTTTCTCGACTTAGGTCTCCCCAATGGCGAAATCCAGAGGGGTCCTCCCTAAGGGTGTGGATGAGTGTTTCAGTTGGTCTAGGTTTCCCATGTGATCTAGGAGATTGTGGTAACTCTCCTACAAAAAAAACACTCTTCTTCATTCTATAGTCACCACATCCATTGTCCTGGATCATGTTTTTGATGTCAGATATAATAGGGATGGCGGGTGTCTCTCTCGCACAAGTGGAGGTAAGGGTGGTTGGGTCGATGTATGAAGTGGAGGGGCCTTCATCATTTTTTTGCACTTGAGGGATTTGATAGAACTTGGCTTCCAAGTTTTTGCAGTAGGAAAATGGTTTGGGATCCCCATGTATAGTGACCTCTTCATTTTGGTACAAGAACTTTATGCATTGGTGGTATGTTGAGGCCACTACTTTCATTCTGTGGATCCATGGACGTCTAAAGAGGATGTTATATGGTAAGTTGAGGTCAAGGACCTGATAGGTAGTCTCCATGGTTGTTGGTCCCACTTGGATGGGGATTTTAATAGTGCCTTGAGACACTCTTTCTTGGTCATCATATGCCCTTATTGTGATGCTCTTATTTTTGTTAATGGAATCCTCAGTGAATCCCAAGTTCTTTATAAGCTCAAGAGAGAAAATATTAAGGCCTGCACCTCCATCCACCATGACCCTTTTAACTTTCTTTTTGTGGACCAACACTTGGAGGTGAAGTGTGTGGTTATCAGATGGCTACGAGGGGAAGTCTTGATCAAATAATGTTAGGAGATTCGGGGTAATGATATTTCCAACAATAGCCTGGAACTAATCTATGTCAAGGGTAGTAGAGAGGGTGGATGTTGCTAACGCTTCATCAATGATTTGCCTATGGGCAATGGACATTTTTAATAGTTCCATGATGGAGATCTGTGTGGGGGTTCTTTTTAGCTGGTCAATGACATTGTAGTCATAGGGAATGACTTTTGTATTTAAAGTGGGGTCTTTGATGGTTCCCCTACAATGGTGACCTTTCCACCATGTGTGGTGACTCCACAGTCAGTGTTTGCACCCTTGACATTAATGACCATGACCATTTCATTGACACATGTGACTATCTCTTTATATACTAGATTAGCACTAGCATATTTTTGCTTGCCTTTGTTGTTCCCCTATTTTTTTCCTTGATTGTGGTTTGGCATTAGATTTGTGTATATTTTTAGATCTTGATTACCAGCTAGTTTCTCGACACTGATGATCTTGTCCTTGATGAGGTCTTGGATGATATTCTTCAGTCTCATACAGTTTGCGGTGGTATGTCCCTTGATCTTGTAAAAGTCACAAAGGAGATTTTCATTATACCATGGTGGTTTAGTCATGGGTTCCACATATTGCTCAGAGTTGGAGACTTTGATTAGATTTTCCTTGACCAACTTCTTCATTATGGATTCGATGGATTCCCCAAGAGCTATGAACTTTCGCTTGGGAGGGTATTTTCCTCGGGGAGGTGGTCCTCCCTGATTACCCAAGTTATTGATTTGGTTGGTGGGAAGTGGTTGTTGTTGTGCTACTATTGCATTAGTTTTCACATTATTGCAGTTATAATTTTGTGGTTGGTGATGAGTTTGGATATTTGTCTTGGGAGAATTTATGACCACTTTAGCATCGACCATGCCGTTGTTTGTGATATTTTTGTTCCTCGAACATGTTTGAGGTTTATCATTATAATTGTTAGATGGGTGGTTATCTTGTGGTAGAGTGAATGTTGATGCACCTCCTCACATAGTAAGGGCTCTTTCGATGTTGAGCACTTTTGGGATCAATTGATCATATGATGTGATGCATTGCATTTTTAAATAGAATGCCAATTTTTCATCTAGATTGGATATAATCATGCAAAATTGTTGTTCTTCTGGCTTGGTCCACTTGCTCTGATTGGCCTTGGATTGCCATCTTTGCATGAAGGATGTGAATATCTCTCCTTTTAGTTGTTTGAGTGTTGATAGTTCTTCCAAACTAATGTCTGCACCCATGTTGAAAGCATAATTTTTAAGGAATGCTTCCACAATTTCCTTGAATGTTTTAATGCCCGTGGGTAGGTGAGAAAACCATTCCATGGCTGGACCAGTCAGACTTCGGTGAAGAGTTGCATTAGATATGTGTCATCGTATGCAACCTCCATGCAATGCACCTAAAATTCCCTGACATAGTTTTCAAGGTTACCCGCTCCATTATACTTGTCGAATTTGGGGATCTCAAATCCCTTTGCGAATGGTACCATCATGAGACTTCTATCAAATGGATAAGGGCAGAAGTTGCATGGTGTTTTGATTGTTTTTCCCACTTGGAGGTCCAACACCTACTGTGAAAGAAGTTTGATTTGTGTTGTGACATCATTTTTCGTATCAGGAGGTGGGATGAATGTGTTTTGAGTTGTTTGGGGTGTTTTATTAGTGGGAGAGGTACTGGTGGGATTTTGATGCAAGCTTTGTTGTGTGTTCAAGGCCTGCTGGTATGCCTGCATTTGTGTCAACAATGCCTGTTGTTGATATTTTTGTTGTTGTTCCAACAAAGCTTGTCGTTGGTCCATTTGTTGTTGTTCCCATAGAGCCTATTATTGGTCTTTCTACTATTGGGCTAACAAATCTTGTTGTTGGTCTAGCTACTGTTGCGCCAATAAAATTGGTGTTGGTCAAGTTGTTGTTGTGCCAAAAAAGCTTGTTGTTTAGCTTGTTGTTGTGCCTAAAAGTCTTGCAGGGCTTGTTGGTATGCTTGTCGATGGATCACTTGCAGTTGCACTTGGTATTATGCTTGCGCCTATTGCTAGGCTTGAGCTTGGGCTTGCACTTGTTGGGCTGCTTGAAGGGCTTGCTAGGCTTGTGCTTGTTGAGTAGCCTGTTGTGCAGCTTGTTGTTTTTGTTGGAGTACCCTTTGCTAATTGGCTTTTTGGATGGTTTGGATCAAGGTGGTGAATGAATTTGTCACGTTATCTTTTGGTGGGATTGGTTGTGGAATGAGAACGGTGCTAACTGTTGTGACAGGAAAAAGGGTTGTGGTGATGGTCAGGATTTGGGTTGTTGGAGGTGTGGTTGAGATGCTCGTTCCTTGAGAAGGTATGCTTTGGGAGATTTTAGGACCAACTAATGGACTAACCATGGTGGCTTGAATGGTTTCCACTTGTTGTTGTGATGCCGTTGGAAAAAAGAGAAAATTCGATGTGAGGCTTGGATTGCCCGGATTTAAGAAGTTATCGGTGGGTAGGGGGGAAGCCCAATCCAATAGTTGATGTGGATGCAAACAAAAAAGGAGGAAGAGATGATATGCTACCTTGGAAGGAAAATGGGTCGGTGACTCCTGTTGTCCCAAACAAACCACCTTCTCCTTGTGGTAGAGAAGTTTGTATGTTTGACTGATAGGATGGTGTAGCATGGAATGAGAATGAATCAGTGGGATTATGGAAGGTGAGTGGGAGGTATGGGTGTGATGGATTCATTGAGACAGAGTTATCCGGTGTGGTATTGACAACTACCTCTTTTTTGTTTATAAGGCGATGCTTTTGTAACTCACGAAATATTGCACTTCCTTTGTTTACAATTGGTGAGGTTTGGTTTATTACTAATGTGGTTTGAGTCATTTTTTTATTGATATTTGGAATTGACATTGGGGATGCGTTTGTAAGAGGCATGTCCATACTAGTGCCTACATCAAGGTCAGAAGGGAACGGGACCCCTCCTTCCATTAACATGTGCAGGTATTTAAACATGGTGCTGACAATTTTATGATTCTCCATATTTTGGACCATTTCTATTATTTCTGATTGTGTCATCCCCATGTCCTCATTTGTGATGTCCTCTTCATAGTTTTCCTCTTGAGGATTTTGTGATGGTAGAGGAGAACTACTTGGGGGATTGCTTGATCCCGCAAGGTTTTTTTTTGTGGTTACTTGACCCAAGTCATTGGAAAATGATATTTCGGTGATGTTTTCCATGTTCTTCTTGTATTGAGATCTTGTTTGGACCATAAAAAATAGGGATCGTCAGATCTTTAATCTTTAGGCCCTAAAGAGAAGAACTAGGGAAGGCCAAGGATCAAAAAAGGGTGGTGATGATGATGAGATAAATGGATAAAGTGAATGAGTGAAACTTTTGAGGAACTTTTTGAGGGTTTTATGCTAAAATTTTGGGCTTAGATTGATTTTGATAGTTTGACTAGGTGTATTGAATCAAACAAGGATGGTAGTGAAGTTGTAGACCCTAGGAAGTTGTGTTATCCTAGGGGAAAACTTGCACAAGAGAATGGAGTGGCTAAATGTGTTAAGCCAACCAAGGTGATTATAAACTAGTAAAACCTCATGAATTTGTGTTATCCTATAGGTAAATTTGCTCAAGAGATTTGACTACTTGACTAGGTGTGTTAATCCAAGATAGAGTGATGCTGATTTAGCCTTTAAGTTTAGCATGAGTGATTTTTCTAAAGTTCTCAAAAAAATTTTAATGGGATGAGATTTGTTTGATGAAGATATGGATGAGGATGGCGATTTTGATCCTAGACTTGAACCTAGACACGACTCTTTTTACAAAACCTCGATGTTGAAGAACATGCTAGACTTCCTATGTGAGGAAAGCAAACCTTTCAAAAAGCTCAGGATTTTGTTGATAGTAGAAAGCATACAAAGTTGGGTTGTTTCTTGAATCCTTCTTATAGAATTTGTACACTAGTCTTTCAATGACTTCAAGGAGCATTTCAAGATGTTGTTCACGGGCTTTTAGACTTATCCTTTTGAATCTTGGTTTTGGGATTTTTGACCTTTCGGGAAATCATTTGAGGCAACACATATGAGGTCCAATTTGTCTTTTATCTTGCCTTAGTGAATTATTTTTACCAAAAGTACTTGCTTGATTATGTTTCAAACTGCATGTCTAATGTCCCACTTTCTTTTTCATCCCACAAGGTCCATTATGTGGAAATCAAGGAAATTAGGGAAAAATTTTCCTAGGTTGACCTTAGTGAAAACAAATGATGATAAAATCCAAGCACTTAGAAACCTCTAAGGATATTATCCCTAGGGGAAGCAAGAGTACTTAAATTTGTCAAAGGTATTTGTTTCCTCCAAGGGGTTTGAAATTTTGAGTTCCTTGTGAATGTTTTTTTTTCAATTATTTTGAGGACCAAGCAATGTATTTTTCATTCTCAAGCACATGTACAACCCTAGGATGATGCGACAATACTTTGTTGGGTTCCCACTTGGATGAATCTAGCTGCACATATTTTTTGCGGATGACTAGATGCTTGACCACACTAGCTCCCCTCCACAACACACACTTCTTGGGTCAGCCAAGCATCAGTACCCATGAACCTCCCATGGCATACTTTTCATCTCTACAACAAAACTGCATGTATAACATGGGGTGGCTTCAAAGGACATGACCTTTTGCACCAACAAAATAGATAAGGATTTGACCTTTCTAAACAAGGGTTTTAGTTCGGTCTTTTCATTCATGGAGGCTGACCCATGCGGCAAGAAACCATTGCTACCCTTCTCATCGGAGCCAACCACATGATACTAGCCTTTGTTCCCATACCCACTTTTATATCCCGACTGGAAATACACTTGTCCTTAGTGTGTTACCGGTTGGGTTGTTCCCTTGGGTGAGTATTTTTTCCCACAAGGCAGGCCCGCTAAGATAACAAAAGCAAGTAAACTTATTCGTAGTTCGATCAACCTTTGTTTAGAAACAAAGGGAGAGCAAATGCCATAAGTCTACTCACACTCGCAAAGTGTTTTGTTCAATTTTAAACCCAAAAAATGAAGTGTGGAGGTTATACTTTTGACAACTTAATATCACAAAAAGATTTTTGATTCTCAAGATCACTGTGAGGAGTGAGAGAAGTGCATACGCCTTTTATATGATATTACTTTGTTAAAAGGATTACAAGACATCAAGAACACATATTCATTTTAATCCTCAAAGCAAGAAATGAGTTCTTTTTAAAGCACCAACTTTGAAGTGTGAGAGTTGCCTTTGTTCAATTTTTAACCTTTTAAACAAAATCTAGTGGATGTTTCTAAGTTCTTTTTAGCCTCTTGCAAACTTTGAAAGAGAAATTTGTTTGTTCTTTTTAAACCCAAAAGAAATCTAGTGTTTCTAAGGCAAATGAAATTGAAAAATCTCTTTTAAACATAATTTAAAATCCTTAAAGAGTGTTGAACAACACTTTAGTGTTTAAAAACACTTTGCGCATAGTGAACATGATGCCATGATGAACTTCCTACTTTTCTTTTCTTTTTTTCTTGCTCCAACTTTTTTCCAGCGATAGAGTTAGCAGGTGCGGTGTAGTTTGGAACAGAGGTGACACTATATATCACTACACATTTGACTGGTTGTGGCACTCTGTAGAAACAGAGACCACAGATGTAGTGCAATTTAGAAGGCGACATAGTTTGTAAGTGGTGAATTTTTGAAAAAAATTGAAATTCAGGCGCGGGAAATAGGTGCGGTTCAATAGTGTCATGGTTTACAAGGGGTGCGGTACAATATAACATCACATCTACGTAAGCAGTGCGATACAGGGCTGCATGAACTATCCGTGATGAAATTTCCTATGTGTAGATAAAAATGTTAAAAACCGTGGAATTTTCACAAAAATGTGATGAAATTCTTGATCGAGCCCTCCCTTTGATGCCAAAATGTGAACCCCTAAACTTGTGAATGCACAAGAACAACAAACAAATTAGTGTATTAGCTCAAATGAAAACAAGCATGAGGGATTCCCCATGAAATCCATCTACTAAACCTAAACTAGGAAGAAATGAAAAACAAAATTTAAATAAATGAGAGAAAATCCTAATTAAGCAAGTAAAATAGTGATCCCATGGGGGAATTGGTCCCAATTGAATGTTGAAATTGGCCCTTTCCCAACTCCTAAGTTTCAATGTGAATGATTATAGTTTGATCAAATCTCTCCAAAGAGATTTCAGCATAACCTCGCTATGAATTGTGAAAATGATGAATGGTTGAGTGGAAATGGGAAAAATTAGCTTTCAATGTGAAGAGAGTAACTTTGCATAAAATTGTGGATGAGAAATGAGGAGAGAAGCCTTCCAATTTATAGAGGAGAGAATGCCACTTGTCACCATGTGAATGGTTGATGGTTGTGTAAGTTTTGGTCAAAGTGCCCATAAATGCATAAATTTGAATTTTGAAATATTGAAATGACAAGGTGGATGGAGAGTCAAATGGAGTTATGACCACTTGGCTCAATGAAAAAGGACTTGTAAGATGAAATAAATGCCTTGTTGGAAGTACCCATCCACTTGGATTTTTTGAATTCAAATTGAGGGAATATTCCCTTTTGATGCCATGTGAGGGAAAATAGAGATTTAATAAATGAATTAAATCTATTTTCACGTGCAAGTTGCATTCTCTAGAGGATTTTAGTGAGAGGGATTAACTTAATCAAGATTTTGATTAATTTAATGAAGGATTAGATGATTTGACAATTTTGACTCAAATAGATAAATTAATTTAAGTCAGAATTGAGAGGAAATGATTAATTAAATAAATGATTTTGATTTATTTAACTAAGGAGGAATATGTTAGATTAAATCAAATAAGGTTTAATTTATTTAATTTAATAAGAGGACTTTAGAGATTTTAATTAAATAAAAAATGATTTATTTAAATAAACAAAAATGTAAGGTTAATTAAATTTAATTAATTAATTTAATCACTAGAGGAGAAAGACTTAATCAAATGAATGATGATTCATTAAATTAAGAGATAGAATATGATGAAATGTTGAGAGTATGATTTAGGGGGAAATGTTGTTAGTAATCAGAATCAAGTGTGCTGAACCAAAATTGTACATTTTCCATTTCTACAACCTTTATCGGGGCTATAGATTCCTAGCTGGAAGTAGATAAATGCTTAGAGAGAACCAGAGGTATCTCTGTTGAGGCTATAGAAACCTATCTGGAAGCAGAGCTATGCCTAGGATATCATTGCATGTTGGAAATGTAACTCATAACTATGTATCTTGGGTAAAGTATACTTTATTTTGATCACAACAATGCTTATGAAGGGGAATGAATCATTTGCACACACAAATAGATTTTAGTTTCGTCTCAAATCTCTATGATGTCTCAGTTTTGATTGTGTTTGCACTTCTTGGATTGCCTTGAATGAGTGTAAACTAGATATTTTTGGTATTTGGGGGATTGCATGTCTTAAAATTCTTAAAGCATTTTCCCAACAGAGTTTTCATTTGTTATACCCTGGATACATGCCCCAAATTTTGCATGGAAAATTTGGGGACCCCCTCTATTTTCTTTCATTTCGCTAGTTTTTTTCGGTGTGTCATGTGCCTTGTTGCTCTTGTTTCATCCTTTCCATCTTCGCTTGTTTCATTTTTTGCTTCTTTTTTTGTGTTTGTTGTCATTCTGGTCTTGTTTAGGAGTTGTTCACAACCTCTAAAACTTGCTTGTTTTCCTTTTTATGGGCTCGGGTTTCAGATTAAAACTTGAACTTGTCCTCGAGAGAGTGTTCAAGTTCCAGGTGTTGTTCCAAATCCGATTTTTGCTTGTTTTCATTTTCCTAGTCCATGTCAGAATCAAACGTCAGACTGAAATCTACACTTTGAACCTCCTTCAAGTTCATAATTCGAGTTTTATTTTGATTCTAATCCTTGTGGTCTTCCTTTTCCTTTGCTTTGTTTTAGAGTCGAACTTTGAATTGGAACTAGAACCTTGAACCTCTTCAAAAGGTTCCTATTCTTGGTTCCAACCCAATTTTGATCTTTACTTCCGTTGTGTTTTTGTCTTTCAGGTTTGGGTTTCAGATTGGAATTGACACCTTGCACTTTTGAAGGTTCATGTGTCAGGTTCGTTCCCGATCCCGATTTATGCTTTTCCTTCAAGTGTTGTTCGGGTTCATGTTCCTTATCCGTTCTTGGTCCTGATTTTTGCTTTGCCTTCAAACGTTGTTTGGGTTCGCATTCCTTGTCTGGTCCCAATCCCGATTCTCATTTTGCTTCATGGTCGTTGAATCATTCATTTGTTTTGGTCATTTTTATTATCTTCTTTTCGTTATCATCCTATTTTGTTCTTTGGGGTGTCGTTCATTTTCAATTTTCGGTGTCGCGTGGTCATCTCGATCTTAGTTTTTGTTGTCTTATTTTGCGTCATTTGTCTTTAGAGTTGAAAAATACAAAAAAAATCACAAAACAAAAATACAAAAAAAAATCAAAAAACTTAGAAAAAAATTTATAAAAGAAAAAAGTTGAAAATGCCAAAAATCAAAATCAAAATCAAAACAATACAAAATACAAAAACATCAAAACAATACAAAATACAAAGAAATCTTTTAGATTTAAAAGATTTTTTTTAAAGGACTTTAAAATCAATAAATGAAATAAAAAATCTTTTAATATTTAAAAGATTAAAAAATAAAACATATATCTTTTAGTTTTAAAAAATTAAAAGATTTAAAATAAAAACTTTAGAATAAATAATTTTTAAATTTTAAAAAATTCAATAAAACTCTTTTAAAATTTAAAAGATTTAAAAACAAAATAGAAAATCTTTTAAAAGAAATTTAAAAATTGAAAAACTTTAAAACAAATAAAAAAATTTAAAATCTTAGAAAATCATAAAAAATATACAAGTTGAAAAATAAAAATTCCTTTGTTGAGGGAATCGGAAAGAATATTGAACCAAACCTAGTAAAATGTTCATTATAGGAAGCATGGCCGATTCCCGTCCCAGAATGGCAAAGGGGAAAAAATGAAATTTTTGGAGTTTGAAACAATTTAGCACTATGGTTAAAATATTCACGTTCGGTGAAAACCCCGACCCCACCTTAATGCAAAAGGTGTCGGAATTCAGAAATCGGGAAGCACTATAATCCTAGCACCAAAATTGAAAATGTTCATTGTCAGGTAAAAACCCGATTTTGTACTCCACCAAACGGAAAAAAATATTTAGCTTTTCTGAATCCTGACTTTGCCTTCTAAAGTAAAGAACAAAGAAGGAAATGGTTGTAAGTGGTGAATATGTGAATGAGATAAAAACACTTCTTAATAAGACATTATATCAAAGATAACTCAAATTGAACTAAATCAAAATAGTAATCAAATGAAAGCGTCATATTGCTCTCTATCCTCAAAGATTTATTAAATCTAAATTGTTCTCAGATTGTGTAAGAAAATAAGACTGTTAAAATGACTATTTGAAGAACGAGATGATGATAATGCAATGCTAAATGATAAATCAATTAAACTAGCATGATATAGATGTGAAACAGATAATGGCAGCTACAGGAGGCAGCCATTGTTGAAAGCTTGATTGCTTGATGCTTGATGTGTGAATGCTTGATGCTTGAAGTCTGGATTCCTACAGAGTAAGAGTGAAAAAGCTCGATTATCTGGATCTTTTTCTTGGTTCAATGAGGCTTGTATTTATAGATTTCCTAGTTGTAGAAATGCATAGGGAAAGCTTTGAGAAGCTTGGATTCAATCTGGAGGATTGAATGGTGAGAGATGGAGGAGATTGAGAGAAAAATGGAGATTGTCTCTACCCATGAAAACACCAGGCAAGAGAAGAGGAAGGATTGATGGAAGAGGATTGAGAGATCGAATTCCAAATTTGTCTCCAATTTGTCTCCAAAACTTCTCGTGAAGTTTCAAAGCATTAATTGTGACAATTTCAGACATAGATTAGACATAGGAAATCTAATTCATTTTTTAGGAAATGTAGATTAGAATACTCCTTATGCTCTAATTCAAATATTTTTGATTTATTTAAATTAGGAAAAGGGAGATAAATAATTTAATAAAACAAACTATAGGATAGTTGTTTATTAAATTAAATAGAGGAATATGGTAGTTAATTAATAAAGTGTTTTGATCTTTATTTAATTAATTTAAGATGGATGTGATAGAATAAAATAGGGATTTGATAATTAAATCGAACAAAGTATTTAATTTTGTTTATTTAATTAAGATGAATTTAGATGTGAACTATATAAATAAATGTTTCTATTTATTAGATAGTAGATGAAATTAGGATAATTAATCAAATAATTTGTATTTAATTAATCGGATGCTCCAGACCAATTTTAGGTGTATACATTTTTCCCCTCTTCGAAGTGATGTGTTCACGCATTGCTACGAAGAAAATATTTTTGGTGCTACTGCCAAGATCGATGATTTAAAAAAATAATTTTGTATGCCCCAGACATGTCCTAGACATTGATTTTCAAATGATTGATGATAATATGCCCCCTCGAGAGATAAATTAATGATTTGATGATTTTTTGAATTTTTTGAATTTTTATGATTTTCTGATGATTTGATGTGATTTGATGAAGAAATAATTTATCTCCCGACAAATAATGAAGAAATCTAGCCCGCAGATGATAAAATGTTGCCCTGCCTTACCTCCTTGTGTTTGATGATTTTTGATCGTGTCAGCCTTTGATTTGATATTGATTGTTGATCTTGATAGACTAGAAGATTACTGATCTCATGATAGGTGAGATTCAATGATTGATTGATTGATTGACCTCATGATAGGTGAGGATCAATGATAGATTGATGATTGACCTCATGATAGGTGAGGATCAATGATAGATTGATTGATTGACCTCATGATAGGTGAGGATCAATGATAGATTGATAATTGACCTCATGATAGGTGAGGATCAATGATGGATTGATTGATTGACCTCATGATAGGTGAGGTTTAATGATAGTCGCTCATGAGATTTGATCGAAGTCTCACCAGAGCTTATTAGATTGATAGTCTGCTTGATTTTTGATTGATTATAGGAGGATTTTAGAGTTTTTCCCATAGATGTGGGACATGATTCTACATCTAGCTCAGGCTGATATAGATATCATTAATCGATGTGAAAAATCTATAATGCAGATGCAAACTAATATGAATGCAATTTAATTTCATCATGCAACTATATGCAAACTATTGTCATTTTAATAGTACTTTTGTGCTTTTTTGTCATCATAGAGCTTTATTGGATGTTGAAAGTGAGTACAAGCGTCAAAGGTATATGTTAGACCAATGACGACCTAAGTACCACTTTCATGATTTTTGATATTGCAAGCAAACACAAGCATCTAGGTATGATTTAACCGAGATGACTTGAGCATTCTTTGCATAAACAAGCAGTGATTAATCATTTCAATGTGTGAATTCTGAATGTCATCGGTGATACATTTGCATAGCACATCCCCCGACAATTCATACATTTAAATGATTAACTTACAGACAGCAGATAATAAAAATATGATTCTCCTTCCTTTCTTCTCTAGTCCAATACATCATCGAGTTTCTCCAAAGAAATGATAACAATGATCAAAATGCAACATGTTCAACCTTTTCTTAAAGTATTTCAATCATTATTCAAATTAGATCATCCATCCTAATTTTGTGATGTTTTTGAGATTTTTGACATGTTTTTGGATTTTTGATTGATTTTTGACATGTTTTTGGATTTTTTGACTTATTTTTTATTGATTTTTGACATGTTTTTGGAGTTTTGACTAAATTTTGACATTTGTTTGGATTTTTTTGATTGATTTTTGACATGTTTTTTGGATTTTTGATATGATATGAATGTTCGAAATGTTTTGATGGTGATTGATGTTAGCACTTTAATCATTGTTTTTGTTGTTTTTTTCCTAAGCTCATTGTTTTATTGCCCCCAATGATTTCAGTATTTTTCCCCCAAGCTAGGGTGAGACATGACCACATTGCAATGATTGGTCTTGAGATTTTATTGCACCTTTTTTCAAATTTTATGATTTTTTTGTATTTTTTTAGAATATTTTAAGATGAAATGAGATGATATGCCTGATTGAAGGAATAAGATGCCCCGCAATAGGGTTAATGCAACCATGTATAATTGATAGATCAAAATGAAAGTTTCACTATAAAACATGCCACACAAGCAACATATCTCTTGTCGAAAGATGATAATGGTATGATTGATTAAGATGCCAGGAATGATCGATTCCATAAGACATGATGATGATAAGATTGATGATTGTTGATGATTGATTGACAAAAGATATGAGAATTGGATAATGTTTTGTAGCTAGGCTTTAAATAT
The DNA here is from genome assembly GCA_007115665.2 of Sequoiadendron giganteum. NCBI lineage: Eukaryota > Viridiplantae > Streptophyta > Pinopsida > Cupressales > Cupressaceae > Sequoiadendron > Sequoiadendron giganteum. The sequence goes on along the minus strand of CM021110.1, from coordinate 145,441,804 downwards.
GATTTGTATGATAAGATTCAAGGTTGAAAAGGGACATGATGACATGGATTTTGATAAGCTAGAAGATATAGAATGGAAGAAAGAGAGGAAAAAAATGATGAATGGAGATGATCAAGATTAACTAGATAAGATACAGACACAAGGCCCAAGTATTTTGCTCCTATTCCTCATCAAGACCAAGGAAAGGAAGAAAGGATGTATTTAGTAAGAATGATGGAATATGGATAAGATAAAAGATATGGTATGGAAGATATGGATAAAGCGTATAGGATAAGATATATGATGTTCAAGAAGATCCTTAACCTTGTCAAGATCAAAGGTGGAAATGTAAGGAATGAGCATAGAAAGGATAATGACTATGAATGATAAGATGGATGAAACTTGTACCTAAGTGTAGAGTGCAAGAGGAATATGGAAGATAGGATATGGATGATAGGGAAATTTAGGAAGGACTTAAGCATCAAGTTTCACAACAAAATATCCCTGTAGTAAACCATGGCAATGGGAATTAGACTCCTAAATGTTGGTAGATTAATGGTATGATGGAAGAATCTAAGGACTTATGCAAAGGTTTGGATTAAAGGAGAATTATTGGGGATGAATGTTGGATAATGGATAGGAGTTTGGAAGGCTTGTTGATGGATAGATGAAAAGGATGGAAAGATCAACATTGGCACACACCTTGAAGGGTGGTGGAGTGATGGAGGAAAAATGGATTTGGAAGGTGATAGGTTATTAGATGGAAAATTGGAGGAAGCTTTTGGATTAGCAAATTTGGATGCCAATTTATATTTTATTGCTTCTATGAGACTTTTAGGAATCCACATGATTTTTGACTTCGATTTTTTCTCTATGGGCCTTTGCAACCTTTCACATTTTTCTTTTTGATTTATGGACCTTTGTGGTCTTTGAAAATTTCATTTTTGCTTTGATGGGCCTTTGTGGCCTTTTGAAATTTTCTTTTGATATATGGACCTCTGTGGTCTTTGAGATTTTTTCTTTGATGGGCCTTTGTGGCCTTTTGAAAATTTCTTTTGATTTTGGATCAATTTTTCTTTTATTTGTGCATGTCTCTTCGAGGAGACATGTTGATCCTTTAATACATGCGGATTTTGATATATAAGCTTTTGATATTTGGCATCCAAATTTCTTCCAAGAGTAATGGGAGAGGTGGATTGAGATGAATGATATGGAGGTATTATGGAGGAGTTAATGTGGGTAGAATTTTGAAAGGGCATCAAGGATGTGTGCCTTTGTTGTTCTTGAGAAATAGGATATGGACCTAGGATAGAGGGAAGGTTTGATGGGCTAGGATGAGGACCTAGGATAGATGGTATGTTTGGAGGATTAGGATGAGGACCTAAGATAGATGGTAGGTCTGATGAACTAAGACACTTAGGTGTATAACCAAGGCCGTGGTGATATGGGTTTCTTTGAACAAAAAGGGGTTCTAGGATACCTTGTTCATGAAGGCCTAATCCTTTTCCTTTGTAATTCATACTTTGACACATTTGTTTACCAATGGGATATGTATTGTTTGTGAAACAAGATGCGAGTCCATTTTGGGGAGGATATGACATGGATGAGAGAATAGGTGTTGGAAGTAAACCAGAATGGATAAAAGTGGAGGATCCTAGTTTATAGGTGTGGGGTTCATGGATAGCTTGAATAGGTGTGATAGGATCTTGACATGGGGATGATGGGGTGTTTTGATCTTGACTTGGAAAAGTATCATGAGGTAGTATGAAAGGCACATCTTGATCATGAGAAGAATAAACATCTTCATGGGATGAAAGGGTATCCTTGAATGGAAGCATATCTTGACCTTGATGATGAAGGGAATCATGAGATTGTGTAGAAAGCATGTCTTGATCATCAGTTGGTAAGACATCATTAGATAGGATGGAAGAAATACCATGCTCTTGTGATGAAATAGAATCATGAGATGATATGGATTGATGAGATGATGTGGAAGAAGAACCTAGAAGGATACTTGTCTCTTGAGATGGAAGGGAATTATTTTGGATGAAAAGTGAAAGGAGGGGATCATCATAAGATTCTTGAGAAATGGGATCTTGATCAAAGATTGGAAGAGTTTGTGGAATTTTGATATCATTGGATGGAGTGGAAAGAATATTTTGATCTTGATGTGTAGGGGAATCTATGCTAGCATGATTTGGATTGAGAGATTGAAATGAATCATTAGATGTTGAAGATATAATAGAGGAGGATGACTGGATGGATTTGTTAGCTTGAGTGAAAGAATCGTGAGGTTTATTTTGGCTTATTGTGGATGGAGATAAATGCATCACATGATAGGATTTCTCAATATCATTTGTGTTTGAAAATTTGTATTTGGGCTTATGGATCTTTTGTAAAAATTTAAAGACATCAAACTTGGATGATGTAGTTGTTGGTGGAGAGGGTGTCATGTCAAGATTTTTGTCAGAGGAATAAGCATAAATGTCTAACAGAAAATATCTCTTTGTGGTTCTTTCCCTTTGCACATCCCAGATTTGTTGTTGAAGTTTTTTCATTTGATGAGTTAGAGCATTCAATTGATTCTCATCTATTTTGGCCATGGTGGTTTGAGTTTCAATTTCCCGTTCTTTGGATTTTTAGTCTTCGTGACCTTGTTAAAATGGATATATGAACATTATTGTTTCCAATAAACTTTTTGATCTTAGTTTGGTATAGTGTCAAGGATATTTACTTAAGTCAAGGATAGGGTTTCGTTTCTTTGATTTAGGATGATTGATCCTGAAACTTAACTTACTAATCAAATGTGTTTGATTGAGACACTTTTGGATGGTAGATCTTGGTTTGATTTGAAAAAATTCAATTGTAAAGTCTAGTTTATGCAAGTTTAAGACTCTAATTTGATTTAGGAAAGTTTATGTCCTGATACAAAATCCAAATTTTGACTTTAACTATCTGACATTGGTTTCCAATAGATTTCCATTTTCTTTGTGTTTTTTAGGATGATATTATCTAAATTAATGTTTTCAAAACACAACAAGCATTTGTAAAATAGTTGTTTCTAGAGTCTAAACAACAAGTGTATGTTTAAGAATAAAACATGATCCTTCTTGATTTTGATGGGTTGTTTTGACAATTGTACATAAATCAAACAGACTCACACTTAAGGACAAGTAGGTCATCATTATACTCATAGCCCACATCTTGAATTACGTTGACTCACACAGTAGTGTCACCCCCTAGAGGGTGCCCATGTTTTTGTCGTTGCTAGGTGCGTACTCAAAGTGACGGAAGTAGATACTGAATCCCTTGAGCAAGAAATCCTTCGTAATTATATGGTGAGTGTCTTGGGGGCAGATTCTTCCCTCCCCTTGCACTGTGAGTATGATAATGTATGGATACTGACTTGGCAGGAAACTACTCTATGGTTCGTAGATAGGGTTCCATTTGGTGTGGCAAATAGATAAACTCCCTCAGAAGACCTCCCAATCTTTAGAACAAAGATTTTGGGGATGGTTATCTTGCCTACTACCGTCAAGTTGGACTTTCATCAACAACTTGCATTTTTATTATAGTGGGTTGGAAAACCTGGCTTTGGTTGTTCCCACTTAGGTCGTTCCCATAGGGTGAGTACTTTTTCCCACTATGGCAGGCCTGCTAAAGGATTTAATGAAGTGTAAATGACATGAAGTAAAAGTGAATCTAGCACTTTGGTCACCCAGTTAAGGGGAGAGCATAAGCCTAATCACTACAAGCACATCATATAGATTTGTTCTATTTTAAGCCCAAATTTTTTTTTTCTAATCTAAGTGAAGGTGTTGCTTAACAAAAATCATTTTTGTTCTTTTTAACTTATACTATAAAAAAATGCGGTGACTATCCTAGGATTGATAGATTTGTTTTAAGAAAAACAAGAAAGTGGCTACCCTAGGATTGATCAATTTTAATCTAAGTGACTACCCTAGGATTGGTTCTTTTTAACCAAATTTGACAAAGCTTGTGTAGATGGTTAATTTTAAGCCTAAAGTAATGCTAGTTGGTCCTAAAACATGCATAAAAAATAACATATGATGGGTTATTTTCCCATGAGTGTTTGAAAGCACTATTACAATGGATATCAAATGACTCTTTTTTCACTTTTTTTGAATTTAATGCTCCATATTCCTCTTAAAACCTGCAATAAATGCTCAAAATGTTTGATGAGATCAAGAAATAAGAATATATAAAGGTTAGATGAATGATTAAACATAAAAACCCTAAAAATTATACCAAGTTACAATGTGATTTGACTTTAAATGTAAAATTGAAAATTTTAACTCTACAAAAAGTGAAAAATACCTACACCATTGCATAGCTTATGAAATTCTACCCCATTTCAAAAAAAAAATTCAAAAAAAACCTCTGTATGACCAAGATATGACCATTTTAAGATTAACTGTCAAAGTGCTAAAACAGTGCCCGAAAGTGCTATTTCCCAGAAGTGCTAAAAGAAGTCATGGAAGCGCTAAAACATCGAAAGCGCTAAATTTTGACTAGAAGCATTAAAACAGTTCACAGAAGCACTAATTTGTTTTACGAAAGTGCTAAAATAGAGAACAAAAGCGCTAAAGTTTGCCATGAAAGCGCTAAAACTTTGAATGAAAGTGCTAAAACAAAACATGCCGCAAACTTGCATGACACTTTCCAGAAAAATTGATAATTTTGATAAAATTGGGGTTAATGCCCCACAGTGGGCGCCAAATTGTAAGTGGTGAATATGTGAATGAGATAAAAACACTTCTTAATAAGACATTATATCAAAGATAACTCAAATTGAACTAAATCAAAACAGTAATAAAATGAAAGCATCATATTGCTCTCTATCCTCAAAGATTTATTAAATCTAAATTGCTCTCAGATTGTGTAAGCAAATAAGATTGTTAAAATGACTATCTGAAGGATGAGATGATGATAATGCAATGCTAAATGATAAATCAATTAAACTAGCATGATATAGATGTGAAACAGATAATGGTAGCTACAGGAGCTAGCCATTGTTGAAAGCTTGATTGCTTAATGCTTGATGTGTGAATGCTTGATGCTTGAAGTCTGGATTCTTGCAGAGTAAGAGTGCAAAAGCTTGATTATCTGGATCTTTTTCTTGGTTCAATGAGGCTTGTATTTATAGATTTCCTGGCTGTAGAAATGCACAGGGAAAGCTTTGAGAAGCTTGGATTCAATCTGGAGGATTGAATAGTGAGAGATGGAGGAGATTGAGAGAAAAATGGAGATTGTCTCTACCCATGAAAACACTAGGCAAGAGAAGAGGAAGGATTGATGGAAGAGGGTTGAGAGATCGAATTCCAAATTTCTCTCCAATTTGGCTCCAAAACTTCCCATGAAGTTTCAAAGCATTAATTGTGACAATTTTACACATAGATTAGACATAGGAAATCTAATTCATTTTTGAGGAAATGTAGATTGGAATATTCCTTATGCTCTAATTCAAATATTTTTGATTTATTTAAATTAGGAAAAGGGAGATAATAATTTAATAAAACAAACTATGGGATAGTTGTTTATTAAATTAAATAGAGGAATACGGTAATTAATTAATAAAGTGTTTCGATCTTTATTTAATTAATTTAAGATGGATGTGATAGAATAAAATAGGGATTTAATAATTAAATCGAACAATGTATTTAATTTTGTTTATTTAATTAAGATGAATTTAGATGTGAACTATATAAATAAATATTTCTATTTATTCGATAGTAGATGAAATTAGGATAATTAATCAAATAATTCGTATTTAATTAATCGGATGCTCCAGACCAATTTTAGGTGCATACAATGGTCATTGGGGTGAAATGTTTCTATGGCTCTCAAGTGAAGCCAAATTTCTGAAACTCACCCTGCTTCTGATCCCGCATGCACAAAGGCACAAAATATAAGTCTTGCAGATTGTAGCAACCTCGAATTCCTCAAAGATATATGCATGGAGCGGGTAGATTTGCGTAGATATAGATAGTGGATTGATTGATGAATATGCCTAAAGTGATCTTATCTCATGAATTCCATGATTGCAAGACATCAAAAAAATTTAAAAGTCTTCAAAACTTTCAAATAAAGGGCAATTCATAGGTTGAAATCCTAGACAAAAGGCATGCAGGTCCTCGAAAAGAATGCCTCAAAGTGATACTATCATGTGGCGGGTAAGTGATTGCAAGAGATGCAACATAGATTTGGTGAAAAAGCTTCAGAAACTACCAAGTAATGCAATTTGCAAGTGTCAAGCAGATTCCACAGCCTCCGCTAGTAAAACCCTCTACCTGTGTGAAATGGACCTAAGAGCGTGGAATACATATAGGCTTTTGAGCGAACGCCTCGGATAGGCGTTATCAAAGAAATTAAATGGAATGCCATATTTGCAAGGCGTGTACAAAATAGATTTAATTTCAATTTAAAACTAGCCTTCAAGCAAATGCAATTGTGAGGTTTCAAGCTAAATTCCATAAACTTTGATAGTGTTTTCCCTATTCACCTATAGTGAAATGGGAACTTTGAAACGAATTATGAGCAATAAATTGAAGTGGAACTGGAAGCTTGATTTTTATCAGACGATGAAGGTAAAACCATTTTGGAAAGCATGCCCATATAATGGGGAGCAATGATTGTAGAATATGCACAAAATGGATGTGTTAATTGCAGCAACCAGGAAAAACATGCATGAAAGATGTAGATGCATAGATAATGCATGAAGACTATTTTATCGAATCCTTCAGAGAAATGCAGCCTTATGTAATTTGTTTCGGATTTACACAAAATGAATTTGTTGTAGTAGGCTCTGGAAAAAGTTCAAGGAAAATTTGAAAGCCCAAACACGACTTGTAAACTATTTGAATGAATTCCTCAACAAGATGTCGTCTCATAGCATTGACAAAGCAGATGAACTATTTAATAGAATGCCACACAAGAGATATTCTCTCATGAAATGCCTTGAAGGATATAGAGAAATTGATTGGCATAAAATTTATACAAAATGTGGAAGCATGCACAAAGAGCAAGGGTGCACAAACATGTATGAAAAGCATGGAAAGAGAGACATGTAACATGAACCATTTGATAGAATGGATCGAGGAAATGAAGTCTCAATGAAATGTGTGATTACATGATTCATGCAAGAAACATTGTTGAGATATTTGTAGTTGCAATAATGAAAAATGATGGAAGCATGCACAGTATATTGGGATGATTTATCAAAATGACTTAGAGAGATGTTGTCTCATGGTGGAACTATTTTGTAGAATTTCGTGAAGAGGCAACACCTCATGAGATGTGCCATGAAATGTATTTGATGTGTTGGTTTTAGGAACTTTCAAAGAAATTTGATCCCATGGAATGCAATTTGCAAAAGGCATAAAATTGATCTGTTGAAAGGGGTCATAAATTTTTCAAAAAGGTAATTCATAGGTGCAAAGTCGGATTCCTTGATAAAACACCTTAGCTGTGGCTAGCACCTTTTCTTCCACTCACCCCAAAGATGAGAGTTCTGAACATTGTATGGAAATTAATTGAAGTAATTTTTTGAGGGAAAGCAAATAAAATAGGGGGTTTTAGAGAAGGTTTAGGAATCCTTCGAAGCATAAATATAAAAGTGATTTTCTGATAGTGTTGCAGTTGCAAATGCCCTGACGTTTACAATTATATATGAAATGAGGAGACATAGAATAAGAACATGGGGATGTTCCACCAAATGGCTGAAAGAGATGTCTTCTCATAAGATACCATTACAGATATGATTAAAAAGGATTCTTTTAAAAGGGCCTATGAAGACCAATAAAAAAATGCCCGCACATTATTTTCTTACAGAGATTGAAAATATAGGGTCAACGATAAAGAAATACAAAGATAATTAGTTTCAAGAGAGAATATTTTCCCATCATATCCAAATGGGCATACAATCCTTTCATTGGCAAACAACATTTTCATCAATTTACTAATTAGTCTAACTAGCTACAAATAAACAATGTAAGGTGACAACACTATAAAAATAAGTTGGGAGTGGGGTTGAAGCTAATCTAAATGAAAGCACATCTGCCTATCAAATTGATGATGGGTGTTCTATACAAATGGTATTAGGATTAAAAATACACACAAAGGGAATTGATTAATTCATACAATTTAAGTCATCAGTCTCTATGAATTAATCATTTTTATGGATTGGTCATGTCTTTGTTACCATGAAATTTATTAGTTCATTGAATTATTGTGATCCTTGCAGGTATTGTTAAGATCTTAGGAAAATGGCATCAAGATCGTAAAGCACAAAGTATTATTTTAATGTTATTTCATTTAAAATAATTTTAATTTTAAAATTTGATCTGATTATTATTTCAACTATGAAATTTAAATTTTGTTTTATTTTAATTAAAATAAATTGGATTAGTTAGTTAATTTTGAAATAAAGTATTAATTGATTAATTTTATTAATTGATGAATGCTCTTTATGTTTGTAGGTACTTTTGCGAGATGGAAAAATGATAAATCAAAGTAATCAATGCTTCAGGATCTGGAGATGATGAGGTGATCTATAAAGACTAATGTGAAAAAGGGGAATTTTCTAAAAAGATTATCATCAGGGAGTAAAATGAGGACTTTGCGATCAAATTAGGAGTGAACTGAAAGTATAGTGGGCCCATTTGGAGTGATTTTTGGAGAAAGATATTTCTTCACATTGTGCAAGATGGAGAACTTTGAGTCAAGCTGAAAGTTGCAAATTTTGAACTGAAGCTAACTGAAACCAACTAAAGTCAAATAGAAGCTGAAACAAAAAGTTTATTTTGAAGAATGGTTGAATACTACAACTTTTGATGTATCAGTTTTGAAGGAAATTATGTAATTAGCTAAGCTATAAATTTTCAAATTAGGCTCATTTGAAGGGTTAGAAATTTAGGAAAATCAGCTAGACATTTTTCTTAGAGCTAATTAGAATTTTAGCAGTAGGGTAGATTATACATTTTTCTTGCATTCTTAGTGTATTTGGGTGGATCTAAAGATATAGGTTTTTGTACACTAGTGAATTTTCTAGAATTATAAATTTTGTTTATCTGTTTCATCATAGTAGAAATAGTCAGATGAAAAATTGCTTCATGTTTTACTCTAGAATGATATTTGTTTAGTTAACATTTTGATTTGAAGTTTTTTGAGAAATGAATAAAGTTTATCTTTTCTTTTGTTTGAATGATGATCTATGATCTATTGTTAATTATAGCACTATGAATGAATGAAGCTTTGTATTGATTATAGGTTGACTTGTTCTACAATTTATTTTAGGAATTCCTTGAAGAGTAGCAGGTCTAGTTAATTAGAAATGAATCAACATTATTTTCTCTCTTGCGTCCCTAATCTATCTTTTTATTTTTTTATCCCCCAATTAGAGTATGTTTAGATAGGAGTTCGATCTTGCAGCAACCAAAAAGCTCAATAACTAGTAGGCCCCTTGAACATTACAACCTCATTGACCGCTCAGCGAAACAACAACATTGTGACCCAACATCTAGGACCTTGGAAGGAGATCTATTTAACATTCCTTTGTCTTTTTTAGGAGAGGTAAGTTGATTACATCTTTCCTACATGTTGTTGTGCCAATTTGGCCATCAACAAGTAGCATGATATGGAAGGATATTGCATAAAGGACACAGATGGAAGTAATAGTGAAGATGGAATTTTCCAAAGCATGCATGGATACTTTTCCCCTAGCTTTATGAATATCAAGGGTGAAAAGAGAGGGTGAATTAGGATGTGGAGATGGAGATAGGATAAGGGATGTGAGACAGAGGATATGGACAAGATGATCAAGGTTAAGTGGATAAGATATGGATGTATGGATATTTGACCCCTAGGCTCTTCATCAAGATAAAAGATGGGAAGAAAAATAGACTTGGATAAGATGAGTGATATGGATGATATGAATAGAATAATGGAGGTAGGATATGATGCATGATTTAGATCCTTAACCTTTTCAATATCAAATGAGGGAAAGGGGTAGATGGTTAAATAGGATGACAAATAAAGGATAGAGGAGGATTTAGATAAGATGTGGTATGGATGAATCTTTCCCCCAAGTGTAGAGTGCAAGGGGATGGGGAATAAGAATTCAAGCATCTAGTTCTATAGATGGTATCCATTGATTATGTGTTATTATGCTCATAGATGTTGGTAGAATGATTGTAAGGGGGATAATATGGATTGAAAGATGGAGAGGAATATGGATTTATGCAAAAGATTGGATAAGAGGGATGGAAGGGTGGAGAATGGATGATTTTATGGAATACTTGTGGATGAGTGGATGGAAATGTTGGCAAGATCAACATTGGCACACACCTTAAAGGGGGATGGAGTTGTGGAAGAGAAATGGATTTTGAATTTGGAAGCTTAGATGGAGGAGTGGGTGTAGATTTTGGGACATAAGGACCCAAAATAGATGGAGGTGATGAAGGATTATTAGATGGAGTGAAAGACTTAAGATTGGATGAAGCTTTTGGATTAGCAAGTTTGGATGCCAATTTTGATTTTTCTTTGGGATGCATTGATTCTATAAGTATTTTTGGAATCCACATGGTTTTCAATTTTTGCTTCATGGGCCTTTGTGGCCTTTGGGATTTAAATTTTTTATTTTGGATCATATTTTTCTTTGATTAAATTCATGTATTTTTTAGGGGACATTTCTATCCTTTGATTTTTGTGGATTTTTGGATTTATACATTTGAGATTTGGCATCCAGATTGCTTCCAAGAGAAACGGGATTGGTGGATGGATATGAATGAGGTGGATGAGTTATGGATGGGTTGGTGTAAGTAGCACATTGGTAGGATTTCAAAGGTATGTTCCTTTCTTGATCTTGATTTTGGATATGAGGTGATGGATAGAGAGGATAATGGGATTTTGGAATAAGAATGCTAGGTGGTGGAATGTAGGGACCCAAGATGGATAGAGGGGATGGAATGTTTTTGGGATATAGGGACCCAAAATGGATGGAAGGGATGATGGATTGGGATTTGGAGGATGGGGGATGTGGGTGTCTAGATTTAGATGGAGGTATTTTGTATTTAGAATCGATGGGAGATGTACCAACATCTAGAGCTTGGTATCCAAGGCCATGATAATTTGGATTTTCTTTGATATTAAGTGGTTCTAAGATGCCTTTCTCATGGAGGCATAACCCTTTGCCTTGATAATGCATGGCTTGACAAATATTTTTTCCAATGGGATACTTGTTATTTTGAAAAAATATGTGAGTCCATTTTGAAAGTGATATGACATGGAAGGAATGATAGGCTCTTGGAGTAAACCAGCATGGATGAATGTGGATGAACCTAATTGATAGGTATGGGATTCGGGGGTAGCTTGGATATGGATGATGGGATCTTTTGGGGGATTAGGATCATGAGATGGAGATGAAGGGATGTTTTGATCTTGACTTGAGGTAGGATCATGGAATGGGGTAAATGGTATAGTGTAATCCTGGTTATGAGATGGAGGGTGATCATGACCTAAAGTGGTAGGGGTGTTTTGATTATGAGAGGGGAGAAGATCATTAGATGTGGTGGAGTTTGTGCTTTGATATTTATTTAGAGAGAGGTCATGAAATGGAGTGGAAGGAGTATTTGGATCTTAAGATGGAAAAGTATCATTGGATGGAATGGGAGGGATATATTGTTCTTTATTGGAAATTGGAGAATGAGATGAAAGGGGATCATATGATGGAGGAGAAGGGGTTCATTGATCTTTGTACGGAGGGGAATCCATGTTAGCATGCTTTGGATTGGAGGATTTACATAGATTAGTTGATGTGAATGGTGTGATGAGGGATGAAGGCTAGAAAGATGCTTCAACTTGTATGGATGGAGTATTAGAGGATTCATGAGATAGGGGATTGTATTTTTTATTGGTGTGGAGGTGATGAAGGTGGATGCATGAGATGGGTATATTGCATGATTTTTTTTGCATGGGGAATTAAGAACCTTTGCAAATAATCCTTGGAGGAAGTTATTATGCGGAACATAGGGTGAATTTGATTGGTAAGATTGGGGTGACATGGATTGTAAGGATGTGGGAGATAAACAAGTGGAATGAGGGGTGGAATTTTCCATAGATTGGTAAAGGGATGATGAGGATGAGAAGCTTGAAAAGGATGTGGAGATGGGGATTTGGGATGGGGATTTTTTTCTAAAGCAATGGTCTCCCTTGTCAAAGGAAGGGGAATGGTAAGAAATAGGGGATGGGTTGGGATTGGATGAAGGTGGGGAGGGTGGAAGTCTAGCACCAATGCCAAGGAGATAGCTAAGCACGGAATCCTTATCATTATTAAAGGATTGGATGAGGAGATGAATGGTGATGGGATCCCATGAGAATGATATAGGTGATGAGGGTGTGGGTGGGGTTTGAGGGGGACATTGGATTGGTGATTGGTGAAGATTTAGAGATTTTTTTCTAATGGGTTCAAGGTGATCCATAATAATATCACCATCATCATAGGGAATAGGATATGGGTGAATGATATTGGTTTGGGTTGGAATGGATGAAGGTGGATTATAATAGATTAGGTTGGATTGAGGATAGGTTGAATGGTTAGACATGGTTGGGTTTTGATTGGAGGAAAATTTGGGCTTGATTTTGGATGAGGATGGAAATTATGGTAATGGATTAGGGATGGATGGGCATTGGAAGAATAAGATATGAGGATGAATATGGAGGATGGGATTAGAATTGGGATCAAATTTCAAGACCTTAAGATGAACATAGTGGATTAGTATGGGGTGATTAGGTTATGATGAGATGAGGGTGATTAGGATTAGAAGGGGTGATTAAGATGAAAATAGTGGATTAGTATGGGGTGATTAGGATTAGGTGATTATGCTGAAATGAGTTGATTAGGATGGAAAAGATGGTATGTTTAGAATGTTAAGGGATGATGAGGATATGAAGAATTGGATGAGGTGAAGGATTTGATTTCTTGACTAGGATATAGAATTGAAAGAAAAAAAACAAACAAAGTGGCCAAATTTGATAGATTTTTGCAGAATATGTTCAATCCTCAACCCCTTGGCTGATTCATTTTTCATTGGTTATAGCATGAGAAGAAACTTCAAGAACTTGCAAAATCCTAAATTATTCAAGTGGTATTATAGCTTAGTGTAGGCCCACCACCCAAGCAAGCTTGGGTTAATACTCCTTGATACTCAGGTGGTTCACTGGATCACACATTCTAACGAAGGTAGATAGGTAGAGATCTAGTGGCACAAAGTCATATGTTGATGATGATTTCACTCGCACCAATAGTGCAAATAAATTCCTCATAGGAAAACCATGAATAACCTATCTTCTTGAAAGACTTAACTAGGGAAACCTTAGGGGGTGTATGTATAATAGGAAAAGGTTGAGTTAGCTTAATCCCAAGTCTTCGGTAGTCAAGTCTTGACCATATTAGGTTTTCTTAAGGGTATGATGTGATAATTTTTTTAATCTCAAGAGGCCTACAATTATCTCCAATTTCATTATTATCTCAAATTTCATTAAGAATCATGAGCATTAGATACAAGATTTATAATCCAATCATAAAATAATCCTATGAAATCAAAATATTTGTAATAATATTTCATGAACATCAAACAATTTTTATATCACTTAAGTAGATTTAGTTTTAAGCATCCAAAAAATTCATAGAAAATGAAATATTTTCAATAAATTTCTATTCATTCATATATATTTTTAGAACATTTTCAAAAATTTAAACATCTAATCTAAAAATAAAGCATCAAAATACTAAAAAATAAAATTTATCCTAGTTATTCACCATGCATACCCCAAGATTTAACCAAATCAAAGCAAACAACTTTATACTTCACCGAATTGCTTCATAGTTAGGCATAAAATGGTGCAAGCTTTTAAATAAGGGGGTTTAGTTTGGACACCAAGTAGGTTCTGTATGCACCCTTAAATAGCACAAGACACAATATTGTTTCGTTGAACTAATGAAACCAACTACAAAAGATACATGAGATAGATAACTATCAAATTGGCTTTGATATTAATTTATCTCTATGTGCATACAAGTTTTTAGTCTCAAATGATTCAAAAAATAGGAAAAAATAACAAAACTTAGAGAAGTTTTGGCTCTTCTAACATCTACAAATTTTGAACTTAACTTAAAAAAGATATCCCTTAGCCCTTTTATAGAAGTAAGACATAGGTATGATAAAAAAAATACATGAGAGGAAATCCAAGGGATGAATCACATCAAGGCACATGGAATTTCATGATAGGTAATAGAATTGCAAACGAAGTCAATGAAGGTCAACCTCCATCTATACGTTGAAATCCTTCATGTTTTTCATCTTCTTATTATCAAGGTTCCTTCTTGGAACCAAACTAATCTTCCCAAAAATAATGTAATAAATTCACATACACACAGAATGATCAGGTGGAATTTATGTTCCTAAATTCAGGTCCAAACTCAGTTTGAACAATCCAGAAATAAGTAATCCATGAAATGAATACACTTCTTCATTGCATTCTTAAAATCCAGAGTCTTGGTTTCCTATTATTTGGCATCCCTTTGCAACAAAATCTATTCTTCATGAGATCCCAAAGCGTATTGTTGAACCTGGTGACACAATTAGATCTGTCTACAACTTTAGTTTGCCTGACCATCCATATTTGAACTTTGCATCATAATCTTCTTCTCGTGCAATCACAAATTCCATGTATTAAATCCCTAAAACAAAAAACATATAAAATCTCATGTAAATAAAACCATCATTAACTCCTTATCATAAAAATCCATCATAAATAACACAATTTCAAGAAAATCACATATTCTTGCGTAACTATCCTTTTATACCAGGTAACTGGACTATCATACCTCTTAGATAATCTTAAAATTTTAAAACTTTGCTTTACATTGTTACTCTATACCCGACACCCAGTATTCAACTTTACCCATGATTTTCCCAAACTTTAGTTTTACCAAAACTTCCATCTTTATTAGACCTCGACTCTTGAACCGAAACACATTGCTTAGCACTTGCATTACCTTTTTCATATCTAACATTTCCAGTTCCCAGTACCCGATACTCGAAACACTTGAATTACAAAGTACTCTTTCAAACATATTTCTCTTTTCTTTCCACTTCTGGTGACCTTTCCAACTAGACAACACCTCCCATAAGCATTTTTTTCACTTGGGGTCCCAGAGCCTTATATTCTTGGGGAGTATTGTGAGACCACACAACAAATTGCAACCAATAAAACAAAATTTAAACCATTTGAAACTTGAGATTAAATCACTAGTCATAAATTATAATTTATGCATATATTAAAATAATAACCCTTTACCTTTACCTATATTTTGACATAAAAATAGTAAAATTCCCCTAAAAAATATATGTGTGTGCTTTGATTAATTCCAATTTTTGGAACTTAGTGAAAAAATAAGTTCATTGACATTGAACTACATAATTTGGTAATCCTCCAAAGCCAACCAGGGATAGAGCCTTACTACCTATCAAGCATCCATAGCCTTGACAAGGTTATCTTTGTAATTCCCCAAAGCATAGCTCTATTGCCAACCAGGCATCTATAGCCCTGGTAGAGATATTTGGATAGCCTAAAGAGTTGTTTTTTTTAGATATTTCATTGATATCTCATTTTTCTTTTGATATTTCATTGACAGCTCAATTCAACTTGCAAGCAATGAATCCCGCTATTAGGTTGGGAATTACAGTGGTAGCGAAGGTTACCTTTTGATTTTTCATTCAAAGAAAATCCCTTCATCATTTCACTACTTCCCAAAAACTCATTTAATAATTCCCTGTTGGTGTGTATTCCTAGCTAAACTTTACCACTTTTATGCCAAATCCTAGCTAACTACAACTTGGTATATGTTAGAAAATATGCATAAATTAAAATTTGGCAAAAAACAACTTAATCACCAAATTTAAATCTAAATTTAGAACCATTAGTTACCATCCTTCCAATCAGATTTTATGGCAAGTACTAAATACTTGACTAGCACTTTTGATTTGATAGCGCTACACCACATTAATGGATCAAAAATGTCATGATGACACTTAAACATGATCACACTATTCTGCATTAAATTTGCATTCCTCAATGCATACGTATTACTTCTTTCAAATTTCTCAGGTGATGACGTGTTCTTCCTTACCAAATTTATTTTCCTTTCCGCTTTGCACACATAGGCACCTTCATAATTAATACGGCTTAATAAAAAAACAATGAAATGACCGCCATTAATTTTAAAATCTTTAAATTGCTTGATTCACAATCTTCGTACTAGTCGAATTTGAAGCAAATTGTCACCAATTGTGTGTAAAAATAATTTGATTTAAAATTTTGCTCTAGAGAAACTCATTTGGTTGCCACCTTGCTTACAATTTCCAAGACCTCAATCCAAGAAACTATGTACTGTAACTTCCTCAATATTTTTTATAAATTCTGCACTTCTCTCAAATTCTTTCACTTCTACTTTGCCTTCATTTTTTTTAATTTTTTTCTATTTTTCTAGTGCTTTCTTTCTTCTACGTCATGGATACTCCAATTTTCTTGACCTACTCTCACCACCAAAATTTTTTCTTGGGTCGCATCATGACTTAGAGGCTTGAAAGGTTTTTCTTCATTTGGACTACCAGTTTCATTGTGCCAAACATGTGCTTAGTCCTTGGGGAACAATACATGAAATCCAAATCTTAGTACTAGTGTTATTTCTACTTGGATTCTCACTTTGTAGCATCACTCCTAGACCTTGGGTTTCCTATTGAATACATTCACTCAGCTGCACATTGGATAGTGTGGCCTAAATATTTTCTAGAATCTAGATACTCTTTTATCTATTGCACATCCAACCATTGGAATCCCTTCCATGGATGATATTCATCATTTCTTGGAACATGGGGAAGTGGTTCCACTTTGGCCATTCTTGACTGACCTCCATACTCATACTCCCAACTTTGAAGTTCACCAGGAAATTTCCTACATAGGATATTTAGCTTTGAGGGATGAGGCATCCCAGATTGATTGAATGACAACTCTTATTTGTAGCTCAACTCCCTCTTTTTTTCTTTTTTGATCTTTTTATAGTAAGAATTTTGACACTTCTATGTATATATGTGATACACACACACACACATATATTAGCTTTATCGCACATTTTAAAGTGTGTATTTACTATATATGGTTTTATCATTTTACATTTCATAGCACAATGTTACAAATATTTTAATTAACTCTCATGTGTATGATAAGTTAAGTAGAATTTGCAAATACAAAAAGCCAAACAGAAAAAGAAAGAAAGAAAAAACAAAAACAAAACAAACCCTACAAAAGAAAACTAGCCCTAACTAACCAAAACTCTAATCCAAAAAATGACTAACTCTAAAAAATAAATTTATTTTAAGTTCAATGACTATTTCCATTGTTATTTTAGTACGAATTAAAGTAGGTTTATCCTTAAATTCACTAGAATAAATTTTAAATGTCCTACTATAACAATGAATTTCTTTAAATTTTATGCATTTAAGAAACGTAAATTCAAAGGCGTACTTACCAATAACTTGGCTCATATGTATGAAAACAACCTCATTAAAGGTAGATCACACACACCTTCTCTGGTTCATCAATACTCTACCTTCTTTTAGCCCCGGTTCATGGTTTTCCTATTTACTCAGTTCAGTTCCATGAACAGTTGTGTCCATTTCTTGATTTTCCTCTCCTCCAAAAATTTTCATGTCTTTAGCCTTGTCTTCACTTTGAAATTTATTAGACCAAAAGATATCAAAATCTATATTGTTATCAAAGAGAGAAAAAGTAAAAACTTGATACTTTGTATCTTGCATAAAATTAGGAAAATTTCTTTTTTTAGCTTGTGAATTTTCAGTTTGGAATGAAAAAGATGTGTCTCCTACTCGATTTTCCTGCTCCTCTTCACTTATGTTTTCCATGTATGAAAATAATGATGACTCATCGATGTCATTTTCTCATTTTCAGTGCAATGTTTTTAAGTCTTGATATTCTCACCTATCTTCCTATAAAACCTTAAGATTTTCTTCATAACAATTGTAGTTATCAAGTTGTTTTGATATATAAGTTAATTTTTTAGCATTTTCAATTTCACTAGGGTTATACTCTCTTTTAGGATTCATCATTTTTCTCATTAAAAATCACTTTCTTCTAGCAGTTAAAACTTCTTATGTTAACGAAATCACCTTATACATAGCCAAACTTACCCTAGTTAAAACATAATTAGAATCAAGTTCACTGTGACTAGTTGTATTATGAATTTTACACACAGTGACTCTACCAAAAGTGAAAAAACTCAAAGGATGTAATCTCTAGTTAATAATTTTCCAAAGTTTTTCAACTTTCATTTTCAAAATACCAACTTACATTTAAAGACTTTTTCCTTACAAGCTACCTTTTAAACCTAGAACCAATACAGATTCCTAAACAAAACATGAAGATAAAGATATAAAGAAAATTTAAAGAAAAGTGGCTCTCCTTCTAGTACTAGTTCTTGTTGATGGTGATGTCACTCATAGCAATAGTGTAGATAAAGTCCTCACAAGAAAACCATGAAGAACCTATCTTCTTAAAAGAATCAACCAAGGCAACCTTAGGGGGTGTTCGTATAATAGGAAAAGGTTGACTTAGCGTAATCCCAAGTCTCTAATAGTTAGGTCTTGACCATACTTGGTTTTATTTAGGGTATGATGTGATAATTCTATTAATCTCAAGGGGGTTTTATTTAGGGTATGATGTGATAATTCTATTAATCTCAAGGGGCCTACGGTTATCTCCAATTTCATTAAGAATCATGAGCATTAGATACAATATTTATAGTTTGATCATAAAATAATCTCATGAAATCAAAATGTTTGCAATAATATTTCATGCACATCAAACAATTTTGCTATCACTTAAGTAAATTTAGCTTTAAGAATCCAACAACTTCATAGAAAATGAAATATTTTCAATAAATTTCCATTCATTCATATATTTTTTGAAACATTTTCAAAAATTTAAACATCTAATCTAAAAATAAAGCATCAAAATACTAAAAAATATAATTTATCCCGGTTATTCTCCATGCATGCCCCAAGATTTAACCAAATCAAAGAAAATTGCTTTATACTTTACTAGATTTCTTCATAGCTAGGCATAAAATGGTGCAAGCCTTCAAAGAAGGGGGTTTAGTTTGGACACTAGGTAGGTTTTGTATGCACCCTTAAATGGTGTAGCAAATTGTCTTATTTAGATGAACTAAAAAAACCAGCTACAAAAGATACATGAGATAGGTAGCTATCAAATTGACTTTGATATTGATTAAGCTCTATGTGCATACAAGTTTTTAGTCTAGAATGATTCAAAAAATAAGAAAAAAGAACAAAACTTAGAGAAGTTTTGGCTCTTCCTACATCCACAAATTGTGAACTTAACTTAAAAAAAGATATCCCCTAGCCTTTTATAGAAGTAAGACACAGGTAGGATAAAACAAATACATGAGAGGAAATCCAATGGACAAATCACATCAAAGCACATGGAATGTGGTGACAGGAAAGAGAATTGAAAATGAAGTCAAAGAAGGTCAACCTCCATCTACACATTGAAATCCTTTGGGTTTTTCATCTTCTTATTATCAGGGTTCCTTCTTGGAACCAAAAAAATCTACCCAAAAAGAATGTAGAAAATTCCCATACACACGGAGTGATTAGGTGGAATTTTTGTTCCTACATTCAGGTCCAAAATCAGTTTGAACATTCCAAAAATAAGTAATCCTCGGAATGAATACACTTCTTTGCTACAAGCTTAAAATCTAGAGTCCCGATTTCTCAGTATCTGGTGTCCTTTTGCAACAAACTCTATTCTTACATGAGCTCTCAAAGCATATTTTTGAACCTGGTAACACCATCAGATCTTCCTACAACTTTAGTTTTCCTAACCATCCATACCCAAAATTTGCATCGCAATATGCTTCTCCTACAATCAAAAATTTCATCTATTAAATACCTCTAAAAAAACATTTATAAAACCTCATGTAAATAAAACTAGCATTAACTCCTTATCATACAAATCCATCATAAATAACACACTTTTAAGAAAATCACATATTATTTCATACATATCCTTTTATATCAAGTAACCAGACTATTGAACCTCTTATATAACCTTAAAATTTTAAAACTTGGCTTTGTATTGTTACCCGGTACTCAGTACCCGATATTCATCTTTACCCATGATTTTCCCAGAATTTAGGTTTACTAGAACTTCCACCTTTACTAGACCTCGACTCTCAGACCGGAACACTTTACTTCGCACTTTCATTACCTTTTGCATCTCTTACACTCTTGGTTCCTAGTACCTGATACCCAGAACACTTGAATTACGAAGTACTCTTTCAAAAATATTTCTCTTTGCTTTCCACTTTTAGTGACCTTTCCAACTAGCCAACACCTTCCATAAGCGTTAGTTTTCACTTGGGGTCACCAAGCCTTACATTGTTGGGGCATGTTGTGAGACCACACAACATCATCAATGGACACCATGGGCTCACCTTATCTCTCTCGTTGGGAACTATCGTAGTTCTCCAGAAGTATTTCTATCTCAACCTAAGGGAGTACATGGTTAGTAACTTCATGGTATGATCCACATTCCTTCTACCACACTAAGCTATGGTTGAAAGGTCTTAATCTAGGATATACAAGGTTGCTAGGGAGTCCTCTATATACCTCAAGGGTACATGAGGCCCAAATCTATAGATAAAATGGAAAAATGTCAAATAGCCAAGAGTAGAGGGTAACCCACTCTCCACCTTCACTTCTCCAAGGTATAAAGTTCTTGGAGGGTTAGCTCGATTGACAAAGTTCCACTTCCAAGAGAGGTGGATTTCTCACCTTCCTCTCTTTATACTCCACCAAAATAGTGGAGTTGGATTCATCCCCTAGGGTGATGAAATACCTAGGTAGGCCCCCTAAAAGGAACGATCTAGTCATTTTTTATCCCCAAGATCACACGAAGCGCAAGCGGAGAGCATACACATGTTGGGTTCCTTGGGATGAAAAGAAAAAGAAAAAGAAAAAGAGTAAGTGATGTTTTTGATCCTCAAGATCACACTAGGTGAAAGAGGAGAGCATACACACCACTCACTCAAAGACACATCAAATAAAAGTTCATTAACCTTAAGAAATGAAATGTCCCTAAATAGTAGAAAAAAGAAAGCCTTGGACAAACGAATCTGCAAGAAAATGTTAGTAGTTTGATGATTTTTCCTTTTGACAATCGATTTCAAGATACAAAAAAAGTGGTTAGATGATAAGATGATCAAAAAATATATTTTTATCATGAAGATAAGCATATATATGTGATGATTTATGTCTTAGATGAGCATTAGAAACTTGCAACATACATTAGTATCCAAAAACATAGATTAGATGCAAAGAACAACTAAAAGAAGACTTAAATATGCATCCTAAAACCTAGGCAACATTTTGCAGATAAAGTTGTGCTTCTACTAAAATAGAGGCATCATTTTGTGAATAGAGGGATAGTTTTGAAAAATGGGTTTGATCATTGGCACAGGTGTTCTTTCATTCTGGGGGGGTTTTGGATTCTCCACTCTCTCTCATGGGGGGTTATTTCATTGTATATCTACATATGTTCTTGAGAGAATCTCTTGAGACATTCCATTTGTACTTTCTTTTTTGCATCTCTTTTTGGAGAGGAGTTTTTTTCCCATTGGGTTTTCTCTATTTTTCCGTTTCATAGAGATTTCCTTGTACTTGGGTACCTGATCAGGCCTAGTTGCCAGGACCCTTGTTTGCTTTCATGCATTGTAGTTACTTTTTCTTTCTTGCACTAGTTTGTAGCTGCACTCTTGCTTATCTTAAGGGGGGGTGTTAGAGTAAAGTAATTAATTAAATTTACTCTCATCTTAAGATTTCGCCTTGCACACATATTAGTCATTTAATAATTAATATTAATTATTAAATGCACTCACCTTTAGGGTTAGTTTTTCCTTTTAGGTTTTGATCTCCTTTTATAAGGATCAATCTCTTGTATTTCTTTTATGCTCTATTCATTTTTTTGGAATATATCTTGCACATTGTGAGAGCCAGACCCTTGTCTTGATCTCTCTCTTTCTCTGTGACAAGTCTTTTGCATGTAGGTATTGATCGGGTTCTATGGTTTTGTATTTCTCAAATCCTACATCAGATACCCAATTGAGAAAACAACTTGAAAATACATGTAGACTTAAAAATGTAATATTTGATGCCAGAAACACCTGATAAACACAAAAATATGTCCCCTAAAATAGAGGCAGAACAATTTTGCATAGGGGCACCACAATTTTGCACTTAGGCGCCTTTTTGTAGAAAGTGCCAAAAAATGACTCCCAAAGGTCATAAAATGAAGTTTTGGGGCAACCCAGATGGGGAAATGGATAGATGAACATATGGGGGACCTAAAAACTAAAATAACCAAAATATGTCCCTAAATGTAATGAAAATGAGCTCAAAATGAAGAAGATCCTAGGTGACCTAGAATCTTCTTCATTTTTAAAAACCTAGTCTCACAAAACTTTAAAAGCACCTATTTTAATCAAGTAGATGATGTATGAAAACCTAGTCTCACAAAACTTTAAAAGCACCTATTTTAATCATGTAAATGATGGATGAACCTACAAAAAAAAGTGTTGGGACAATGAAGACCTACAAAACTAGATATTAGAAGTCAAATAAACCCTAGATCTAGGTCAGATTGATGCAAGAAATTTTGAAAAGTAGAGGCACAATTCTGGGTTACACGAGGACCAAAAATTTGAACTTAGGCACCACAAGCCTACACTTAGGTGCCACAAGACTAAACTTAGGTGCCACTTTCTAGTATTTTCCTAAAAATGACACCTAAAACTTCAAAATGCACAAAAACATGATAAAGCGTTAGAAAAAAAGGGGTGGGAAGCCACCAGGCATGCCAAAATGAAGATGGGAAAGATGAATAAGAAGGTAAATGAGATGGCATAGATAAAATGCATAAAGAAAGAAATAAATAAAAGTTATACCTTTTTTGCTCCTTCCTCTTAATGGATTCAGCTCACAAGATGCACCCTTGTCTTGTAGATTTTCTCCAATGTTTATAAGGATTTGGTTGCTCACAATTTTAGCATGATGATGGTAGGATGGAGATTTGAGCAGCATATGGATATGGAGAATGTGTGTTTTGATAAATGACAGCCAAGGCCTCATTATATAGAATTTTGGTGAGAGGAATCAATGGCTAAGATTGAATGACTAATGGAGGGTTGAGATTGATTGAGAAGGTGTGGTTTGGATCAAGGATGAGGATTGATTAGCCTTGTGACAAGTGTCACAAGATGAAATGGGGTTAAATGGGGAAGTGTTCTCACACATGTGTGAGCACACATTGGGAAGAGAGACATTTATTTTGTGTAAGAGATAGGGTGGCTCATAGGGTGGCTTGTGTAAGAGGTTAGTGGGGTAGGTGAGATGTAGTAATTTAAAATTAGGAAATAATCATAATGATGATTAGGGATGAGGGTCAGATCAACTAATCATGGATTATTTGATTAATGAGGAAAGGTTGAGTTAATAAACCAAGGGTTTATCAACTTGGGTGGAGTTAAAATATGGGGAATGGGATAATGATGATTAGGATGGGGATAAAGTTAATTAATCAAGGATTAATTAACCTAAGAAAGGTTGGGGGATTTTAGAGGAATGAGGATAAAGGTTAGATTAATTAAATAAATGGATTTATTTAATTAAAGGTGGTGGATAAAGGTAATGGGGAAATTAATTAAATAAATAAATAATATTTATTTAATTAAGTATTTGGATAAGGGAAGTGGGTTAAATTAAATAAATAACAAGTATTTATTTAATTAAATATTATTTTGGGTGACTACATACATAGGTGCATTTTGTTAGGAGATCAGCTACTTGAGGGAGAAGCTAGTCTCTCGATAAAACACGCCACTGAATAAAATGCACTGCTACATCATCCCATCATGTTATGTATGTTTCTATGTATGTTTTTATGTGATTTTTTATGTACATAGGTGTGTTTTATCAAGAGATTAGTTGTGTCCATATAGGATTTTACAACATTGTGTGGGTTGAAGGTTTCATAAATCATGCACTCACCCCCCACTATTTTTTCCAACCTAAAATCATATAGAGTGTTAATGGTTGTTGGAAAACATTGGGTGTTTAAAAAATGATGCCTTTCATTGCATTATTGTGGTCTAAATAACAAAATCTTTTCAAGATATTCATACTATTATGTAAAATTCCAAGTTGCAAAACACTATTTTTTTAAAATCTACAACCCACATAATGTTTTAAAACCTTTTAGAAGTAACAAACCAATCAATTATAAACCCCTCACCTCAATTCCATTGCTTTTTTATCTCCCCCACCTAAAACTCCACCCCTTTCTCTCCAACCTTTTTCTTTCAACCTGTAGAATGAGAAAACCTACAACACAGAGTGTTTTCCAATAACAGTACTTGTTACAATTTAAAATGCATGTCTTATTCACATCAACTCCCCTTCCCACCCATAGTGAATAGATATCTTCTTGTACAAGGGAAAAAAAACTAGCTTCATTCAAAGTAGTAGTAAAAGTAACCTGATGACACTATTGGGGGAGAAGCTAATCTCCCAAAAAAAAAAACTTATGTATGTAACATTATAACATAACACCCCATCCCCCATCCCACGTGCTAGACAAAATGTACTAAAAGAAAGACTTCATGGAGTGTGCTGATGGATGGTTAGGCATGTGTCGTTTACATGTCCATCATTGGAAAAGGTTGGCAGCACTGGTAGGATTTTTAAAATGAAAAATATAATGGACAAACAACCCAAAATGTTGACATTTTTTACATTTACATTTTGAATATTTCTAGGGAGTGTGGAAGGGAGTTGCAGGTGTTTGGAGGTTGAATGAGAATGGAGACTATCCCTACCAAAATACATTTGACAAGCATGGGTGGCTAACAAGCAGGTATGTATATCTGACAAAAATATATGTCATTTTTCCATTCATCTAAACTGTGAAGAATTAAATGGCTATTCATTATGAAAATGGATTTTCATTAACGAGAAAATAAAGGGTTTTCCTTGCGTAAAGGGTTTTCATTTGAAATGTAGAGTTGTTTATGTATTTTTGTGTAAAGTAATAATTAAAAGGATGCAGTATCATCATTTACTGTTGTTTTGAGAATTTCCCATGTAACACTCACACTTCAAGGAGGAAACATCCTTCATGTAAAATTTTGGGATATAATAGGTACACAATAATGTAACATATATTTTCTTAAAATTAAACTGGAATTTTTTTTCATTCACCATGGTAAGCATCTCATCTATAAATAAATCATAACTTCTAAATGTAAAATAAATTTTGGAAATTTAACTAACAAGTACACTTGCAATTCAAGCTATGACACCTAGAATCACCTGTATTTAGTGCAGAAGCTTCACGTCTCCTAAAGAATCCTTGTCAATCCACCTACCCTTGTTTTATTCAATTTTGTTTCCTCAAATATATCAACCACTTGGAAGGAAGACAAGTTTTAGCGATAGATTAAATTGGAAAATTAAAGATATTTGGTGCTACAAAGAATTCATTTTATTCCAAATTTCACCGATATAGGATTATATGTTGTGGTGACTGCAAAATGCCAGCTTGTACAAATAATAAACAAATATATTAAATTAAACTGTACAATGGTAATTTAATTTCCAATTTAACCTATCGCTAACACTAGTAATATATATCGGCAATTATATCTACCATTTTTCCATTCTACAAGAACTATGAAGCTTTAAAATTTTATTCATATATAAAAAACTCATCTCTCCTAACATATGAAAGAGGCCATAACTTCCAATAATTAATAAGGGCATAGAAGATAGATAAGAAGGATACTAGGTACCACTATCAAACTTCTCTTTATATCTTGTGTCTCTCAATGAACACCTACATGACATATCAGTATCATAACCATTGTTCAATGATATTGTAAATTGAACCATTACTTGTATAGATGACTGGAAAATATAGATTATTTCAAGTTTAAAGGTTAAAAAGTCAAAAAAACCTTGGTTATCACCTTGATTGTCCAAAAAATAACAGTTAATCAGCCAACAAAACATGCCTATGTACATACAAAACACATAAAAACATACATAGAAACATGCATAACATGAGAACAAGGAAAAATGAGATGTTAGTGTAGAAAAGAGAATTAGTTGGATGGAGACATGCGAGTCCTATGTGAAAAGGTAGAAATTTTTTGTAAACAAATTATTAAAAAAACCTTTTCATTCTCTCATCAAAAAGACACTCTCAAAGCTGAGAATGGTATTTGGGTTGCAAGTTTCATAACACAGTGTTTTCCAGCATTCAATTATATATAGACAACATGCTTCTAATGAAATCCTTAAAGTTTGTAGACAATAAGAATGTACTAAAGTTCATTCACCTTCACAACTTATAGCAACTCTTACTTACACAAAAAATTGCAATTCAATTTCCTCATATGATTTAAAAATAAATGTAGAATAAAAATTGCAAGTTGGAAAACACAATGTGGTTTTCCATTTATTTCATTTTATACATTCAAAGCTACATGGTGGAGAGCATGGGTAGGAATGTCTTGAAAATATGTTGTTAATTAGCTAGTAGGAATGTAATGAATGGAATTGTTTTATAAACACCCAATGTTTTTCAACAATCATTAAAAATTTGTATGATTGCGGGTTGGAAAACACAGTGGGAGGTGAGTGCATGAATTATGAAATCTCCAACCCACACAATGTTGTAAAACCCTCTATGGATGTAGCTAATCTTTGGACAAAATGCACCTATGTAATACCAAAATTCATAAAAACATACATAACAACATACATAGAAACATACATAACATGATGAGACAACATAATGTAGGTCCCACCAAGACAAATGATAAAAGTGATGAAACTGGTAGATGATAGGAAATGTCACAATGAGGGAAGTGAGGAGATAATGGTGGATTTATCTTGTTTTTCCTAACTTACCAATTGGGTTCTTACGTCTAGATGGTTTTACAGCAAGTTATGTTGGTTGCAAATTTCTTAACACTTAGTTTTTTCTGAATTCATTACATTCTTACTAATTAAGTCACAAAAGTTTCTCAAGGAAATCACAAAACATACAAAATTGAGGTGAGGGGTGAGTAACCAATTGGTTTGTTAATTGTAAAGGGTTTTAAAACATTATGTGGATTTCATATTTCATAAAACCAACACTTTGCAGCCTAGAATTTTATAAAATAGTATGAATGTCTTGAAAAGATTTTGTTAATTAGACAATAGGAATCTAATGAAATGCATAATTTTATAAACACCTAGTGCATGATTTATGAAACCTCCAACCCACACAATGTTGTAAGACCCTTTACACACTAAAGTCAAATAAAATCCCTCATTTCTCCCATCGCTTCAAATTACACCAATATTTTGTCCTTATGCGAGAAGCTATCTATGCACCACAAGAAAGAAGGCCAATGTGACTAAGACATTCATTTTCAATTGTAACAAGTATTGTTATTGTTCGTCAACTTAGTTCATCAAGTCTTTATGTCAGTGTGTTTTGTTAGGAGAGTGGGATGGGGGATGGGGTGTTATGTTATAATATCTATACATAGGTGCATTTTGTGATGCAGGAGCATCACATGTTGCAAGAAATCTTGCATCAACCAAAAATATTTACATTCATTTTTTCTTGCATTTTAGTAGTTAATTGTCAAGACCCAATCTCAGTATTTCATACCACATTATACCACATTGTAACTATAACATAGGTTATTTTCAGGTTAGCATGATTAAATGCATAAACAAAATCAAACCTAATTAAACAATAAAGAAAAAAGGAAATATAAATGAAAACTAGGAAAGATCCCACCCAATATTCAAATCTCCATGATTCACCTTCATTGTACCTTCTCTATTTGTTGTAATATGCAATGTGCCCTCATATTTGAATGTGAGCTACTATGACTATGACAGGACTATGCAAATGTTGAAGGATTTGATCTAAAATGCAAGTAAGAAACTAATCTCTACATGCAATGTAATAATCTGCAAAAATCAAGGTTAGCATAAAATGACAAGTATGAATGCAAGTAGTTGAAGAAGAAAAAGTTAAGAAGTTAAGAGATGTCAAAATGAGACTAAAATTTCCATTTTATAGAAATGCCAATTTTAGATGGAGGGACAAGATTGAAATTTTGACAAAAGCCCTAAGATCAATGGCCATAAAAGTATGTGACAACCCACAATTAGGGTTAGAGAAAATATTAGAGTGAAATTTGAAATGAAAGGATAATATTTGATTTTAGAAAAATCAAATCTATGGACAAGAATGCAAGTGACAGAAAAAGAGGAAAGAGGAGAATTAAAATAGAAATTTGAATTTAATTCTTGCAAGAGATGAGTTGTCATTTTTAAATTAAAAATCAATTTAATTCAAAAAAGTGGGGTCATATGACATTAAATAATAATAAATTTAAATTATTTACTTGGAAAGAGGGAAATTGCCAATTTAAATAAAAAGGCTCTTATTTAAATTTAGAAGGAAAATCAATAAGACAATCAAATAATTAAATTATTTAATTGTGGAGGAAAATTAGAAAGTGGGTAATTTTAAATAAATGATTTTATTTAAAATTAGAAAGAAATTTAACTTTTGATTTTTTTCAAAATAGGAAGAAGATGACATCAATTAAATAAATAAAATTTATTTAATTATGGAAGAAGAGGATAAATGAATAATTAAATAATTAAAATAACTATTTAATTATAGTGGTAAGATGATAAATAATTAAATAAATATAATTTATTTAATTATAAAAGACAAGGATATTAGTGACATATTGAATAAATAAAATTTATTTAATTAATCAAAGAGGAAATTAAAGATGGCAATGAATTAATTAAATAATTAAGATTATTTAATTAATAGAAGATATGACAATAGAAAATGGTATTAGTTGGTCTAGGATATTTTTATGTGTCTACATTTTCCCCTCTTTGTCATGATGCAATTTATTGCATTGTCACAAAGAAAATAAGTCAAAAACATGCCCCAGTGCAAAAAGGATGAGGAAGGATGATGAGGAGGGTTGTGGTATGCCCCCTCTAGAGGATAATTGGGTTCAGAGAACACGAGTGTGATATCGAAATGGATGAGAAGACTATAGAATGAAGGAATAGAAGAAACATTAGGTTAGAAGACATGGATGTCAAAATGGGGAAGCAAATGCAAGTTAACTTGGAAAAAAAAATGCATGTTAGAATCCTTCAACATTTTCCAGAGTACTAGTAAGTGTTGCTTGAATCATCATTGGGTGGTAAAAATGACACAAATGGATAGCAAACACCATGGTATGACATAGACCAAGGTGTGCAAGGTCATCCAGTTGCAAAAAAGACAGTCGTAGACAAGGAATTCCCTAACTCATACTAAGGGCCAAGTTGCCCCAGTATTTTTGTCAAGACAATCCATAGACAACAGTCAAAGAAAATAAAATAGGTCATGAGAGTCATCACACCTCTAAATCCTTCATGGGACATCCTCGAGGTAGCTAATAACATGACCAAGAGACAAAGCAATAAAAATATAAGACATAATAGACCAAAAAAAATTAACAACCATTTAGTTGTGTTTTCCAATATGTGTTTGTCAAAGATTGATTGCATGACAATTTGACAGTTTTGACGGTTTGACGGTTTGATGGTGTTGACAGGTTTGACAGGACCTATTGTCAGGAAGGACGCATCCTAAAAAAGGAAAATGACATTTTGATGAGGTCCAAGTCCAAGAAGGACACATCTTGAAGAGGACCGAAGAGTGACGAGATTGACATTTTGTCTAATGTTTTGGCAAGTTGACTGATGTTGACTATATGATTCATTGGCTTATGTTGTCTGATTTTGACCAATATTGACGTTGATGTTTCGAAAGACTATCTTGTGTCAAGTGTGACTATGTATTCTTTATTTGACCAATGTGACCATGTTTTACTTATTATTTTACTTTGACAAACCTAAAAGGACTGACCTAATGTCTCGGTGACTCATCAATTGATGGCCTTGCCTACGTAGAAAATGCGTAGAGACAATGTAGTTCAGACAAATGACATGGATTGACTAACATGACTGACTCAAATGACATGACCAACTTGACTTTGTTTTGGGATTTTTGAGTGTTATTTGGATTTTTTGTGTTTTCTTCAGGACATTTTCCAATTTTTAGGTCTTTTTCTAGGACATTTTCCAATTTTTAGGATTTTTTCAAGACTTTTTCCAATTTTTATGACTTTTTTCAGGACATTTTATGATTTTTATGAATTTTTGATGTTTTATGAGGATTGTGACAAATGCATGTGAATGATGCCGATGCACATGAATCCAAGGACAACCATGATTTTGTCACTAGTCAAGCCGAATACCAATTGATAAGTGATGATGATAATGACAATGTTGTTTGACATGGGAAGGACACATCCTGAAACAATGTGAGGATGCCAATGATATGACAAGAGGATAAAAGTCCACAATAGGGCTAGGGAAAAATCCAAGGAATGTTTTGGATAATGTACCAAGTTTCCATATTGTTGCATTTGGAATGACTTGGTGAGGACTAGATGGGATGGCAAGGGATCTTTAGACCATTGATAAGGGAAACCAAGATGGGTGATCGGTATAAAAGGACAATGGATGGATTTGGTAAAAGATAGGAGAATTATCATATGGTCTCCAAGGATGATGTCGCATAGTGAAAAGGATGCTATGAAGGTAATGAAATGATATTCAATGAATAAGGTATGACCAAAAGATAGACATTTCAAGATTTTTCCCAAAGCATGACCTGTGTTTGTATTTTAGTCCTTATCAAGATCAAAGCCGGTGGGAAAATGGATGGAAAGTTATAGGGTTTAGATAGATAGATGGAAATTTCATAGGAAATGTCATGTGAAGGGCATGAGAGATGAGACGACTTGCCCCCAAGTGTAATGGTCTACATAGATGATTTATTCTACACATGATGCCTATTTGCCAGGTTTTCATCATGGTACTTGTCCAAAGCGCCATAAAAATGGTTTTCACTATTGGACAAAAATGTTCTCTTTACTATTTTTTTCATTTTTTTGGTGTCACCATGATGCCTGTTTGCTAGGTTTTCATCAAGGTGACAATGTTTTTGATTTTTCAATTTTTTTGTATTTTTGAGTTTTGTCAAATAGCCTTGATGCTTTAGATGACCACTAACTATGTTGAAGCCTTTGATGGTGCCAATGTAGAGATTGGTGCCATGATATACCAATAATAACCTTTTTGAAGTAGTTGCCTTCTCAAGATGATAGCACTTGCATATAACAGCTGATTGATGTCATGGTGATACTTGTTGATACTAGAGTTAGCCTTATTATAATACACACATCGTGATAGAGTGCCATGAGAGTCCTTATGATAGAGAGTTTCTTCCAAGATGTGACAGATTTATGACATGGGATGTTTGAACTTCAGACAAGATGTAGGATTATGATGGATGATGGTAGACGTCAGAGGATTGTTTGGATGTTTGGATGCAGTCATTTTTATTCTCCAAAATTTAGGTGTCGGGTTAGGATAGTGTTTGGAACCAACACTTTTATATGTCTTTCTTGATGACCATCTTGATGGAGGTGGACATGTATTGTATGTGGGAGGCCTCTTGTGCTATGGCTCAACATTTTGATTTGTATTTGACATATTTTCTTTGCTTGATTCATTCTTTTCTTGACTTGATCCATTTTTCTTTGGGATCCACTTGAGCTTCATTTGTCCACTTGTATTTTTGATCAATTCCATGGCCTTTGACATGTGATTTTGGATTTTGTATTTGTAATAATTTTGTTGGTTTCAAATGGAAGGTTTATTCATGATGGAATGATGGTTTGAGGTGTGGAGGGAAGGGGTGTTGGCAACAATCTTATGACAAGGACTACTCATGACACTCATTTTGATGTTTGCACTTGATAAAGTTGCCCCTAATATTGAAGAGGGACCACTAACATCATTAGATTCTCCAACTGAGGAATAGCCAAGACCTTGATGTCCATAATTTTCCTGAACTTGTACAGGTTCTAAAATTTCTTTCTCGTGTAGGCCAAGTCCTTTTCCTTGATAATGCATGTTCTTACAGATTTATTTTGTGATGGGGTACTTGTCATTTTGGAAGAAAGATGCTAACCCATCCTTATTGTGGAAATTAATGCTCAAAATCTTCTCATTTGTAAGAAAGCCTTCTTTGAAAAAGATAGATGACCCTATTTGATAAGATGACATAGCTTTATTGTCATGTTGAATAGACTTGTGATGAAAATCTATGGTCTGATTTTTTGTCATATTGGATTCTGATGATTCTATTGGTGCTTCCCAGTCGATGTCGAAACCATCTTCATGGTCATTGTCATAGAGCCCACTAAATTCAGTTATAGCTTGATAATTTGCAAATATTTATAGAATAGTAGCCTCTTGTTCTATAGGAAGATCATCTATGTGTCCCATGGAGGAAAGTGTCTCATTTTTGGAAGTGTCAATACTTGAAGTTTGGATGGAGTCATCTTCAAGTGTTTCATCATGAATGGCATAGAGGTCAAGTGGTGGATCATTTTAGACTTGTTCCAAAGTAGTGTCTTGATCAAGGATGGGTTCATTTTGAATGACATGATCAAAAATACGGTCTTGACGTAGGATAGGTTCCTATTGAATGACATGGTTGTGGATGGACTCTTGACCAAGGATAGGTGTCTTTGGTATGCCATGATTGTCTATGAGGACTTCTTGAATGGAGTAAAGATGGGGTCATGGGATGGAATACTTTGATCTTAACATGATGGTGATGTTATGATGTCGTGCTTTGATTTTTCCTTTTGACATATGTCTTTAAGTTTATTAAATGGGATGTGACTTTGGAGACCATGACTAGATGTGTTTTCATGACTAACTGTATGTTGAGATGGAGTGAGTTGAAATGGATTGGTGTATGAAGGACTAGGATATGACATGGTAGCTTGGAAAGGGTTAGTGGACGAAGGAATAGGATTGGATGTGGATAAAGTACTAGGATATGATATGGATGAGGGACTTGGATATGAGGTGGATAAAAAACTAGGATATGACATGGATGAGGGACTAGGATATGGCATGGATGAGGGACTAGGATTGGATGTGGGACTAGGATAGGAAATGGATAAAGGACTAGGATAGGATGTGAGACTAGGATAGGACATGGATAAAGTACTAGGATAGGATGAAGGACTAGGATAGGACATGGATAAAGGACTAGGATAGGATGAGAGACTAGGATATGATGTGGAGGCTTGGATTGGATTGATGGATGGTTGATTTTCCTTTTCAAGGTTAGGTTGGGTATGAATAATGGAAGCTTTTTGTGACTTAGTGTCATGAGTGGTGTTAGGGGACTCTTGATAGGGAGGGTAGATGTATGAAGGACTAGGACTTATGAATTGTTGGTAGGAAGGATAGATGGATGGAGGACTAGGGGTTGTAAATTTGGACTTGGATTGGAGGTATAGTGTTTTGAAATCCCTAGCTAGTTGGGCTTGACCATTACTAAGAAATTGGCATTCAATTCGACCAACAAGCATATCAAAGTGGCTTAAAGAGATGATTGTGGATGGGATGAGACCAAGACTATTTTTGGGGATTTTTGGAATAAGGAGTGAAAATGCAATGTGATAAAAGGGAAAGCCTTATGTCAAATGAATTTTAGGAAAGTTTCACTTAACCATTCAAAGTTTGGCCAATGTCTCAATTTGGATTGTCAAAGGACTAGTTTGAAGGACAAAGTGACAAGATGACAAAATGACAAAGTGAGATTTCCACACTAGACTTATGAGTTGGAAATAGCTCACAATAGGACAATGACTAAGGATTGATTTGGTTGACTTGGTCCAATGACAACGTATTTTTGACACAAAGGTTTGACAAAATAAGAAAAGTTTTCCTATCCCAAGGTGTGCAAAATTGAGGACTTAAGACTTTTCCTATGCTGAAAATGATGGTGGATTGCAAGCTAAATGCAAACTAAAAATGCAAAGATGGATTACTTGAAAAAGTGTTTTTCTAGTTTTGGATAGAGACTGTTGGAAAAAGATGTCAGGAAATCTGTTTGCAAATGTTGAACCTCGGTTTCTGATAGTAATAATTTTTTGAGTTGACAGGAAAATGCATCATTCCAAGAAGAAATTGTGTTGCAGGAAGGCAAATGTATTGTAGAGCAGTCGGTTGCATCTCAAAGTCTAGCAAATTTGTTGCAGGAAGGAAAATGCGTTGCAGGATTTTAGCATATGTTGTGTAGAATGGAAAATGTGGCATTTCAGATTGCAAATGTAGTGCAATAGGTTGATTTCGGCATTCGGTAAATCAAATGTGGTGAATAACAGGAAACTACAATGTTTAAGGTTGCAAATGTGGTGCAACAAAGTGTTTACGGCTCAAAATTTTGCAATTGCGGTACAAGATGGCAGATGCGTCATAAAGTTGGATTTTATGGTAAATTTTTGGCAGATTGGAAAAATGTGCTTTACTTTTGCAATGTTATTTTAGCTTTTTAAGAGGATGTTGACTTGCTCATTTTTTCTGAAGACACTTGGCAAACACATTGTTGGAAGGAAATTGGAAAAAAAAAACCACATAGAAAATATTTACAATCCCTATGGGTGAAAGGGCAGTATTCTTTTGGATCCCACAAGGATTTTACTCCAACCGCATATTCTTAGTGGATGAATCCAAAAGCTTGGACCCATGGGCTCCCCCTTATAGTGCACTCACTTCTCAGGGAAACCAAGCTTCCAACCCCCATGAATCTCCCATGGTAGGCTGATCATCTCTACTAAAAACTACTCAGGTGTGGGTTCCTCCGCAACAACCGTTGTTGCACCAAAGAATAGAAAGGTTTTTGGCCTCTATACAAAGATTTTAGTTTGGGCGCCTGTTCAAGTGGCCATACATGGGGCAGAAGATTAATCTCCATTTAGGAGGCACTCCAGCCTGAAGAGGTTATGTTCAACAGGGTTTTGGGGAGTACTACTTGGTTTGTATGACACATCCGCACTCATAATCCTAGGCTTTCCCTTAGGATTCACATTTATATACCGGTTGGGAATAGCTCGACTAAAAAGCTTCGTTGTTGGTTTGAGTCACTTTGGGGTGAGTACTTTTTCCCACCAAAGCAGGCCAAGTTTCTAAGGTAAAGAAAAGAAAGAAAACATATTTGTAATTCGATCAATCATTGTTGAAAAAAAAGAGAGAGAACGCACAATATGTTCCACTCACACTCACATGGTTGGGTGATCCCACAAGAGTGGTTTACAATTTTTGGCCAAACTAGACACTGAAATTATTATTTTTAACTAAATCTTCACATTTGGGAACCTATAGTAGCTAAAATGTGAGGAATTTGAACATGATGCAAACTAGAGTCTCGTCACATTTTGTCTATAGATTCTAAAAATATATTTTTCAAAATTTTTGGAATCAGTTTGCACTTAAGACCCCTCCATTTTTGCCTTTTGGACCCAGCAGTGTCCTGTTGGTTGTGCTGTGTTTTCTGTTAGTGCTTGGACGGTGGTACTCGATTTTTAATGGATCATTGTTTGCATAATAATGTGCTTGTTATACTTTGATGTGGTGGTATATTATTCAGATGTTATCATTATGATATGCTTAGATTAGCATTGCAAATATTTGAATTAATGATGTTTATGTTGGATTAAACTATTGATGTTAAAATTCGTCAGTTAGTAGCATTGTATGGGTGAAGGGGATGGGATTGCATCACTCGCTTGCGAGCGCCCTGCAATTTCGTGATTCCCTCTTCACGGTGTGTTTTCTATGATGCGGATATACATGTACGACATTTTATTGTTCGCAGGTTGACAGGTACAAGACACTGACTCCACCTGGTTTCACAGGTCTGAGCGTGTCCATTGCCAACGGCAGTTAATTAGGAGATAGTAGCTAGGTTTCTTCTGTCAAGCCATCACCTTAGTCTTGTGTGTGTCGTCGACTTTGGTCTGGGTTGTTGAATTAAATATTATTGTTCTCTTGCTTTGATTTTATTATATTGCAAGTTAGAAAAGTTAAATAAATTACTATGTGGTTAAATTGTTAATTTAATTAATCCGATTATATTGTGGAAAATGTTATTTTATTTAAAGACTAATTTAATGTAATTAATAAAATAAATAAATCTTGGATTTGATTTATTTTATTAATTTATTTAAATTAATTTGGTCGAAAAGAAGTTATGTATGCATCTTGATAATTGTAGTTTTCCTTAAATTAAATTAAATTGAAAATTTAAGAAAATGTTATTTTATGTATGGGTTAATTTAATGTAATTAATAAAATAATTAAATCTTGGATTAGATTTATTTTATTAATTTACTTAAATTAACTATTTTGAAATGAAGTTACTTATGCACTTTAGTGATTATAAGTTCCTTGAATTGAATTAAATTGAAATTGAAGAAAATGTTTAAATGTTATTTTTGGAAATTAGAAAAAGACAAAAATTAGAAAATAGGGTTACTTTCAAAAGTTTGACTTTAGGGTTTGAGGAGATATTTTCTTTTTGGTATTAATTGTTTTTTTTGGGGAAAAATTGGGAGAGATGAAGAAATGGAAAAAGATGGAGAAGGGAAGAATTTAGGGTTTTGGGAGTTTTTGAAGTTGCATGGAGGAAATGGATTGTGAAGAGGAATCATGGCACCTTTGTGGATCTTATCAAACTTCTGGAAAAAGAGAAGGAGCTTGGATCTGAGGAGGAGACTTGCACCATTTGGCCATCTCTCAAGCTTTCTGAAAACAGGTTTTCTTCTTGTTAAAATTTGATTATTTTGAAAATAATTCACAATATGAATTGCTGTTTGGAAATTATGAATTTAAAACCCTGATTGTTTTCAAGACTAAATCCATGTTAGAAATTTTGTGGTTGTCCTTCCTTTCCTCTATGCTAAAGTTGGAGAATTCTATTGAGAAATTTATTTAAAAATAAATAAAATTATCTGTTAAAATCTTTGTAAGATTTGAGTATTTTCCGGTTCTTCAATTTGACTGTTTTGTTGAAACTATTTATTTATATATATACTTTATATATACATTTATAAATTTGCATATATGATTAACATATATATACAAATATATAACATATATATAAAATATATATATAAATATAAAATATTTGAAATTTATTTTTTTATACTGGAAAAATTCGCCATAGGCGAAATCGAAAAAATGCAGTTCGAAATGAAGGTTGTATTATTTTAATGTTTTGGCTGTATTTTGGGGGGGACTGTGGGAGGCGCTGCCCCCATCGCCGCCCCCATACAGGGGACGGCTGTGGAGGCAGAGCCTCCACGCAGCCCCCACCTCCCATACTCCGCCCGGCCGTCACTCTTGGTGCGGTGTGTGTAACACAAGCCGGCGCCCTTAAGGGAGCCGACTGTGTTACCCACAGTCGGCCAGGGTTCGGCTGTGGTTTAATCCGCCGCCCTTCCAATAGGAAAATCCGCCGCCGACCCTGCAACCAGTAAAAATAAAACTTGCGGCCAAAAGTATGGGTGCCCTAAAATGTGGCACGAGAATCTATGATCAAAGCTTACCCTATTTCATTTGGGGATTTAAAAAAATAATAATTATAACTAAATTAAAATATAATATCTTGATATCATATGTTATAATATTAAAATATTATTAAATAATATTTTGAATATTATATTTTATAATATAGGAATATTATATACATATATTTCAAGGGGAATTAATTAATGGCATGGGTAAATTTTTAAGGAAAATTTTATATCATGATGTTATAGTCAATTTATGGAATGTTATTTTGAATAAATTATTTGAAAAGACTAGCATCAAAATTAAGGATAATATATTTTTATGTCATGATTAATGAAGTTCTAGATGATTTATTCCAAAAGAGTTGTAGATAAATTCCTTAAATGTTTTATTTCAAATTGAAGGGGTAAAGACTATTTAATTATTATTGATTGCAAATAAGGGAAAATTAAATATTGATTCTAGGTTATAGCAGAGATAACAGAATTAAGATGATATAGTGGGAAAATAATAAATTGTGTTAACATAAATGGTTAATAGACGAACCATTAGAATTTTAAATATTTAGTTGTGGCTTTTATTTTAATATATGTGTATAGATTTTTAAATACATATGTATTAAAATATAGTTTTAATGATGTTGAAATTAAATGTATTTGAGAAACTTAGATTAAGTTCAATAGCTCAACAGTTCAAATTAACTATTTGATTTAGAGTTAAATGAGAAAATTATAAATCAGGTGCAATAGTCATATTAGTGAATTGAGTTAAAATATTATTTTGGGAAAAGACAACTATTGAATTTCAGATAATATATTTATTAGTGAAATTAATTAAGGTTTAAATGAATTATTTTGGAAAGTAGAAATAGGTGATGTGAAGGAGTATGTCTTAAATGACCAAGTAAATAATTATTCTCATAATTACCAGTGATTAAGTAATTGAATGTTAGTTTAAAACTCTCCTTATGTTGAAAAAGGACATTGGTAAATCTGATTTAATATGGCAACAAGCTAGTGAATTTTAATTGAATAAAGTGGATTTAGGAAATGCAAAGAAGGTGTAGTTATGATTAAAATTGCCTGTTTAAAATGTTGTTTCTCTTATTATTGAAAGAGTAATTATAGGATTACATATTGGGGTTAAATTTTGGCATGTATCTGAAGGAGGTAATATTAAATTAGAATTGTTAAAACTATAAATTATTGAATTCTATAAAAGGCACAGGATTATGTTGGGTTTAAAGTAGTCAAGGGAATTGAGTTAGTTATTAAGTTAGAATTCTTCCTTCGCTACAACGGTTGAACCAATTGATTTTAATAGTTTATTATTCTGTGAAGACAATTAGTATATTTGTATGTGAGATCCTTTGAAAAGAAAATGGATTTAGTATATCCAAAGGTAGATGTTTCATTTGTGTCAGTGATTACTTCCTTCGTATTTTTATATTGGCATTTGGATTAAATATGTCTTTAGTTTGTTAAAATCTTTCGTAAAGGGTTAAATTAAGTGGGTTGTCATATCATGTATCAACCTGTTTTAGGAATGAATGAAGTTCATGTTGATTTTATTATTATTGGAAGAGCAATTATGCGATTTAATATTTGGGTTACATATATTGTTCCTTGTCTGGAAGAGGCGTTGTTTAATTGGTTTCACTGCGTCATTAGATTTATGGTTTAGATTAAGGAAGTGGATTTAAGGTATCCAAAATTAGTTTATTCTTTGCAAGTGCTTGTGTGATTGATTCCTTTGTGTTCATGATTGAGGTAATGGGTTAAGTATCTTGGTTTGTAAGTCTTCTAGTGAACCCTTGAGTTTGGAAGTTGTTGTTGTGAAGTCAACCTTTTGTTAGTTACGTGATTAGTACTTGTGGCTGTGTCAATGATCTACCCGGTTTCCATGAACGGGGATGCGTTGTGCCTCCTGTGAAAGGAGAGGTTTATAGAAATAGTGGCTCCTTGTAAGGAGTGGTTTTGTTATGCTTATTTCCTCCAGTGTTTGGAGAAGGGCTTGACTTATGTTTCCTCCTGGTATTGGAGTGATCGTCTTATCTATTGTTTGTTCTTGGGTCTCCCGTGGTATTGTTTTGAATGTTTGTTGTAAAGTGAAAAGTGTCTTCCATTAGGGGCCAGAGCCGTGAAGGGTAAACTGGATAACCTTGGGAAGGAGTTTATTCGAGTGTCATCTATTGCAATGTGATCCATGTCAGTGATGTTACAGTAGCCATGTAGTGGGTACTGGATGGTTTGTGTTTGGTTTTCTTAACCTACCTGATCTGTCATACGTGGAAGCAATGTAACTCTGTTAGAGTCATACTTTGTGTACTTGTGATGTAATTGATTTGTACGTGCGTTGATCTTGAGTTGTACTTGAGTTAATTTTGTGTCAGTTTGAATCAGTTTGATTCCAGCCTGTGTCTAGAGGTAGTTGGTCTTGTCATGGTACCTTGTTACTATCTCCTAGCACGGGGGGTGGACCTTTGGGTTCCACATGGTCGGGTGGTGTGCACCTTACTCCGTTGGACTTCCTTCTTGTTCGTGTTGACGAGTTTTCCAGTTGAAGAGCTCGTGGGATCTAGTTACCTTGTATGCTTTATTCATTTATGTAATCTTGTTATTTGTTACCCCTCTTTGTTCTTGAGGTGGAAATTGTAATATGTATTCATGCTTTTGGATTTACCTCATTCGGGGAATGAGTGTTGTAATCTTATTGTAAAAAGAGATCTCATGGTATCTTTAATTCTCTCTGATGAATTTATCTTGTATGGAATGTATGTGTTATTCATTTCATAAGCTTTTAGATGTTGTGGTATCTTTTCATGAATTGTAGTTCGTGGGTTATTAGTAACCTCAGTCTCGTAACCCTAGGGGTTGTTGCAAAGTGTAGCGAACTTTCTTATTTATTATACTTTAAAAAAAAAAAATTTAGTTCGTTTATTTAGTAAATTGCAACTTCCTCTAGGGTTGCTATGGTATGTTACAACTTCTTTTCCATCTCCCATGAAAACTGGTTTTTTTTTTTTAAAACAACATTTTTAAAAAGTGACACACACCGTATAACACATAACATTTTTTCCATGAAGGATAAAATTATAATTCTTTCGAATTTAGATTTGTAACTCCGATATCTAGTGCTTCCACTTGGTTAGATAGTTTTTTATTGAATATTTTTTCTTTAATCAAGTTTTGAAGTCAAACCAATTATAATTCAAACATAGCGTGATTGTATAATGAGTAACGTTTTTTGTAAATATCAAAATTTAATTTAATTTTTTTTGTTGGATCAAGGACTTCAATATCTAGTGCACTCATATTTTTCAATTTTTTTAAAATAATTTTCTATTTTTCCACATCTGTAGAACAAAGACCTTCATTTTTGATGAAAACCCTATGTTTTAATAAAACTAAAAAAATAAATACATAATAAAACCAAAACATATTAAAGTTATATTTGTTGGATAGCTCATTTAGAGGAATACCATAATCATTTGAAATAAATTTTAAATGAATTCATTTGACCCCCCAAAAGGTAAATCAAAAGTGATTTTTTATCAACATTTTGATAGGTGTAGAGGAGACTCATTTATAGGTATGGTTTAAGAGTAGCAAGGTTCTATCCAAGGGGGTTTGATCTAAGGTGGTTTGATAAAACCATATTCAATTGGAATCCTTAAAATAAAATTTTTTAAGGCTTAAATCACTATATTTTCTAAAAATATATGATTTCAACAAAAATCAATTCCTCTCAAAAATTGTAAACCAGCTTTGTGGGATCACCCGGTTGTTCTTTTTAAACCCAAATTGAAAATATGAAAGCGTGATAGAGTAACTAGCTCATTAGTGTTTTTGTTTTTCTAGATCACATAAGGTGCAAGAGAATTTCATACACACTACCAAGACTGTTACTAAACCACAAGACACATTAGACACATGTTGATTTTAACCGTTTGT
This sequence comes from Sequoiadendron giganteum, assembly GCA_007115665.2. Lineage (NCBI taxonomy): Eukaryota > Viridiplantae > Streptophyta > Pinopsida > Cupressales > Cupressaceae > Sequoiadendron > Sequoiadendron giganteum. The sequence goes on along the minus strand of CM021110.1, from coordinate 145,400,106 downwards.
AGTTTTATCAAACAAGGGTTCATTTTAACCATTTGTAGTGTTGTCAAACAAAGTTCATTTTAACCATTTGTAGTGTGAGATATGCAAATTTTCATTTTAACCCAATGAAGTTGTGTGATTGTTCTTTTTAAACCAAATGAGATTGTGTGAGTGTTCATTTTAACCCATTAATGAAATGCATGATTGTTTGCTTGATTGATTAAATTTTAGGGAAAACAAACAATAACAATGGGTTAGATTCTAGCTTGACACACACTATCACACACAGATTAGTATCTCAAAAATCTTAATCTAGAAATAGAAAAAATAAATCCGAAAAACAAAATAGCAAACCCTTTTTACCAGTCGCTTGCATCGTAGTAGAGTGAATGCATCATTTGGGATTGCATATGTGGATCGATATGTCAAATGTGGCTCGGTTTCTCTTAGACGTGGTTCGATTTTTGTCAGATGCAACTCAGGTTGTTAGTTGTGTCGTTAAAAAAGGTAGGTGCATCACAATAGAGCAGTTGTGTCACTTGCATAAGCAGATGTGGTGCAACAAAGCACTTGTGTCACAAGAATCAAAAAATGTGTTGTTCCATACACCTGTAACTACAACAAACAAACAAAAAAATGGTCATACGAAACCTACAAAAAGACATGTTTTGAAAAGGGAGTTGGTTTCACCAATGTAACATAGGTTATTTTTAGGTTAGCATGATTAAATGCATAAACAAAATCAAACCTAAGTAAACAATAAAGAACAAAGGAAATATAAATGCAAACTAGGAAAGATCTCACCCAATCTTCAAATCTCCATGATTCACCTTCATTGTACCTTCTTAATTTGTTGTAATATGGAATGTGCCCTCATATTTGAATGTGAGCTACTATGATTATGACAAGTGGTGGGGAGTGCTATCTCTCAAGAGCACATTTTCTCTTTCTAAGACCTAATCTTTGGCCTCCCTAGAGTATGCTTCTCTACCCTACTTAGAGGTCACTCCTAAGACCCCTATCTCCTTATAGAACTCTCCACCAATTTCAAATACTCACCTTCACTCTCACACCCCTACTAAGCACCTTTGGGATCAACTTTTCCTCAACGTTCCCCAAGCCATCTTGGGACTAGGAATAGGTCTACCAACTATTCCTTGGGTGATCTTACTCCACTTTGATCCATCTTGTAGGATTCTTTCTTCATTTATCCATTGAATTCTCTTAAACCTTGTAGCCTTTTTGGTCAATTAGGCCTCCTAAAACCAGTATTCTTGGAATAACTCCAAAACTTCTTTAACAAACCCCTAAAATCTTTATGGCTTCTCTCTATAGACCTCCTAGGCTTCAATATTTTCTAGGTTTTAGGCCCCCTTGGTGTTCGTACATAGGTCTGTCACCAAACCCCTATTTTCAAGGGTTTTTAAGGTATGTAACACAGTCCAGTTTCTTTAACTTAATTGAGTGCTCTAATAGCCTCCTCTGAACTTCTCCTGGCATAAACATGTCCAAGACACATGCCCCTACACCCCTACACCATGGATTGGCACAAACCAATCCATTTAGCAAGTCTTCTTGCTGTTGTTCTGTCCAAGCACCTAGCCAGCATGCCCCTACACTCGCCTGGAGCTTGATGGTTACATCAACTCCCCTGCACACAAAGACTCCAAAAGCTATTTTTACACTATGTACCTATTTCCCTACTTGATTCCAAGTGGTCATGGAAGCTTTTCCATAGGAAGTCAACTGGGGATCATTGTTTACAAAACTATCCCTGAACCGGGCAGTGAAATCAAGAACCAAAAGAATTTGCAAAACCTTAACCAGTTGAACTAAATGACTAAAAAAATGTTGCACAAGGTAGGAACAAGTCACAAATGAAAGACTCAAAGCATAAGTTCAGTCCTTTCAATCCATTAATTGACTGGATGAAGGCTCTGTCATAGAAATCCAAACAAACTTGCTCTTTTCCAAGTCACAATCTCTTCTTCCCAAATCTCAGTCCGTACAATAGCTTCCCCTCATGTCATTTTAGGGTTTTTCTAACCTTATATACATTATTCCCACATTTTAGGACCCTTAGGTCAGGCTTAGAACATCATTAATGCCATTTTCAAACTTTTAGGATAAATTGCCAAGACAACATTGTCAAGATTTGCCTAATCTCCTCATTAAGACTTCCCCAAACCTCAAGGCTCTAAACTAACCTAACTTTTCCACAACACACACATCAATTCAACCTTGGGACTTTATAACCTAGTCCTTATTACCTTGGTGGTTGGCTAGAACCACCTACAAGCTAAAATTTATAAAGATCTCTCCAAAAGACATTAAGGTGCTCCTGCACCAACAAGACTATGCAAATGTTGAAGGATTTAATCTAAAATACAAGTAAGAAACTAATCTCTACATGCAATGTAAAAATCTGCAAAAATCAAGGTTAGCATAAATGACAAGTATGAATGCAAGTAGTTGAAGAAGAAGAAGTTAAGAAGTTAAGAGATGTCAAAATGAGAATAAAATTGTCATTTTATAGAAATGTCAATTTTAGATGGAGAGACAAGATTGAAAGTTTAACAAAAGCCCTAAGATCAATGGCCACAAAAGCATGTGACAACCCACAATTAGGGTTAGGGAAAATATTAGAGTGAAATTTGAAATGAAAGGATAATATTTGATTTTAAAAAAATCAAATCTATGGACAAGAATAAAAGTGATAGAAAAAGAGGAAAGAGGAGAATTAAAATAGAAATTTGAATTTAATTCCCTCAAGAGATGAGTTTTCATTTTTAAATTAAAAATCAATTTAATTCAAAAAGTGAGGTCATATGACAGTAAATAATAATAAATTTAAATTATTCTCTTGGAAAGAGGGAAATTGCCAAATTAAATAAAAAGGCTTTTATTTAAATTTAGAAGGAAAATCAATAAGACAATTACATAATTAAAATTATTTAATTGTGGAGGAAAATTAGAAAGTGTTTAATTTTAAATAAATGATTTAATTTAAAATTAGAAAGAAATTTAACTTTTGATCTAATTCAAAATAGGAAGAAGATGATAAATTAATAAGAAATTAAATAAATAAAATTTCTTTAATTGTTGAAGAAGAGGATAAATGAATAATTAAATAATTAAAATAACTATTTAATTATAGTGGCAAGATGATAAATAATTAAATAAATATAATTTATTTAATTATAGAAGACAAGTATATTAGTGGCGTATTAAATAAATAAAATTTATTTAATTAATCAAAGAGGAAATAAAAGATGGCAGTGAATTAATTAAATAATTCAGATTATTTAATTAATAGAAGACATGACATTAGAAAATGGTATTAGTTCGTCTAGGACATTTTTATGTGTCTATAGTAACATTAAAGATAACAAACAAGGATATATGATCTTCATTGCAACATCTACATCATATCAAGAATTCAAGTGTTTTGGAGATCCTAGTACAAAGATATCGCTAACAAAATATTAGATGTAATTGGACAAAGAGAATTCACTCACTATTCTTGGCTCTTCAAGTGTGCGGACCTATCCCATGACTTGTGAAGCTCAAAAAACCATTTCATAAGGGTGCACATTCATCGAGGAACCTTCATTCCGATCCACATCATGTTTTTCTTGACCTTCACATGTTTCATCAACTTTGGGGTTTGAGACCTCTTGAGGTCGACGCAGACACTTTTGGAGCTAGGAATTGATATATATAAGAATTGTGTAGTTGCATTAGGGTTTGAGAATAGTAGGATAGAGAAGGCTTCGACCCACGTTGTATTTTTGTGCTTAACACCATATCATTCTGTAATTTGTAAGCTAGAAAGAAGGGCATGTTGCCTGTGAATAATTGATCATTATCCATATATCCATGTGGATTTTTTATTCCAATTCTTTGAGTTTCCTTTGTGTTTACTCTTGTTGCAAGGTTGGATAGTCTTATTCTTGGATCCTCCATCCTTGACTTATTCTTTGTGTAGATAGATCACCGACTTGAGGCAACCTACTTGTGTTTGTCAATAGATCATCGATTGTGAGGTAGTTGCAACCCTATAGAAAAATCGCCGACTTGAGGCACTTGCACCAAATCTTAGGAAGAGATGTCACCGAGGAGAATTCATGATACTGTTAATGTTGCTAGAAAGATGGATGAGATGATGGAACTTATGTGAACAATGAAAGTGAGATTGGATGATGTTGAAGAAGACAAAATAAAATTCTTAAACCCTAGACCTAATGATGAAGTTCAAGCTACAAACCTAACTAAAGAAACATCAAAAGAGGATAGAATGGTGAAAATATTGGAGAACCAGTTTATACCTACATACTAGGAGTTGGAGCTACTAGAGAGATTGAAAAACCTGAGACAAAAGGAAAAGACTGTGAAATAATACACTGAGGAATTTCATAATATCATCATCAGGACTGGACATAGTGAAGAAAGCAAGGAGAAAGTGGCAAGATATATCAATGGGTTGAGGATGAACATTTAGGAAGAGTTAAGTCTAGTAAGGATGAATTCAATAGAGGAAGCATATCAGTTTTGATTAATATTGGAGGAAAAACTAAACAAAAGATATGAGAAAATGTAGAGAGGAAAAGGAGGTAGATTTCATAAAGGAAGGTCACATTCCAGAGTAGACAAACCATATGCGGAGAAAAAAAAGGATAGAGATTCATACTAAAAGGAAGAGAGGGATTCCAATTCATACCATAAAGGGAGAGAAGACATGAATCCTTATTTCCACAATAGAGGAGGCTACAATTCTTGTAGAAATGATGGATACCAAAGAGATGAGAATGGATATGACAAAAGAACTTTCAGAGGAACCTGTTTAAGTGCATAGGAGAAGGACATAGAGAATTTGAGTGTCGCCAAGAAAGTAAGAACACTAAAAATCATGTAGGAACTAGATATGTGGAGGAAGAACCAGTGGAACCACTAAGTTCTAGAGGAAGTCCAGAGAAGGGAGAATCATTATTCATGAGGAGAGCATTGATCCAGGAGAAAGCAGTACCTAAGGAAGCACCGCATAGGAATTTTTTTTTTTGAATAGATGCAAAGTAGGAGCTAAGTGTTGTAAAGTTATCATTGATAGTGGTAGCATAGATAACCTAGATTCTAAGGAAATGGTGACAAAGTTGAATTTGGAAAGAAGAAAACATCTAAAGCCTTATAGGATGGCCTAGATACAAGATGAGCACAAGATACTAGTAAGTGAGAAGTGTCTAGTAAAATTTTGTATAGGGTCATATCATGATGAAGTACTATGTGATATTATGCCAATGGATGTATGGAATATGTTGTTGGATAGACCTTGGCATTATGATAAGAAGGATATATATGATGGGAGAAAGAATACCTATACCATAATGTCCAATGGAAAGAGAATCACCTTGACACCTTTGGTAGATGAACCTGAAAGTGAAGTATGTGGTATATCTAGAATCAATTTGGTAGATGGGATTAAAAATTTGGATGGGTTGAGACATGAAAACATGTGTTTTTCTTTGATTCCAAGGAAATGCAAAGCCCTAGATGCACATAGAATCACAAGAGAAGAAGAACCACTGAAGAAGGAAGTCACTAAACTATTAACAGAGTACCAAGATCTTGAATCAGAGAATGTGCCTAATGGATTACCACTAATCCAGAGTATCATTCATCATATAGTTTTTATTCCAAGAGCTAGTTTTCCAAACAAAGTTGCACACCGGATGACACTAACAGAGAATGTGGAGCTAAATAGATAGATACATGAACTATTGAAGAAAGGATTAATTGGAGAAAGTATGAGCCCATGTGCGGTACCGGATGTACTTGAACCTAAGAAAGATGGAGAATGGAGGATGTGTATAGATTCAAGAGATATCAATAAGATCATAGTGAAGTATAGATTCCCATTGCCTAGGATGGATGACATCATGGATAGTTTGAGTGAAGCAAATTATTTCACCAAGATAGACCTAAAGAGTGGATACCATCATATCAGGATCAGAGAGGGAGATGAATGGAAGACTACTTTCAAGACAAATGATGGATTGTATGAGTGGTTGGTCATGCCATTTGGACTAAATAATGCACCTAGTACATTTATGAGGCTGATGAATGAAGTCTTGAAGAAACTCTTGGGTAAGTTTGTCATTTTTTATCTGGATGATATTCTTATTTTTAGTAAGACTAAAGAAGAATATTTGGAGCACATAAAACAAGTATTTTAGAGGCTAAGAGAAGAGAAGTTGTTGATAAACATAAATAAGTGTAGTTTCATGAAGGAATAACTAGTATATTTGGGTTTTGTGATATCTACGGAAGGATTGAAGATGGACCCTGAGAAGGTTAGAGCAATAGTTGAATGGACTACACTTGTGAAAGTTGGAGAAATAAGATCATTTCATGGACTAGAAAAGTTTTTAAGTTCATCAAAAATATTAGTGGTATTTTTGCACCCATGATAGATACAATGAGGGGTGACTAAAAGGAATTCAAGTGGACATTAGGAGCACAAAAGAGTTTTGAGTTGTTGAAGCAAAAGGTGATAGAACAACCTATTTTAGCACTACTAAACTTTGATAAGGTATTCCAAGTAGATTGTGATGCTAGTGGAAGTGAAATAGGAGTTGTGTTGAGTTAGGAGGGGAGACCAGTGGCCTACTTTAGTGAAAAATTGAATGATGCTAGGAGAAGATATTCAGTTTATGATCAAGAATTCTATGCAATAATACAAGCCTTGAAGAAGTGGAGACATTACTTGTTACCTAAATAATTTTTGTTGTATACGGATCATCAAGATTTACAATATTTGAAGTCAAGGGAAGTTGAACCAGAGATATCTAAGATGGGTATAGTTCTTGCAAAAATACACATTTGTGTTGAAGCACTAGAGTGGAAAGTCAAACAAGGTTACAAATGAATTAAGCGGGAGAATGAGTTTGTTGACAGAGATGAGAATTGAAGTATTAGGTTTTGAAGAATTGAAGCATATGTATGAGGATGGCATTGATTTTGTTGAGGAATGGAAGGCTTGCAAGGAACCTATAGAGATAGATACAAGAAAATGGTTGGATTATTTCTTTCAGGAAGATATGTTATTCAAGAACAATCGGTTATGTATCCCTAGAAGTTCAATGAGAGGTAATTTGATCAAGGAAAAGAATTGCGGGGGATTGGCAGGACATTTTGGAATTGATAAGACCATAGCATTGGTGAGTGAGAACTATTTTTGGCCATAGTTGTATAAGGATGTTACAAAATATGTTCAAAGTTGTAGGATTTTTCAAGTTGAAAAAGGAAATAGTTAGAACACTAGAATGTATACACCATTGATAGTACTAGAGAGACCATGGGAAGAGATTAGCATGAATTTTGTGTTGGGATTACCTATGACACCAAGGGGATTCGACTCTATATTTGTGGTTGTCGATATATTTTCTAAGATGACACATTTCATAGCTTGTAAGAAGAATAGTGATGAAATACATGTTGGAGGCCTATTTTTCAAGGAGATTGTGAGATTACATGGACTACCAAAGAGTATAGTATCAGAAAAAGACACTATATTCATTGGATATTTCTAAAAACATTGTGGAAGAAGATGAAAACAGATTTGAAGTATAGTTTAGTATTTCACCCACAAATAGATGGACAAACAAAATTGGTAAATAGGAGTTTGGGGAACATGTTGAGGTGTTTGATTGAAGGTAAAGTAGGAAATTGGGACTTAACACTACCCCAAGTAGAATTTTCATACAACAATTTAGTAAACTAGAGCATAGGGAAAAAACCATTTGAAATTGTGACAGGACAACAACCTAGAGGAGTAGTAGAATTAAGAGATATTAGTATGGGGAATAAAAGGAGTGCGAAGGCAGAATAATTTGCAAGATTCATGGAAACAATGCATACTCAAGTCAAGGAGAATCTGGAGAAGATGAACAATACCTACTAGGAGAAAGCATATGAGAAGAGAAGACATAAGGAGTTTGCAGTAGGAGAGGAAGTAGTGGTATATCTGAGGAAAGAGAGATTTCCAATGGGGACATATAATAAGTTGAAGATCAAGAAGTTTGGACCTTGTAAGATCACCATGAAATTTGATTTTATAAATGCATATGAAGTGGAACTACCAAAGGAATTTGGTATATCACCTATATTCAACATTATAAACCTATACCAGTATCATGAAGGAGAGTCACTGGAGGATAGAGAAGTTGTTTTGTCAGACCAAATAGCACATCATGTGGAGGGAATTGAGGAAATTTTCAACAATAGAGTTGGATGTAGTACCAGAGAAAGGAAATATAAGGAATATCTAGTCAGATGGAAAGGAAGATTAGAGGAAGATTCATCATGGATTTCTCAGGCTAAGGTGGATCACATTGGTTTTTCTCTAGCCCTAGGAAAGTGAGAGGCTCACTTTTCTTCAACCTTGGGTGTCTGATGTAGGATCATCCCAGGTTGCAAGAAATTTTGCATCAACCAAAAATATTTACATTCTTGTCTTCTTACATTTCAGTAGTTAACTATCAGGACCCAGTCTTAGTATTTCATATCGCATCATACCACATTGTAAAATCTAAGATCATGGAGTAGGATATATGATATTCATTGCAACATCTACATCATATCCAGAATTCCAATGTTTTGGAGATCCTAGTACAAAGATATCACTAACAGAATATTAGTTGTAATTGGACATAGAGCATTTACCAACCAATTCTGGCTCTGTAAGTGTGTAGACCTATCCCATGAATTATGAAGCTCATGAAACCATTTCATAAGGATGTGCATTCATCGAGGAACCTTCATTTTGATCTGCATCATTTTTGTCCAAGGATCAAAGGAGAATCATATGTTTTTTCCGACCTTCACACATTTCATCAACTTTGGGGTTTGAGACCTCTTGAGGCCGACATAGACCTTTTCTAGAGCTGGGAATTGATATATATAAGAAATGTGTAGTTGCATTAGGGGGTGAGCATAGTGGGATAGAGAAGTAGGGAGATAATGGCTTCAACCTATGTTGTATCTTTGGGCTTAACGCTATATCATTTTGTAATCTGTAAGTCGAAAGGCAAGGCATGTTGCCTGTGAATAACTAATCATTATCTATATATCCATGTGGAGTTGCTATTCCAATTATTTGAGTTTTGTTGTGTTTAATCTTTGTGCAAGGTTGGATATTCCTATTCCTAGACCCTCCATCCTTGATTGCACCATTTTTTCAGGAGATTAGCTACTCCCTACTAATTGTTTAAAGTACCATTATTGGAAAACACTGTGTAGTGGGTTTTTCATTTTGTAGGTTGAAAGCGAAAAGTTGAAGAGTAGGGGGTAGAGTTGTAGGTGGGGGAGACAAAAAAAAATGAAATTGAGGTGAGGGATTTGAAATTGATTGAGTTGTTACTAATAAAGGGTTTTAAAACATTATATGGGTTGCAAATTTCAAAAAACCGGCGTTTTGCAACCTAGAATTTTACAAAACAATATGAATGTAATTTAGATAGTACAAATGTAATGAAAGGAACCTTATAAAAATTATTATGCAGAGTAAAACTTGTGTTTCAATTTCTTAATATGATCCAAATATACTTTCATAGTATGATTGCAGGTTGGAAAACATAGTGGGACAACCTTACTAGGTGTTTATAATATGGTGCCTTGCATTACATTCCTACAGTCTAAATAAAAAAATATTTTCAAGAAATTTATACTGGTTTGTAAAATTCCAAGTTCCAAAGCACTATATTTTCATAAACCTGCAACCCATAACCCAAAACAAAACTTTTCATAACGAACTAACTAGCATAGGATAGTGCATTTTCCAAAATTGCAAATAATGAAAGCATTTTATTTGTTCCAATCAAATGAAAAAAGGAAATTCCATATTTACATCACCAAAGAGTTTCTCTAAAATTTGAAGGTGGACTTCATTACATTTTTGGATTGTATGAAACAAAAAAATTTCATGAGGTAATAACTGAGAGGAGATAGTGTGTTTTCTAATACTGCAAATAATGTGAGCATTTTATTTGTTCCAATCAAATGAATAAAGTGAAATGTCATTTTGATTGTAGAAAATAGTTGTTCAAATATTTGAAAATGGATTTCATTGCATTGTTGGTTGTAACAAAACAAAACTTTTCAAAATAAACTAGCTAAAATGGGAAGTGTGTTTTCCAACATTGCAAATAATAGAAGCATTTTATTTGTTCCAATTAGATGAAAAAATGGAAATGCCATTCTGCATTTATCCAAATATACATTATATTTCTTAATATGACCCAAATATACATGCACAATATGATTGCAAGTTTGAAAACACAGCCAGAGGTGAGGTGACAACATGATTTATGAAACCTCCAACCCACATAATGTTGTAAAACCCTCTACACACTAAAGCCAAATACCTTACCAGGTGTTTACAAAATGATGCCTATCATTACATTCCTACAGTCTAAATAACAAAAGTTTTTTAAGACATTCATACTATCTTGTAAAATTCTAGGATGCAATACACTATGTTTTACAAAACCCTAAACCCACTTAATGTTTGAAAACAATTTAGAAACAATAACCTTCAAAATGAGAACATTTTTGACTTTCTATCTGTATACACCTAAAAATGGTTTGGAGCATCCAATTAATTAAATATGAATTATTTGATTAATTATCCTAATTTCCTCTAATATTGAATAAATAGAAATATTTATTTAATATAGTTCACATTCACATTCTTCATAATTTCTTCTAAAATCTCGTCTTAATTAAATAAACAAAAATAAATACTTTGTTTGATTTAATTATCAAATCCCTATTTCAATCTATCACATCATTTCTAAATTAATTGAATAAAGACAAAAACACTTTATTGATTAATTGCCATTTTTCTTCTATTTTAATTTAATAAACAACTATCCTATAGTTCGTTTTATTAAATTATTTATCTTTCTTTTGCTAATTTAAATAAATCAAAATATTTGAATTGTTGCACAAGGAATATTCCATCCATATTCTCTCAAAAATGAATTAGATTTTCTATGTCTAAACTATGTCTAATTTATGTCAAAAATATGTCAAATTAATTGATTGAAACTTCACGGGAAGTTTTGGAGACAAATTTGGAATTTGATCTCTCAATCCTCTTCCATCATTTCTTCCTCTTCTCTTGCCTGGTGTTTTCATGGGTAGAGACAATCTCCATCTTTCTCTCAATCTCTTCAATCTCTCACCATTCAAATCTCCAGATTGAATCCAAGCCTCTCAAAGTTTTCCCTGTGCATTTCTACAGCTAGAAAATCTATAAATAAAGCCTCATTGAACCAAGAAAAGAATCAAGATAATCAAGCTTTTGCACTCTTACTCTGCAGGAAACCAGACATCAAGTATCAAGCATCAACATTCAAGCAATTCAACAATCAAGCTTCACATCAAATGGCTGCCTCTTGTAGCTACAATTATCTGTTTCATACATGCTAGTTTACATTGTTATAATCTAGTATTGCATTTTAGTATCATCTCGTTCTTCAGATAGTCATTTTAACAATCATAGTGCTTAACAATCTGAGAACAATAGTGATTTAATAAATCTTTGGAGATAGAGAGCAATAAGACGCTTTCAATTGATTACTGTTTTGAATTGATTCAATTCGTTTAATCATTGATATAATGTTGTATTAAGAAGTGTATTTATGTTATTTACCTCATTCCACACTTACAATTTGGCACCCACCGTGGGGCATTAACCCCAATTTTATCAAAATTTCAATTTTTTCTAGAAAGTGTTACACAAGTTTACAATGTGATTTATTTTAGTGCTTTCGTTACAAGTTTCAGCGCTCCCGGTCCCTATTCCAGCTTTTCAGAGTTTCGGCACTTCCGATCACTGTTTTAGTGCCTCAAGTGTTTTAGCGCTTCTATGAAAAACTTCAACGCTTCGGTACATTGTTTCAGCGCCTCAGGTGTTTTAGCGCTTCTATGACAAACTTCGACACTTCGATACACTGTTTCGGTGCTTTCGAGTTTTAGCACCTTAGGTAACTGTTCTAGTGCTTCGGTGCCATATTCTAGTGCTTTTGTAAAAACAGTCTGGATCTAACACTTTCACGGCCAGATTTTATTTACTTTTCACAGTTGAGATAAAATTGATCAATCTAAGGTAGTCACTTCAAAGTTTTCTAAAATTGATCAATCTAGGATAGCCACTTCAAAGTTTCTAAAATTGATCAATCCTAGGATAGTCACTTTCTTGTTTTTCTTAAAGCAAATCTATCAATCCTAGGATAGTCATCACATTCTTACAGTAGAAGTTAAAAAGAACATCATAATTTCAATGAAGCAACACCTTCACTTAGATTAAGAATCTTTCTTTTTGGGCTTAAAATAGAACAAATCTATATGATGTGCTTGTAGTGATTAGGCTTATGCTCTCCCCTTAACTAGATGACCAAAGTGTCAGATTCACTTTTCTTTTTTGTCATTTATGCTTTATTAAATCCTTTAGCAGGCCTGTCGTAGTGGGAAAAAGTACTCACCCTACGGGAATGACCTAAGTGGGAACAACCAAAGCCAGGTTATCCAACCCACTATAATAAAAATGCAAGTTGTTGATGAAAGTCCAACTTGATGGTAGTAGGCAAGATAACCATCCCCAAAATCTTTGTTCTAAAGATTGGGAGGTCTCCTGAGGGAGTTTATCTATTTGCCACACCGAATGGAACCCTATCTATGAACCATAGAGTAGTTAATCGCCGAGTTAGTATCCATACATTGTCATACTCACGATGCAAGGGGAGGGAAGAATCTGCCCCCAAGACACTCACCATATAATTACCAAGGATTGTTTGCTCAAGGGATTCGGTATCTACGTCCATCACTTTGAGTACGTGCCTGAAACGACAAAAACATGGGCGCCCTCTAGGGGGTAACACTGTTGTGTGAGTCAGCGTAATTGCAAGATGTGGGCTGTGAGTATAATGATGACCTAATTGTCCTTAAGTGTGAGTCTATTTGATTTGTGTACAAATGTTAAAACAACCTGTCAAAATCAATAAAGATCATTCATGATTTTTGAACATACACAATCTTTTCAGTTTTAAAACACTTATTCAAAATTGCTTGTCGTGTTTTCACAAATACATTTAAATCAGATTTAAAGATCATCCTGAAAATGTCAAGTCAAAATAAATTAGAAAATCCATGCTATGAAAGTGGAAGTCCACCACATTTCTTAAAAGAAAAATCAAAGTCACAAAACCCCAAAGACCTCTCGGTTATAGAAACAAATTGAGAAAACAATGTTTTCTGTATCAAAACCGGAAACTTCTTTTGCAACATAGAACTTTAATCCACCGCTATCAGGATTTTGCTAGGGGTCACACATTAGATTACATAGTAGAACCAATCTACTCACGAGCCTTCTTCCAGAGGAGAGCTCTCACACAATTCCACAACCATAGTCAATGGATTCATCCTTCTTATCTTTCGCAATCTCTGATATAGTATGCCATAAGACTAGATCAAATTTTGTAGTAGAAAGTCTTAAAAAGTCCTATTTTTAGCATTCTGGAAAACCTGTTTTAGCACTTCAGGTCACTGTTCTAGTGCTTTCGTAAAACAAAACTTTTAGGCTATGTTTTAGTGCTTCTAGTCATTATTTTAGTGCTTCTAGAAAAATAGCGCTTCTATCATTTTTTTTAGCGCTTCTGTCATTTTCTCCAGCGCCTTCGGGCACTATTTCAGCGCTTCGGTCAAAATAGCGCTTCAGTCACCTATTTCAGCACTTCTAGACTCTGTTCCAGTGCTTCTGGGAAATAGCACTTCTGGTCTCTATTTTAGCACTTTTAAAACAAAGAGTTCAAAATTCTAACCAGTCTATCAGTCTGTCATTTTATCAACATTTTTCATCAAAATCAATTTTTCTTTTTATCAGAATCACTGTCTAGGAATGAAAGTCAGAAAGGTTTATACAAATTTCCAAACTTATCAACTGAAACAAGATCTTGCAAATTACAAGTGTCAAAATCAATTACACAATCAATTATTACACTGAAGTTTCATTATCAAGATACTATCATCCTTCATCATGAAACAAAGTATAGTAATTAACTTTTTAAATATTGTCTCATCAATAAGATCAGTCATCTTATTTGACTTTGTTTAAAAAGGTTCAAATTGACACTATCCCACACATAAGATCAACATTTCGGAAGAAAGGGAAAAAATTTGTATGCCAATCTTAACTAGGTACAAAAAAAAGACTCTTAGAGAAAGAAATTTTAAAATCACAAGAAATGGCAGAAGAAAATCCTTGGAACAATCTGAATTGCAATGATAAGAATGAAGTAACTTCGGAAGATATCCAAGTAGCTCAACAAGATCCCAAGTTTCACATATTCATGGAAAAAATTCTAGAACAAGACATGGAAAAATATCTTTTAATGTAAACCATTTGAAAGAAACACCAAACATAAATGAGACTAAGATACCACAACCAACGCAAACAATAGATCCGGTTACCGCTTTAACATCTCAAATGCAACTATTACAACAAAAAATACAAGATATAATGCAAGGGACTACGAAGAGATATGTGATACAGGACATTTGTCCTTATCCCTTCGATGCAACGGTCGACTTGATACCTTTTCCAAGACACTGCGAATTCCCAAAGTACGATAAGTACAATGGACGAACAAATCCAATAGATCATATACGAGAATTTAAAACACTGAGTCTTGAGTTTTCTCAAGAAGAGACTTATTTGATGAGGTTATTCCCAAGAATTTTGGGAGGTGCATGTATGGAATGGTTCTCAAAACTGCAACCTAGTATCAAAACGTTTGAGAAACTTGTTAACAAGTTTATCTCTCAATATTCATTCAACATCCAAAATGATGTAACTATCAAGGATCTCTACAACTTAAAGCAAAGCAAAGGAGAAACATTCTTGTCTTTTCTCCAAAGATGGCGATGACTGTTCGCTAGGTATCCTCGATCTATTCCAGAGGAAGAAAAGATGGAATTATTCATTGAGAACTTGACAGAAGAAATGAGCTATAGGCTATAATTACAATGTCCACCCACTTTCAAAAAATTCATAGAAAATGGTCTTAAGATTGAGGAAGCATTAGTGAAATGGGGAGTTATCAAACAGTCCAATGATAAATCAAATAACTACTCCAATCAACACTCAAGAAATGATAAACAAAAAATTTGGCAAAAGAATCACAACACAAATGAAATAACAAGCGATTCACAAAATGTCAAGCCAGTTTTCAACTTGACTGCATCTTCTTCAAACAATCAAAACAATGATCAAAAATTCAAGTCAAATACCATGCAGAACAACGAATGCACAAAAACACTACCATATCAAAAACCATCAAATCGATGAAGGTTCACACCTTTAGGTCAATCAATGGAATCAACAATGAAGGAACTAGTTACTAGAGGCCTTCTCACTACACGGGAAGCTAGGTTCTGGGATCCAAAAGTCAAACCATCATGGTGGAATGATGCTGATTATTGCAACTATCATAATAACAAGGGTCATAAAACAAATGACTGTATGGAATTGAAACATGCAGTACAAGATTTGGTGGATAGTAACAAAGTGTATGTGAGAGGACCTCAAAGTAACAGCGATCATTCAGCCTTCAAAGATCCTTTGCCAAATTATGACAAAGGTGCATCATCAAATAGCAAAGGAAATAACGCCAATCATATCTATGACACAACAATCATGTGTCTATCTGAAGTCAAACATGATCATGCAGTTATTGATAACATTGATGAAAATGAAACCGACAACATTACCCCTTTGGATTTACTCCCAAGTGTGCAAAACTCTGATAATCAAATAAATGTCTTAAAAATCAAAGACAATCAAGAACATCAACCAGCCAATGTGGTAAATAGGGGAAAATCCAAGGTAATGTTAAAAGGCATTGGCTCCACACATGTAGTTCCACCTCCATCACATTATGATGTTATCAATCAAATGCAAAACACACCCCGAGGGAATCAAGAACAGCAACCGGAAAACGTCATGACTAGGGGGCAAGCCAAGGTAGTATTAAAAGGAGCAGGATCTCAACGTGAGGTTATGCCTCAATCTCACTATAATATTTTTGATCAATTGTAAAATATCCCCACACAAATATCAATACTGGAACTCCTTAAGTTGTCACCATCACATAAGGAAGTTCTCGAACAAGCATTAGTTGCCACAACTATACCAAAAAATCTGGATGTTTGTCAATTCCAAGCTATGGTGGGACATCTAACTACCCCGCATTGTCTATCATTCTCTAAACAAGATGATGTCTCATTAAACCATCCGCATAACACAGTGTTGCATATCGAAGTATGTATCCATAATCATCGTGTTAAGAGAATTCTAATAGATGGGGGAGCTGGTCTGAACATTTGCACCCTAAAATTAGTCTGTGCACTAGGATATTCTAAAGATGCTATTGATGCTCAGAGGAAAATGACCATCAAAGCATATGATGAGGAGGAAAGATCATCCCAAGGTTTAATTGGATTACCCATTCAAGTAGGACCCATGATCAAGCATATACCATGTCAAGTGTTAGAAAGAGAGTTGACATACAACATACTTTTAGGATGACCTTGGATTCATGAAATGTAGGCTATACCTTCTACATACCATCAATGCCTAAAGTTTCCAGTAAATGGACAAGAGGTGACTATAGTTGCTGAATATAATCATCCACAACATTGTGACACCTTGAGAGTATCTCAAGACACCTTTGTCCCTCACAACAGGGAAGCTTCAAGCTCATCATCATCCAAGAATGAACAAAGTCCAAGCGTCACTACCAAGTGGGTGCAAAAGAAAGGTAAAGAAAAGGAAACAAGTCATGTTGAAACAAACATTCTAGGTACACAAACTTCTCTATTAGACAACTTTCAGAAGCAAGTTCAGTTGACAGATAAAGGATGGGACAGTACTCAATGGAGCAATCGCTTAACTTATCACAATTATTGCCATCTCCTAGGAAATATGGTCAACCATCAATGATCAAACCTCCAACATCTTTACCTAGCACCGCTCTTCAAGAAACATTCATAAAATCTAGAACCATAGCTGAAGAAATAGACAATAAAGCAATCCTAGATTGGCTTTACAAGGATGAAGAAGCATCAACATCTGAGATCAGTATCAAAAATGTTAACATCAACATAGAAAAGTATGGAAAAGGAAAGGCTATTCTTGAAAAGATAGGTTATGAAGGACAAGGGCCTATGGGATTAAGAAAAGAGGGAATTTCAAAACCTATCACACCTCTCACTCTCCACACAAAAGAAAAACTAGGACTAGGATACTCTGAAGAAGAGAAGCAAGAGCTAACAAGGACAACTATGGAAAATATCCTTCATTTTAGAGATGGTTCTGAAACAGACTCAAATGAATATGAGTGGTCATTACCTTGTGATTTACTTGTCATTGATATTCTAGTCAATGTGATTCAAAAATATACACCTACACGTGAGGAGGGCCAAGGCTTTGGGTCTAGACCATTCATCGAGGGATCACTAAATATCAATGACTCTAGTGAGGACGAACATAATTTGAGTGAACTAGATGATTTCGAAGAGGGTACCATCATGGATCTTGATATCCCAAATGAAAATTCTGATGATACAGCTATCCTTACCCTTACTTCCATAGACCTACATCAATCCGATGATACCATGCCATTAATCCATCTAGAACTTATTGATTGGGAACCTATCAAACCTTTGATTGTACCAAAATTTGCAAATGATAATGCCATCGTGCATTTCCTATGTCATATCGATCCTAATACAAATTCTATCTATACTACTCATTACAATACGACTCAGTAGGAGGGTGTCAAATCTTCCAGTTGCAAAATTAACAATAGGGAAAATAGATCTAATGGTGAAAACCATTCTATGGCAGCATTAG
This sequence comes from Sequoiadendron giganteum, assembly GCA_007115665.2. Lineage (NCBI taxonomy): Eukaryota > Viridiplantae > Streptophyta > Pinopsida > Cupressales > Cupressaceae > Sequoiadendron > Sequoiadendron giganteum. Next base: position 145,382,159 of record CM021110.1, on the reverse strand, counting down.
ATTTGGAAAAAGTAAAAATAAAGAACGCATCCAATGGTGAAAACCTTTCTGAGGCACTGAAGGATGGAAGATTTGACACTCTCCTAGAACACTATCATGAGCAATCATCAGTTTTGGTCGAACCTACACAAGCGGTGGACATTGGCACATAAGAGAAGGCAAAACTACTACATCTAGCATAATCAATGACTAATCAATAGAGGCCAGAATTCATCCAATTCTTTAAAGCAAGAAGCATCAACTTTGCTTGGTCATATTCTGATATTCCAAGTTTAGATCCCAATCTGCTTATGCATCATTTGTCTTTGCCAGCAAGAATCAAGCCTGTTAAACAAAAATTAAGAAAAATGCACACCCACATTGCATTAATGGTCAAAACAGAGCTAAAGAAATTACTGGATGCTGGATTCAAACGATCTATAGATTACGCTGAATGGATATCAAATCTTGTGCTTGTTTCCAAGCTGGACAATAGCATCAGAATCTGCACAGATTTCAGGTACCTCAATAAAGCATGCCCAAAGGATGATTTTCCACTTCCAAATATAGACATCATTGTGGACTTGATGGCAAGGCATGTCATGTTATCAATCATGGACAGTTTCTCTGGGTACAATCAAATAAGAATAGCTCTAGAAGATCAAGAAAAGATGGCTTTTACATGTCCATGGGGAACTTTCTGCTAGAACGTCATGCCATTTGGTTTAAAGAATGCAAGAGCGCCTTATCAAAGAGCAATGACGATAATATTCCATGATATGATGCACACCTTCATGGAAGATTATGTAGATGACATCTTAACAAAATCTACTACTAGGGAAGAACATTTGCATATCCTAGATAAACTCTTCACACAGATGGAGAAATTTAATGTCAGGTTAAACCCTAAGAAATGTGTCTTCGGGGTTACATCAGCAAAGCTATTGGAATACATTGTGTCAGCAAAGGGCATTGAGGTGGATCCAACAAAAGTTAAAGCTATAATGGAGATGCCACCTCCTAGAAACATCAGCCAGCTCAGATCACTACAAGGACGACTTCAATCAATCAGAAGATTCATCTCCCAGCTAGCAGATAAAAGTCATCCCTTCAATCATCTATTGCATAAACACATAGTTTTCATGTGGGTTGAGAAGTGTGAAGCGACATTCAATCAGATCAAACAATATCTAATGTCACCACCAGTTCTCATGCCACCAACAGAAGGATGACCCCTCATATTGTATATTGCTACAACTGATATCTCATTAGGGGCACTCTTAGCGCAAGAGGATAATAAAGGAAAAGAGCATGCCATCTACTACATCAATAGAACTTTAAATGGTTATGAAATAAACTATACATTCATAGAAAAGTCTTGCTTAGCAGTGGTGTTTGCTACTAAAAATTTGAGACACTACATGATGGATCATACAATTAGGTTAATTGTAAAGATTGATCCTTTGAAGTATCTACTAAGTAAAGCTACCTTAACAGGTAGATTGGAAAAGTGGGTTATGCTCCTAAGTGAATTTGACATTCAATATGTCGAAAGAAAGGTAATAAAGGGATAAACAATTGTTGAACAACTAGCTAAAGCTCCTCTACTGAATAATCGCCCAATGACGATGGAATTCCCAAATGCAGACATCATGACAGCAATGCCCCAAAAATGGATACTATATTTTGATGGATCATATACACAACGAGGATCAAGAGCAGGGATTTTGTTCATCTCTCCCTAAGGACACACAATTCCAAAATCATACAGACTCATGTTTTAATGTACCAATAATGTGGCAGAATATGAAGCATTGATTATTGGGGTCAAGATTGCAATTCAATGGAAAATCAAAGATTTACAGGTCTATGGGGACTCTCAACTAGTTATTTATCAAGTCAATGATGAATATCAAACCAAAGATGACAAATTGATGCCTTACAAATAGCAAATAGATAATCTAAAACAATCCTTTACTAGTATCAAGTTTGATCAGATTCCAAGGGCGGAGAACAAAGCTACAGATGTTATGTCTATGATCACTTCATTACTACAATTGCTTGAGAAGCGTGTTTGTTATGAGTTTATGGTAGAACAAGTATCATGTACTTCCCATTATCAATCAGAATTCGCTACCATATGTCATCTAGAAACCACTAAAACCTCCATATACGAAAAAACCTATGCTTATCTGAAAAATGATATCCTACCTCTTGACCTTTCCAGGAATCAAAAACACAACTTTATCCGTCAATCCGCCCAACACACTTTAATCACAGATGTCCTTTATCGTCGAGGTCTTTATGGTACACTACTTCGATGCCTAGAACGTAATGAATCTGAAATGTCCCTACAAGAAGTTCATGAGGGTATTTGTGGTACTCACTCGAGTGGAATAACCCTAGCTAATAAACTCCTCTGATTGGGATATTATTGGCCTTGCATGGAGAAAGAATCATATCATTTTGTTAAGAAATGCCAAAAATGTCAGATTCACAGCAATCTGATTCATGCACTGGCACAAGAACTACATCCTTTCACATCAACATGGCCTTTCTATCAATGGGGCCTAGATCTGGTAGGCAAAATACATCCATCTTCATCTAATGGACACAAGTTCATTATCATGGCTATAGAATACTTCACGAAGTGGATAGAGGCAGTACCTCTTACTACCATCACCAGGAAATAGATCTCCTCATTTATCTTGAACTACATCATTTGTTGATATGGAATCCCTCAATCTATAATCACAAATAATGGATGACCATTCAAAAATCAAGATGTCCAAGAGTTATGTGAAAAGTTCCACATCCAAAATCATTTTTCAACACCGTACTATCCTCAAGGGAACAGCCAAGCAGAGGCCTCAAACAAAACCATACTCAAAATTCTCAAAAAGACGGTTAATGATGTTGGACATGATTGGCATGTTCAACTCAATCCTGCACTATGGGCCTACATAACAAGCATCAGAACACCAACACGAGCTACACCATTTGCTTTGGTATATGGATCAAAAGCCATATTACCCATTGAAGTTGAAATTCCATCCCTTCGTGTATCAGTCAGAGGTATCATTTCAGATGAAGATTATAGGGTATCTAACTTGCAAAAACTAGAATTGCTAGATGAGCATCGTCAACAAATTGTGAATCATATAACAGCTTATCAACAAAGGATGTCAAGGAGTTACAATCATAGGGTGAAACCAAGGGTCTTTCAAGTTGGTGACTTGGTACTAAAGGAAAACCCTAGAAATTAGTAGGACAGGAAGAAGAAAGGAAAATTTGAGCCTAACTGGCTTGGTCCTTTTGTCGTCATATCAGTGTATGGATCAAGAGCATATCAGCTATCAACGTCAGAAGGGGATCTATTTGATGAACCTATCAACAGTATTCATCTCAGAAAAATCTATGCTTAAAACTCCTAGTGCACGGGGCAAAAATCTAAAAAATTGTTTCCTTGGTGAAAACCTAGCAAATAGGCATCTTGGCAAACACAAAAATACAAAAAAAAAAAAGAAAGAAAGAAAGAAAAAGAGAAAAATGAGAAAAATACAAAAACACAAAGGGTATAATCAAAGCATTTGATGAAAACCTGGAAACAGGCGTCATATGTGATTCTAAGATCAGCTTTCCCATCTATTATGAACATATTAGGATCATTTGTTTAAAAGTCAGTATCAATTCATATCATATCATTTGTCTGACCATCATTACATCCATTATCAAAATCATGTCACATGGTCAACATATCACTCCATAGCTTGGGGGAAACATCTGAATATCATTAGGGCCAATTAAGATGTATCAATTTCACCAATCTAGGAACATGATAGCATGGCAGAAAACCAAAAACAAAGATCAAAATGCAATGTCAATCATCATCAAAAAAGCATCAAGCATCCGTATCGTATCGAAAATTCAAAAACATGTCAAAAGGTAAGTCTGAAAAAGCAACATTCAAAAACATAAGGTCTGTGTCAGTCGAACTACGTGGTCTCTATGTGTGTAACATAGGCAAGGCTAATCTTTGATCAGCCCCCGAGACCCCTAGGATTAGTTAGTAGGTTAGGTCTTTCGTCAAAAGTCTCAGAAAATCCAAAACCATGTCAAAAAGTTAGGATGGATAATCTTAAATTTGAAAAATGATTGAAACACACTAAGTGAAAATGGATAAATTATATTTTGATTATCATTTCTTTGGAGTAACTCAATAATGTATAAAAACTAGAGATACAAGGAAAAAGAATGATGTTTTATTATCTGTTGTCTATATGTTAATCATTTACATGTATGAATTGTTGGGGGATGTGCTATGCAAATGTATAACCGATGACATTCAGAATTCACACATTGAAATGATTAATCACTGCTTGTTTACGTAATGAATGCTCAGTTCATCTCGGTTCAATTATACCTCGATGCTTGTGTTCAATTGCAATATCAAAAATCATGAAAGAAATACTCAAGTCGTCATTGGATTAACACAACCATCAATGCTTGTATTAACTTTCAACATTCAATAAAGCTTTATGATGATACCAAACAAAAAAAGACTGTTAAAATGACATTTGTTTTACATATAGCTGCATGTTAAAATTAGATTGCATTCATCATGATTCATTATCTACAGAGTATTTGTTGCATAAAGAGTTCCAAATCAATGATTGTCTAATCTACAAAAAAAGAGATTGAGTATACTTGACATAAAATCATCAAAAACATATAGCACCATCATTTGCATCATCATATCATCATTACATCATAAATTCTACCATCAATACATCAAGTTCATTTTTTTAACCATAACACATTCATTACATTACCATGTATCCAACATCATATGCATACATTAATTACCATCCATACGTTTTCTCATTCATCATAAAATCATCATTTATCATCATCACATTTGAAAATAACAAAAAAGCATTCATCCATCTATTTCATACATTTTGATCACATTTAAAAGCATTCATATAAATCATCATTTAGCATCCATACATCACATCATATATCCACATATCATTTATCCATCCATACATCACATCATATATCCACTTATATATTTTACACATACATACATCATTGCATAATTGCATTAAAATAAAACATCATTACATCATCACATTTAGTATTAGATCATCATAGAATCATATAAATGAAAGCATCCATCACATAGAAATCATGAAGCCATCAACATATCATATCAAATGCATCTCATATATATATAATCAAGTGTCAAGTATACAATGAAGTCATAAAAATACATCGTCATACAAAGGAGGTACATCATAAAATACATTAGTGAGGATCGCAATAGCCTCTATGACCTGCTACTGCCAGAATGCACAGGCCCAACAGGACCTATACCACCACCACCACCCCCAGAAGGACCCAGATCTCTTGAATCTCTGCGTGGAGGCTGTCACTCTCTCACTGACTGTCCGTGTATGAGTTCGCCCAGATCTCGATGGGGCATAACTGAATCGACACTCGGTAGGCACTACATCATGATAATGGCCCCGATAGAACTCTTCCTCTCGGCCAACCCGCAGAACCTCTCTCATATAATCACCAATAGAGGTGCCATCGGCCAATCTCTGGAGGGTATCTGTTGTCTCCTATGCCCTCTCGGCTATCTGCTGAGCACTATCTCACTCGGGTGTCAAGGTATCAACTTGTGTTTGCATACCAGCTAACTGCCCCTATACCTGTGATAAGGCCTGTGCGTGGACCTATGCTTGGGTTTGCATCTATGTCTGAGTCTGCACAAGCATACCCCGAGCTTGTACCAATTATACCTGTAAGTTTTGGACCTATGCCTGAAGCCCAACTATCTGTCTTTGTTGCCCGCCTACCGACACTGTCACAGGTTGCCTCTTGCGAGGCCTACTGGAAGAAGGTGCACTGTGAATGTCTGGCCCTGACCCTCTGTATCCTCCACTCTCGCCATCACTGTCATCACTGCTACTACTGTCTCCACTATTTCTCTCTGAGCTATGACTGGATGAGGAATCCTCTCCACCCCCACTATCAACAGAACCCTCGGCCACCTCCTCCACTACAAGTAAAGGTGCTGGCTCATCGGGAATAGTAATGTGAGGATGGAGGACCAAAGCCAGGAAAGCTGCATAATCCTCTATCACAGCTACCTCAAAAATATCTCTCTGCATGTCCTAAGGAGATGGAAGTAAAGCTTTGTAACCCTCTACAAGAACATTGTAGGACAGTGTCAGACCCCAATTAGGAACATCCATCTGGCATCTGGTGTAGTGAGCTACTCCCTGTGGCACACACTGAATAATACCATACTATCTGTAAACCCGATGGAGCAAGAATCTCTCTAGAACAAAAGGAGTTCGGCTAATGAGGTACATAGAATTGCACAAAAACCCCAACACTGCACCATCCTCATCCCACTCCTCACAATCAAGGTATGGGCGCCAGATAACTATCTTCATGTATTTGAAAACTCGCCTCCAATGCTCTAATTTTCCCATCTAGGCCTGCATGAATCAACCACTGTATCGGAAAACATATGGTTTGCCAGCTGGTCTGTCTGCAACTAGAAATGGCCGACATATGGCAAAATGCTCCCAATCCCACACTTATAGCAATGTCATCCCTGCGGATAGACTGCATGCATCTAAGTACACCACTGAGTGTAAATCATGATATAGATGCACTAACATGCACATCCCCCATGCATATCTAGTACCATGTACCATCATGCTCTCAAGCATCCTACCCTAGCCAATGAGGAATCCCTTTGACCTACGATCAGGGCAAAGGAATCCTCCAATGAATCTAGCTAGCACTGCTGGTAGTGCCACATAAGAGTCTGCAATCCTCCGCCATCGAATGCTAGGACCCGCTATGGCCTGATCCTGAAATACTCTACGGAGAGCATCTTTGATGCTGGTCCCATGTGAATCATATGTCACAATCTCCCCCATGAAAAGAATGTACAATATTCACCACACATCCTCTGGTGTGACTGTCATCTCACTGGTGGGTAGGTGAAAGGTGTTGTGGTCGCTATGCCACCTCTCAGCTAATGCAGTCAACAAACCCCAATTAATCCTAATCTGGGGCATATCAAGTAAACTCGTGAGGCCACACTGGCCTATCACCTAGAGCTCATCCAGTGTCAAATGCGGTATCAAATCGATCGTCTGCAGAAATATCTCTCGCATCTAGAGAGTACCCAGATCCTCCTATCATCATAACAAAAAAAAATCTACAATCAGTGAACTATGTCAAGGAATCAAAGGTCATTCTACTATCAGTCTATTCCAAAAGCTTTGGTATGAATTTTTCGATCAAAATTCATAGGCGAACATCAAACCTCACCTATCATGAGGTTCATCAAAACATTATCTAGATCTCGCTTATCATGAGATTTATCAGATATTGAATCATGTCCTCACCTATCATGAGGATCATCAATAAATGGGGTTTCTTCTTGCCTATCATGAGAGTTAGTCTTATTTAAATCATCGAATCCAACATCAAGAATGTGGATTGTCAATCATACCAATCAAAAGAATGGACATGATCGGAATTGACATAATCAAAGTTCACTAAGTTAAAATCTTCAATTTTGATATGGAAGCGCTAAAACAGGCTTCCAAAGTGCTAAATCCCAAAAGTGCTATTTTATCATCCAAAAGCGTTAAATCAAGAACCTAAAGCGCTAAATCCTAAAAGCGCTATTTCAGCACCCAGAAGCACTAAAACAAGCTTCCAAAGCGTTAAAAGTCCCAAAGGGCTACAACAAGCCATCAAAGCGCCACTTTACCAGAAGCGCTAGAACAGACCTTGAAAGCACTAATTCACCGACCCAAAGTGCTGAGAGACTCAAAGTGCTAATTTTTGGCTCCTAAGCACTAAATCATCAAAAACACTACATTATGACATGGAAGTGCTAGAGTTTTCAACACAAGTGCTAAACTACCTACCAGAAGCGCTACATCAGGATGTAAGCACTACAACATGGCTTGAAAGTGCTAAAAGGGACCTAGACACACCTAAGACCTAAAAAGCATAAAAAATAAAAGTGCACGAATTACGAGGAGGTCAAGGGGTACATACCGAAAGTCCATATGCATGCGGTCATCTGTGGTGTTGAACGCGCTCGAATCGATGAGTGTGGTAGGGGATAGGCATCTCACTCCAGCTGGCTGAAAAGTCTTTATCACTATGATATTTTAAACTCAAAAAGCAAATAATGCCTTTGAAAATGACCTTTTGCACTATTTATATTTTTGAAAAGGTATTTTTCGTGGATTTTATTACCTTTTGATTAATTTTACCTATGAAATTAATTAAAACTCATTTGAAAGCTCTATTTCGTCATCATTTTGTCAAGAGATAAATTCTTTTAAAATCATCAGAAAATCATAAATTTTTGAAAATTTCAAAAAATTCATCAAATCATTAATTTATCTCCTGAGGGGGCATATCATTATTATCATCGGAAAATCGTGTCTGGGGCACATGAAATTATTATCATCTGAAAATTCATGTCTGGGGCACACAAAATTATTATCATCTGAAAATCATGTCTAGGGCACACGAAATTATTATCATCTGAAAATCATGTCTGGGGTACACGAAATTATTATCATCTGAAAGTCATGTCTAGGGCACACAAAATAATTATCATCTAAAAATCGTGTCTGGGGCACACGAAATTATTTTTTTCATATCATCGATCCTAGCAATAACAGCAAAATATTTCTTCGAAGCAACGTGTAAACACATCACTTCGAAGAGGGGAAAAATGTATACACCTAAAAGTGGTCTGGAGCATCCAATTAATTAAATATGAATTATTTGATTAATTATCCTAATTTCCTCTAATATTGAATAAATAGAAATATTTATTTAATATAGTTCATATTCACATTCTGCATAATTTCTTCTAAAATCTCGTCTTAATTAAATAAACAAAAATAAATACTTTGCTCGATTTAATTATCAAATCCCTATTTCAATCTATCACATCATTTCTAAATTAATTAAATAAAGACAAAAACACTTTATTGATTAATTGCCATTATTCTTCTATTTTAATTTAATAAACAATATCCTATAGTTCGTTTTATTAAATTATTTATCTTTCTTTTGCTAATTTAAATAAATCAAAATATTTGAATTGTTGCACAAGGAATATTCCATCCATATTCTCTCAAAAATGAATTAGATTTTCTATGTCTAAACTATGTCTAATTTATGTCAAAAATATGTCAAATTAATTGATTGAAACTTCATGGGAAGTTTTGGAGACAAATTTAGAATTTGATCTCTCAATCCTCTTCCATCATTTCTTCCTCTTCTCTTGCCTGGTGTTTTCATGGGTAGAGACAATCTCCATCTTTCTCTCAATCTCTTCCATCTCTCACCATTCAAATCTCTAGATTGAATCCAAACCTCTCAAAGCTTTCCCTGTGCATTTCTATAGCCAGAAAATCTATAAATAAAGCCTCATTGAACCAAGAAAAGAATCGAGATAATCAAGATTTTGCACTCTTACTCTGCAGGAAACCAAGCATCAAGTATCAAGTGTCAACATTCAAGCAATTCAACAATCAAACTTCACATCAAATGGTTGCCTCTTGTAGCTACAATTATCTATTTCATACATGCTAGTTTACATTGTTATAATCTAGTATTGCATTTTAGTATCATCTCGTTCGTCAGATAGTCATTTTAACAATCATAGTGCTTAACAATCTGAGAGCAATAGTGATTTAATAAGTCTTTGGAGATAGAGAGCAATAGGACGCTTTCAATTGATTACTGTTTTGAATCAATTCAATTCGTTTAATCATTGATATAATGTCGTATTAAGAAGTGTATGTATGTTATTTACCTCATTCCACACTTACACTATCCATTCGAAATTATTATTTTGAAAACCCATCGCCATAGAACCCACATTGTGTTTCAAATGAAAACCCCTTTTCACAAGGGAAACCCTTTATTTTCCCCTCAATGAAAAACCCATCTTCGCAATGAATATCCATTCTATTCTTCACAGTCAAAACATTAAAATGGAAAAATTTAATAATCATCAAGACAAAAACACACAAAAAGATTTGCATATCAAATGAAAACCCCTTTTTGCAAGGAAACCCCTTTATTTTCCCATCAATAAAAACCCATCTTCCTGACAAATAGCCATTCAATTGTCATAGTGAGAACATTAAAATGGAAATTTTTGAAAGCCCTTAACACAAAGACCCCCTACGATTTATGGAATGGAAGAATTCCTACAGTTAAATATTTCAAGGTATTCAAAAGAAAATGCTATATCATAAGAGATGAAGAAAATTTGGGAAAGTTTGATGCAAGAAGTGATGAAGGAATATTTCTTGGATACTCTACCAAAAGAAAGGCATATAGATGTTTCAACAAAAGAGTGAGAAATATTGTAGAGAACTCAAATGTGAAGGTTGATGAAAAATTGAATAATTCTATTGATATTGATGGATATGTGTCTAATGAACATGACTATGCAAGAATAGAATAAATTGTGGAAGAACGAGATAAAGATGAGCAGGAAATGAAGAATGAATAGAATTAAAGAGAAGATGCTCTGGTGATGTCCCCTAGGACATTGAAATATGCAGAGGAATCATTTAAAAAATCAAATTATTGGAGACAAGACAAAAGGTGTGTTAACCAAAAGAAAATTTGTTGTTGTTGTGAAATTTTCATACACATGCCCCACTGAAAGTAGGGACCATTTTTGCGTGGTCTTTTGGCTCTTTTTTGTGGCCATGCCTTTTGAGCTTGTCTTTGAAAATCATGAGATTTTGGTCTTTGATTGTTTGGTCCTTTGGTCAAGGGATTTGGTTACTTTGCAGTGTTCCTAAATTCTTGTCTTGTCTATAAAGTGCCCCTATTTTGAGTTCCAAGTGGTCAAGGAGTCTTATGGATGTCCTCTATGGAAGTGGGTTCCCTTTGCCTTTTGTTTGTCCTTGGTATTTTTTTTTGGGTCTTAGGAGTTGTTCTTTCCCTCCTAAGACCTTGTTTCCTTTGGTTTGCAAGTTCGGGCATAGGATGAAAATAAACTCTGAACCTTCACAAAGTTCTTGGTTTGGTTTCCATTCTAGTTCCAGATCTGCTTCTTGTCTCCTTGTTTTCTTTTTTTTTTTTCTTGTGTTCGAACTTTGGGTTGGTTTCCTCCCTTGGGTCTTCTTTGGTTTTCCTTTTTTCTTTCATCTTTGGGGCAGGCACAAGATGAAACTAAACTTTGAACCTTCACAAAGTTCTTGGTTCGATTTTCATTCTAGTTTTGGCTCTATCTTGTTTTGTTTCCAATTCCATTTGGTTTTGTTTTCGCTTCCGTCTGGTTTTGGCCCCAACTCCATCTGGTTTTGGCCCCGGCTCCGTCTAGTTTTGTTTTGCCACTGTCTTGTTTTATTTTTTATTTTGTCTAGTTTTGTTTTTGCTTCCTCCTGGTCTTGTGTGTATTTTCCTTTCCTTGTAAATTTTGAGGTATTCACCAAGTTTTAATGAAGCTTGTGAGTGGTTGAATCTGTAACCGTGTGTTCATCATGAAAACCTATGGTTTGATTTCGAGTTGATTACCAATGTTGTTAGATCACCCTGGATGAGTTAGCAAGTTAAATTTATCAATAAGCAACCTAAATTGAGTTGAATCTATGCTTGAGGTCCCAAATTTGTGATCGTTCGATCAATTTGGGTGAAATCCTGATGAAATCCAAGATTTTGGGGTTTTGATCATTTTGGGGATTTCCTTCACCTTGGGATTTCCCCAAATTTCCATCGCTGGCTCATTTCCCTGAAATATGCACAAAGCATGAAAATTGGACTAGCTTTGTGAAAATTTTAGTGTCCTGGGATTTCCCCAGATTTTTGTTTTCCCTTCATTTTCCTAAAATGTGCCAGGATGTGTTCAGTCTCACAGATTTGCATCCTCGACAAAATTCCCCAAGGAACGGCTAGGAATGAAGAAATGAAGGAGTGCATGAGTTAATGGTTAATGATTTTGCATTTACATGATTGATTTGGCTAATTTAATGATATGTGCAAATTTTTCTTGAGTTTTGGGTAATGATTGGGTAATTTTGTGTGCTTGTTGGGCTTCCCTCACTAAAATCCGCCTAGCCCAAAATTCCTCAAAATTCCCTTCTAGTTTGAATTTTGTGAAGGGATGAAAATCCCAAACTTTGAAGGATGGAATGTTTAATGATATTCTTAAGGATTCTGATGGTTGTTTTGATTTCTTTGATGATTAGCATGTTGTTTATGATGGACTAGGATTTTTGTGCTATAATGGATACTTATTGTGGTCCTCTTTGAATGTAGGCTAGATCAAGTAGGGTAGTCACTGGTTAAGTGACTCCAAAATCAAGAGAATGAGTGTACTTTAAAGATGTTGCAAGATCCATGGGATGCAACCAAGTACACTTTGTGGTCGTGGGTATGTGGAACTCACTCGTACATGGGAAGGTTAAGTCAACAAATGCTTGATGTCCATTCATCCAAGCTAGATGTGACAGGGTAGATTTAAACAAGCTTGACTCGATTAGGTTCATTCAAATTCCCAACTCAGCTATCGAGTGGTGGCCCATATTAAAACTCACATTGCATGACTGTTACAATTCTTCTACTTTGTGCAAGTGAGACATTAATGGAGGAAGTGACTTGTAGGGTGTATTCAATCTGAACTGAGATTTGTAGAGATCCAAGGATAATCTAAAGGGGTGCCTCATGCACTCAATGCATGGTGGTGATTTATTGTAAACTATCCAAGGTCGACTTGGTTCATGTCTGACCTTGCTTTGTAACCCTAGCTTGGGCTAGCGGGATGAAATCTCTATAAGTATGGAATTTCACCTCTTCTGAGTTAATTAGTCAGTTAGGGAGTTAATCAGCTAGAGAGTTAGATTAGAGTTAGATAGGCTATAGAGGATTAGATTTTTTGAGCAAAAAGTTAGAATTAGGAGTTATTTTTATTTGTAAGCAAGTGTTGTAATAAAAAATATTAGAATTGTTGCTATTATTGGTGATTCAATACAAGTGAAGACATTGTGCTATTATTGGTGGCTTATTTGGATTGATTTGTCTTGCACGGTTCTTATTCTATCTTTGAAATTTCTTGAAAATAACTGAATGCATTTTAGATTTAGAGTTAAATTATTTAATGGTGCTTGTGATTTAGTGCTTGGAGTGTTGTAGTGATCTCTAGTTCATACTTTGGGAAGCATCTTGATTTTGGGATTGTTGTGCAAGGTCAACCTGTACCTGATATTTGTGTGCTTAGTTCAATTGTGAGAATTTATCCAGTTCAATTCAATCAATGTCCATGATCTAAAAATATTTAATTCCTTAGAATATTGCACTCTTTCTGTGAGATTGGAGGTATAGCCTGGGTTAAGCAGAAATTAGTTTTGAGGGAATGGTTTGTTCCAAGTACTTCATCATCAATATTTTTGATCTTAGGAGTAATCTTAATCTTAGGATTTTTGAAAGCCTTATCTTTTGTTATTTATTTGAACTTTCGTTAAAATAGGAATTCGAGTATCATTATATTGTAGAATCTAATAATTTTAGAGTTTCTAGTATTTTTTTGTAAGGTCCCTTTGTAAGAAAATTGACATTATTGTTATCTCCCAAGAACCCCAAATAGAATTTCATCTAAGTTTCATGAATGACCCTAATAGGATATTAGGGGAGCATATTAGGAGAATTTTTGCAAGTTTCAAATGAATGAGGATCCAAACTAAGAGATAGAGGGATTAATCATGAGGATGTTGCATGTAGACTTTTCCCGTATTCTCTAGGAGAGGATTCCTTTTATTGGTACAATCATTTACCTGCTGCATCAATCCATAATTGGGTTGAACTTAAAGTTGCATTTTTACAGAAGTTTAAAATCCCCATCAGTGCCAATGAGCTCTACATGTAGTTTACCAGGGTTAAGAGAGAATTTAATGAGCCTATAGGGTCAGTCAACAATAGGTTCCATCGTGCATACACTAGATTGCAAGCACCTTATGTTGTAGATGACATCACTACCTTAGAGGTCTATTTTAAAGCCCTTGATATTATTACATCCACCTTCCTTAAGTGGAGAACTAATCCCCCAACTACCTTGCTCACTACATATAAAGAGGTTGTTAAGGTCATTACAGATCTGAGAAAACACTTGTCAAGACCCCTACCATCTCTGGGACCTACTGCTCACCCAGGTCAAGTCCAAGCTCTCAACCAGGATCTAACTAATCACACTCCCATTATGAATCCCATTCCATAGCTGCCTTTCATTCCTCACCCACGTCATTCAATAAGTTAGGCTCACTCGATACCAAGTTACCCACAAAAAAGTGCCAATCAACCCCTTCATCCACAGCAACAGGCTGGTTTCCCTACATATTTGTAGAACTCATAAGTTTTGAATCAGTCAATTGGTCCTCAAGGAGTGTCAAGATACCCTCCAAACAATGTGAATTCAGTGCCTTATAGTAGTCTTGATAAGGAAAGATTAGATGAGTTGACCGAGAAAGGGAAAAAACTGAATATGGAGGTAACCTACTTGAGGAACCAAAATAGCCAACTCCAAGCTGCTTAGAAGAGCATGCAATCAAATTACAATAGAGAGAACTGAGATGTTGCACAAGGGAAAAAAATTGACAGAGGGAAGCATTCTGATAGAAATCAAAATTTTGAAAGAGGACAACAAGGTGGAAAAGGGTTTGAAAGGAGACAACCACCTAGGTAGAATAGGCCATGGAACACTGGACCTAATTATGGAGTAGTCCCCACTCCACTGGATCAACCTTCCAATCAAGATAAACCTCTGAGTGGTGTATATCTAGTTGAATTAGCTTTGTTGGTGCAGGCTCCATAAGATAGGTCAGCACTCTGAATTGGATTATCCTGAATTTCAAACTGCTACTTTCATCTTCTAGTATGAAGTTGAGAACAACTCCACTGGTTAGGATTTGGTACCCTCAAATCCCTATGATTCCCCAGTTTTGGTGTTGAATCATGCTCCTTTCTCGAGGGATGAAGAGACTGAACAAGTGCTAAATGAGGATGAGATTTCTCAGTTATTCAATGAAGGAACTAAGAATGATAATGATCCCTTGTATGCAGAGGAAGCTAGGGTTGAAGAAGTATAGATGTTTCAGCAACTTTCAAGAAAGTATGATTTGAGGAATAGGGCTAACAGCAATCCACCAGTTAGAGGCCCATTTACTACATCTATTCCTCCAAACAATTTTAGCACTCCACTGGACCCACATGCCAGTAACAATCCATCCTATCCCCAAGTGCCAACGCAGTACTTTGCAAAAGGAGGACAACCTAAGGAGTCAAAAGGAAGCAATGTTGATACAACAAAAGATAAGCAAACTAGTCATTCTAAAGAGACCCACGTCGACATGAATGTGGAACAATTAGGCAATTATTTGATTGAAGAACTCAAGAAATTAAAGATGAGTCTTTATGCTTTTGATTTGTTAAGGGTTCCTGAAATTAGAAATAGAGTCCTAGGGTCTTTTAATTCAAGTACAACACCACAAGGAGTAGCAATCAATGAGATAGTTGGTAGGCCTTCTAGTTGATAGGCACCCAAAGGCCAAAGTCAAGTACAACCTAGAGACAGAGGGAAAGAAAAAGATAAGAATCATATTGCACAAGTTGACACTCAGTTGAGTTTGTTCCAGGGAAAAATGGAAACCCCTCCATTTCTGATTTTTTTTCATATCTTTGAGAAGAATCTGCATAATTTTCTTTTGGATTCAAGATCATCTACAAATTTTATGCCTTTTTCTATCTATAGAGCTCTAGGTATTACCCCTGTAGCCTCTCAAAAGAAGGTCACCCAATTGGAAAAGACGAAGGTAAATATAGTGGGAGAACTGAACATGATCCTCATGCAAGTTACTTCAGATCCTAGAGTGCAACAAGTACTTAATATTTAGGTGGAAGATATTCCTGACACTTATGGTTTGATCTTGGGTCAAGATTTCACCAAGGCACTAAATGGATACACATCCACAAACCATTCTCACACATGGCTCCCCTGGAAAGGAATCCCAAATTAAATCAGAATTGAAAGAGAACCAAAAATTAAGTATGTGATCATTGAATATCATAATACTTCGAATGAGATATTGGTGTCAGAAGTCAGCATGGGGAACTATGTACTGGTTGCCCCTATTTTAGATATAGAAGAAGTCTTTATGTTGCAAAGCTCCTCTGATGAATCCACATCAGAAGCCAACAATTCTAAAGCACTGCTTGAACAAACAAATGAGATAGATGACCAAGAAGATAGACAACTCAACTTGCTGGATAATTTCCAAGAGTTTATCCAAAAGTGTGTAGAGTATCAGATCTAGCTGGGTATGAATATGAATTTTGAAGAATTGGTGCAAAGTTCACAATGCTCCTCACTCTGAGCTGGAATGTTTCCTGTACCAAACTACAGTGGAGTAGATACAAAGGTGCATTAATCTAACCCTAGGTGTTAGGCTAGATATATAGAGCATTCAAAATGATCCAAAAGGAAAGACCCCAATGCCTCCTGAAGAACCTCCTGGAAGTGGTAAGGCCAAGGGTAGTTCGAGGAAATCAGTAGTTGATGGTTGCTGGACATTGAGGTTTGATGGATCCAAATAAAAGTAGGGTGCTAGAGAAGGATTTGAGTTGATCACCCCTAAAGGTAAAACCTATTTCACTTCTCATAGACTCCAATTCTAGTGCACTAATAATGTAGTTGAGTATCAGGCTTTGGTCCATGGATTATTAATAGAATTAAGGAAGAAAGTTAAGATCTTGCAAGTATTTGGAGATTCTAAGTTAGTGGCCATGAAAGTAAGGAAATAATACTCATGTTATGATAAAAGGATGACCAATTATAGGCATAGAGTATGGGATCTCATTGAAGGATTTGATGCCTTCAACATCCAATTGATCCATCGAAGTAAGAATCAAACTGCAGATTCTCTAGCACAAGCAACTAGTACATTGCAACCCTTATCACTTTTAGGTTTGAAGAAGTTTACCATGGAGCTCACTCTGGTACCCTCAGTGCCTAACAATGTAACTAATTTCTAGATGTTTGAGGATGACAAAAAAATTCTTGATTTCATCACTAGTCATGATGTGTTTGCTTCTCAGGTGATTGATGAGGTGAAACCTCAAGAGGGTGAAATGGACCTAGAAAGGGTCATTAACCTAAAGACTAATACTATCCCAAGAGGTATGGTGCAGTTGGAGATAATCTTTTATTTAGATAAGATAAAAGGAATAGCAAGTGAAAAGAGAGTCTCTCAATAGTCAATGTGAAACATACAACATGGGGACCCAGTATGGTGTGAAAAATGTCTTTATTGGTAAAGTGTGCACTCTAGAGGAAAGGAGAGGAATTATTGATGCATTACACACATATCAAGATGTGTTAGCCTAGAGTTATGATGACTTAAAGACATATGATACTTTGATTATCACACACACTATTCCCTTGAATTCAAATGTCACACCATTCAGAAAAAGATAAAGGCCAATTAATGCCTTGTTAGAACCCATCATTCAGAAAGAGGTACAAAAGCTACTTTCAGCACGAATCATATTTCTAGTGAGACACTCAACATGGGTTGCAAAATTGGTTCCAGTAAGGAA
This sequence comes from Sequoiadendron giganteum, assembly GCA_007115665.2. NCBI lineage: Eukaryota > Viridiplantae > Streptophyta > Pinopsida > Cupressales > Cupressaceae > Sequoiadendron > Sequoiadendron giganteum. Next base: position 145,364,504 of record CM021110.1, on the reverse strand, counting down.
GAAAAAAGGAGAAATTAGACTGTGTGTTGATTTCAGGAACCTTAACAAGGCATCAGAAAAAGACAACTATCCAGTTCCTTCCCTGGATGAAGTAATTCGAATTGTCAATGGATCTTAGATGATATCTTTTCTAGATGGGTACTCTAGGTACAATCAGGTTATGGTACAATATAAGGATAGGCACAAAACTTCCTTTACTATAAAATGGGGAACTTTTTCTTATAGGAGAATGCCCTTTGGATTAATCAATGCCAAAGCTACATTCTAGAGAGCAATGGATATCGCTTTCAAGGACATTATTGGTAAGTACATAATTATTTATATGGATGATTTGACAAAAAAATTTAAGAAGTGAGATGATCATATAACATATTTATGCAAAGTATTCCAAAGGTGTTGAGATTTTGGCATCTCACTTAGTCTGAAGAAATGCATCTTTGGAGTCACTAAGGGAAAACTGTTAGGACATGTCATTTCTAAACAAGGTATTTCCATTGATGTAGAATAAGTGAAGGCTATATTGAAAATTCAGCCCCTCATAAGAAAAAAGGATATGAAGGAATTCTTGGGGAAAATTAACTCTGTTAGAAATTTTATCACTGGATTTGCAGAGATAGTGAAGCCCTTGAATACCATGTTGAAACAAGAAGCAAAAGTTGAATGGAGCACAAAATCTAAGGAGGCATTTGTAAAAATCAAGAGAGCTATTGTTAAGGCTCCAGTATTGGTAAGTTTGGATTATTCCAAGCCTTTTTACATATATTCATTTTTTTTGTATCATTCTTGTGTTGGAATGTTAACTCAAAAGTCTTATCAAGGTGATGAACATCCCATAGATTTTATGAGCAATCCTTTAAAGGATGCATAATTGAGATATCCCAATGTGGAAAAGCAAGTCTATGATCTGGTCTAAGCTATGAAGAATTTTAGACACTATATACTGAGAAATAAGATCTTTGCCATAGTACCTGATCCTGTGGTTAAGTTGTTAATGCAAAATGAATTGGGAGAACGCAGAGCCAAGTAGGTAACTATGTTGCAGGAATATGATATTGAGATCCATCCCATGAATTTGGTGAGAGGGAAAGGACTGACAAATACAATGGTTGAGATGGGTCTTGACCTCACAACTCAGCAATATCATCTCCAAGAAGTATCTCTAGGAGACTGGTATGATGAAATTATCTACTATCTATTGAACCAACAATGTCCTGAACACCTTAATGTAGTAAAAAGGAGAGATTTGCATATGAAGAGTGATAGTTTTAATATGAAGGGATTTGTCTTGTATAAGAGAAATCTTGAGGGGGTTTATTTGAGATGCCTAGGAAAGGAAGAAGCTGGGAGAGTGATGACTAGATTTCATGAAAATATGGCCCAGGCCATGGCTCAAAACCTTCCACTATAAATCAAATCCTAATGGTAGGCTATTATTGGTCTACCTTGTGCAAAGACACCCATATCCATGTGAGGAATTTTCACGTATGTCAGACTACAGCAAGTAAGTAGAAACATGCAGCCCTTTCGCTTCAACTTGTTATAGAGGTAAATCCATTTGCATAGTGGGGAATGAAATTTATAGGTCCAATTAATCCACCTTCCTCTGTAGGCCACAGGTATATTCTTACTGTAATTGAATACTTTACCAAATGGACTGAAGCTCTTACATGCAAATAATGCACTTCTAAAGTGGTAATCAATTTCATTGTGTCAGGTATTATTAATCACTTTGGATGTCCATTGGCTTTAGTTTGTGATAATGGTCCTGCATTTTCATCATTGAAATTTTCTAATTGGGCCTTTGATCATGGAATTGTCATAAAATTTGCATATAATTACTATCCACAGGGTAATGGTTTAGTTGAGTCTTCCAATAAGAATCTTTTAACAGTCATTTGTAAGCTACTAGATAAGAATCCCAAGGATTGGCACACCCAACCTAGATTTTCTCTTTGGGAAGACCGCACTAGATAGAAAACATCCCTAGGAACCTCTCCTTATCACCTAGTGTATGGTTTGGAACCTATATTTCTCATCCAGCTGAAGATCACTACCCTACAATTCATTAATTCATATTATGATGGAGAGGATAAGAGTGGAGCCCGCCTGAATGAACTATTACACCTTGAAGAGAGAAGAGATGAGGCCCTAGAAAACTTTTCCAAACATCAGGGTGTAGTGAAAATATGGTTTGATAGGAGAGCCAAGGTGAAAGCCTTTAGAATCTCTGACTTGGTTCTCCACTAAGACAAAGCCCATCACCAAAAAGGGGAGCATGAAAATTTTGAAAAACTTTGGCTCGACCCTTATCAGGTTGCATAGATTCTAGGAGACAGTTATTTTCATTTGAAAACTCTCACTAGAGAAAAGATCCCACTACTTGTCAATGGGTAGTATTTGAAGCATTATTTATAGTCCTAGGCTATTTACAACTCTTTCCTTGTACATAGGTAGATTAGGTTTCCTTTCTATTTTTTTGTTTTCTACTTTTGGTTAGAGTAGGTTTTCTTTGGTTGGTTTTTCTTTCTGCTCTGCTCTTGCTTTGGGTTTTCTTGCTTTCTTCTAGGCCTATTGTATCTATATAACTGGATGATTGCCTAGGGTTGTTCTTGTTAGTGTAATTAATATTTAATTACACTTGCCTAACTTTACTTAGGTTGAGCTAATTTTAGGTCAACATTAGGGTTGCATAATTTGCTTTTATAAAGAAAATCATCTCATTGTAATATTGAAATCCTGAATAATAATATTTTGCATATTACATGCAAAGCTCTGCTTTTTTATGTTTTCTCTTCTGTGGAAGGTGTTTAGGTTTGCATGTCTGATCTAGGGTTTCTAACATGGTATCAGAGCCTTGACATGCAGCCCCTTCTCAAATTTTGGAGAAAACTATTGCAGATTTCGTTCGAGGTTCCTCGAGGATTTTATGCCTTGAATTCATTTATGCAGCATTTTGGATTAGATCAGGCTTCACCATTGGATTCAGAGTGCTGGAAAAATTCAGGTTTGGCTTTTATTTTGCAGATTTTGGCCATCATTTTCTAGATCTGTGAGGGTTTCATGGTTGGTGATTTTTTGGAAGCTCTGGAGGTCACCATTTTTTCAGACCATTTTGAGTAGAAACGGAGGTCACCATTGCGTTTGCAACGGCCAAAAACCCTAAGATCACCCTTCGTTTCATCGATTTTGGCGAAGTTGATCCAGAAGGCAAATTATTTTTACTAGGGAGGTCATATAGCCTCCCCAGCACGCTTCTCGAGGCACGGTTTTCAAAAAAAAAATTAAAAAAAAAATCGGGATCCATGCCAGCTCCTCCAGTTCATTCAGCCCTGCTGCTGGGCGGCCACCAGGCGGCCACCCAGTAGCCACCGCCGCCGGTGGCTCCCCCACCCAGCTCCGCCGACCAGACCAGCCCCCGCAGGCTCCCACTGCATCAGCCGCGGTCACATGGGGGGCCAGGCGCATTAGTCCTTAGCACCTCCACCGGTCATATGGAGAACCAGGGGCTCCACCCCAGCCCCCTATCCACCAGCCCCTGGTCACATGCAGGACCAGGGGCCGAGATTTTTTTAGCCCCCTAGACTACCTGCAGGCTTTATTGGCCATTCTGGAGCACTTTTACAAAATCGGGTGTAACTTTTGCGTACGGTATCCGTTTTTCACAAACGAGATACCGTTGGAAAGCTGATTCTGGAACTGATCTATTCAACATTTTATTTTTTCTATATTTTTCTCCAAATTTATTTTTCAGGTCCTTGCACTCAGAACTTCTATTTTTCACTTCGGAGGGCATATCTTTTGACTCGGTGCTCCTTTTTTCGCGATTCTTGTGGTAATGGAAAGCTGGTTCAGTCCTCTACACAGATCTGAGGTCCATTTTCATTTTGTGTTTATGCATGTTAGGAATTCTCTCCTTTTTCAGTCATTGGGGATTGTAATAAATGAACTGATATAAAGTTCCATCAGGGGGGTTTCTTGCATAATAATCTTCATCATGTTTTGATGGCAACTCGCATGGGTTGTAATCTGGTTTCTTGGTTTCTTTTGGCCATATTTTGTCTTAGCTTGACACATACCAAATTCATTTTGGTTCACACTTTAGATTGAGAGCCTATGGTTAGTGATCCGCATCGGATCCATCTCAGTTTGAGGTGTTCAGGTTTGCATGTCTGATCTAGGGTTTCTAACATGTGGTGGAGATCAGACATGCAAACCTAAACACCTTCCACAGAAGAGAAAACATCAAAAAAGCAGAGCTTTGCATGTAATGTGCAAAATATTATTATTCAGGAATTCAATATTACAATCAGATGATTTTCTTTATAAAAGCAAAGTATGCAACCCTAATGTTGACCTAAAATTAGCTCAACCTAAGTAAAGTTATTCAAGTGTAATTAAATATTAATTACACTAACACCCCCCCATAAGTGCAACTTAGGGAGACTAAAATAAGTATGCTCCTAAAACTAAGATGAATGCAAGAAAGCATGAATGGGTCCCGACAACAAGGCCTGATTAGGTACCCATGTACAAATGCAATAATGAGGTAGAGAAGGAAAACCCAATGGGACAACTGTTCTGAGGGTTTCTTTTACAAACTCTAATCATCTTTTTAGAGTCAATTGATGGAATTAATTCATCTAATGTTGCATATGCTTGGAATTGGATTCACTTGAGTAAGTCAAATTCTGGAATGTATTTCGGTGTCATACTTTCACACAACTAGTCCTTATGAAGCCTGACTGGGTGGAAAATCTTATATTCTACTCCAGCACCACTGTGGTTCCCATCCCTGAGTGTGAGCCTCATTTCTTGCAAGGTGAAAGGGAAACTTTAAAAGATCTCAAAGAGAATATCAAAAAAGAGGAAAAATAGAATATTGAAAATCAAAAGAAATGTTCACCTTATCAGGTTTATCCTAGTATCTCTATCAGGGCTATGGATGCCTGGCTGGCAGTAGAGCTATGCTAGGGAGGGTCATGGTGATAACCTTGTTGGGGCTATGGATGCCTAACTACAAGTGAGGCTCTATCTAGGTTTCTTTTGGGGTTGGAATGTTAATGTAGCCTAGTCAAACTAAGTTTGGTCCCTTTTGTAACTGAGGAAAAGGAAATGAATGCATGCACACATACTTTGACCCAATTACAGGAAAGGTTTTCTTGTTTGTGATTTTTGAAACATTGTTCATAGGGTGACCTAATGTAAGGATTGAAAACAGCGATTCTGGGTTCCTGATCCTAGTTTCTCATTGAAATTATTTAGAGCATTTCCCCAATGGAGTCGCCATTTGTTGTGCAATTTTTGTACACACACCCCACTGAAAGTAGGGACCCTTTTTGCTTGGTCTTTTGGCTCTTTTATGTGGCAATGCCTTTTGATCTTGTCTTTGAAAATCATGAGATTTTATTCTTCGATGCTTTGGTCCTTTGGTCATGGTACTTGGTTACTTTGCACTGTTCCTAAATGCATGTCTTGTTTGTAAAGTGCCCCTATTTTGAGTTCCAAGTGGTTAGGGAGTCTTACAGATGTCCTCTTTGGAAGTGGGTTCCCTTTGCCTTTTATTTGTCCTTGGTGTTTTTTATGGGTCTTAGGAGTTATTCTTTTCCTCCTAAGACCTTGTTTCCTTTGCTTTGCAGGTTCGAGCACGGGATGAAACTAAAATCTGAATCTTCACAAAGTTCTCGGTTTGGTTTCCATTCTAATTTTGGCTTTGCTTCTTGTCTCCTAGTCCTTGTTTTATTTATTTATTTTCTTTTGTTCAGCCTTTGGGTTGATTTCCTCCCTTGGGTCTTCTTTTGTTTTCCTTTTTTCTTTCATTTCCAGAGGTGGGCATGGGATGAAACTAAAATTTGAACCTTCAAAAAGTTCTTGGTTTGGTTTCTGTTCCGGTTTCAGCCCTGTCTTGTTTTGTTTCTAGTTTTGTCTGGTTTTGTTTCTGCTTCCATCTGGTTTTGGCCTTGGCTCTGTCTGGTTTTGGCCTCATCTACATGTGGTTTTATTTCTGCCTCTATCTTGTTTTGTTTTCAATTCCATTTGTTTTTGTTTCCACTTCCACCTAGTCTTGTGTGTAGTTTCCTTACCTTGGAAATTTTGAGGTATTCATCGAGTTTTAATTAAGCCTGTGAGTGGCTGAATCTGTGACCATGTGTTCATCATGAAAACCTAGGGTTTGATTTCAAGATGATTACCAATGTTGTTAGATCACCCTAGATGAGTTAGCAAGTTAAATTTATTGATAAACAACCTGAATTGAGTTGAATCTATGCTTGAGGTCCCAAATTTAAGATTGTTCAATCAATTTGGGTGAAATCCTCATGAAATCCAAGATTTCAGGGTTTTGATCATTTCGGGGATTTCCTTCACCTTGGGATTTCCCGAAATTTCCATCATTGGGTCATTTCCCCAAAATATGCAAAAAGCATGAAAATTGGACTAGCTTTGTGAAAATCCGTCATCCTGGGATTTCCCTGGATTTCCATTTTCCCTTCATTTTCCTGAAATGTGCCAGGATGTGCTGAGTCTCATGGATTTTTGTCCCTAACGGAATTCCTTGAGGAATTTCCAGGAATGAAGAAATGGAGGAGTGCATGAGTTAATTGTTAATTATTTTGCATTTGCATGATTGATTTGGCTAATTTAATGATATGCTCAAATGTTTCTTGAGTTTTGGGTAATGATTGAGTTTGTGTGCTTGTTGGGCTTCCCTTTGCTAAAATCCACTTGGCCCATAATTCCACGAAGGGATGAAAATGAAAAACTTTGAAGGATGGGACATTTAATGATATTCTTAGGGATTCTAATGGCTATTTTGATTTCTTTGATGATTAGCATGTTGTTTATGATGGACTAACTTGCATTTTTGTGCTATAATGGATACTTATTGTGGTCCTCTTTGAATGTAGGTTGGATCAAGCAGGGCAGTCGTTGGTTAAGCGACTCCAAGATCAAGAGAATGAGTGTACTTTAAAGATGTGAGATCCGTGAGATGCAGCCAAGTACACTTTGTGGCCATGGGCAGGTGGAACTCACTTGTACATGGGAAGATTAAGTCAATGAATGCTCAATGGCCATTCATTTGAGCTGGATGTGATGGGGTAGATTCAAACAAGCTTGACTCGATTAGGGTTGTTCAAATTCCTAGCTCAGCTATCGATCATTGTCCCATATTCAAACTCACATTTTGCACCCATTACAATTCTTCTGCTTTGCGCAAGTGAGAAATTAATGATGGAAGTGACCCATAGGGTGTATTTAGTCTAAACCGAGATTTGTAGAGATCCAAGGCTGATTTGAAGGGGTGCCTCATGCATTCAATGTAGGGTATAAATTTATTGTGAACCATCCAAGGTTGACCTAGTTGGTGGCCGACCTTGCCTTGTAACCCTAGCTTGGGCAGGCGGGATGAAATCTCTATAAGTATGGAATTTCACCTCTTCTGAGTTAGTTAGTCAGTTAGGGAGTTAGTCAGTTGGAGAGTTAGACTAGAGTTAGATAGGCTATAGAGGATTATATTTTTAGAGCAGAAAGTTAGAATTAGGAGTTATTTTTATTTTCAAGGAAGTGTTGTAGTACAGAATAACAGAATTGTTTCTATTATTGGTGATTCAATACAAGTGAAGACATTGTGCTATTATTGGTGGCTTCTTTGGATTGATTTGTCTTGCATGGTTCTTATTCTATCTTTGAAATTGCTTGAAAATAACTGAATGCATTTTATATTTACTGTTAAATGATTTAATGGTGCTTGTGATTTAGTGATTGGAGTGTTGTAGCGATCTCTAGTTCATACTTTGGGCAGCTTCTTGATTTTGGGATTGCAGTGTAAGGTTAAGCTATACCTGATATTTGTGTGCTTAGTTCAATTGTGAGAATTTATCTAGTTCAATTGAATGAATTTTCATGATCTGAAAATATTTAATTCCTTAGAAGATTGCAATGTTTATGTGAGATTGCAGGTATAGCCTGGGTTAAGCAGAAATTAGTTTTGAGAGATTGGTTTGTTCCAAGTATTTCATCATCAGTATTGTTGATCTTAGGAGTAATTTTAATCTTAGGATTTTTAAAACCCTTATCTTTTGTTATTTCTTTGAACTTTGGTTAAAATAGGAATTCAAGTATCATTATATTGCAGAATCTGATAAGTTTAGAGTTTCCAGTATTTGTTTTGTAAGGTCCCTTTGTGATTACCAGCATTTTTGCATTTATCACTGAGTTATTTTGTTGCATTGTCAAGACCTAACATTAGAGACCTTGGGGATATCTCTTTTTCAATAGAAATTGACCTTTCAAGAGAGATAGGATACTATATATTTTATCTAAGTTGTTGTGCAGAAAACACCATCAACAATTGTTGAAGTAAAATTATGTTTATTCTCTGAGATTGAGCTGAAGACAATAATTGAATCCTATAAGGATGAACATTTGAAGGAAGCAATGAAAGAAGAAATTTTGCAAATTGAGAAAAATCAGAATTGGTAATTGGTCCCAAGACCAAAAATAAAAAATATCATTGGATCAAAATGGGTATTCAAAACTAATTTGAATGAGAATGGAGAAGTTGTCAAAAACAAACCAAGGATTGTGTGTAAAGGATTCACACAAGTAGAAGGCATAGATTTTCAGGAGACCTTCTCCATAGTAGCAAGAATGGAAGCTATATGTATGTTCTTGGAATTAGTTGCTTACAAATATTTTAAAGTCTATTATATGGATGTCAAGTCATAATTTTTTAATGGTGAGCTAGAAGAAGAAGTCTACATGGAACAACTACAAGGATTTTAGTTAAAAAATCAACCGGATATGGTGTGCAGATTGAAGAAATATTTATATGGATTGAAGGAAGCTCCTAGAGCCTAGTATGCAAGGTTAGAGAAGTATCTAATTTAGAAAGGATTTAACAAAGGTATGACAAAAAATAATTTATACTTTAAGATTGAAAATGACAAAATATTGATTGTACTTGTATATGTTGATGACATTATCTTTGGAGGAAATGAAAATATGTGCAAGATGTTTGTGGAGGAGATGCAAAAATAATTTGAAATGTCTATGTTTGGGGAGATATATTTCTTTCTTGTGCTATAGATTAATCAATCAGAGAGGAATTTTCATTTCACAATCTAAGTATGTGAGAGAGATGTTGAAGAAGTTTGGGATGGATGGTTCGAAACCGGTAAGTACTCCTATGGTGACTAGTTTCAAGTTGGGTAAAGATGATGATTCACCTAAGGTTGATCAAAGCAAGTATAGATCTATGATTGGTGTACTATTGTATTTGAATACTACTAGACTAGATATTATGCATGTGGTCTATATTGTAGCTATATTTCAAGAATATCCGAAGGAAACACATGTTGTTGCAGTTAAAAGAATATTTAGATATTTGAATGGCACTCTGGATTATGGTATCCTAAAGATATTGACTTTAAAATTAGTATTTATACATATGTAGATTGGACTGAAAGTATAGATGACAAAAAGATTAGAAGTTTTGGTGCATTCTTTCTTAGATGCAGATTGGTAGCATGGTTGGGTAAGAAGCAAGATTCAATCTCTTTGTCTACTATTGAAGTTGAGTATATTGTTGTTGAATCTTGTTGTACACAAGTTCTATGGATGAATCATACATTGAAAGATATCATAGTTCTATATGATGATCCCATTTCATTCTTCTATGATAGTATAAGCATGCAATTAAAATTTCAAATAATCTTGTGATGCACTCAAGAACGAAGCATATATCTATCAGATATCATTTCTTAAGAGATAAGGTTATGGAGAATGAATTCAAGCTTGAGTATGTTCAAAAAAAAAATCTTATTATATATATATTTACAAAGGATCTTCCTAAAGATACTTTTGAGTATTTGTGGGAGAATTTATGGGTTATTGCCCCTCCTTTCATAAACTAAGATGCATTAGTTCGTTGGATTCATGGTTCTATCTTTTTTTGGACTGATGTTTTGGTGGCTTCCTCTTAGGGGGAGCAGGTAGTTTCAAGTGTTATCATTATGAGTATTCTAATTTCATGTCAAAGGAAGATTCAATGAAAATATAAATTGTTTTCCCTTTCCAATGATGTAAAAGGGGGGAGAGAAAGCATGTGAAAAGGAAAGAAAGATAATAAGAAGAAAGAAGGTAATAAGGAAGATGATCTTTTGAGGGGGAGAAGCAAAAAGAAATATCTTCAGAATTGGTATGGTGTCTTTGATGGTTTTTCACATGATGTGTTGCCATAAATGACAAAGGGATAGATTGTTGCAAGAATGGAAGAAGGAAGTAAAGTGTTGTCATTGATGTCAAATGGCCAACTAGTTATCTACTAGTTGTTTCTAGCTATATATGTTGAGGATATTGAGAAAATTGTATTAAAGGAATTTTACAGGTATTCAAAATGTTGGTCTAGTACTTGTCCCTATGGCTGTGTGGTTCAAATATGTTAGTCATGATTTTTGAAGGTTGCTATATTTAGATTCTTGCCTATTGGTTCTTTGAGAAGTTTGAGTTGTGTTCACCAGTTGTGAACTATGGTTTTCTATGTTTTGGCTGAGGTCTGGGAGAAACGTTGTTGGTGTAGATTTATATTTGATGAAGTCTTTTGACTTGTGGTTCTAGGGATAATATGTTTTGATTGCATTCAGGATATTTTTGGTTTTTGGAAGTTTCAAGCTTAATTGTTCTATGTGTTTTACACTGGTTTGGCCGACCATATGTTAAGCACTATCTTCAAAGTTGATGAAGTGCATTGGACCTATTATGGGTCTCAATGAAGCGTGATTTGGGTCACCCTCATTCTAATTTCATCCTATTATGTTTTGGCACTGACCTAATTTGAATTTGAAGTTGGATGGCCAACTTTGTATCTTTTCAAGGTTGGAGATAGTATAAATATAGGATGAACTAGCAATGAAAAATGTACAAAAGAAAAGAAGGAAGATAAGTGAAAGAGCAGACATGACTTTGATTCTATTCAAAAAGTGTGAGTTATGTGTGTGGTAGATTAGTGTGAAGCTTAACATTGAGTTTCTAGATGCAGTGAGTAGAAGGACAACTCTATCATTCATGCAAGTTGATCAGTTATTATGGTGGAATCCTTTGTTGCATTGGGATTGTTGTCTCTTTGTCTTCTTTGTATCTCTATGGAAGTGAGCACTCTAGATTGTAGCCCTCTTGGATAGTGAGTCCTTATTGTAGGTAGTGAGCCTTATCTCAGGCAATGAGCCTTTTTGTAATTGGTTTTGATATTCTCTATAGTTTGAGTTAATCCTCACTACGTTTTTCCCTTATTCGGTTTTCCACATAAATCTAGTTTTATTGTGTTTCTACATTGGAATTTAATGATTAATCATTTAAGAAGTTTATGTATTAGTTTTGATAGTTTAATTGAAGGTCATAAACTATGAAAACTGATTCACCCCCCTCTTAGTTGTCCTATCCAACATGTGGGACATGGTTGGGTTGTGTTGTTGGTACATTTGGTGGTGATCATGGTTTCATGGATGTTTCTTGTGCTTTAGGGAATTTGGCATGTCATGATGGTTTATGTAGGTGTATTATTGGTGGTATTGATTTATTTCCTAATTTATATTGTGGTGGAGTATCTTCTTGGTATGAGGATCATAGTTTTATTTTTTCCTTCTTTTTGGGAGCTCATGTTGCCTTTGAGTTCTTTTATTGTGTGATGCAATTTGGTTGATCTTCATGAGGATATTGCTATCATGATTTCATAGATAGCTTCATTATAATTTTCATTGGGTGATTTTGGCAGTGATGGATTGGTGGTGATCGATATGTTTATGATGGTTTGGTGGTTGTATGTATCTTCTTGTCTTGGAGATCTTGGTTTCACTTATATGTTACTAATATTACAGTTGAGTGTGCAAACTTGGATGATATTCATGGAGATGATGGTAGTCATGATGCCATGTCTAGCTCATATCACAGTTCAATGGGAGTTGTTGGAAATGTTGTGGATGAATCATTGGTTATGGTTATATTCATTTGATTGGAGATAGGATTTCTTAGTTTAGAGTGTTTTTTTATTATTTTATGGTTTACTCTTGATACTAGTTTAGAGTTTGGCATGGTACTTATTCTCTTGAGACCAAGATATATATATTGGTGCATGTGATCTCCTAGGAGGATATGGTTAGATCATGTTGTCATTTTTATCTTCTTGATTCATGATTGGATCTTTGGCATTGATCATGTGTGGTTATCTTTTTATTAGTTGCATTGATTATTTTCTTAAGTACTTCATGATGGTGCTATGTTAAATTTGGAGTTTGGAATGGATTGATTGGTTATAGGTACTCATGGATACTTGGAGACTTAGATGATGGTTGGATTTATCTTGTGATTAGAGACATTTTCTTGAGATGGTTACTCTTTGGAGGTCTCAATAGGAAGACTAAGGAGATTTCACGTGGATATGGGTTTGAGTTAATGATAGACCGATAGATGAGATTGTTCTTGGAGTGAGTCTCGATGGCTTGGTTATCCTAGAGGATAATTATCATTCCCTACTATTGGTTTAATTGGTAGTTTATTATTTCAAAGTTATTTTCCCATTATATCTTTTAGATGTGTTATTTTTCATGCTTTGATTCTTATGGGATTGGGTTGATTCATGGTGATTTATTATGGAGACTCATTTGAGTATTGTTTAGCATGAGTTTATATGTTTTATCTTTCATAGATGTGGATCTTGAGATATGAATAGGTATTTCTATAGGATTAATTTTGAGGGATGTTATTGCATGGTTATCTCCTTGTTCATTTGAGTTTAAGATATCATTCTTTGATGAGGATTGTTCGGAGATGGTTACCTTGAGTTTGATCTTCTTGATCAGAGAAGCTTACATCCATGTTGCCATTGTTACATTGATTCATATGTTGTACTTGATCTATGATATTGAGTTTGTGGATGTTGCTGAGGCTTTTCATTTAGGGTTTTTAGGAGGTCATACTTGACACAACATTGTACTTTTGAGGTGTTGGTAGAAGTACATTATGGTTTATAGGTTTTATCTCTCCATGGTTCCTTCTTGTATGTTCATGCTTTTGGGGAGGATGGTGGCAACATGTTATGAGATATTATGCAGCTATTTGGGTTGCATGTGTGGATCATTGTTATTTTTCTTGGTACTTCATGATTTGATTTACTTATCACACCTTGATATAGTGTTGATTATTATACTTGATATGCTTTGGAATTACCTATGCAATGGGAGTTCCTGGATATGTATGTTCTTCATTGACAAGTTTAATACAGGGAGCTTGATTGTGGTTTATGGGTTACATATGTTCTTGGCATGAGTTTACTAATGTATTTTTACCTTGGAGGTATGAATGGTTGGATGTATTAGCATGTGTTGTGGTGCTATTTTTGATCATGTGGGTTTTTCAGTTGACAACAACTTGTTTGGAGCCTTTTTTATCCCTTGGATTTGATGCTTGTGTTCTTGGATTGGTTCATCTTCACCTTGGCATGTTCCTTTTCTTCCATAGGTGGCACATTGGATGATGAGAGGAGTTCTTTCTTGATATGGTGGTCACTTTGTTCTTATTACAGGAATCTTGATGGATCATGAGAGCATGTTGGAGATTCATGTGATTTCATGTATGGATATGGTGATGTATTTTATGTATTGATCCCTTATGCAATGTATACAAGAAGTTGGAGAATGTTGGGACATGGTGTTTTACACCATTGCATAAAATGATTTATTATAATGTAATTAAATAATTTTTTAGTTGTGATGCACCTAGGTGGTGCAGTTAATCACACTAGGTAATTATTTGGGGGACCACTTGATGTTGTATTGTAACATTGAATTATTATTTAATGTGTGGATCCATAAGATAATAATTTAAAATTGGGGAAATATTAAATAAATTGAGGTCCTAGTACCCAATATTAAATAAGGGGTTAGTGGTTTTGTGGTACATGGTTTTATCTTACCACTAGTTGTATTTGTGTGAGCTTGTATCTATAAAAGAAAACACATGTGTAGTGGTTAATTTTGGTTGAGTGGTTTGGTTGTCATTATTGAGTCTTTCTGAGGAGTACATATGTGAACAATGGACTGGGATGTGTGGATTCATGCTTGGACACATGAGGATGCATTGGAGGACATGATGCTTTAGAGGTGTTCATTGTAACTCTTGTATGGATTTATTGTTGATTAATATGATGGAGTATGGATGATTTTGGAGGTTGGGTTTTTCCTTCATGAGGGTTTTCCTAATGTATATCTTATATCATCTTTGATGGGTATTTTTTCTATTCTCTTGCATATGTATTCTGAGTACTTATTTGCATAGATTTCTCTTTTGGGTTATGTGGAAATTGTCATTAGATGGCTGAAATTTTCCTTATAGAAAGTAGTGAAGTGAATGGTAATAGGTTTCTAATGGGATTATGTTAATGAGAGTTGGTTATGGCATAGAATAATTAGAAAAGAGGACTGAAAGGAGAAAGGTACTTCATGTTTCTGATAGATGATTACTCAAGGATGACATGGGTAACCTTTTTGAGGAATAAGTCTCAGGCATTTCAAAGATTCAAAATCTTTAAGGCCATGGTTGAAAAGCAGATTGGATGAAGAATTAAATGCTTAAGACCTGATAGAGGTGGATAATTCACCTCAAAGTATTTCATGGAATATTGTGAGAAGCATGGAATCAAAAGGAAATATTCTACAACAAGAACTCCACAATAGAATTGAGTTGTTGAAAGAAAGAACAAAATAGTCAAAGAGATGGCCAAAATAATGCTAAATGAGGCCAAGTTACCTAGTGTTTATTGTAGAGAGGAAATACATACAATAATATATACCTTAAATAGTGATCAACAAAGAGTGAGTAGTGAGAAAAAACCCTATGAACTATGGAATGGAAAACCTGCCTTTGTTAAGTACTTCAGAGTGTTTGGAAGAAAGTGATACATCAAGAGAGAAGAAGATAACTTGGGAATATTTAAATCAATATTTGATGAAGGAATATTTCTTATATATTCCACCCAAATCAAGGCCTACAAATGTTACAGCAAAATCCTAAACAAAATTGTAGAGAGTATCAATGTCAAGGTTGATGAAGACTTGAAACATATTAAACCTCACAAAGATATCAATGAAGATGAATTAGAGTCTAAAGATGAAGTAGTTGCTGAAGATCCTAAGGAATTAAATGGAAAGTCACCTAAAATATATATTCAAAAGGATAATCTTATAAAGTAGATTATTGGCAAATAGATGGAGTTCAAACAAGGAGAAGAGTTGCAAAGAAAAAAGAGAGTAATTTTTTCTCTCATGTGTCAAATAAAGACTAAGAGCTATGTTGAAGCTAGCAAGGATGAGAATTGGATAAAATCCATGGAAGAATAACTAAGTCAAATTAAAAAGAAAAAAACTTTGTATTTAGTTCCAAGACCCCCAAAATAAGAATGAAATAGGTACAAAGTGGGTCTTTATAAACAAGATCAATGAGAATGGATTTTTTGTAAGAAATAAAGTCGGATTGGTGTGCCAAAGATATTCACAAGTGGAAGGTATAGATCTTGAAAATAAATTTAATGTAGTTGCTAGATTGGAAGCCATAATAATGTTTCTAGCATTCTTTATTTATAAAAAATTCAAAGTCTATCAAATGGATGTCAAGTCTGCTTTCTTGAATGGGAACTTAGAAGAGGAAGTCTACATAGAACAACTTGAAGATTTCTAGTTGTCAAAAGAAGATTATGTTTGCATATTAAAGAAAGCTCTATATGGTCTAAAATAGGCACCTAGATCATGGTATTCAAGACTAGACCAGTACTTGCAACTGCAAGGACTCAATAAAGGAAGGTGAGCATGTGATAATTTTTGTTGTATATGTGGATGACATCACTTTTGGTGGTAGCAATAACATAATGAACAAATATTTTTCTACTCAAATATAAAATAAACTTGAGATTTCTATGCTTGGAGAAATTTCTTTCTTCCTTTGTCTAGAAATAGTAAAAATTAATAAAGGGATATTTATATCTCAAACCAAGTATGTTAAGGAGATGCTCAAGAATTTTGGAATGGAATAAAACAAACCAATAGGTACTCCCATGATTACTAGATGTAAGTTGAGCAAGATAGATGAATCCTCTATACAAATCAGACCATATATAGATCAATTATACGTAGCTTTCTATGCCTAATTGCATCAAGACCTAATATCATACAAGTAGTGTGCATGGTTGAAAGATTCCAATATGATACTAAAGATTCACATGTCAATGTAGTGAAAATAAGCTTTAGATATATCAAGAGTACAACTGACTATGGATCATGGTATCCTAAAGGTGAATATTTCACTTTGTTAGCATATACATATGTTGATTGGGTAGGAAGTGTAGATGATAGAAGAATCACTAATGGTGGTGCTTTCTTCTGTGGAAACAAACGTGTTTCATGGTTGAGAAAAAAACAAGAGTCTGTTACTCTTGCTATAGCTAAAGGAGAGTATGTTGCAATAGTGCCATGTTTCACTCAAGTGTTATGGATGAATAAAACACTTAAAAACATCAAGGTATATTAAAAATCACCTATATCTATTCTTTGTGATAATTCAAGTGATATTAACATATCTAAGAATCTAGTGATGCATTCCAGAACTAGGCATATATCAATCATCACTTCTTAATCGAAGATTTTATAGACCAAGAAGTCATGATGGAATATGTGCCAACCTAGGATCAAGTTGCAAACATATTCATCAAACCTCTTCCCAAAGAGTAATTTGAGTATTTGAGACAAAAATTGGGAGTGGTTCCTCCTACCTCACATCACTAGATCATAGTGATAGGTCATGAGTCCAGGGGGAGAATCACAAAATATTTTTCATCCCTAGAAGAAGAGAGAAAAGTAAAGTTAGGTATGAATGGTTTTCAAAATTTCTAATAACTTGATGGTTGCATTTTTCTTGGAAAAACTCCCTTATATGATAAATTGGGAGAAAAGTTTGGACAAAGAGGGAGATAGTTGGATTCCCTTTGATTTGGAGTCCCTTTTCTATTGATGTCAAAGGAGGAGAAAATTTTCAAATGGTCTTTTTTTATCAATGGGGGAGATAGTGTAAATGCTCTATTGCCTAAGGGGGAGAAATGTTGTTATGAATAGCTTCACTCCATGCTCATAAAAAGCTATTATAAATTCAATCAAGTTTGGAGAATAATCTAAACAAGAGAATGTTCAAGAGAAGAGCATTAGAGCAGAGAATTTATTTTTCCATCAATGGCAAAGGGGGAGATTATTGGCAATATTATTGTCATTGATGTAAAAAGGGAGATGTTGATGTCAAAAGGTATATGTTGATATCAAAAGGGAGATGTTTATGTTAGAAGGGATATTGTTGGTATTATGAATTTCATTGATGTCATAGGATTAGTCACAAGCAGGATTTATGGAGAGATGGAGAGAAAAGCATTGTTTTTAGTTGCATGGTGCAAGGTCCTAAAAAGTTGCATAGTCCTGGTGAATAAAGATGTAGAAAGCTGCAGAGAAAACTGATAGAAAATGTGATATTTTTATTTTTAATTCATTCCTAATGTATGATCTGCAAGTCCAAAATATAAGATATGAAGCTCAAAAATGAATTATCTTTTCTCTCAACCATTATTGGGTTTTTGCAAAAAACCTTAAGGTTTTCAATCATGGTGCTACATATAATTTATGTGTTTCTTAACTAGCAACTGGGGATAACAATTCTATTAAATTATGAATTCATCCTTCCTATTTGTTGTGCAACTAACCCCTCATCCTAGCAATTTCCAAGTTGAAATAAGTCATATAATTTTATGTTTCCTAATTTTTATGCTTAATACTCGATGAATGGTGGTGATTGGTAATTTAATATTGGGAAACTCCCACACACTCACAAGGTTAAATGGATGATGTCATCTCAAGGCCATAGAATCATGTAATTCCACCACATTTCTAGTGGGACCAAGCTCAAGGCTCCCTACTTTGGTAAGATTGATAGATAGTGTGCAATAGATGGTAGAGATCAAAGGTCATCAAGGCATCACTATTTTGATTCACTTTGACAAGGATGAAACTATGATAGCACAAAAGGGTTGCAATTGTCCAAATTTAATTATAGCAAAAATTTAATATGCATCACATTTTTTATTCAATAAGTACAAATAAAAAATGTGCTAAGCTAAGAGTGTGCAATGAAGATCGACAATGAAAATTTAAAGTAGAATATTTGATGGTTTGTTCTATTCCATGGTTGATTTTGTTGGTCCCCGAGTTGTACCTATGAAAACATGGGATGACTATGCATGTTAATGATGACAAGTGGCAATTGATCATTGCATCGTGTAACTCCTATACATCATGTATATCATTCTTCAAGTGTGAATCAAAAATGTTATAATCTAATGGAATGAAATAGAGATCAATGGTGTATGTTTAAAGATCTCATCTAATGGTTGTATTTTAAATTTGAAGTTATTGAATGATGATCATTAGATCATGGTATAAATTTTTATATCTATGATCAACATTCAAAGATTTGATTCTCTCAATGGCTAGGTAGTAAAACATTGTGAAAATGATGGAAAGTGGTGTAACTAACACAAAAAGAAAAAAAAATTTACTACAAAGCTGGAATTTTAATGGTGGTTGAAAGGTATGGTCATTTAATAAAAATTAAATACCTAGGTTTGATATATGCTAAAAATAGAAAAATATAGAGAATTGAGGTAGTGGTGCATGACTCGAGAAAAAGGAGACTTGACAGTGAAGAAAGTAGAGACAAGTCTAGCAGAATGGTGATAATAGTTAAGGACCAAGAGTGAATATTGAGAGAGGGTAGACCTAGACCAATATTGATCACATCATTTTTTGATATGCATTCATTGTGTAGAAGATAGTAGAAAGGGGGGAATAGAAAAGAGAAGAGAGGTACGCAGATGCTGAGTTAGCAGTAGCAAAGTGAGAAAAATTTTGTATGGTAGAGTATAGAATGATAAGTTACATAATAGGTTTAAAACATTGACTTCATTCATCTGAATCACTTGTAATTAGGAGTTATGGATCCATAATTTCATTGTAAATATGATTGTTTGGTGCCATAGAAAGTTGAGTTGGTGCTTAGTTAAGGATTAGGTGCTTCCTTATAGTTGGTGCTATTAAATCAAGGTATTGGTGTCTCCTTAGGGTGGGTACCCTCAAACATTGTAACCAGTGAGATTTTACTGTGAGGCTAGATTAGGACATTAGATCCTAGTAGCTATTCTCATCATGGTTTTTCCCATAGTGAGGTTTCCACGTATATTTGGTGTAATGTGTACTTGTGTGTGTGTGTGTGATCTTTGCATTTTTATTTAATTTGAATAAAAAAAATTAAGGATAAGTTTTAAATGATCTACTGATTCACCCCCCTCTCAGTAGATAGTTATGTTCTAATAGACATAAGGCAAGTAAATTCAAGTGGTCAATACTTGAGGAACAACAAGTTGAAATTGTGGCCAAAAATATAAACACAGACCTTGCCTTCCAACTAAGAATGCAATACATATAAAACTTTGAGGAGATTATATCTAAAGGGTGTAACATTGAGAGAGCACTCATTTCCAAGGGATCTGTGTAAACTTATACCCAACCATCTAGTTCCAATAACAAACCTCATTTTTGGGCTAGAAATAAGAATGTTATTAATGACGGTGTGGCGATGAAAAGGTTGTTATTAAAGCACTCTATATATTACATACATAGTATCTAACACACAAAAATGTGTCTAAAATGAAAATACTTCATTAGGGCCACCACAAAGAAATAATAATGCTCCTCGGTGATAATTCACTCCCTTAAGGGAACCCATCAAAATAATCCTGAAGAAATTGATAAAATCAAATCACATTGAATTTCCTAATTATCTCTATGATCATAAACTAGAAATAAAAATCTCATGGTATAATGATAAGTATTTTTTCCAATATCATAGAACAACAAGTCATAAAACACAAAATTGTATCAAGATAAAACATCTTATTCAAGACCTTATTGATCAAGGGGAAGTAAATGTCAATCTACAATCAAGGAAAAAAGACCTAGGAATCTATAAAGATCCAATACATGATCATTGGAAGGCTAAATATTCTAGAAAGACACTGAGCTATACCAATGTGAATCATAACTATGATAATGTAGTAGGACATATCAGTACTGCTCATTCTTCACAAGATGAGGAATTGGACATGTATCAAGACACTTTCTTAAAAGATGATCAATATTAATCAACAACGTCTAACAATGTTTTATATCAAAATGATGGCATTAAATACATCTCATATTTCAACATACATCCCTCATATGACTTCATTATTGGTCATATTCAAGAAGGTCCAATATGAAGATAAGCCTCCATCAGCTGATTTGAATCCTTTAAGACTATTCAAGAAGCTTGCATCCATATTCCACCTTCAACTCAAGGTTCATGTCAAGAATATAATCCTGAGTATAATGAAATTTTCTCCAAAATAATTTAAGATCAAGATCCCATATCTCCAAAATACTATCGTGATCTACATAGAATTTTTCAATCCATTAATGATAGTTTCTTAGACATAAGTCATGATAAAGAGTACATATCTCTAAAATACTATCATGAACTAATAAGTATTTTTCAAGCCATCTAATATTTCACAAAGGATGATTATGTTCCTACACCAAACATCCCTACATCTACCCATGAGATACTTATTTCTGATGGACATATAGATTATCTTCCTTCAAACAAGAGTCTCCTACTCTTGACATCCTCACAAATGATTAAGAAATGACTAAATTTAAAAGTGATATTCTATACACAAATCATGAATAAGGTTCCTACATTGATTGTGAATCACAATCAGGATCCAATATTTCTACTACTACTTTTGAAGATTCTCAATAGAGCATAGAAGAAGTGGCATCATGTTTCCAAGAAAAATCATATTCAGTGGCAATTTTCTAGTGGATGCACTATTAGATAAAGGGATTAGGCCTACATAAAAATGGTATCTTAGAAGTAGTACATAAGGTTGATAATCTTGAGTAGTAGGGTCTTGGTTATTCAACAATCAAGGAATCTGAACATGTCACCAATACCTCCATAATATCAAGGGAAAATATACCTAATGTAAACATCAACATAGGAGGCATGCATATTCCTTATGATAAAACTACTACCAACACTCTAACCGTTCATATCATGAATCATCATCCTAGTGCCAATGGGGACCAACAATAGGAGAAAATTTGATATCAAATAAAAGAGCAAGTCATCAAAGTAAAATAATCAGAAAATCAAAATGGACAAATAAAATTCAAATGAATGCCAAAGAAAAAGAAAGAAAATAATCCTTATCAAAATCCATTGTTCAAAGAAACTATGGGGAAAAGTAAAAAATGGAAATTCATCCATCAAAGATGTCCACCAATGCAAAACAAAGCTTCAAGAGGCTGGTCCTAATTCCACTCAGAATTCTATATCCACCTTCATTTGTCATCATCCCAAGTTTAGAGAATTAAAAGATTCCAAGCTATTGACCAAGCCATTTACATCTCATATTCCTTGTCGCATTCCACCATCCACTTTGACATCCATGATATCCAAATCTTGCATTGACTATGTCTTTGTAGTAAATTTTTATCATAAGGACTCTAAGGGTACTCTATCATGATGTGTGCATCTAGGTGAGGTTAACTTTGGTATTGAAAATGAAGATAAAAACATTCAAGGGTTATATACAAGTGCATGTATCCTAGTAAAGAAACTTCTATATGTAGGATTGTTGATATTTTGTCCTTGATGTCAAATTTGGAATTTTGGCATATTGACTTTGACACTGTGCTACTTGATTGAACTTGTTTGGTTCAACTATGGTAGATTGGTCTATACATATTATGGCATTCAGTATCTTGTTTATGGACAACATTATTGCTTTTCTTTGGTACTGATCAGGTTGATCTTCATGTATAGATAAAGGATATCTTGCTTAGATAGGTACTTGGCATGGTTACTCAAGTATATCATTATCAGTTGGTTTTCAAATTCAATTGATGCTTCTTAGTTTAGTTCACCTAGTTTATTGGTTGAGCTTGGCACATATCACTCTATGATACTTTACATGTTACATGGAAAATTTAGGTTGGAATTACTCAAAATCTCTCTTTGGAATTTGATTTTGATATCTGTATTAGTAAATATGTCATTGGTATATAATATGGTCCATGGCTTACAAGCTGATATCATTTGGCCTCTATTTTGAAAAAGTTTATTTCATGGAAATTTTGTTATATTTATTTGAGGCATTACATTGGCTTACTTGCATTAGTAAATGACTTTTAATGGAGTCATCCTTGTTTCAAGATTTATCACTTAGTAAAAGACTTTGAATAAAGTCATATATTCTTTGGGTTCTAAAGGTCAAAAAAAGCTCTTTTTGAAATAACTAAGGTTCATTTGGCAGTATTGATTGGCTAAGAATTTTGGGGCCTTAAGCTCGACAACAGGTATGTTGAAATAATTATTAAGTCACTTCAATAGTGACAAGGCATTGACATAATGCAAAGTGTTATAATTTCATGAGAATATTTGTAATCATTGTGTCTGATTGTTGCATGGTATTAAGATGTTTTGATTAAAAATATGTATTACCGCGGACTTCAAAAGCTCTCAAATTTTAACTAAGGTATTGAAAGGAATTGAATGTCTTGGGAAGAAAAGGGAAGTTAGTGCATTTAATATTGATTTTTCATTTCTCTAAGGGTGTAAACCCTAGTTTCAACCATTGCCATGACTGTTCTTTTCCTTAGTCATTACTCCATCATTTTCTCCTCTTGTTGCATTTTGACTAAAAATGGATAAGCTCTATGTAAGAGCATTTTCAGTGTTGTGTTTCTTGGTCTGCCATGTCTCATCTAGATGGTACAGGTTGAGCTCAAATTTAGATGTAGAATTTCAATTTTTTTTGTTTCTCTACCTTCAGGATTCACTAAAACAGGTATTATCATTCCTTTTGGAAGCTTTCAAGTTAAAATGGAAAGGCAGTTACAATTTCTTCTTGGTTCGAATCTGGAACAACAAATAGGGTTTTGATCTTTGTGCTTGCACTAGTTTCAGTTATAGTTGTTTGTTCTAAATCAGAAAATGCAATAGTGACTTCCAGCAACGCATGATATGTTTTCAGTTACATACCTATTTTCAAGTTCTTGTTATGATTTTTTGTTGTCTTTAGCAGCATTGAAAATGTTCTTGAAGGATTTTTTCCACTTTTTATTAAATTCTAAAGGGTATCTGAAATTCGGTTTAAACGGGTTATGGTATTCTTGTATTTTATTATTGCAGATCTATTATTGTTTCTCCAAGGTTCTGAGATCAAATACAAGATTGAAACATTGGCTTTCAAGAAAGAAAGAAACCTTGGCTGAAGATTCAAAATCAAAATTATTTCATCCACCTTTTATGGGCTTTGAGGGTTTCAATGTTATTTACTTAATATACTCATTTTTGCTCATTCTGTTAGTAGAAATCTATTTGTGTGGTCACTTGTCTGAATCTGAAAATATACCTGCTCAATTTGACAGAAGTTTGTAACATTGCATATACCTTTTTTGTTGAAAATATTTAATGATGGTTTTTTTATTATATAGAAAAACAGAGAGAAACAATCTGGTAAATATGTGTGAGATTAAATACAACATTATGTATGGCCTATTCTGATAGACATGATATACTCAGATATTGTAAATCTAAAATACGAGAAAATAAAAAGTTGGCTTAAGATTAGACGATGGCTAGAATTCTAAAGGCTCAACTCAAAACCTTGAGGATTGTAGGTATTGTCTATTGAGAGGCATTTGTGAGAAAAGAGAGAAACAAAGATACCCTTTGTATCATTGTATCTTTTGTAAATTGAAAAGGGGTTGGCGCTCCTTGAAATCAGTGTTTCAAAATGAGAGGTTGGTGCTCCTTGAGTTGGTGCTCAAAAACCAACCTATAAGGCATTGTTAAAAAGTGGTTTTTCAAACATAAGCCTAAAAGGCAGCAGTCTAGGAGTGGTTTTTCTACCACAAGAGGGTTTTCCACTCGACATATCTTGTGTCACTTTTCTCTTCTATGGTTCTTCTGTTTTATTTTGAGAATGTTTTATTATGCAATTTTTTTATTTCATACTTCTCATTTTCAGTTATATGTGATTGCATTCAATAAATGGATGAGTTAATCATTGAAAAAGCGAGCATAAATCTGTTTTGGTTCAGTTTCTATAAAATTTGTCAAATCAGTTCATGACACTGATTCACCCCCCCTCTTAGTGTATTTTTCACTCCAACAAGGATACCATTGGCATATCTTGATAGTAGCACTATCTACATCAGCACCATAGGGTGGTTTGGCATAAAACTTCAAAAATCCTCAAAAAAAAAAAAATTTAAAAATCAAGAAAACAGTAAAGAGAAAAATTGTCCTCTGGTGAAAACCACTTTGGTGGTACTTTGGGAAACTACCATGATTAAAACCTGGAAAAAAATCATCATGTGTAGAATCAAACATATACATGCACCACTTCAGGTGGAAGTGTCTCATCTCCTCCATAATAAATCCAATATGTTGGATGTTGTGGTTGTGTTGCAGATATATTGTTGTCATTGATGTCAACACTATTAGCATTTTAATCTACTTAAGGTTGTATATATTGAGGAGATTGAGAAATTGTAAAAAATATAGTCTAGGCAGCCAGTGGAGTTGAGAAGGTCAAAATGTTGGAAATCTCTATGTTTTGAAGATCTGGAGGTGTGCTTCAAATAATTTGGTGTTGAACCTTTCTAGTATGTTGTCTGAAATTTTTAGTGGTGCACATGAATTTTTGTGGAAGTTATGATGATCTGTGTGCCTACAATTATTCAATCTTTGTAGATGGTGTTCTTGGTCAAAGTGGATGAAAGTATGGTAATATCATGTTCCTATGAAATTCATGGATGATTCTAGATCGTGCTCTATCCTTGGTGTACATCCATAGTGATTGGAGTGTTCATGATCAGAGATTTTCCGATATGTGCCCGAGTGTTTTCATGTTCTTGGCCGACATTGTGGTTTTGGCGTGTTGCGGATCAATGAGGATTAATATTTTATTGTTTGGCATGTTTGGAGATGTTTTTTTGGGTCCTCATTATTTTATGGCCAGCTTGTATTGGTACACATTGAAATTTATTCATGTATCAAGGCCGATAGTTTTAATTTATTCCTTATTTGTGGCCAACTGAATAGTGGATGCAAATCCGTGTAGCGGATATTTATACAAGATTTTTTTCCTCATTTAGGGGGAGTGCTCAAGTGTACAAGTGATGTACAAGTGAAAATAAAGGTTAGATCATTCAGAGCAAAGTGTGGAAGAGTTTGAAGAAGTTTTTTGTGCCTAATTAGAACTGTAATCAGGCTTTTGCAGAAGCTATTTTCTCAATTCAAATTCATCAGATGGATTTAATCTGATTACTGTATGTAAGGAAATGAGCCTTCCCTTTTAGCAGTGTGCTCTAGGTAGTGTGCCTAAATACAAGTGCATTCTCTTTTTATTCTTCATTATATTTCTAACAGGGTATAATCTTGTGGACAAACATCCACTGTGGTTTTTCCCCTCACAAGGTTTCCACGTATAAAATATTTGTGTTCATGTGTCTTTAATGTGTTGTTCTTATGCTTGCATTGTTAATTATCATATCTATGATATAAGGACTGGTTAATGTTGTATAAGTTTGATTTTGGTAACAATTGATTCACCCCCTTCTTAGTTGTCTATCCATGTTTTTCCAACAATTGGTATCAAAGCTAGTTCCTTTGAAAGAACCCTAACAACTTGAGGTGATCTAAGATGACATCATTTAAAAAGGATAGTCCTAGATTCAATGGTACTAACTATTCTCTATGGAAAGTCAGGATGGAATGTCATTTGAGGTGTATTGGTGAACCTTTCTGGTAGATGACACAAATTGCATATAATATTCCTCAGAATGGTCCCTCCTCTAAAGATGAGATCAAGCAAGAAGAAATTATTACCAGGTCAATAGGAACACTAGTGAGTGCTTTGATAGATTCAAAAATGAAAAATGTGATGGGTTTGAAGATTGCATACCAGATTTGGAAAAAGATGGAAACATTGTATGAAGGAGATGAACTAGTGAAAAGTTCTAAGCTACAAAGTCTAAAAGGCAAATGGGAGAGCTTGAAGATGAGTAAATATGAGAACATATTTTCCTTCTCACATAAGATAAAATAATTGGTGATGGAAATTATATGTTTCGGTAGAACTATGAATGATGATGAAATTGTGGCTAAGATACTTAGATTTGTGCCCCCTTCCTACAAGAAAAAAGTTCATGCTATTGATGAACTCAGAACAATGACAAATATTACAAAAGATGTGTTGATTGGAAAACTTGTTGCATTTGAATTAAGTGAATTTAATGAGTCTGCTCCTTAGACTAAATCTACTTTCAAGGAAACTATATCCAAGAAAAAGAGATATAACTTAGGGAGATTTCCTAGAGAACATTCAAATATGAATATGAGATGAAGCGGATTGAAGATGAAGAAAGGGAATTGGAAGAACTGGAAGCATTGATTGTGAAAAGTGAATCAAGAGGTCCTGATAAGTACAAAGGAAAGTTACCTATTAAATGTTTTTCTTGCAGTAAGATAGGTCATTTTTCTTCTAGATGTCCTGAAAGAGTTTCAAAATATAAGCTTGAGAATACTAGATCTCAAAGAAAGTGCTATTATGTTGAAGAAGGTGTAATTGATGAAGAATCTGATAAAGAAACTAGAAATGAAGATGAATGGTATTTATTTCTATCAAAGAAAATGGTCAGGTGTCCACTGAATTTTCTAGTAATGTAAATGTTGAGAAAGCTCTTGCATCCAAAGTTGAAGAGAAAGATGAGTGGGTAATTGATAGCAGATGCTCACATCATATGACTGGTGACAAAATAAAAAAAAATAAGCTTGGAAAACTATGATGGTGGTGTAGTGAGGATGCATGACAACACTTCTGGTGTGATTTGTGGAAGAGGCACTATTTCTTTTGATGGTAAGCACAATATTGATGATGTTCTTTATGTATAAGGCCTAAAGCATAACTTGTTGAGGGTTGGACAAATGGTAGACAAAGGCTACAATCTACAATTCAAGAATGGTAAGTGTAGAATAATAGAAAGTTCAGGAAATATAATTGCTTCAAGAACAAAGATAAAAGGTAATATATTTCATTTAAGTACTACTAGTCAGAGTTGTGTTATTGCTCAAATTGATGTAAATTGGTTATGGCATGGGAGGTTATTCCATGTGAACTTTGATAAAATTGTCAAGATAAGTTCTACTCAAGCAGTTAGACATTTGCCTAAGTTAGTGAAGCCTACTAACACTATGTGCAAGGAATGTCAAATGGGAAAGCAAACAATAAATTCCTTTTGAAGAAAATAGTACAAATCTAATGGAGTATTGGATTTGATACATATTGATCTATGTGGTCCTTCCAAAATCAAAATCCTACAAGGTGAAAGGTACTTTATGTTACTCATTGATGATTATTCTAGAATGATATGGGTCACTTTCTTAAGAGAAAAACATGAAGCATTAGAAAAGTTTTAAAGTTTTAAAGCTATGGTAGAGAATGAGACAGGTCAAAAGATCAAATGTCTAAGGTCAGATAGAGGTGGTGAATTTACTTCATGGGAATTCAGTTCTTTTTGTGAAGAGAATGGTATTCAAAGATGGCTATTTGCTCCTCGAACCCCTCAATAGAATGGATTTGTTGAAAGAAAGAACATAACCATTCTAGACACTACTAGAACCATGATGCTGGAAGAAAATGTTCCTCATTTCTACTTGAGAGAAGCTGTAAGTACTGTTGTGTATACTATTAACAGGGTGAATGTCAATAATAATTCTGTTAAGACACCTTTTGAGCTATGGTTCAGTTATAAGCCTACTGTCAAATACTTCAAAAAATTTGGAAGCAAATGCTACATTAAGAGAGATGATGATATAGGTAAGTTTGATGATAGAAGTGATGAAGGAATCTTCCTAGGATACTCTAATAAAAGCAAAGCTTACCAGTGCTTTAATAAATTGTTGAAGAAAATGGTTGAAAGTGAAAATGTTAAGGTTGATGAAGATATTGGTAAATAATCCAAAGTCAGTGATTATGATTTAGATGATCAGCATGATGATGCTGACAATGATGCTTACACACATAATCAACTTCAGATTGTTCTGATGAATCAAGAAAATAAAGAAGTAGAAACAAGCAAAAGTGTAGAAGAAAGATCACAAGAACAAGAGGTAAGAGAAAACTTCAAAACTCCTAAGTATGTGAGAAGAAATGATTCTGATAGTCAGATTATAGGAGACAAAACCAAAGGTGTGCAAACTAGAAGAATAATTCTAGAAGAATTTTGTCTACTTTCTAAATATGAAACTAGAAATATAAGTGAAGCATGCAAGGATGAACATTGAATGAAATCCATAAAGAAGAACTATTGCAGATATAGAAGAATAATACGTGGGATCTTGTTCCTAGACCTCAAAACAAAAATGTGATTGGAACCAAGTGGGTGTTCTGAAATAAGTTGAATGAACAAGGTGATGTGGTTAGAAACAAAGCAAGATCGGTTTGCAAAGGTTACTCACAAATGGAAGTTATTGATTCGAAAGAAACTTTTGCTCATGTTGCTAGAATTGAGGCTGTTAGACTACTTCTTTCTTATGCTACTTTCAAGAACTATAAAGTTTATTAGATGGATGTGAAGTCAACATTTCTGAATGGTGAACTAGAAGAAGAAGTTTATGTTGAAAAAACAGATGGATTTTAGTTGACTGATGAAAAGGACATGGCATGTCAATTGAAGAAAGCTCTGTATGGACTAAAGAAAGCTCCTAGAACTTGGTATGCTAGATTGGAAAAATATTTATTGAAGCTTGGATTCAGTAAAGGTACTGGTGACAAAAATTTGTATTTCAAGTTGGATGAGAACAAATAATTGATCATTGAAGTGTTTGTTGATGATATTATCTTTGAAGGAGATGATGATTTGTGTATGAAGTATGCTGATGAAATGAAAAGTGAATTTGAAATGTCAATGATAGGAGAGCTAAAAAAAAATTTGGCATTGCAAATCACTCAGTTAGAAGATGGGATCTTTATATCTCAGTCCAGATATGTAAAAGAGTTACTAAAAAAGTTTGGCATGGGAGAAGAAAAGCCTGTTAGTACACCTATGGTGACCGAATGTAAACTCACACAAAATGATGAATCCCCTAAAGAAAATCAAACAAGGTATAGATCAATGATTGGTGGATTTCTCTACTTGACTCAGACAAGACTAGATATAATGAATGTTGTGTGCATGGTTTCTAGATTCCAAGCTGATCCTAAAGAGTCCCATGTTACTGTTGTGAAAAGAATATTCAAATATCTGAAAGGGATAGTTGATCTTGGTCTTTGGTATCCTAAGAATGATGATCTTACTCTAGGTGCTTTTACTGATGTTGATTGGGTAGGAGATATAGATGACAGAAAGATTACCAATGGTGGTGCATTCTTATTAGGTAATAAGTTGGTATCTTGGTTAAGCAAAAAGAAAAACTAAGTTTCATTATCTACTATTGAAGTAGAGTACATTGTTGTTGCAAACAGTTGTACCCAAGTATTATGGATGAAGAAAATGTTGAGAGATTTCATAATTGAATATGAATAACCCATTGCTATACTCTGTGACAATTCAAGTGCCATTAACATTTTTAAGAACCCAGTATTGCATTCAAAGACAAAGCATATATCCATCAAGTATCACTTCTTGAGAGACAAAGTAAGTGACAAAGAAGTCAGACTAGAGTACATACCTACCAAAGAGAAAATTGCACATATCTTTACAAAGTCATTTCCTAAGGATAATTTTGAGTACCTTAGAGGTAAGTTAGGGGTAATTTCCCCTCCTAATGAGAACTAAGATGCAGGTATTTGCGTCAATCCATGAATTCATTGCTATATCATATTCTAGATTGATTTTGTGGTGATTGCTACTCAGGATAGTAGTCAGATGTTTTCAAGATTGAAATTAGAGCATATGTACCTTTTCCATTGATGTCAAAGGGGGAGAGAAGCAATGTGAAAAAATTGGAAAGAAGAAGGAACAAAAAGTGCACAATCTCAAGGGGAGATTGTTGAAGAAGAGTTAGTTGGGTTGATGGTATTATTTTTCATATCATGTGTTGCCATCAATGCCAAAGGGGGATATTGTTGGATTTTATGGATGTGTTTCTGATATATTGTTTTCATTGATGTCCACACTATTAGAATTTTAATCTACTTAAAGTTGTATAGTCAAGGAGATTGAGAAAATTGTAAAAAATATAGTACAGGCAGCCAGTGGAGTTGAGAAGGTCAGAATGTTGGAAAGATCTATGTGTTGAAGATCTGAAGGTGCACTTCAAAGGGTTTGGTGTTGAACCTTTCTAGTATGTTGTCTGAAATTTTTAGTGGTGCACATGAAGTTTTGTGGAAGTTATGATGATCTGTGTACCTACAGTTATTCAATCTCTATAGATGGTGTTCTTGGTCAAAGCAAATGAAATTATGGTAATCTCATGTGTTTCTCATGTGCCTATGATGTTCATGGATGAGTCTAGATCATTCTCTATCCTTGGTGTATGTCCATAGCAATTGGAGTGTTTGTGATCAAATATTTTTATGATATGTGCCCAAGTGTTCATGTTCTTGTCTGACATTGTGGTGTTAGCGTGTTGTGGGTCAATGAGGATTAATATTTTATTGTTTTGCATGTTTGGAGATGTTATTTTGGGTCCTCGCTATGTTATGGCTGACTTGTGTATGTATGCATTGAAATTTATTCATTTATCAAGGCCGACAGTTGTAATTTATTCCTTATTTGTGTCTAATTGAATAGTGGATGCAAATCCATGTAGTAAATATTTATACAATATTGTTTTCCTCATTTAGGGGGAGTGCTCAAGTGTACAAGTGATGTACAAGTGTGAATAAAGGTTAGATCATTCAGATCAGTGTGTGGAAGAGTTTGAAGAGGTTTTGTGTGCCAAACTGGAACTGTAATCAAGCTTTTACAGAAGCTATTTTCTCAGTTCAAATTCATCAGATGGATTTAATCTTATTACTATATGTAAGGAAGTGAGCCTTCCCTTTGAGTAGTGTGCTCTAGGCAGTGTTCCTGAATGCAAGTGCATTCACTTTTTATTCTTCATTATACTTCTAACAGGGTATAATCTTATGGACTAACATCCACCGTGGTTTTTCCCCTCACAAGTTTTCCATTTATAAAATCTTTGTGTTCATGCATATTTTGATGTGTTGTTCTTATGCTTGCATTGTTAATTATTAGATTTGTGATATAAGGACTGGTTAATGTTGTATAAGTTTGATTTTGGTAACAAATGATTCACCCCCCCCCCCCCCTCTCAGTTGTTTATCCTTGTTTTTCCAACATAATATTCCCTCCATCATAATCCATCAGATTCATCTTCATTCAAATCTATAGCATTATATTGATCTTGAGAAAGGTTTCGGTACACTTCAACCCTACTTATGGCAGAATCTTGACATGGTCATTAACAGTGAACTTATGCAGTCTCATCGCTTATATCTAGCACTATCTTTATTATCCTATTGGAAGACAATCCTTTGCATCCTTCTCAGTTCCATTCATCATCATGATCTACGCATTCACTCATAAAATCCCAAACATTTCTAGACATTGGAGGTTGAAACTTGTATCATGCTTTTGAATAAATATTGATTTATGTCCAATATCCTACAATGTGATCTCAACATCATGATCTAGATATCATTCAAAAAATCCAAAAACATCCGAAACATTTTTAGAATCCAAAAACATTCATAAAAATCAACATCTCCCAAAAATATTATCCAAGTCCAATAATTGAACTACAATGCCTCTATTAGTTACATTGGCAAGGCCATCTCTAATGAGCCCTTAGGGAATAGTTCATTCCCTTAGGTCTTGTTATCTTGGTAAAAATGTTTCAAAATTTCAAAATAAATCAAATAACTAGAAATATTCAAAACATCTAGATAACATAAAAATATCAAAAATAGCCTCAAATATCCTCACAAACTCAAAACATTTAGATATTTGAAAACAAAAAACAAATTTAGAAAACATAAAAAAATTCAAAAAATATCCTCAAAACATTTTTCAAAAGTTAAAAACAATGAAAGTATTAGAAAACAAAATCACCCATCCCATCTCACTTTCATCCACAATAAACTTGTCATCCATAATAAAATTTTCAACATCCTCCACCTTTGATAACATTAGCAAAAACAAGTTCAATACTTAAACTAAACACAAACCTTAAACGCAAAAATCATGAGTCTTGATTATTATCAAACATGTCAGTAAACTATCATATCAATAGCTTCTCAAGCATCTACAACCAATTCTCATCCAATGTATGTCTAATGGATATATATTTCCTACAATAGGTATTATTTCATATATCAACCCGAATAACACTCTCTGGCAAGAGATATGATGACACTAATAGTTTTCTCACTTTGATCTTTTCTTTTGATTTATCTTATTCCCCTATTTCCATGATCTCTCGATGATATCCAAAAATGATTTAGAAAGAAAGGAATGGTGAATTAATCATTTCTTTCATTTTTTGTTCTTGTGGGATGTTCTTATGATATGACCTTGGCGAATACTTTCCTTGCATGTGTGGAGTAGTCTCAAGTAAAATAATGGCTATGATATACCTTTTGTGTATTAGTCCCCTTACTTCAACAATTTTATTCTCCTACATGATCAACAACGTTTTTGTATGTCAAGTATGAACAAGGATACTCCTATCTGTTTGGAGAGTCAAATTCCATGCATTAGATATAATGTCACCCTAGTTCTTCATACCTTGGAGCATTGTGTTTATTTTCTATATCAAAAATTAGGATTACTATAATGAAATTAAGCCTAATCTAAAAGAAAAAAAATATAATCTATCCTATCTCATCACATATCTGATAAAATATTGAATAATAATAGGTTTGTTGTTATCTTGATCAATCTCAATAACAATGCTAATCTAGTGTATCCATCTCACTATTCTACTTCTATCCATGCTATCATTTATATCTAGGTACCATGACATATAATAAAAATAATATATAAATGCATCCAAAAACTATTAGAATACATCTCATAGCATACATCCTATATAATCATTGCATATCATATGAAATATACAAAAAGAAATCATCCATATCATCCATAACATTAAATTTCATCCATCATACATCCATAAATTATTAGACACAAATCATACACATGCACATCATATCAAACGCATAATAAATTAAATAACCATGATCCATCACGTAAACATATAAATAAAATCTCATGATATATCTGCATTTATCCATACATCCATAATATGTCCATACACATAATATACATCATAGAAGATCATAAAACATGTAATAACACAACATCAAATATAAATGTTGCATCATCAATCATCTCACATATATATCAAAAAAATGAATGTCGTGATACTTATCAAAGTGTGTGATATACATCAAATATATACATTAGGCTATCCATAGCCAATGAATGAATATATATCATAATTAGGTCTACATAAACATATGGATACAAAAAAAATATATGTACATCAAAATCAATCCCGACCTACCCTGGTCATCCCGATCAGGAGTGGGATGGCATGGTGGTAGCTTGTTATTTTTTGAACCATTTGGTAAAGGCCTACCAATAGATGGACCATCCTTGGATCTACTCAAACCCATGGCACTCCTATGAGAATAATTTGGTTATCTTTGATGAGCTAGCACAAACATGTGTTATAGCATTTGATAGTAGGTGGCCTCACTTTGGACTATCCCGATCTCCTATGTGTACCTATCCAATGGGATAACATCCCCTAGAGCATGTTCTATTGCCTCTAATTGTTTCCTCCTAGCAGTATCCTATATAAGCTATAGCTTAATCTACTACCTATGGGTGACTTTGGCATCCAACTATGTGCAGAGATAGTCTCACTCTTGCCTAAACCTCTCTCCTAATAGGCCTGGTCCCACTCCTACTTGTATCTATCTCTCTCCTAAGTGAAATTCTATAATCATAGATCAGGAAGTACTACCACATTTTTCTACAATGGCAATGTGGTTGTGGCCCTTGAGTTGGACCCTATCGCACATGTGATGGTGGCCCCTATACTAGAACCTTACCATTCCCTCTACCAACATTTCCTTGTTGTCTCCTCCCCCTTGCACATCCTACATCTAGATATATGCATTGTAAACTAGACATCATAGGCTGGAGTGGTACCGGGATCATCAACACCCCCTAAATACATCCATGGAAGTGGTACCAAGAGGTAAAAATATACAATTATTGTCTATCAAACCATTTACGATCCCTACTCTATAATTTCTTTGAATGCTTGAGCATAAATAGACATGTAGTAATCAACTAGAGTATCTTGTTTTTCCCCAAACTATCTAACAACCCTATCTAATAAATATTGCTCAATGATGTGTGGACTATGACCCACTAGTCATTGGGTTTGTCTGTAGTATGTAAGATTCCTATCATCATCATCCCAAGGCTCAATCTACAACCAGGGCCTCTAGGTAAACTTGACCATATCATCAATGACCCTACTCTAATAGTCCAATTCACCTATATGGTGATTAGTTATCATGTCATTGTACGTTTACACCATTGGGTCTTCTTCATCTCAGTCTCTATAGGAAATCATTGGGCTAAGAACATAAATGTGCTCCCATGCCCATATATGAAGAAGTGTCACTCCCATTGATAGGATATCTCCTCCAAGATATATAACTTGGTGCATATTGTGATATAGATGGGCCAATATGTAAGGTACCTAAGCATAAATGCAAGCATCCTCCATGATCCTCTTCAAAATGATCCCCCATCCTAGTCTAAATAGATAAGATCATCTATCAAGTACTAGAACTCATATGATGAGTCCCACAATCACCAAGGTAATATCACTAGAAATTTTTATGTAACATCAAAGGTCTAGTTGTACACCCTCTAGCTCCATCTCATCTACTCCCAAAACTCATAACATAGCCTCTAGGAAAATGTCAACATCTTTAGAAACCTTCTCTCCATGAATGGGTACCCTGAGGATCCTCCAAACATCTTCAAGAGTCAATCACCTCTCCTGTGGGTAGGTGAAATGAGAAAGTCTCTAAATTTTAGTACTCCACCAAAGTAGTCATCAAAGATAAGTGAGTTTGAGTTTGTGGCATGTAGGCAATAGGTTGCAAAATAATCGCTCCTAGGAAGAGAATGTCAAGTTCTCTAAGGATAGTAATTTTGTCCAATATCTATCATCTCCACACTCAATATAGGAGAGGACATCTAGGGGAGACTAAATTCATAATGCACACAACATCAACTTGCTAAAAAATTGCAAAAATTCAAGTCAAAATAGTTAAAATTTGTTTTACAAAAGTGGCTCATTGTCAAAAGAAAAAGCATGGTAATTATGCAAAATCATCACTTTTATGCAATAGTGTTGTTGTATTAAAAAATGTGTCACTATTATAGTGTCACTTTATTGAAAAATGATGCCTTTAAAAAGTGTCTCTATATCCTACAAAGGTATCACTATATCTTGTAGAAGCATTGCTTAAATCACAGAGGCATCACTCAAATTCAAAATGCATATGCAAAGCTATGATTCCCATTGTAAAGGTGTCTCTATACATTAAAAATACATCACATCTGGTTATAAAATCATTGTACAAAACTATGATGGTTTTTTTGTCCTATTCTAGCCTACCTTTAGTTATCTAGAAATGTGTGCAAGGAAATTTTATCGAGGTACGTACAGGGGGTGTTGCATCTGCTGATTGTTGGAACTCACTAACCCAATCTATGTAGTGTACTACACAAATTACATGGGCCATAGAATCTAGTGCTTTGCAAATTATGAACTCACAAGATATCAAGAACTCTCAAAGTAAAGTATGTAAATGAGCTTGAAATTCACCCAAATGAGTATATATGCCTAGCATAACCTAGATTTTTTTCTTGCAACTCAATTTTCTCACTTTGTATCTAGCCATGGTCACTTCATCAATCTCCTAGGAATTTTTTTTTCCTCTATTTAGAAAAAACACTTCCATGACCTTATCGTGATCTCAATCTAAGTCATTTTTTTTTGCTCTATCTCTCAAGGGGGTAGCATTCCTTCATCCATTGGGGCATAATGGAGCATTATAAAAAATCAAAGAAAAAATTAAATTTTGATCTAAGTAGGATTAGTTCTTTGAAGCAACACAACATGTACCTTGCTTCAAAGAGGGGCAAAATGTACACCTAAAAATTTCTCGAGTATATCACACACATTGATTTCACTTATTAACACCATTTCTCTCATATTCACCTATTTTATCTATTTAATTAAATAATATCAAATTATTTAGTTAAATTCACCTTATTCTCCTATTAATTGAATAATTAATTTTATTTGATTAATCCATCACCTTCATACTAATTTCTCCCCTTTTGATTAATAATACTTTGAAATTTGCAGTGCTCTTCTCAAATTTGCATCTATACTTCTATAATTTGCATCACATATATCACTCACATCAATCTCACATCTATCTTTCTTCTTTATTCCATCTTACAACATCACTCTCATTTATATCAACCTTAACCTTGAAAACCTTCTCCAAGGTCAAAAACTATCCATTACATTTAAAATTTAAAATTAGGTCAGAACCTATACATTCCCATGGTGGATAGGAATTAATATGACCCAAATAAATCCCTAGATAGGCCCAAATAGATCCTAACACACCTCAACACACTTTCATAAACTTCACATGTAGTGCTAACACAAGTTCGGCCAATACTCGTGCTAAACACCATAAAACATTAAGTACACGCTTCCTTAAATCAATCTGAAATTTTTGGACAAAAAAATCACCTGAACATGATCTAGAATAATTCATGAACCATATAAGATCCAACAAATACTTCATCCAAACTCACATCATATAAATACTTCAACCCAGAACATTAATTATCCTTATTCGCACACTGACGCATGAAACACATAGTGTATTGTACCAAATCAAGTGAAACCTTGAATTCTTAAAGATATAAACATTATAAGAAACTTCCAAAATCCACACAACCTGAATCCAAACTCTAGAGAAACATAGATAAAATACATTTATCCCAGGCCACACAAAACATCACTGAAAAATCGGTGCACACACTGGTGAAAATATCTCACTTTATCCAAAAAATTAAAATTTTAAATATAGAAACTACTAAAACCTTGAACAACATAGCAGATCTGCATAGGAATAGCATCAACATAGAATAAATGTGGAGCACATCCTAGGGAATTTTTTGAACACTTGCACAACACTATTTTCTCTATTTATCAAATTTTCTCAAAATCACTTGGAAACCAAGTACCAAAGATATCATGTTAGCTCATTGCTTCATTCCAACACATCTCCAAACACTAAAACATAAATATAGCTCCATGTACTCACAACACTTCCTCAATATCTCAGCTACACATGCACAACCTACAACTATCTATTTTCCTCTCTTTTTTTTACAATTTTCTTAATATCCTTGGCATATTCATCATGCAACACACTTCCTTAACACATAGTTGACATCAATGAAAACACCAACCTATTGACATCTTGATGACATCAATGACAACACCTTCATACTTGCAAAAATCTCCACCTTTTTCCTTGATGGCAACACATGATGTGAAAACCATAAAAGACAACACATTAGCTCTGAAAACACTTCCTTATGATTTCCTTTCTTTTCTCCTCCTGAATAGATAAAATTTTCACCTGATTTTCTCTCCCCCTTTTACATCAATGGAAAATGATAATTAAAAATTCATTTTTCTCCCCCTTTGACACAAAACCAAGACACTTCTTTTAATACTCCCCCTTAAGAGAACACCCAATCAAATCAACAACCCAATGACAACACATGACACTACCTACTCCCCTTGAGAGGTAGCCACCAACATCAGTCCATAAAAGAGATGAATCCATAGATCCACTAGACTAATGTATCTAGTTCAGAGAAGGACGGGAAATAACCCCCAACTTCTCCTGAAGATACTTAAATTTATCCTTAGGAAGAGCCTTAGTAAATATGTCAACAATTTGATCCTTTGAACTTTGAACATACTTCCTTACATCCTTATATATTTGTGGCCAAAAATAATATTCACTCACCAAAGCTACTATCTTATCAACTCCAAAATTTCTTGCTAAGCCTCCACTATGCTTTTCCTTGATCAAATTCTCCCTCATTGAACTCTTTGGTATACACAAATGATTTCCCTTGAATAAAATTCCTTCTTCAATGAAATAATTCAACCATTGGCTCTAGTCTATCACTACTAGTTCTTTACATGCAATCCATGCTTCACCAAAATTTGCATCATCTTCATACATATGTTTCAACTCTTCAAATCCCAACACTTGCACTCTCATCTTTGTCAACAAACACCTCCTCCTACTCAATGCATCTGCAACATTGTTTGACTTTCCACTCCTATATTTCAACACAAATGTATAACTATGCAAGAAATCAACCCATGCCATATGTCTCTAATTCAACTTTCCTTGACTATTCAAATACTACAAAGCTTTATGGTCTATATACAACACAAGTTCTTTGGGAAAGAATTAATGTCTCCACTTCTTCAAGACTTGAATTATGGAATATAATTCCTAATCATAAACTGAGTATCTTCTTCTAGAATCATTCAACTTCTAACCAAAATAAACTATAGGTCTCCCTTCTTGACTCAATACTACCCCAATTGCATTTCCACTTGCACCACAATCAACTTGAAATACTTTGTCAAAATCTAGTAATGCTAACATTGGTTGCTCGATCACCTTTTGCTTCAAAAATTCAAAAATATTTTGTGCTTTGGATTTCCATTTAAAGTCCTTTCTGTCTCCTCTCATTGTCTATGTCATGGGGTTACAAACACTACTAAAACTTTTGGTAAAAACTATGTAATCCATGGAATGATCTAACTTCTCCAATGTTTACCAGTGTAGGCCAATCTAAAATTTCTTTCACTCTCTCTGGATCTATCTTCAATCATTCAATAGAAATAAAAAATCCAAGGTATACCAACTATGTCTTCATGAAACTACACTTCTTGACATTAATTATAAATTTATCTTCTCTCAACCTCTACAATACTTGTTAGATGTGCCACAAATGATCTTGTCTAGTATTACTAAAAATTAGAATATCATCCAAGTAAACAATGACAAACTTAATCAATAATTTCTTCAATACCTCATTCATCAATCTCATGAAAGTGTTTGGTGCATTGGTCAATCCAAAAGGCATCACTAACCACTCATACAATCCTTTATTAGTCTTAAATGTAGTCCTCCATTCATCTCCTTCTCTAATCCTGATATGATGATATCCATTCTTGAGATATATCTTTGTGAAATACTTTGCTCCACTCAAAAAATTCATAATGTCATCCATCCTTGGTAATGTAAATATATACTTGATAGTGATCTTACAGATTCCTCTTAAATCTATACACATTCTCCACTCTCCATCCTTCATAGGTGCAAGTACAATGGGTACCACACATGGGCTCAAAATTTCTCTGATCAATCCTTTCCTCAACAACCCTTGTACCTTTTGGTTCAACTCTACATTTTTTGTCGATGTCATTCTATGTGCTACTTTGTTTTGGAAAAATTGATCCTGATATAAGATCTATAATATGACTAATACTCTAGATAGGCAATAAAACATTCAATACATTCTCTAACATGATGTCTTCATACTCTATCAACAATTTTGCAACTTCTTTCTATGGTAGATCTTCACACTTTGCTATCTCTAAACTCCCACATTTCTTTGTAATTAATACAGAACACATGTTCTCATGCCTCGATCCATTGATAAATTTCCTTCCATCTACCAAACATAGTCTACCAGTGCCACAAAATTTAGTCTTCTCCTCTTCCTCCACAAGTATCAACTTGATTCTCTTTCCATTTGATGTCATAGTATAATTATTCCTTCTTCCATCATGAATTTATTTCTTATCATATTACCATGGTCTCCTCAATAGTAAATGGCATGCATCTATAGACATAATATCACACAACACTTCATCTAGGTATATGATCCAGTATGAAGTTTCACCAAACATTATTCATTCACCAATATCTTATTCTCATCTTGAATCCATGCTATCCTATAGGGTTTTGGATGTTTCAATCTCCTCAAATTCAACTTGGTCACCATCTCTTCTGAAACTAGATTATCAGTACTACCACTATCAATGATAACTTTGCATACCTTCCTCCAGACTTACATTTGGTTCTGAATATACTTTTCCTCTATGGTGGTTCCTCAATCACTTATTCATGCATCAAAGCTCTTCTCATCACCAATGATTTTCCTTTCTCAGGTTTCCCAACTGAATTAGGG
Organism: Sequoiadendron giganteum; assembly: GCA_007115665.2. Lineage (NCBI taxonomy): Eukaryota > Viridiplantae > Streptophyta > Pinopsida > Cupressales > Cupressaceae > Sequoiadendron > Sequoiadendron giganteum. The sequence goes on along the minus strand of CM021110.1, from coordinate 145,323,891 downwards.
GATCCAACTCATTCTTCATCCACATATGCTAATCTTCTAGTATGCTTAGGTTTATTTCCAGTACCTCCTTGATGACACTCAAATGATTTATGTCCTTAACCTCCACACTTGAAATAGGTTCCTCTGAATGGTCTTCTTTCATATCTTCCTTCATCTCTCTGGTATCCATCACTGCAATAAGAATTATGACCTCCTTTGTTTTTGTGGTATAAACATCTATCTTCTTTTCCTCTGTAGTATTATTTAGTATCCTTTTCTTCACTCCAAATTTTTTTGCATCTTTGTTCTGCTCTACATATGGTCTTCTTTCTCTGGAGTGTAGTTCACACTTTTGGAATCTTCCTCTTGTGCTTCTCTATCTTTTTTCAAACTTCCTATTCAATGCAAACTGATATGCTTCTTCAATAGATGTCATTTTTACTAAACTCAATTCTTCTTGAATGTTTGTTCTCAATCCATTGATATATTTTGCAACCTTTTCCTTCCTTGCTTCACTATGACTGGTTTTGATTGTCACCTTGTAGAATTCTTCAGTATACTCCTTCACATATCTTTCTTTTTGTCTTAGGTTCTACAATCTCTTCAACAATTCCAGTTCATAATATGCTAGTATGAATTTATTCTTCAATTTCGTCACCATTCTATCCCATTTGATGATTATTTATTTTCCTCTTATATTTTGATCAAATTGGACTTATTTCCACCATAATGCAACACGTCCTTTCAAATTTAATTTTGCAAATCTAACTCTTTCCAAATCTTCAATTTCTTCATATTCAAACTATTCTTCCATTTCATTTATCCAATCAATAAATTTTTCAAGATTCAAATTTCCCACGTAAGTTTGAATTTCAAATCTAGGTTGCTTTCCAATCTTTGAGATCTCTTTCAACATTTCGACTTGAACTAATTCTTCTTCTTAATCATCTATGGTTTATGCAATTTGATTCGCATGTTCTGCTTCATCATCACTTTCATCATTTTTCCTAGGGGTTAGGACTCACCTTCAATATTCTTTAACAACATCTAAACTAATTTGCATCTCGTGCATCATCTTTAACATCTTATCCATTCTTCTAGCAAAAATTTTCATAGAAGACACTCTCCTTGGTGGCATATCTCCCCTCAAATCGGTTTAACTACCTCAATTCGGTGATCTAGCTACAAGGGTTTCAACTACCTCAAAATCAATGATCGATTGAAAATGAATGTAGTATACCCCAGTTCAACAATTTGTTCACCTCAATGAATTCCTTTAGGAATCAAAAACTCACTTTGATAGCACTTGGTGTAGTCACGGAAAAAGGGTTCTAGAAGGAACAGTCTGAACCATGTACCAATGAGTCAACACAATGGAAACAATAAGACAATTTGATATGTGAACATGAAAATTTATTGAATTTATAGTCTTACATGTAGCATAGGCCACAAGGGCGAGTATCCAAGGCTTGCAAGCCTACCCAAAGCTCTTTTAGCAATATAATTGGCCAACAAGCCTTATTACATTCCCCTAAGATCTTTATCCAAAAATATAATGAATCTAAAACATCTAACTTAGAACTAAGATTTGAATGCCTCTTAGATGATTAGAAATTATTATAAATATGCTCCTCAAGCTCCATTATAGGTTTTTGTTAGCCACAAGGGTTAATAACCTAATGAATGATCACATATGAATGTTGGCCACAAAACATGAAGAGATAACTCCATGCAAATTGATATGACTTGTGAATCTTCAAGATAGGTCCCAATGAACAAAAAATTATTGTGTAATGTCCAATTAAGCTCTACACAATTTAGAATAGGTCTACACTAAGAAACAAGGACTAGGTCAGCCCCAAATGCTCTAAGTGATAACACAGTGAAATTCTGAGAGCGATAACTTAAGGTAGACAAATGCAAATGATGTGAAATATGGATATGTGATAGATGTCAATGTGTAGATGTTATATCTTGCTCCATCATCTAAGAAATAATGATGTGGTAACATTTAGAATGAACTATTGAAACTGTTAATGCAAGAAAAGAACTATTTTTGGTTGATATAGGATTGCTTTACAACTAGGGATGTTCCTGCATCAATACTCCTTTCCTATTGTCTCCAATGGTTTTTTCTTCAAAATTATTATTTTTCACATACTTAGGGGTCTTCTTTAGAGTTTCTTCTTCTTCTTCTTCTTCCTCTTCTTCTTCTTCTTCTTCTTTTTAATCAAGTTCATCTAACACATATCCATCTACTTCAATTTAACTCTACAAATTTTCATCAACCTTAATATTTTCACTTTCAACAATCTTTCTCGACCTTTTGTTGTAACATATAATATTTTCTTTTAGTATAATATCTAAGGAAGAGACCTTCATTAGACCTTGAATCAAACTTTCCCAAGTTTTCTTCATCTCTTTTGATATAAAATTTGCTTCTAAATACTCTAAAGTACTTGATAGTAGGAATCCTTCCATACCGTAACTGATAGGGATTCTTTGTGTTGTTAGCTTTTGCTTAAAATTTGTTAAGTATGTAAAAAATAGTATGAATTTCTTCTCTCCAATAGACTTCTGGTAGATTTTCTTCTTTCATCATAGTTCTAGCAACTTTTTCAATAGTTTGATTTTTCCTCTCAACCACTCCATTCTATTGAGGAGTTCTAGGGGTGAACAAGTGCCTCTTTATTCCATCAACTTCACAAAACATGTTAAAATAATTGCAGGTGAATTTTCCACCTTTTTTAGACCTCAAACATTTTATTTCCACATTCATTCCATTCTCAACCATAGCTTTAAATGCTTTGAATCTATCTAGTGTATTAATTTTTTCTCTAAGAAAATTAACCCATGTTATTCTAGAATAATAATCAATAAGAAGCATAAAATACCTATCACCTTGAAGACTTATCACCCTTGTAGGACCAAAAAGATATATATGTATTAATTCCAATAGTGTGATAGTAGATTGTTACTTTCCTTTGAAACTACTCCTTACTTTCTTTCCAAATTGACAATTCTTGCAAACAACATTGATAGGCTTTGTGATTCTTGGTAGATCTCTCACTGCATGAACTGAAATAATTCTCACCAAATTATCAAAATTCATAGGACACATCCTGTACTTCAATAACCAACTATCATTAATATAAGACATAAAGCAATGGCCATCAACACCCTTAAGATGATAGATGTTTCTATCAGTTCTCTTACTAGCAACAATCACAATTGCAAACCCTTTTATAATCTCACATGTTTCATCATTAAACACAAGATTATATCCTTTGCTACATATTTTTCCAACACTCAAAATATTATGCCTAAAACCGTTAACATAGTAAACATCTTCAATATTATGCTTGTCATCAAAACTGATTGAACCTATTCCACAAATCTTAGCTCCTGAATCATCTTCAAATTTAACTAATTCTCCATAATATTTTTCAAGTTTAAAAAACTTGCTTTTATCTCCAATCATGTGATTATAGTAGCCACTATCAACAACCCAGTAATTATTATCTTCTTTAACATGAAAAGTAGAAACCGAAGTACCTTCAACCTTATCCTTCTTCTCTAAAACACTTTCCTTCACACAGCTTTTAGATTTAGTAGAATTAGATTCATCTTTTATAGACAAGAACAAGCATTCATTTTCATCATCTCCATTATTAGATTCATCTTCAGAAATACCAGCATCTTCTTTGACATAGTAACTTATTTTAATCATCTTTCCTTTATTCTCCTTACTCATATTGTTCACTGCTCTGTTTAGACATATTGAATCATAATGACCTACTTTACTACAACTAAAAAAATTGAAAGGAAGTTTATCTTTGTACTTACCAGTGCCCTTTTTCATCCTTATTACAAATTTAGATTCCACATCATCAAGATCTTCTCCATCTAAATCTTCAATATTCTTTGATTTTCTATCCTTAAAATAATTTTCCATTGTTGTACCATTTTTCAAACCAAGTTTTCTCATTTCAAATTAAGTTATTGTACCAATCAACTGATCTCTACAATAAGTATTAAAATTTATGAATTCCTCAATAGCAGATACATTTTCACTATATGAATCAGGAAGAGTTCTAAGAATTTTATTTAGCACCCTAGGTTTTGTTGGTTGTTTTTACTGTTACCAGGTTGATCCTCTAATTTACATATGGAATTGCCAATTCCAATCAAGGGAAGCTCAAAGGACCTAGACCAACTAATGAGGAATTTAAAGACCTCCTAAACTTTGGGCTTTGCAAGACCCAGGATGGTAATCCCTTAATGCATTTACAACCTCTACACCACTATCATAAACAACATTAACAACAATAGATAATCTCATTTAATAGCTCAAAATAATAGGATAACACTGAATAGAATCGATTGTTCATAAATATTATCAACTATTTAGAGCATGAGATAACTACAACACTTCACAGTAAAACCTAGTCATTGATTTGCAATTTGTAGCAATCTCTAGGAAAATACAAACAAATATTGAACCTCATGAATAAGTACAACTTAGATCAGTGCCATATATCCATTGGAGGAGTCATATTCCTAAGAATCTAAGGGTTTATGACATATTTAACACATAAAATATAAGATCCTTGATAATATTGATTTACAATCTTATCAATATATATTCTAACCCAATACTACTTATCAAATCCTTATACAAAACATATCCTACAATCCCATTCAAGTATTTTAATTAATTCTTTGAATTAAAGCTAAAAAAAGAATCATACACACAACAACAGTGAGATGAATGAAACAACCCTTGATAATTTTATTCAAGATTCAGATATGCTTGTAAAATGGAGAGACATGAGTTTGAATTAATCATTTCAATTCATATGCCAGTACTATCACAAAACATCAAATCCCCATGAGTTCAAAACCTACTATAGAATGACTCAAAAACCTAAATTACATTTTCTCTAAAACCATCAGACTTTACAATCTGCTTTGCAACTTCACCAAGACTTGACCCAAAATGTCTAACTTGCTAACCCATACTTCTGGCCTTGAAATCCTTCTTATAGAGAAGGAAGGATAAAACAAGCATCGAGCCAGAGAGTACACCAGTCACCGGCCACTTGGACTGCCCTATCATATTTCAAAATTTCTTACAACAACAATCTCCTTGGAAAATCTTCTTGCTCATCTTGCCCGCTAAGAAAGGTTGATGTAGAAATAAAACTTCAAGAATTATGCACCTAGACTGTCACCAAAAACAAAACTAGATTTTTTTGCAACTGCAACAACTGATTTGTCAACTGTTAGTAGCCTACTATGTTTCATTCCTCCTCAGTTAGATATACATGCACCCAATACCGATACTCTTCATCAGTTGGCCAATTAAAACTAACTACCTCATTTATCATAACATTATATGGCGTATACTTGAATGCCACCTGATTTTCTTCTCTTTCAAAATATTCCAAAAATGAGATGGTGCCGATAATTTTTTCCATACAGCTCACCAATAAATCATTATTTGATTCATCACAAATTAATCTAATTTGAGCATTGATGACCTCATTTTCCTGATCTTGCCACTGTTGGAGTGACCTAATACTTCCCTACTCATCAATTATGTCAGGTAACAATGTATCACTCCAATCATCAAAGTTCTTCACCAACTCTATGATCTTCCTACTCAATTCATCTAGCAAAGCCTGAAAACCTTGCAATGACTTAACTAACATTTGAGTAGGCCTTAATGATTGGGGCCTATTATTTATATCAAACCTTGAGGCCTTATACATTATGTCTAAGTCATTGGCCCTAGAGATCCATCCTTAAATTAATGGTACTACTACCTCTTGATCCCTATCAATTTTCTTTATTGCATCTAGTAATAAAGAATATAAAGAATACACAAATGACAATTTTTCATCAACCTTCTCATTTAAATGCCTTAAAACAGCATTAACAACCTCCATTTGCTTTAAAAGTACTCCCTCCTCACTTACCTTCAAGGATTCCTGTAACTCTGTAATTTTGTGCATTAGCTGCTTCTTTGTAGGATCAACAGAGCATTATATTTCTTCATCACTTGGCTCTAAAGTAGGGCTGAGGGAAGGAGTTTGGTTGGGAGACCCTGGTGTAGAAATAATGGGAGAAGCAAGAGGCACTGACCTTGATGTGGAAGGTAATGTTCTAATCCATGAAGCACTTGATGTCTCCCCAATCTGCTTGTACTTCAACCTATCCACCTCAATATGCTTCTCAACATTCCTTTGTTTCACCTTGCTATATTCTCCAATTATGAAATTATACTTCTCCATTAGGATTTTCTTTTCAACCTCTTCTCTTTCAAAATTATTTTGGGCCAATTTGGCCACATTCACAGTCAAACTAGTAGCCTTTGTGGTTGAGGTATTTGAAGCTCTCTTTATTATCTACCCTCCTCTTAAATTTGGGTTAATATCAATAACATTGGGATTTCTCCCTTGGGGGGCTAAAGCTCAAATTGCCAAAGTCTCATATTCTTCACTAAAGGAAAAATATTGCAATGCTACCTTGACCTATACTTCAGAATCTTGCAAGGGATGCTTGGACTTCAGAATAGCATTGAAAGCTACTACATTTGCAATGTCCCACTCAGGAAAAATCAAGACACCAGCTTGATTTACTAGTTTTCTTCCCTCTTCAGGAGTGATGCTCTTGAATTCATCCATTAATTCAGCTTTCACTTCATCTCATTCTCATGGTCTAACATGTTAAGTCTCAATTCTCTTCTCCTCTTGCATTTATCGTGATATTCTTCCAACTTTATTCTCCATACTAGTTGCAAGAAGACTAGAGTTTTTAAAAATGTATTATCATCTAGAAACTCCTTACATGCTTCCATTCTTGCATCTTTCACACATTTTCTTTTCATATCCAGATCAAAGAGAACCAATTCAACTAGCCTGGGAGGAAAAGGCATACCCATCTGCATGTCCTGGTCAGTGACACCAATTTCACCCACCAAATCCTCTTGTGATTGCTCAATCTTTTGCCTCTTAGGGCTTGGCTCTGATGGTGGTGGTGAGGGGCTATTTTTGGGTGATGATTCCAAATCAATAATCTTAATTGCCCTAGGTATTTTGAGCTTCGAGCCTGGTTGTGTAGGAAATTTTATTACTTGTTTTCTTTTTCTATCATCTCTTTCCTCATCACTGCTATCATTTCTTTTCCTTTTGTAAATAGGCCAATTCTCTAAAGGTTGGTAGACTGGCATCTCTTCCAATGGCCTGGCATCTCGCTCATGTATGCCTAGATCCATCTCTAGGTTTATCTTCTTGGTCATCAAGATGCCCATAATTTCTTTGAAATTGTCCATCAAAAAATCAATTTTCTTATAATATGGACTAAAATACACCAATGGATCATACTCTAGATCCTTTTGTGGACAATGGCCAATAGCTTATAATAAGCTATCCATTTCTCCTTATTCAATTCTTTCCTACTTAGATCAAACTCATTTCTAATCAGGTCCTTAGGGAAGTTGAACTCATGCACAAACCTACCACCTTTTATCCTTTGTCTAAAAAGGGTGAAGAATCCTTTAGGATCATGCTACAACTTGGGACCACACCTCAAATAGTATTCTTCAAATAATTTTCCAAAATGTACCCAACCTCCTTTCGAAAAGAAAAAATCTAACACCACAGTATAATCTGGGAAAAATGTTCATTTACCTTTCCCAGTAAGGTTGTCCTCATGGATACAACCAATTTTCCACATAACTTCTGCAAATTCCACTCTTGGTGGCACATTGTATGGAAATATCTGAGGGGTCCCTTGAAAACCATACACCCTCAAGACTGTGCTAACTGGGTATGGAATAATATCACCCCAGTTGTGACAAACCTTCAACTCTAGCTTCCACCCCTTTGGTCTGAGGAAATTATGCAACTCCTCAAGAATTCTAGGCACATTCACCATCAACCTGGCTCTCAATCTGGAAGCAAAATAGTTGTCAAACTACACATAACTGGCACTCTCCCTATTATATGATAAATCCACAGTCCATAACTGCATTGGAAATCTTTCTCCATTAACCAACTACCTTAACTCCATCTTCTCATAGAATAATTCAGCATTCTTATACAAGAAAATATGCATCAACATGGAATACTAAAAGAATGAAGTGCTTGCATCATTTTGCTGCAACTTCAACAACCCTTCATGTATCTTTTCGGGCAAAAAGGAAGAAAAATCATATATTACTGAGAAGTTAGGGTGTTGTATTTTCACCCCCATGAACTTGTAAGAAATAGGCATCAACATGTTGGGGCTAAAACTTAAAATCTGGCACAATGAGTAAAAGGTGGCCAATAAATGATTTGCAAAATAGTTCAGTCTGAAAGGTTCTTGGTCATTAGGGCTAATATAGAATTTTGAACCTCCTACCCTAGCCAAATGAGGTGGGAGCAACTTAACTCAAAAAAGTGATTTCAACCTCCCATACTCTAGTTTCATCTCCTCAAGATCAATAGGAACTAAGAACATACTAGGCTCACTCAGATCAAAAACCTATTGAAACTCTTCTTTGTTAATGTTCAAGATAACCCTTCCATAATTATCTCTAATCACCCATGTAACAAGTTCATATCATGCAACCACTGCCCTAAACAAGTCCACATCAAGGAACACATTTGGTACCACTAGCTTCCCCATTTCATACATCCAACCATTTGAAAAGGGGTGGGGAAAATTCCTTTGTCCAAACCACAATTTGAACATTTCTAAACCTGTAAGAGGAACCCTAGCATCGGCAATGTTGGAACAGTTATATACTAATCCCTCTCCTAAGATTTTTCCTCACAGCAAGATCAACCCCTTCTTCTTATCATTATTTGACAAGGGCAATTGATCCAGGAAATCATCATATAGGTTTCTATTTAAATAATCAATCTAGCAAGAATGCTACTTTGGTGGTGCCATCCTAAATAAACTAGGGTTTCCTTGCTATTTCAAACTTCAAACAAGCTAGGGCTAAACAAAAATATGAAATTATAGAACAAAACCTTGCAATTTCCCACAATTCAAATAACCTATAGCCCCAAAACAATTATCAAAAAGCCCTTTGACATGCACACAAAAAATCTCCCCCCAAATTCAAATTCAAATTAACCAGGAGATACATAAATCAACTCACAGCTTGTGTTTGCAGAAACCCAAATCTTTTTTTTAACAACTCATAAATTCATCCTTGGCCTTATGACTGCTCCACAAAGATGTTTGAATGCTTTGTGACATAATAGGGCAAGAGAATGGTCACTTTATTTCAATTAAAACCAAGCCAGTAGATGTCTCATCTGCCATTAAAGCTTACTCATGTGCTACACCAATGGCTCCAATCTCATTTGATGCAGATTCAAATACTAGGCATAAATCCTTCACTTTGGTCATATCATCGAATGACTACCTATGAAACAAACTGACATGATCTCCATCATGGCAATAAGGGCCCACCATACCATGCATTTCTAAGGAAATCCACATGGTGCTTGCCCATGATTTTGCAATCAGTAAAGACCTTGCAACTTCCAATCACACGATGACGGGCAATCATTGATCTCAGCCATCAGTAATCCTGCTCGTTCAACATAGTCACCAGCTTTGTCATTAACCATCGAGCACCTTTCTTGCCAAGGTTATAACATCTTCATTGATTTGAAGCACGTGCATCTCATAACTGCTTTAGTAACCTGCTACATAACATATTAAAGCCAGATAAATGTATTAATGTATTTATATCATCTCTTTGGCTTCACCAAACGAGACACGTGGCACTCGCTCGTGATATCGTGATCAACCAAAACAGTGTGGTGGGGCCATCACGGGATGGTAGGGAACAAATGAGATCAGACGGTAATTGATCTATGGTCACACAAACTTGTCCCTCTGCAAAAATAAAACATTTATTAAAAGAATGAGGGGACATCACTAGGCCAATGATAAACAATGATATAAGTTTTTTTTAAACGTGGGAATACGGGGCACCCTAGACTTAGGAAATAATAAAATCAGGTGAAGGAAATAAAATAATAGATCAAACAGGGACCCAACCTAGATGAAGCGATGGGGCTTGAGTTGTTTTAAAACCCTCTTCAAAAAGTAATGGCCAAATAGATTCCACCCAAGGCATAAAATAGAGCACTTAAGGTTTTACATGAACACAAAATAAAACCCCAACCTTAGGCTTCTCCCAAATTCCATAGATAACCAAAAACATAAGGCAAGATAAAATGGAACACAAAGAGAAAAAATTTAAGTTCCATCAGTGGCTCCAGTTGGGGACGTTCATTCCACTAGAATGAAGCGAGATTTAAGAATCTCAAGTTGAGCAGACCAATTGTAGAGACGACCAAATGAGATTGTCCAAACAAAACAACCTAGTAGGAAAGAAACCTACCACTAACATATATACAAACCTAAACTACTTCTCATGGAAAAAAACATACTTCAAGTGAAGTACAACTTCAAGAACTGTCTATGAACCAACAGTTCAAGAGTATGTCCTATCATATCTTGGAGGAGGTATGAATCTTCACCCCACTTACTATTTATCAAAAATGGACCCAACCAGACTGCATCAAATTTTCCATGTTTCCCTTTATCTTCTAATCTGGAATTACACATTAAGAAAAAATCTCCATCTTGGGAGCTCCTTGCAATTGCCCTTTTGTCATACAAATTCTTTACTTGCAACTATAGTTTTTCATTTTTCATTTGAGCTTCCCTCCTAGTTTCATCTAATTCTATGAGAGCTTCCACTCTCAATTGCATTTCATCATCAATTCCATTATCATACATCTAGACAAACTTATACATTTCCATCAGATTATTCTCGGGCAACTCTTCTTTTATCCCATAAACCAAGTCAAATGGGGCACAACCTATTGCTTTCTTCACAATTACCTTGTCTACCTAGACTACTAATTTCAACTTAGAATCCCATTCCTTTTTATTTTGGTCCAGGATTCTCTTAATGATCTTCATCAGGATTTTATTGCTTGATTTTGCCTATCCATTTTCCTATGGGTGGTATGGTGACGAGTAAGAAATTTGGATCCCATGATTTTCACAAAATTCTATGTATTCCTCAGATCTGAAACACATTGCATTGTCCAACACAATCGTTTCTGGACATCCAAATCTAGTCAATATGTTACTCATCAGGAAGTCAATTACCACTTTACTAGTTGCTCTTTTTGTTGGAATTTCTTCTACCCACTTGGTGAAATAATCAGTGGCCACTAATATCCATGAGTGGCCTTCGCTAGATTTACATGCTATCTCTCCCACAAAATCAATTCCCCATTGCAGAAATGGAGATTGCACTGCAACTAGTTTTAGAGGAAAGTTACCAGAGAAATGTTGACAAGCATCACATGTCTTCACTAGTTGGTGTGCATCCTTAAAAATAGTAGGCCACCAAAATCCTTCCCTCGTTACCTTATGTGCAGTTGTCTTGGCCATATAATGCCCTCCACAAACTCCACTATGCATCTCACTCAGAATTTCTTGTGCTTGATCTTGATCTACACACTTTAACATGACACCTCCATTTCTCCACTAGAGCTTACCAGCAATGATGACATATTTGATAGCATGCAACTTCAATGTCCTTTTTTCATTGTCACTCAAGTTATCAGGACATTTCATCTTTTGCAAATAATAGATCACATATTTATACCATTCAGAATGTTCCATTTTGTTGATGGTGTTTTTATGCAATTCACAACACAGGTAATGCATAGGTGCATTACCTCTCTTGAAAGAAAATCTTCCACAATCAAATTGTAGAACACTATCCCAAGGTCTCTCAGATGTCAGGTCATGATGATGCTTGCAATATATTAGTTGATGTATGATGTGATTTGTTGGAATCACAAGGCGGTCTTATGTGAGTCAAAGCTAAAGGAGAATCGGATCTGCAAACAAAGTCATTTTGATAGGAAATTGTTGCACTCTTGCTGTAGGTTCAAACAGTAGTCTTGAAATCCATCTTATCATTAAATTTGGCTTTGCAATGTGTAATGAACTTTAGAATAGGTTATCTCTTATAAAAAAAAAAGGGCAGGGAAGAGAGAAGGTTCCTGGACCTGCAACTACTGATAAACAGTGATCATGGAGGTTCTTGCTGTGGACAGTTTCCTTAAAATAGAATTTCACTTAACCAGAAATTTCACAATGTCATGAAATCTATGCTATCTTCTAAGGACTACAAATATTTCATCATTCACTCACCATACAGATGTGAAGAAAAATTAAGCTTAAAGAGAAGCTATAAAATCATGGTACAGACTAACTTTGCACAGTCACTTACCAGCAGCAAATGACTAAAAGTATGGACAAGAAAAGCATACACACAACATGAATATTCACAACCAAAGACAATAGTACTAAATCTACTAATGATAGCTAAAAGGAAACTAAGAACAGAAAAATAACTTAAACTAGAATCTTAACTTATTGGAGAAGAATCATGAAACATGTGAAGAAATCCAAAATACACCAAAAGCATTGTATTTCTATTACAATTTATGCAGCATGCCTTTACAACAACTCAACTCTCTTAAAATGAGAGGAGGAGACCCCTATTTATAGTTTTCAAAAAGAAAAATGAGTGGCCAAGATTCACTTTACAACAAGGTTTCACCTACCCCCAAAGATATTACATTTTAAAAACATCTCTTTTGTCTTTTCCCTATTTTGTCTTCTAGTGGAAACACTATAGCATTTTGTCTTTTTGTTGATCACCCTTTGTTGCAGCTATTCTTTCAAAAAATATTCATCAATGATAGGGTTGCCTTCCTGTTTCTTCAAAGCCGCATACTCCATGAATCTCAAGATCATCGGCCAAAGCTTGTCGATCTCAATGATGTCAAAACTTAACAATTGATAACTCCATTCCTTGGAATTGTTAACGAGCTTTTCCCAATCTTCGTCATACTTGGCAGCATTGTCCTTGAAAAGCTTAGACTGGGTGAAGGTTTGAGCACCATAGCTCATAAAATCTATGGTGACTTCGGCTAACATTCCTTTCTTTATCCTTCTTTGGAAGTTTGGCTTTATGCTTTCCAGATTGATCTTAATAGCAAGTATCTCATACCCTATTATTAGCTTGAGATATTTAGCACAATCTCCTATGGCCTCCTTGGCCCATTCAATATCTGAAATTACTCTTTCTAAGATCTGTTCTAGCCTCCCCTTTCGGTGATCAAAGTCTCGGTTCCATACATCCATTAGCCAATGGTCATCGTCTTTGAAGGCAAGGTCCTTTACCCATACCTCACTTGGTAGTGCGAGGATAGCCTCAATTTTTGGATAGGCAGTCTTATACTTCTTTGGGAACCCCTCACAAATTTACTCCGTGCCTTCAAGAGATGTTTGTACTTCCAAGAACTTATTTGTTGTTTGGACAACCAAATTGATGCCCGTATTTCCAATATCCAAGACCTGTTGGAACCAATTTTTCGTGGTCTTATCCAAGTTCCTTCTTCTTTCTAGCTTATTGATCTAGAATTGGACAGAAGTTTATTCTTTTCATGAAGTAGGCGGTCATATGCATATAATGTCATATCCGCACTTCAAAGTCATCTTTGCAATCAGCCCAAAAATCCTCAACGTGTTGGAGGTGGGCATACTCTAGTCCAAGTGCCTTTCTAATGTGACCGTATGGGTCCATCCGTGGCCTAGTTGTATGTTGCCTGAAGTGATTCGGCCAACTCCTTTTTTGAGTTGCTCGCACAGTAGGAAGTATGAATTTGATACAACCCTTGGCCAAGTCCGAGGAGATAGGGGGTCCCTACCAGATGTTTACTGCTAAAAATATGGTGTATATGTCACAGCTACCATGTTAGCTCCAATAGTATAATCTGGTCATTAGGGTACCAGAGCAGCTTATTTGGCCTTTTTGTGAATCCTTGGACATGAATGTAGGTGAAATTGGGGAATTGTATAAACAGGAAGGCGTAGTGATTGAGAAGGGCCCTAAAACTATGAGAGACTCTTCTCTCAAAATCACCTCCCAGAGACCAAATGATATATGTAGTAAAAGCATCATTCACCTGACAGTAGTCCCACTTGAAATTCCTCTATTGCAGCTACGGGTATCTATCGTAGGACTTGAGCTCTCTTCCTAGTGTCTCATTGGGCATTGTAGACAATCCATGATAATGTCGCCGATTAGAAAGCAAGTAGACCAAGTAATACATCATATAGAATTTGGAGATCTTTCTTACATTGACGAACTGCTCGTGAAAGTAATTGTTGATTATCTCCCCCTAATAGAATGCAGTGTCACTCCGACGGAGAATTTGTTCAACAAAGTACAGCATCCATTCTTGGAAGAAGGCCATAGCAAGAAGGCCCATTACTCTACTCAAAAGGGTGACCAAGTCATAATAGTCTTCGAAGAAGTCACTGCAGTAAAGCTCTTGGGGAACTTTGGAAACACTGGCACGCCTATCTTTCAACCAATATTGGTTGATCAGTTTCTTGCACTTTACAAGATCCTAATCCCATAATGCTTTACAATCCTCTATGGTTGGGGCCTCCATGCTTTCGAAGGCAGGGATGTGGAAGGTGTTAGTTATCCTGATGGGGGACATATCAACCAGGATGTTGCCATCCATGTCCACGATGGTTCTTGTTTCAGGTTGGTATGCCTCCCAGCATGCCATTATCAGCTTGGGGGACACCAAGGCGGGTGGGAAACCTGCAACCTTGGCAAGTATGCTACTTCTGATCAACTTTGCATTATCTATCTTTGGGTCTACCCTAACCCTTCACGTAAATTCATCAATATCGACTTGCTTGATATTGGTGTCTATGATGTTCTTCAAACTAGTTGTGACCTTGGAATGCAAAGGTGCCTCTTGGAATTGATACTTCATCTGATCTTTGTCTTCTTTGCCTTGGGGGGCTTTGGTGGTTCTTTTCCCTTCTTCCTTGGCTGTCCCAGAGGCCTCTACACCAAATTCCATAAATCCTGCACATAGAGATGGGAGTTAGCAACATTGACATGAGACCGTGGCCTCGAAAAAATCCCTACAAATCAAGGTTAGATCCACAAAATTTATCTGAGAAAAGTCTAACACTTGATAAAAACATCATTAGAAGGAAAATAGGTGACCCAGGTTCCAAGGGCTGGACTTCCTCTAGCAGAATGCCGCTTGGAGGGGAAAACAAGGCAAGGCACTCCCAAAGATCTTTCCCGGTGCTAGATTTGTTCAATGAAGGGTTGGTGTGAAGGAAGGCCCAATTTTAGCATGTGGGTCGAAGTCCATTTTTTATTTGGAGGCCACTTGAGCCATTATTCTAGCATTTGAGCTTCAGCTGTAGGAAAGCCGTTTAGGGTTGGTTGTCTGGAAAAACATAGGGAAAACATCATTCTAGGGTTCGGGTTCCGGAGTCTGGGTTGCCGGAGTTGGGAAGCTGCTACAAGATAGCCGTGCGAAATGGCGAAATGTGGACAGAATTTTGGGGATGGAAGTCCGAAGGGTTAAACCCGAGGAAAATTAACAGTTGGAAAAAAACCCAACGGTGAATGGAGGGTCGAGGTCCAGTGTCCAGAAAGACAGACAGGCTTGGTCGTTCGAGATAGCAAAAGTGACATGGAATTTCACAGATGAAATTTCAGAGGTTGGGGTCCGATCGAAGTTTAGAAGTTTGAGTTTCCTGTTCAAAATGTGCAAAGCAGAGGAACAACCAGGGCCTAAGAGCTGGAAAGACGTACAATAGCACCATTTGAAATGGTGAAACAAGGATAGCGACACGGGGATAAAATTTTGAGTGTCGGGGTCCGAGGACAACCCCATAGTTTAGTTTTGGTTGTAGTTTTTGATGAACTTCATGCCTTTAGGGTCCGAAGGACGTAGGAAGAAAGTTTTTTGAAATGGTGGAGGCACAACGGAAACCCAGGAGGGGAAATCTGGAGGCCGAGACCCGAGGTGAGTTTTTCCGCCAATCACTTTCTCTAAGTTTTAACTTTTTGTGTGTTGCCGCAGAAAGGTTCGAGCCCGAAGGAGGCAGTCACCTATTCCAAAGAACAATGATGGGGAGGTCAAACTCTGGTTTTAATTTTGGGCCACCAATCTTATGATTTTAAATCTTTTAATTTATAGGTTTTTGGCAGGGGGCACTCTCTTACAAGTTTTCAAATTCATTTTGGATTTTTACTTAATTTCAAGCTCATGGTTGTCAAAATGAGGAAAGGCCAAGCGGGTGGTGAACCTACCTCAAATCCCCAAAGAATTTTGATTTTGAATTCATGAGGAACGAAAAACTTGGAACGGAAAACTTGGAACTTGAGTGTGAAGGCAGAGGATGCTGGGTTCAGAGAGCGCTTTGAATTCCTTTCTATCAATGCAATTAATACATCAATAAATTCTTGGTACAGCGGTAGGTCAGGTAGGTGGATTCAAATTTCTCGGGCGGTGGCGGGAGGTTTGGGTTCTGGTGGTCGGAAAGACATTGAGCCACGATCACTTGAAAATTTGTGAAATAAAAGTCAAACAGTGAACAGGAACTCAAGGTCCAAGGTTCAAAAGGACATCAACCAACGGCCACGCAGAATGGCAAAACACAGACAAAATTTTGGAGACAAGAATCTAAAATATGGGGTCCAGGGTCTGAGAAGACATATGGGCAGAGCCATCAAGTTTAACAAATAGTTCGAACAACCATCATGGCACCGGGATCCAGAGGCCGGGAACACGCCAACTGTCAGCCTCAGAGAATGGTGAAGTTGACATGGAAACCTATGAAGGGAAACTCGAGAGGGGAAATCTGAGGGTTTGGGCCCAGAAGGCACCACAGACGCCAAAAATTCCAAATGTCAAATAAAACCCGAAAGGGCTCAAGACTTAGCACTTTTTTCAGAGGGGAAAAATTAGGTCAACCCTAAAATGTGACTTTTGATAATGTGTTGATCATCTAGGATGCAAAAATGGGCATGCAAAATGAGGCAAAGCAAATAGGACCCAGTAAGCCAAAAGAAAAGAGAGGGTCACCATTATGAATGGGGCGTGTGTGCAAGAGGCACAACACATATCTTATATCTATCATCTATTTTCCTCCTCTTGCAAATTTATTTGATTTGCTTCCAGATTACTTTGGGCCATAAGCTTGGCCAATCCTTGTCCTCTCACTAGCTTAGTAATCTGGACCTCAATATTGAATTCATGGATCCTATTGATCCATCTACACCTCCTTCCAGATACTTCCTATTGCATGAAAATATCCTTGATGGTAGCAGTAGGTACATATGCAACTATAGTATCTCCCATCAGATAAGGCCTGAAATCTTTTACTGCATTTACCAATGCATATGCCTATTTTTCATTTATGTCATACTTAAGTTCCGCAGCTTGTAAAGATTTCCTAAAAAAGGCTATAGGTTGTTCAAAACCTTCTGCATTCTTTTGCAACAGCATAGCTACAATTGTATGGAATGAAGAAAATGAAAAAATCTGTAAGGGTCTAGAAAAATCAGGGGTTTTCAAAATAGGAGCCTCCTTTATGACTTGCTTAATTTCCTAGAAGGCCTATATAGACTCCTCTCTATTCAACCTTAGCTCACTTCTTAAGCATCTTGGAAATTGGGCGAACTATCTCAGCAAAATTTATCACAAACCTCCTTAGGAAGTTTTTTTGTCCAAATAAAGATTGTATACCTTTGACATTACGGGGTTGTGAGATTTTATCTATTACCATTACCCTCCCTGGATCAATCTTGACTACATCCTTGGAAAAAATATGTCCCAACAATTTTCCCTCTCTTACCCCAAATGCACATTTCTTCGGATTCAAAGAGATGCCATATTCCAACGCTCTAGTAAATGTCTTCTCGAGATGCTCACAATGGTCCTCTTCTTTCTTGGAATATGTTGTCAAGTCATCTTGGTAAATCACCAAAAACAAGTCAATGAAATCTGAAAATGCCACATCCATGGCTCTTTGAAAAGTAGCTCCTGCATTTGTCAGACCAAAAGGCATTCTCACATAGACATATGTTCCCCAGGGTGTAGTAAATGTTGTCTTATATTGCACAGACTCCTTGACCATGAGCTGGTTGTAACTAGAGAAACCATCCATCATAGACATTAATTCATAGCCTATCACCTTTTGCAACATGGCTTCCATATTCGGTAATGGATAGTTGTCTTTTAATGAAGACACATTCAAATTTCTGAAGTCTACACACAACCTAGTGTCTCCATTTTTCTTTCTCACTGGTACCAAGTTTGACACCTAGGATGATGTCTTATGGGCTTGATGATCCCTGCATCCCTTATCTTCATTAATTCTTCTTGTATTTTGGGGGCCAAGGTGGGATTAATAGGCTTTTGTTTTTGCCTAAATGGCTTAGCACTATCACTCAAGGGAATCTCATGTTGAAATAGATCCTCCCTGTATTCCTTAAGTTCATCATAGGACCATGCAAACACATGCCTAAACTTCCTTAATAAGTCAATCAGCATCCTTCTCACCCTTGGTGACAGTTTCTTTCCAATATACACCATCTTTGGTGATGCCTCCATTCCAAGGTTTATTTCTTCCAAATCATCAGGATGGGAAGCGGTATGATTAGCCTTTGTCCTATCCTAATTATCAAACACTCTCTCTAACACAACTAAACCCTTAGGAATCTTATTTTTCTTCAACTGAATGACCTCATTTCCAAAAATATTATCTTTACCATCAATTGTTTCCACAAAAGCTCCAAAGTCAATTTCTTGACTTTTATATTCATCCATACAATTCAGAAACCTTAGTATGTCATCATCATTATCAAAAACTTGCTATATTTTGATATTGTCAAGAACGAATGGCTTGATTTGCACCTCAACCTTTGAAATTCCAGCATAAGTCATTTCATCTAGTTTTAATGCAATATTTGCTAATAAATCTGCCACTTTTTTGTGGCCTCTCTCCATCCAACCTATGCCAAATGCATCAAAGTTCTCCAATTCATCTGAAACAACATTCCTATATTGTTTCAACCTCTTGTTCTTTGATACGTACCTAGATCTAACTTGGGAAACCATAATCTTAGAATCTCCAATTACCTTGAGCTTCTTGATCCCATGTGTATAAGCCAGTCTTAACCCCAATAACAGGGCCTCATACTCTACAACATTATTGGTGCATTCAAATAACAAAGTGAAAGAAAACCTTAATGTCTTTCCACTTGGTGATCATAAAAAAACACCTGCACCAGACCCTTCTTTTGAACTTGCACCATCAAAGTACATAGTCCACAAGTCATTAGACTCTAACAATTATTTTACTTCTATATCAATCGGTGTAGTAGGCTTATCACAATTGCTAGGGAATTCCTTAGGGCTGAATTCATTTATGCCACTGTTAATGAAACATGTCATATTCTCAGTCAGGTCATGCTCAATCATATGGGACATTTTTGACTCTCTTTCGATCTTCAAATCCTTACCATCAATGTAGAAAGTAGAAAATGATAGATCACATTACATGTTACCCCTCATTGATGTGCTCCACTTTCTTGACAAAAACATCCCAAAATAAGGTGGGATGTCTACAACTAATATAGTCATGGCCAAATCCTTCTTAGGATACTGATTCAGTTAATAAGGTAATGCTCTGATAGTTCCAATAACTATCACTTCCCTTGAATCCAAATTATAGCATCTACCCTTAGTAGTATCCACTGTCAATCCAATTTCTTCCATTATTTTGACTAACATAACATTATTTGATGCCCGTAAATCTATCATACAGTTCCTTAATGTCTTCCCATTTATATCAAAACTTAAGAAAAAGGGGTTTATGTTTTCAAGGCACATATTAATAAAATTCCCTAGATATACCGAGGCAATTTGTGACACAATTCCCTCCACTTCTTTCTCTTTTCCTTCTCCTTCATCCTTTACTTCTTTACAACTACCTTGTTCAATCTTAATACCAACGAGACTTGTGATCAAGGCTATTTTATTTTCCTTATACTCATTTATTCTCATCATTTCTAGCAAAGGTATAGTAACTTTAACTTTAGAAAGCACTTGAAACATATCTATGGGTGTATATTTAGGAAAATCAGATACCATATCTTCATCATTTTATTTTTTCTCTTGTTGCTTACTTCCATCAAATTTATTTTTCCTCCTATCCTCTGAAGTAGGTTCAAAAAAATTTGTAATCACCTTAGTCTTTACTAGTGATGAAGCTACATCTTCTTGAGGCTTTGGGGTTTCATTCTTTTTTTCCCAAACCTTATCATTATTAACCTCTTTGATTTTGACAACATCCTTTTTATTGTCAACTTTAACACCCTTGTTTTTGTCCTTTTGTTCTTTAATAAAAAGGCCAACAGGTTTTCCCTATTCACCACCCATAGTTATGTTTCTCAGCTAAAATGAACTTCTCATTTGAACAGCCATTTCCTCAGTCAACCTTGCAATCTCATCTTCTGATGGTCTCCTTAAGGACACTGAATCATTAGCCTACTCCATATTGCAAGCATTATGGTCAAAATCATCTTCTTCATCAAAGAAGACCTGTTGATGGTACATCTCACTTCTCTATCTCTGATTATCCACATCATAGGAACATTCTACCTCATCAATGTATGATCTGTCCATACAAACATTTGCACCACCCTGCTCACATTCCAGCATTGGTTCATGAGTATCATGCTCTGTTCGCTCAACAACAAGCAACTGAGAAATACCATAGTAATTTTGATCATGTAGATGTTCACACACCTCACACCATGGTCTATCTTGTACCAGATTTACTGAATTCTTTTACAAGGGGTCTATTGTATGCTAATCATTTTTAGGCTTCTAGCTTGACAAGATTGGTTTCCCATCTTTCCAATTTGTGCTATAAGGATAATTTTTTAACCTAGATGGTTTATCATTCTTATTATACTATTTCTTTTCATTTCCTATACCCCTTTCTTGTTTGGAAATAGTATAATTTATGTCTTTCAAAATTTTGAAGACCTTATCCCACTTTTCATCATCCTTAGGCTTTGCACCATAAACCTTCTCAGTCTTATCCTTAGGATTTTTTAAAAGTGTGGGTTCTTCTCTCCTACCATATTTCCTAGAAGCTCTTCTATTACTCTCAATATTCATAGCCACCCTGAATGCATCCCTCATATTCTGAGGGTCTTTATCTATGAGGAGATATGCAATTTTAACATCAAAAGCATTGAAATATGTAGTTAGACAGACATTTTCATCAAGCCTCAAAACCTAGAACAACTTATACATTGATTTTTGGAATCTTAAGTTAAACTCTATCACAGGATCATTTAATGACTTCTTGATGTTATTAAACTCATTCAGCATGAAACTAGCATTGGTTTTATCATCATATTGTTCCTTGAAACATTTTTCAAATTCATCCCATAAACAAATACTAGCATTAGGTAGAGCTTTGTACCAATCCCTTGCATCTTCTACCAGAGATTGTACCAAAAAAATCATTACAACATCTTCATGCTCTACCTCATAATCATTTAGCATATCCATAAAAGCTTTTAAGTGTTCCTCTGCTGTCAAAGCATTGTTGCAAGCAAACTTACTCATATTTTCTCTCAGATCATCAGGGACGGGGTTTGGATAACCAGGAATACCATCAAAGAATAATTGCCTATACATTTCCAATTGTATAGGTATTCTTTGGAATAATCCTTCAATCTTCTAAGAATTAACACCAGATCATAAAATTTGCAACCTAGGGCCATCCTGATTTTGATTAACAAACTTAGTTGCATGAACCTTCAAGCCAGAATTATTTGTGGTGGAATCTAGATTGTTTTTAGGACCATTTTTCAAGGAATCTTGGTGACTTGATGAGGTTGCAGGTTGTGTAGCCTCATCCATGTTTGACATCTTTAGGAAACATATTTTCCTCTTCATTTTTGCATTTGCAACCTCAATCTCTGCCCTCTCCAACTCTTCTACAAGAGCCTCACCCTCCCTTCTAACCTTTTCTAAGGTAGTTTCAGCTTGTAAAGATATATGTGGTGGAGGATCTCGTTTAGGAGGATGAGAAGTCACCTTTTCACTTATTTTAATCCACTCAGCCTTTTGTTTTCCCTTGTCCAAGAAAAATTTAGGGTTTGGATTACTTGGTTTAGGCTTAACAGGGTTTGATGGTTTTGGGTCTGTAGGTTTTGATTTGGCATCAACTTGGCCTACATGACTTACCTTACACACAATCTTTATCCCCTTATCAACAATTTCATGTACAACAAGGCCCTCAACATCTAGTTCAATTTTTTCTTGGTTCAGGAGCTTCATTGTTTCCAACTATCTAATCAACCTATCCCTTTCAATCACAACATGCATCAATTATGTTTCCCTCTCCTTTTCCTTCTTCATCCTGAGCTCAACTTGCTTTTGGATATCCTACTATAAGGAGTCAATATCTCCAAAAACATCATCAAGGTTAGGCAAAGTCATATCAAAACTTGATGTATCACTTAGATCTATTAGATTGACCTCTTCAAGTACATGGTAAGACAATAAAGGAGTTCCATCATCTTCGGTAGGAGGAGGAGGCACATCACTAGTGATTTCTCTATGGTGGCTTTGACTTCTACTCCTACCTCTTCTCTTTTCAGCATATTGGACACTAACAGGTCCTTTATGATGACATGTTACATCCTCTTGAACTGGTGTATTAAATAGTGCATCAAAAAATCCATAGCTATCTGATTCTAAATTTTTAGACACTTCTTCAAGATTTTTAGGGATAGGGTGTAAAGGCTTACTTGTACCTTGGTGTATAGGTTTATGTGACATAGGAGCAGCATTGCTAGATTTCGGTCTTTTCTTTATCCAGTCCTTCTTCATTTTAGGAAGTTCACCCTCCAATTTTTATTTTGGGTGACTCTTCATGAATAACCTGGTGTTCTTCATTTTGTGCAATTTTCAAAAAGATCCTTCAACCTTATATTAAATATTTCAAAATAATATGCACACTGGTGTAGAGACTTCAGAGTCGCCACCCAATTATCTTGAGAAAACCAAATATCTAGAGATACTCAGTGAATTTCAAAAAACCTTTGGAACTTTGTATTGACAATGTACAATGTACTTTACCAATGACTTCAAAATGCTTTGAACAATAGAATATATGGACAAACCTAATGCAAAACCATGGGCTCGACCTTCAAATCATAAAAATACAATGATAACTTTATGCAAAATGGATAACCGACACACTGACAAGAAATATTGAAATTCACAGCCCCATTAGAGTCGCCATTTTGTTGGTTGTTTTTACTATTACCAGGTTGATCTTATAATCTACCTATAGAATTTAGAATTCCAATCAAGGGAAGCTTGAAAGACCTAGACCAACTAAGGAGGACTTTAAATACCTCCTACACTTTCGGCTCTGCAAGACCCAAGAGAGTAATCCCTTAATGCGCTTACAACCTCTGCACCATTATCATAAACAACATTAACAACAACAAATGATCTCATTTAATAGTTCAACATAATAGGATAACACTAAATAGAATCAGTTGTTTAGCAATATTATCAACTATTTGGAGCATGAGATAACTACAACAACACTTCATAGTAAAATATAGTCATTGATTTGTGAGTTTTAGCAAGCTCTAGGCAAAGACAAACAAATATTGAACCTCACGAATAAGTACAACTTAGACCATTGCCATATATCCATTGGAGGAGTCAAATTCATAAGCATCTAAGGGTTTATGATAGATTTAACACAAAACATATAAGATCCTTGATAATATTGATTTATAATATTATCAATATATATTCTAACCCAATACTGATAATCAAATACTTAAACAAAACATATCTACCTACAATCCCATTCAAGCATTCTAATCAATTCTTTGAATTAAAGCTAAAACAAGAATCATACACACCACAACAGTGAGATGAACAAAACAACCCTTGATCATTTTATTCAAGATTCAGATATGCTTGTACAATGGAGAGACATGATCTTGAATTAATCATTTCAATTCAAATGCCAGTACTATCACAAAACATCAAATCCCCATGAGTTCAAAACCTACTACAGAATGACTCAAAAACCTAAATTATGTTTGCTCTAAAACCATCAGCCTTTACAATCTTCTTTGCAACTTCACCTAGACTCGACCCAAAATGTCTAACTTGCTAACCTATACTTTTGGCCTTGAAATCCTTCTTATAGAGAATGAAGGAGCAAACAAGCATCGGGCCAAAGAGTACACCTGTCACCGGCCACTTGGATTGCCCTATGATATTTCAAAATTTGTTACAATAGCAATCTCCCCAAAGAATCTTCTTGTTCAGCTTTCCCGCTGAGAATGGTTGATACAACAACAAAACTTCAAGAATTTTGCGCCTAGATTGTCACCAAAAAAAAAATTGGAATCTGTTGTAACTACAATAGCTGATTTGTTAACCGTTAGCAACCTACTCTGTTTCATTCCTCCTCAATTAGATATACATTTATCCACTATTGATATTCTTCATCAGTTGGCCAATTAAAACTAACTACCTCATTTACCTTAACATTATATGGTGTATACTTGATTGCCACCTGATTTTCTTCTCTTTCAAAAGATTCCAAAAATGAGTTGGTGCTAATAAATTTTTCCATACAGCTCACCAATAAATCATGATCTGAGTCATCACAAATTAATCTAATTTGAGCATTGATGACCTCATTTTCCTGATCCTACCACTGCTGGAGTGACCTGATACTTCCCTGCTCATCAATTATGTCAGGTAACAATGTATTGCTCCAATCATCAAAGTTCTTCACCAACTCTCTGATCTTCCTACTCAAGTCATCTAGTAAAGCCTGAAAACCTTGCAATGACTTAACTAACATTTGAGAATGCCTTAATGATTGGGGCCTATTATTTATATCAAACCTTGAGGCCTTATACTTATGTCTAATTCATTGGCCCTAGGGATCCATCTTTCAATTAATGGTACTACTACCTCCTAATCCCTATAAATGTTCTTTATTGCATCTAGTAATAAAGAATATAAAGAATACACAGATGACAATTTTTCATCAACCTTCTCATTTAAATGCCTCAAAACAACATTAACAACCTCCCTTTTCTTTAAAATTAATCCCTCCTCACTTACCTTCAAGGATATATGTACCTCTACAATTTTGTGTATTAGTTGCATCTTTGTAGGATCAAAAAAGCATTATATTTCTTCATCAATTGGCTCTAAAGTAGGGTTGAGGGAAGGATTTTGGTTGGGAGACCTTGGTTTAGAAACAATGGGAGAAGCAAGAGGCACTGACCCTAATGTGGAAGGAAATGTTCTGATCCCTAGAGCACTTGTACTTCAACCTATCCACCTCAATCTATTGTTCAACATTCCTTTGTTGCACCTTGTTATATTCTCCAATTATGAAATTATACTTCTCCATTAGGATTTTCTTTTCAGCCTCTTCTCTTTCGGAAGTCTTTTGGGCCAATTTGGCCACATTCACAGTCAAACTAGTAGCCTTTGTGGTTGAGGTCTCTGAAGCTCTCTTTATTATCAACCCTCCTCTTAAATTTGGGTTAATATCAGTAACATTGGGCTTTCTCCCTTGGGGGGCTAAAGCCCAAATTTCCAAAGTCTCATATTCTTCACTGAAGGTAGAATCTTGCAATGTTGCCTTGACCTCTACTTTAGAATCCTACAGGGGATGCTTGGACTTTAGAATAGCATTGAAAGCTACTGCATCTGCAATGTCCCACTCATGAAAAATCAAGACACCAACTTGATTTACTAGTTTTCTTCCCTCCTCGGGAGTGATGCTCTTGAATTCATCCATTAATTCAACTTTCACTTCATCATCATTCTCTTGGTCTAACCTGTCAGGTCTCAATTCTCTTTTGCTCATGCATTTATCCTGATATTCTTCCAATTTCATTCTCCATACTAGTTGCAAGAAGACTGGAATTTTTCCAAATGCATTATCATCTAGAAACTCCTTACATTCTTCTATTCTTGCATCTTGCACACATTTTCCTTTCATATCTAGATCAGAGAGAACCAATTCAGCTAGCCTAGGAGGAGAAGACATACCCATCTGCATGTCATGGTCAGTGACAACAATTTCACCCACCAAATCCTCTTGTGATTGCTCAATTTTTTTCCTCTTAGGGCTTGGCTTTGATGGTGGTGGTGAAGGGCTATTTTCGAGTGATGATTCCAAATCAATAATCTTAATTACCCCTGGTATTTTGAGCTTTGGACCTAGTTGTGCAGGCAATTTCATTACTTATTTTCCTTTTCTATCATCTTCTTCCTCATCACTGCTATCATTTCTTTTCCTTATGTAAATAGGCCAATTCTCTGAAGGTCGGTAGACGTGCCTCTCTTCCAATGGCCTAGCATCTCGATCCTAGATGCCCAGATCCAACTCTGGGTTTATCTTCTTGGTCATCAAGATGCCCATAATTTCTTTGAAATTGTCCATCAAAAAATCAATTTTCTTATAATATGGACTAAACTATAAAAATGCATCATAGTTTGGATCCATTTTGTGCACACTGGCCAATAGCTTATCATAATTTATCCATTTCTCCTTGTTCAATTCCATCCTCCTTAGATCAAACTCATTTCTAATCAAGTCCTCAAGGAAGTTGAACTCATGCAAAAACCTACCACCATTTATCCTTTGTCTGAAAAGGGTCAAGAAGCCTTTAGGATCATGTTGCCGCTTGGGACCACACCTCAAATGGTATTCTTCAAATAATTTTCCAAAATGTACCCATCCTCCTTTCGAAAAGAAAAAATATGACACCACACTATAATCTAGGAAAAATGTTCCTTTACCTTTCCCAGTAAGGTTGTCCTCATGGATACAACCAATTTTCCACATAACTTCTACAAATCCCACTCTTGGTGGCACATTGTATGCCAATATATGAGGGGTACCTTGAAAACCATACACCCTCAAGACTATGTTGACTGGGTATGGAATAATATCACCCTAGTTGTGACAAACCTTCAACTCTAGCTTCCTCCCCTTTGGTATGAGGAAATCGTGCAACTCCTCAAGAATTCTAGGCACGTTCACCATCATCCTAGCTCTCAATCTGGATGTAAAATAGTTGTCAAACTACACATAACTAGCACTCTCCCTGTTATATGATAAATTTGCAGTCCATACCTGCACTGGAAATCTTTCTCCATTAACCAAATGCCTTAACTCAATCTTCTCAGAGAATAATTCAGCATTCTTATACAAGAACATATACATCAACATGGAATACTAGAAGAATGGAGTGCCTGCATCATTTTTCTATAAATTCAACAACCCTTCATGTATCTTTTCAACCAAAAAGGAAGCAAAATCATATATTACTAAGAAGTTAGGGTGTTGTATTTTCACCCCCATGAACATGTAAGCAATAGGCATCACCGTGTTGGGGCTAAAACCCAAAATTTGGCACAATGAGTAAAAGGTGGCCAAGAAATGATTTGCAAAATAGTTCAGTCTGAAAGGTTCTTGGTCATTAGGGCTAATATAGAATTTTTAACCTCCTGCCCTAGCCAAATGAGGCAAGAGGAACTTAACTCAAAAAAGTGATTTCAACCTCCCATACTCTAGTTTCATCTCCTCAAGATCAATAGGAACCAAGAACATATTGGGCTCACTCAAATCAAAAACCTATTGACACTCTTCTTTGTTAATGTTCAACATAACCCTTCCATCATTATCTCTAATCACTCATGTAACAGGGTCATATCATGCAGCCACTGCCCTAAACAAGTCCACATCAAGGAACACATTTGATACCACTATCTTCCCCATATCATACATCCAACCATTTGAAAAGGGGTGGGACAAATTCCTCTGTCCAAACCATAATCTGAACATTTCTAAACCTGTAAGAGGAACCCTAACATCGACAATGTTGGAATAGTTATACACTAATCCCTCTCCTAAGGTTTTTCCTCGCATCAAGATCAACCCCTTCTTCCTATCATTCATTGACAATGGCAATTGATCTAGGAAATCATCATATAGGTTTCTATTTAAATAATCAATCTGGCCAGAATGTTGCTTTGATGTTGCCATCCTAAATAAACTAGGGTTTTTCTTGCTATTTCAAACTTCAAACAAGCTAGGGCTAAATAGAAATATGAAATTATAGAAGAAAACCTTGCAATTTCCCACAATTCAAATAACCTATAACCCCAAAACAATTATCAACAAGCCCTTTAACAATCACACAACAAATCTCCCCCCAAATTGAAATTCAAATTAACCAGGAGATGTAGAAATCAACTCACGACTTGTGTTTGTAGAAACCCAAATCTTTGTTGTAACAACTCTTAAATTTGTCCTTGGCCTTGTGACTACTCCACAAACATGTTTGAATTCTTTGTGACACAATAGGCCAAGATAATGGTCACTTTATTTTGATTAAAACCAAGCCAATAGATGTCTCATCCACCATTAAATCTTACTCATGTGTCGCACCAATGGCTCCAATTGCATTTGATGTAGATTCAAATACTAGTCATCGATCCTTCACTTTGGTTGTATCATCGAATGACTGCCTTAAGAAAATTCTAAGATAATCTTTATCATGGCGATAAGGACCCACCATACCATGCGTTTCCAAGGAAATCCATGTGGCACTTACCCCTGATTTCACAATCAGTAAAGACCTCACAACTTTTGATCACACGATGGCAGGCAATCATTGATCTCATCTATCGGCAATCCTACACATTCAACATAGTCCCCAGCTTTGTCATTAACCATCGAGCACCTTTCCTATCGATATTGTAACATTTTCATTGATTTGAATCATGTGCATCTCATAACTACTTTAGTAACCCGCTACATAATGTATTAAAGCTAGATAAATGTATTAAAGTATTTCTATCATATCTTTGGCTTCACCAGATGAGACACATGGTGCTCACCCATGATATTACAATCAAGAAAAATAGTGTGGTGGGGCCATCACAGGATGGCAAGGAACATCTAAGATCAAACTATAATTGATCTATGGTCACATAAACTTTTCCCTCTTCAAAAATAAAAAAATTATTTAAACAACGAGCGGACATCACTAGGCCAATGACAAACAATGACATAAGTTGTTTTTAAATGTGGGAACATGGGTCCACCCTAGACTTAGGAAATAATAAAATTAGGCAAATGAAATAAAATGATAGATCAAAAAGGGACCCAACCTAGACGAAGCAATGGGGCTTAAGTTGTTTTAAAACCCTCTTCAAAAAGTAACAACCAAATAGATTCCACCCAAGGCATAAAATAGAGCACTTAAGGTTTTACATGAAAAATAAATAAAACCCCAACCTTAGGCTTCTCCCAAACACCATAGATAACCAAAAACATAAGGAAAGATAAAATGGAACACAAAGAGAAAACTTTGAAGTTCCATCAGGTTCTTTGACTTATGCTCCAAGACCTCTCATAGCACTTACCAGCTTATAAACTCTTTACATGTAGGTTGAATTTTTTTTATCTTCAAACATTTGCATGGTCTCAAATTATGCCTTCATATTATGTAACTTTTCTTATTTGATCTTTTAATCTCCTTCATAAATAATTTCAAGCTTATCCCAAACATCTTTAGCATTCTTAAGATTCATAAATTTAACTAATTCAAAATTTGAAAGATTGTTCATCAAAATAAATATTTCCTTAACATTTACCTCATGTTCCTTGATATAATTATTTGTGCTAAAACCATTGTGAGGTTCAAAATATTGAGTCTTTATTTCCTTTTCAATCTCAAATCCATGAGATGCCAAATATCCTTCCATCTTTGTCTTCTAGAAAGAATAGTTTGTTCCATCAAATCTAGGGAAATCAATTTGTTTTACCATCTTGGATATACCTTAAGTGGTTAAGCTCTTCTCCAAGGAACCTATATCTAATACCAATTGTTGAATGAACAAGACAATTTAGAGGGGGAAATGAATCAATTGTAGAAAATTAAAACATTAAAAACCTCATCAGCAATTAGATCCACATGCATTCATTAAACCCTTATTTTTTAAAAGTGATTAATCATGAAATGTAGATAATAGAAACTGAAATAACAACACCATACACAAGAGAACACCATATTTACATGGAAAACCCAATGAGGGAAACAAACGGTGAGGATTAGCTCACAATATAATTAATTATAAAACCGGTACACAGGATCACTACCAAAATAGGACACACTATCCAAAACGGGCTCACAACTAGGGATCACTGCCATAGAAAGAAACACAAGAATATAAAGAGAAATGTTACATAGAGAAAAAATTCTTAATGCAACAAGGAATTCACCACGAATTCTCCAACACTTTTTAGCCTTGTATGAAATATTTTGGACACCTTCAACTCATTGCCTTTAGGAATCCAATACTTTGAAATTTGCACTACTCTACTCAAATTTGCTTCTAGACTTCTGTAATTTGCATCACATACATCACTTGCATCAATATCACATCTATATTTCCTCTTTCATCCATCTTACAACAACATCACTCTTATTAATATCAACCTCAACCTTGAAAACCTTCTCTAAGGTCGACAATTATATGTTACATTTAAAATTTCAAATTAGGTCAACACCTAAACATTTTCGTGGTGGATAGAAATGAAGGAAACCCATATAAATCCTTAGCTAGCACCCAAATAGATACTAACACATCACAACATGCTTTCATAAACTTTGCATGTAGTGCTAACACAAGGTCGACCAATACCCATGTTGAACACCATAAAACATTAAGTACAAGCTTCCTTAAATCAATCCAAAAAATTTGGACAGCAAAATTCACTTGAACACAATCTAGAATAATTCATGAACCACTTGAGATCCAATAAAGACTTCTTCCAAACTCGAATCATAGAAATACTTCAACCCAGAACATCTAGTTATACTTATTCACACACTAACACATGAAACACACATTGTACTATACCAAATCAAGTGAAACCTTGAATTATGAAAGATACAAACATTATAAGAAACTTCCAAAATATACACAACCTAAACCAAAATTGTAGAGAAACACAGAGAAAATACATTTCTCCCAGGCCACAAAAAACATCACTAAAAAACTAGTTTACACACTAGTGAAAATATCTCACTTTGTACAATGATCCAAAAACCCAAATTTTGAATATAGCAACTACTAAAAACTTTGAACAACATATCATATCTGCACAGGCATAGCATCAACATAGAATAAATGTGGAGCACATCCTGGAGCACATTTTGAACACTTGCACAATATTGTTCTCTTTGTTTTTATCAAATTTTCTCAGAATCACTTGGAAACCAGGTACCAAAGAGATCATCTCATCTCATTACTTCATTCTGACACATCTCCAGACACTACAACATAAAGATAGCTCCATTTACTCACAACACTTCCTTAATATCTTTCCTACACATGCACAACCTACAACAACCTATTTTCCTCTTTTTTTATAATTTTATCAATATCCTCAGCATCTTCATAATGCAACACACTTCCTTAACACATAGTTGACATCAATGACAACACCAACCTATTGACATCATGTTGACATCAATGAAAACACATTCATACTTACAACACCTTCATGGATTATTGACCCTTGATTCATCCATTGATCCACACTCACATCCTCAATCTAATTCCATCCATTGATTAGCATTTTTGAATCATCACCATTGATCAATATCTAAAAAATCTATAAATACCAATCCTTTTTCATGTCAATTGATTAACAATACTCATAGAAAATTTACTCTCTATAATTCTTATCTTAAATCTTGAGAATTTTACTGATAATCTTGTGAATCAACCTTAAAATCAAGATTTTGCACAATGGATAATGAATAAAACTGAGGAATCCACATCCATATTACAACTATGCATCAATCCACAATGGGATTGAGAGTTTTGCATCATTCATTAGGTTTAGTTACTTTTAATTGTGTTTAATTGAGTCTTCTAATGTTGTTAAATTTAATTTCATTGAATATGGCTCTAAATTATAAATATCTTGCTTGAATTTAGTTTAATATCATTGTTAATTGATCATTTAAGTTTACCATATGATTGTTTGACATGCATGTAAAAGTGTGGAAGCATAGATAAGGCATATAAAGTGCTAGACAGAGCCATTAGAGAGAAAACAATTTGGGACATATCAGCCTACATGACTTTTGGAAGACTATGGAAGAGGGTAAAAGATTACCATTATCTCGAAAGATCTTTGAGAGAAAATTAGATCATGCTACTAAAAATTATAGTATCAATTTAATGCCCTCATCTAGTTTTAGAGTGAATGAAAGGTTATAATCCTAAAACCAAGGAGGTCAAAACCATTGATGATTAGCTAGTGGCTAAGTTGGATGGTCTTTCAATTGGACTTGTTCTTAGATTTCTTGTCAGAAACCAATTTACTAACATAGAAAAGGGAATTGCACAAACATACATCACTAAAAATAAAAATTAGTGTCTCAACACCATCATGATGAATTGGTTATAGGTACCAAAAGGAGGTAAATCTCAATTGTCAAAAGTTATACATAGGTCACTTTTCATTGAAGAAGTCTCCAATATGATTGTTCTACTTCGTAGGTTGATGGGAAATGAGGATTCAGGTGAGTACGGGATCATGGGGGTCCAAAAAGTGGAAATATGATTAAAAAAATTGTTTTTCATTTGCCCAAAAATATGAAATTCCACTTTTAATTTTACTAGGGTCAAGTAAAAAGTACATGTTGCCATGGTAAGAACCAGAGCAAAACAAATATTCGTTTCTAATGAAATCATATAAAAAATAAATATATTATATATTATATATTCTATTATATAGTATATTATATATTATAATATTAATAATATTATATATTATATATTATAATATTAATATATTAATATATTATATCAATATAATAAAATATGTATTATATATTATATTATATATAGTATATAAGAACCCACTTTCTTAAAAAAAGGCATACAAAACCAAACGGATATCTATTCCAAGTAGATTTTATTTACAAAACTATAAGAAAAAGCTAAAACTTATCATTTCAACATTATTATTTATATATAATATATAATATATATTTGTGTAAGGGGAAATCAAGTGTATAATAAGATCAAATATGAATGAATTGAAACTAATCTAATTCAAACAAAGATCATGATTCATGCCCATTACTCACGAAATGAAACTATGAGAACAATGAATTCAAGAAAGCAATTGAAATAAAACAATATAAAATGAATTCAAAACTCTAGAGTTACCATCCAGTGTCGAAGTATATTCGCAAAGATGTTGGATCATAGTTGTATCAATGTGAAGCCTCTATTTGTGTGTAGAAAAAGCTTCAAAGTGTGGTGTTGTTGATTGAAGACGTGTGTAAAGCTTATCAAAATATTGATTATGATTTCAACATTACTTCATTATGTAAACTATGTTGATTCTTCGATCATTTTTGAGGAAGAAGATGATTGTTATATAGATTTTGTGTTTTGAAATAAACACTCAAGATCACGTAGTAGAATATCCTAATCAACAGTTCAAAGATATTGAGAGGATTTAGATGGGAATAATCAGTGGATTTTGATTACATAATCAGTGTGATTGATGAAATCAATTTGAGTGTTCAATGGATTTGAGGAAATAGATTGAGATTTTAGTGGGATAGAAGAAATCAAGTTGAGCCTTTAGTGGCATTGAAGAATAGATGAATCTGTCAAAAAATAGATGGATTAGTTAGCCAATCAAAGTGAGAAGTTGGGGGATCGTAATTTACTCAATCATGAAAGTGGGTGATGGTAATTAATTAACTGATTTAATTAATTAAGCTTTTTGAGTTGAACGTGAAATTCATGTTTGACTTTTGCAAACAAAGTTGTATTTATTTGATTTGATCTTTTGAATGATGTTTTGAATAATTTATTTAATTATTCACGTTTAGGGGAAAGTGATTCAATTAAACTATTAAGTATTAATAATTTAATTGATTTTGGGGAATAAAGTGAAATAGTGAGAAAATTAAATAATTGATGTTATTTAATTAATCAAGAGGAATAAAGTTAGATTAGGGCTTTATTAAATAAATAAAATTTATTTAATTAGTCAAAAGTGATAAAAAAGTGAATTAATTAAATAATGTATTATTATTCAATTAATAGAGGAAATTAGGGTTTCTGATGTAATTGATGTGAAATGTAGTGATATTAGGTGATAATGATGTCAATGATGAGAAAATGTCATTCATGATGTGTGATAAGTGTTAGGTCATTTTTACATGTCTTCATTTTTCCCCTCTTTGAGACAAAGTACCGATTTGTAAGTTTCAAATAATTCGATGTTAAGATAAAGATTTGAAAAAAAATTATATGCCCCACTATGCCTCAATGGTCAATGGAATGATGGTAGGACGTTGGGCTGCCCCCTCAAGAGGTTGGCTGAAAACTCAATTTGTAGGTCAAGTTCACGATAATATTCTATTTCAATTTAGATTTTCTAAGGGTGAAAAAATAAGTTTATAAGATTGTCGTTGATAGTTCAAATGTTCATGGGAGGTTCTAATTTCAACCTAGGAAGGTTTCGTAGGTAAAAATTTAGGGTTTTGAAAGTTAAAATAGGTAATTAGGGATAAATTCTCCTCATTTGCACATTGAGCCTATAGAAATTTATTACCTTTGGATTTCATGATTTGTCAATTGTCGAGGAGCTATGGTGAGGATTCAAGGAGCCCCATATAGCATGGATCTAGTTTGTGAGTTCAAATGGTCTGTAGGCATTAGTGCCCTAATATGTATCCTTTATTTTCATGTTTTCAACTTTTTATTTTTGTGTAATTAATGCATGAAATCTTTTTAGGCATAAGCAGTAAACTTATGTTTTTCATGCTTTTGAGTCATTTTTAGCGCTTTTGCTATCTATAAATGAACCACACTTAAAAAATTTACTCCCACTTGCTTAAATCTTTGCTCTTGAGTTCAATTTTCACCTTTGTTTTTTCCTTTGATTAAAATATTCGCTTTTGACTTATTCCATTTAAAATAAACCCTTTTGTGAAAAAATTTCTCTTTTTCTATAATTGTTCACTTTCATTGTTAGACCGCTTTTGATTTTCTTTCCCACTTTCAATAAAACACTAAAGGCTTTCAACTATTTTTAACACTTTTGTAAAATAATTAACTACTTTTGACAAAAAAAATATATTTTTCTATTTCTATAATTTCAATCTAGTTCGATCATTGTCATAAGTTCATTTCATGATTTTTGTATCAATTTTTTTAATTTCATGGGCTGAATGGTTGTAGGAAGTCTCAATCTTCTTATGTTGCGGGAGTGACGACCATGAGAGATGTTTGATTTGATCACTACATTCCATGAGCTGGAGCAAGATGTTCTAGATGTTATGGGGCTGCGACATTTGCTACATGTCGACTATTAGATGTCACTGAGCGATGATGATTTCTCTTGTGGAGAGGTGCCATTCAGAGACATCATCTTTTCACTTACCTATCGAGGAGGCTACCATCACCTTGGAGGATGTGTGGAGGATTCTTCTTGTACCCATTCATGGAGAGCTTATGACCTATTCCATATGATGGGGTACACGTGCTATGTGTCAAGTACTTGGTGTGAGGCATCTTCTAGTTTGAGAGGTGGAGATAGACCTATCTCTATTTGTGGATAGTACAGATCCAGTTTCACTTGTTTAATGTGCTTTGGTTTTGGGGCTCATCATTCCTGATTGATAAGGCAGGTATTTTCCTATTGGGTGGGGTGTATGCATCAAGCACATGTTTGAGCATGGCACTAGATATGTATGGGGCTTGTGTCTCCTTGCACATTTATATATAGAGAGATATGCATGAGGTTGTGTACCATGGGGGTAGATCTTTTTTTTTTTGTCTCTCTATTTCATGTATGGGCATGGGAGCATATCCCAGTTACTAGGCCTGGTGGCATATTGGATCAGGATCTTGAGGATCCATATTTGTATAGATATGGTGACTTGATGCATTACACTTGGCTTGAATAGCTTCTTTACTGGTATCGCATTATAGATGGCATACCCAATTTTTTCTAGAGGTCTTATTTAGACTATGATGCATGGCACGATGATCAGGAGAAGCTTCCATATTATAGATAGACTTGATGGCTTGTTGGCCATGTTCCTTCCCTGTTAGAGAGATATCTTCTTGATCATGTTTGTCACTAGTTTGGGGAGAGACAGGGTCGGTTCACAAATTCTTATGAGGCTCATTTTTGCAAGACCACTCAAGAGGTCCACATATGGGGGTTGCATGCAGATCAAGATGCAGCCTTGCTAGATTTTAGAGCACTTTCCTCATTTGGGTGGGGGTGGCTAGTTGGACATGCAGATCCTAGGACTATACTAGATTTTTATCAATGGTAGGCTAGGTGGCTGCCTTTGAGGTTTATAGATCTTTTTGGTGTGGTGGTCTTGGGTAGAGTAGGTATTATCAATTATCGAGGGGAGAGACAATGTGTTCAAATTTTTGTTGAGCAGTTAGATAGAGCCATATAGGATGATTGGCAGCATGAAAAGGATGATCCTATACATTAGGATCAGGGACAAGTTATGGGTCCTCCTCCACCACCTGGAGATGGATCAATGTATTTAAAACAAATGATAGCTACTAGAGACACAAAGGTAGTGCGACGACAGGTCGTAGAGGCTCAAGTTGTTACTTTGATAGTGGAGAGGGACACCGTGAGGCAGGAGTGAAATGGCTTTAGGTAGCAGTGGGATACTAAGATTTAGCATCATCTTGTGGTTGAGGCACAGGTACAAGTGATTACAACTAAGAGGGATACCCATCGGTTAGAGCATGATGCTCTCATATCAGAGAAAGATCATTATGTGAGGGATTCGACCTACTATCAGATACTATATGCGGCTATCATTCCTAGAGCACAAAGAATTCCTAGGTTTAGTCAGACTCGTAAAGCCACTATTGCAGCTGATTCTAGTGATAAGCCGGTTAGACATTCTCCAATTATTCCCCAACCATCTCCCCATCAATGAGCATCAATCAAGGTCCCCACCTCAAGATGTGGATGGATTAATGATCAATATATCTATATTTTTTTTATTTTTTATTATGTTTATGATGGGTGTTGATATATGAAGGATGTTGACTATACATGATACATTATATTTTTATTTCTTTATTATCATCATGATATGCATTAACGACATTGTAGATGCAGGATGGCTGTTAGAAGAAATATTTAATGATGGATAGAAATTTGATGTTGTTATTTATTGATGAGTTGCTTTTGCTTTGCATAGAGGCTTCATATCTTTAACAATCCTTTTTTATGTAGAAAACAAATATGATGCACTAGGGTATTGATAAGAAAGGTGACTTTGTATCCACTATGTGGACTTTGACTCGACAAACAAAGAATATTCTTGCTCATACCAGACATATGGAAAACCTTGTTAGTATATATGGTGGAGTTGTGTTAAAAAAATTTGGACCAGTTTACATAGAGAAGTATGAAATTGCTAACATGCAACCGCTACACAAATTATCTTAAAACAACTTCCATGCACCACACAAATCAATTATTCACTGTGGTAGTATCACAAAAACATATTACAAATAGAACTAACAAAAATTTACAGTTAATACCACCATTCCTTCTCTAAATCCTTATTGAGATATTTGAGAGATCCTAGGAATGTGGTATTATGATAAATCAAAAAGATCAAACTATAAAAAGATAAATAATGTTGTAGTATCACTTGTCATATCTGTTTTGAGGTTTTAGGCTATTATTAGTTGTTGATGATGTCTATCATAGGAATAGACTCGTTAAGGCATATCTTAGGATGTTGTTGGTGAATTTTTCAATAGATAGGTAGTTAACATTCTGGAATTCTTCACTTGATAGTTGTCTAATTGTTTTGATCTTCACTTTGGAATTTTTGATTTTGATGTTTGTTTCTATTTGTTGTTTGTGTTGTCAAAGGGTGAGTGTGACAATTTGTTTATTATGGATGAAACTTTTATTGCATTTTGTGATAATAGAGATAGGACCTTTTTTTAGTTTTTGAGTTTATATGATGTTTTTGTTTTTAGGGGACTAACCTAGGGCCTCAGGGGCTCATTAAAGATAAGCCTTGCCTATGTTGTACATGCAGAGGATCGTAGTTCACTTGGTTTGATAAGGACATGTTTTTGATCTTTTCTATTTTGTGAATGTTTTGGGATTAATCATTTTTTACTAATTTGAAATAAAACATAATAGACATCTAAGTGGACTAACCTAAGGCCTCGGGGGATGATAAGCCTTTCCTATATTGTACATGTAGATACCATGTAGTTCGACTGGTGTAGACTTAAAGCATAACATTTTTTGTAATATTTTGATGTTTTACAACTTTGTTTTGATTTTGTTTGTTTTCCATTGTTTTTTATTTTGATAGTTTTTTACCATGATGGGGCATACAAGGATCTAATCCACTATCAGTTTTGGGAAGTTGACCTAGTTTGAGACAAGACTACCTTCTCTAGAGGAGATGGATGTTGATGGTGCAACAAGTTTCAATACTTAATCGGTCATCAAGCCATGGTTGGACACATGCTTTATTATGGAATGAATGGGTGGATTCTTTAGATAGTGTTGATAGATAACGATGCAAGTCTTATTCAAACGTAGCACCTATTTTCTAGGCTTTCACTATAGTACTGGTTCTAGAAGCACCACAAAGTGGTTTTCACTTAAAGAACATTTTATTTCTCTTTACTATTTTTCTTTCCTTTTGATTTTTTTCTTTTTTATCTTTTTTTAATTATTTTTTTGGATTTTTACCCTTTTCCTGGGGTATTTTAATGTGCTCATGTGAAGAACTTCTTGAGGTAGCTCATTGTGATGATAAATGGACCTAACCATTTGGTTTCAAACTTACATTTTCCATCTTGATTCAGCTGTACCTTCTGATTCTCTTTGAGTACCAAGTCACCAATCTAAATTTTTTTATTTTTGATATTTTTATTGTAGCTTTGTTTGAGCTAATTTCGATAAACCTGAAGATGGTTTAATGCACTCAAACACATTTCATCTAGGATTTCTAACTCATTTAATCAGGATACTCGATACTCTTCATTATTGACCATGCCTTTGAGTGATATCCATAGTGAGGGGATTTTTCCTTCGATAGGTAAGATAGATTCAAATCCATAGACCAAGGAAAATGGTGTGGCACCTATAGGGGTATTGATACTGGTTTGATAATCCCATAGGGTTGGGTTTAGTTGTAGATTCCAATCGCATCTGATGTCATTAACAGTCTTCTTTAGTATCTTCAAGATGGTTTTGTTAGATGCTTTTCCCGACCATTTCCTTGGGGGTAATAGGGAATGGAGAATATGTGTTTGATAGAGAGCTTGGAACAGATCTCTTTGACATCTTGGTTCTTGAACGGGGTCCCATTGTCCATTATGATGATTTGGGGAATTCCATATCGACATATGAGATAATTCAAGATGAACTTGGATATCTATTTACTGGTGATGTAGGTTAATGGAATCGCTTCTATCCACTTGGTGAAGTACTAAGTTGTAGTAATAATAAACTTATGCCCATTTGATCAGGTGGGATATATCTTACCTACCAATTCTAATCCCCACTATTAAAAAGGACATGGTGTTGTGATAGGTATTAGCTCCTATGTTGGTGTGTGAATGAGGTCATTGTCCTACTAACATTGGTGAAATTTTCTAGTGTAGGCAATAGCTTCTCACCCCATAGAGGGCCAATAGTATCCTATTCTTAATAACTTTTATGCTAGGTTAGGTCCACTCGAGTAGGAACCACAAACACCATTGTGTACCTCTTGTAAGGTAGTTTGTGCTTCTTATGTGTCAAGACATCAGAGTAAATTACCATCTAAACCTCGATGATAAAAGGTGTCTCCTATTATTGTAAATTAAGAAGTCTTATGGATAAAGGTTTTCTTTTGGGTGGTTACCAAGTGAGGGGGTACAATACCATGCTGGATATAGTTAGATGTATCGAGGTACCATGGTGAATTAGGACCAACAACAACACACACTAGTTTTGATTCTTGGATATCAAATGTTGGTATGGGTAGATGCTCCACAAAGAATTCATACTTAGAAATGTTTTGTTGAATATCGAGAAGTAAACCTATCATTTACATTGCATCGGCTGCTATGTTATTGATTTGGGGAACCTATTCAAAGGTGATGGTGATAAAATATTGTTTAAATCTATCCAACATCCTTTTATATGGCAGAATCTTGTCATCCTTTGTTTGATACTCATCATTGACTTTCCTGATCACTAGTTGAGAGTCTCCATATACCTATAGTTCTTCTATCCTCCATTCTATGACCATTTTGAGTCCTGTGATTAGTGCTTTGTATTCTGAGATGTTGTTTGTGCATGAGAAATCAATTTGGTAAGGCTTAGGTATTATATATCCCTATGGTGTGATAAATAATATACCTGATCCTAAGCCATGTTGAGTGTGGCACCCATCAAAATACAAGGTCCAATGACTTGTCTGTTATGTTAGCAATATGCTTTCATCTGTGACGTCTATTATGAGAGGCTAGTGATCTTCCATTGGTGCTTTAGCTAGTTGGTTTTCTATGATCTATCCTTTTATGGATCTCTTATCTACATAGTCTATATCAAATTTACTCAATATCATCACCAATTTAGCAATCATGTTTGTTAGAGCTTCTTTTTCTAGTAGGTATTTTAGTGGATCTAGTTTTGAGACTAGCTTTACTTTTTTGTTCAAGATAAAGTTTCTTAATTTTTGTGACACCAAGACAATAGAGATACACACTCTTTCTATGGGAAAATAGTTTAATTTGTAGCCCACCAATGTTTGGCTGATGTAGTAGACCACTCTTTCCTTGTTATTATCACCTAGTTGTGCTAGGAGAGCTCCTAATGTTGCTTGTGTTGTAGATACGTAAAGTATCATTACTTTATCTAGAATAGGTGGCATGAGTACTAGAGGAGTGAGTAGATACTCTTTGACTTGCTCAAATGCTTGATCACATCTACCATCCCACTTGAATGTGATTTATTTGTGTAGGAGATGGGTAAAGGGGTGAAACTTGTCTACCAATTGTGTGATGAATCTCCTGATGGATTGTATTTTCCCTTGTTGACTTTTGAGTTGCTTCAATATCTTCAGAGGAGGTATTTCTAATATAGCCTTTACCTTCGTAGGATCTATTTCGATGCCTCTCCTTGACACAATGTGTAACAAATTTTTTTGGAGAATTTGTTGCATAGATTAAGATGATCAAATCTAGAAAATAATCTAAATAAAAACAACAAAGAATGAGTAAATGAACATAAAACAATTAAACAACTAACTGAAAATATCTCACCAAATATGCATCCACTTCTTCGAATTATCTCGATTGTCCTTCTCCATTTTGCTATATCAGTATTATTGCCCTCAAATTTTCAGTATTGATGCAAGCATAACCTTGTTGAATGTCTAAGAAAAATATTGAAGATTAAGTTTATTCTCAAAAGTATTGATTTCAGGAGGAGGAATAATGATAATGATAGGTCATTTTATAGATTTTAGATTTTCAAACGATCAGCTCAGATTCAAAAGAGAGATCAACAGACGAGATTGATGAATGTCATGCGATGTGAGATCTATGTTAGATAGAATGTGAGTTAGAAAAGTCTGCAGGATAAAGATTAAATTAGAATGATAACTTAATCTTGTGTCAAGACTGTTCAAAAATAGAAAGAACACGAGTTCCCGATTACATAAACATTTTAATCTTCAGTTAAGAGTCTTCAAAAATAGAAGAAATAGACTTTGAATGACAAAGACAAAGTTAGAACTTGAACAATAAAGAGTTTGAATGCACACATGAATTAATTAATTAAATAAAGATATTTAATTAATAAACACATTCATGCATATGAGTTAGAACTAGTTAACTGACTGGTTGTGATTGAGAGTCCTCTCATAGAGACGATCAAATATCAAATCCGGAGATAACTGGCGGTTTTAAAATAGATCTGGAGTTAGAAGGTGAGTGAATGATTAGTCAACTAAATGACAAAAGAATGTGACATAAAGAATTAATAATGAATTAAATGTTAATTTAATTCAACATTCGAAAATGAAAGATTTAATTAAATAAATAATGTAATTTATTTAATTGGTTGTTGAAAAGGATTAATTGAATAATTAAATAATAAATATTTAATTATAGTTGAAATATGACAAAGGGGTAATTAAATAATAAATTATTTAATTAAGAAGGAGAATTAATTAGTTAGCGAAATAATTAAATAAATATGATTTATTTAATTAATCAAGTTGAATAAGAGTCTTAATGAATTAATGAATTAATTAAAAAGGGTATTTAATTAATAGAGGAAATATGTGTTAGAAAGGTAGTTAAATAATAAACATTATTTAATCATGACCATGGATAATAGAAAATTATACTGAAAGTGGTGCTCGCAGACCTAGACCAATTTTCGGTGTCTATAGTTTTCCCCTCTTTGATACAATGTTGTTTATCGCATTGTGTCAAAGAAAATATGCCCTGATTGTGCCCTAGTATGAAATAGGTTAGGGTATGCCCCCTCAGGAAAATTGACAATTTTTTGAAAAATTTCAAAAAAATCAGGAAATATTCCCGATAAGTCAATTTGATGGTTAGAAATGCTATGGAGTTGATGGAATCAAATTTGGTAGTGTTATGGACGTGTACGGGTCAATAGAAGTTGGAAGTTAAAGCGGCTAATACACAAGGTGAGAAGAAATGCCACCCAAACCCTAGGTATAAATAGAAATTAGGTTGAAAACCAATTCATTTGTACCCAGAAGAGTTGAAGAATTGAGAAAGTTGCTCTAAGCATTAGACGAAAATGTCTCCAAATCCCTATGTTGTGCATCGTGGGTATTGGATCTGGACATTTAGAAGGCCAGTCGATGCAGGACCACTGGTATGTACCCTAAAATGAGATTTTGAAATTTCATTTTGCATGTAGTTTTAGGCACCTACAAATTTAATTGCACATATGGTCTTTCGCATTCACCGCATATTCCTTCGTGCGTAATGCATCTGCCTGTGGAATGATGCATATGTTAAAAGACATCTAGGATAGGTTCAATAATATAGGACATCAATGCATGTGAAATAAAATGCACCGCATTTTTAGTTGTGAATCACATCTGCATTTAGGATAAATGCATGTAGGACAATGCATCACATATGATTTTTGAAATGCATATGCATTTAGGTAGGCAGTTTAGATAATGCACCGCATTTGAATTTTTGAAACACATTTGCATTTGTTAGAAATGGTTTGGATTTTGTGCAACGCATATGATATGTGTGATGCAAATGCTTGTGATGCAACGCATTTGTATGAATGCACCACATGTGCTATAGTGAGTTGCATTTGGCTGGCAAATTTTCAAAAAAAAAAAATCAAAGAAAAACTTGAATAATTTTGACATCTTGGTTGAAATGCAAGTTGTTTTAGATCCCATATGTACTCGGGAGACATGTTTGAATACCTTCAATTTGAGATCCCAATTGGTGAGTGGAGAGACACAGTTATTATGGAGACTAGGTCTACAGCATGTGTTGACTATGCCCATGAT
This sequence comes from Sequoiadendron giganteum, assembly GCA_007115665.2. NCBI lineage: Eukaryota > Viridiplantae > Streptophyta > Pinopsida > Cupressales > Cupressaceae > Sequoiadendron > Sequoiadendron giganteum. The sequence goes on along the minus strand of CM021110.1, from coordinate 145,280,225 downwards.
TCGGGCAAACAAAGGCATGTTGACGACTTTGTGCAAGCGATGGCATTCTAAGACTTCTTCATCTCATTTTTTGATTGGGGAGGCGACAGTTACTTTAGAGGACATCTATAATATTTTGAGACTTCCTATCAGAGGAGAGCGGGTTATGTATGATACCCAGCACGGATTTAGTGAGCTGACTAGATACTATGTGTATGACAACATTACGAGTCTAGGGATAGAGCATTATGAGATCAGATGGTAGATGTTGGCTGATAGGTATGAGAGGATTGACTGGATCCTATGTACATTGATAGGGGGTATAGTTCTTTTGCATAGATGGGGTCATGGTTTTCCTGTTAGGTGGGGAGAGATGCTGGTGGGGATGTTGGAGAGAGATACTATGTATGCCTAGGGTCTGTGTTTGTTAGGCATGTTATACTTCCATTTACATGATATAGTGTACAGAGACGCGTAGTCTATGAGCTGCGGTACCACTCTTCTCATGGTTTGGGAATGGGAGCACATTATGGTATTTCATCCTCTTGTTACTGCAGAGCAAGAGGCTAGATCTCTTTATGGTTTTCGGTATATGAGAAACATTACTCAGAGTCATGTCCGAGACACAGGTTACTAGAGAAATGCACTAGATACATTGGATCAGTTTACTTGGAGGCCATACATGGATTGTGAGAGATGGTCGGATGAGGATGGGCATTTGAATTTCTATCGGCAGACACAATACCTAATTGGGAGGACTGTGTCGAGTGTACATATCATTGAGAGACACCTACCTGACCATGTTATGAGAGAGTTTGGTGAGGTTTAGGATGAGCCTAGAGGTAGAGCAGAGTTTGCTCGATCTTCTAGAGAGGTTCCACACTGGGGGGCGATGATACCAATAGCTACTACAGAGGCAGAGATTTAGGTGTTACAACCTTTATAGTGGGTATGGAGAGGCAGAGCAGTAGATCTAGGGATGACAACTGCGTATGACACATGGTGGGCAGAGCATCGTCTGATTCCGTATACAGATCCAGATCAGTCGGCACCAATAGAGAGACAAGGTACAAGGCTGAGAGGGTGATGTAGAGGTAGAGGTGGTGGTAGAGGTGGTGGTAGGGGTGGTGGTGATGATGGAAGAGGTGGTGGTAGATGAGGATGGAGAGGTCAGAGAGGTGGTTGAGGAGGGGGACTATCACCTACTCGAGAGGCAGAGGCAAAGGATGTACCAATGTTAGACCTCATAGGTGGAGCAGAGGCATGGGCTGGAGATGAGCATGCTGCCAAGGAGGTAGTAGTAGAGGAGCATGTAGAGGAGGAGGCTGATGTTGATATTGATCCTCTTGGTATTCTGGCAGGTTATGGGGAGAATTATATTGAGGAGGAGGTACCTATGGAGGAGAAGGAGAGAGAACTCCGAGATCGAATTATAGAGGGGATATGGGATGAGGAGGCTCCTAGGGATAGTGATAGGGAGGCTTTGGAAGAGAGGTTGATACTAGTCACAATAGAGCTAGATGTCATGTGGATAGAGAGAGATAATGCTTTTATTGAGAGAGATCGGGCCATAGCTTGGAGATAGGAGATAGAGCAGCAGTTTAGAGAGGTCAGACGCCTTTATAGTGGCACTTCATCTGATCGTATGGTACAAGAGCTAGTCAGATTAGTAGAGAGAGCTACCTATTATAAGAATCTATATGAGTCAGTGGTGCTAGCAGAGAGATGAGCTCCTAGCTTTTCATAGGTTCGCAGTCACAGATCATAGAGCAGGAGTCAAACTAGGACACAAAGTACAGAGGGTATGGTAGGACCATCGAGGATAGGTCCATATGACAGGCCTTCCACCTCATAGAGAACCTCTAAGGTAGTTTCCTCCACCTTCACCACATGATAGTAGTGGTAGTGGGACACGTTGACACTTTTTGTACATGTAGACATTGTATTTTGATCAGAGAGCCTGCGAGCTCATTTTTATTTATGGATACATTCTAACATTATACTATTACATGTTATTTTGAGCGATATATATATGATTTTTGGCGGCTTCTATATGATATGCAGTTCTATTTTATGGTGATGTGTTGCTTCTATATGATTATGTTTCCTAGATGATGTATGTATATGTGTTATGAATGAATGTTTCTACATGTGATGTGTTCATGCAGTTTATAATGTTATGATGATTATATATGATGATGGATGTAATGTACTATATGATTTTATTTTATATGTAATGATTATATACATGTAATGTTTCCATTATGTGCCTTATGATGATGGAATGCCTATTATGCAATGATTTTCCTAGATATGCAATGAAGATGTTAATGCTCCTATTCATTGGAAATGCAATGTAACTATATTATATACTACACTATTTACATAATGTGTATAGAATGTATGCATATGCAGATTATCTAATTTTTTTTGTGTCACAGGACTATCATTATGTTGGAAAAAAGAAATGTTAGCACGGATGATTTTTAGAATGTTAGTAAGAAACAATGAAGGTGGTTGATTGAAAAACATATGATCTTCGATATTTTTCCATATATGCTAAGCTTGCTTTTTTTTATCATAATTGGGCAATACGTGACACAAATGGATAGTACACACCATGATATGATATAGACCATAGTGTACAAAGTCATCCAACTGTGAAAAATAGACATTCATAGACAAGGAGTGTCTTAACTCATACTAAGGGAAAGATTGCCCCAGTCATTTTGTCGAGACAAACCACAAATAACAAACAAATAAAAGATGGGTCATGAGACGTCATTGCTCCTCTAAATCCATGATAGGACATCCTTGAGGAAACTAGTAACATGACTCAAAATCCAAAGTTAAAAGGACAATTGACAGACAACAGCCAAAGAAAAAGAGTCCTGAGACATCCTTGCTTCTCTAAATCCTTCAAGGGACATCCATGAGAAAGCTAGTAACCGGACTTATTCACAAATTGATAGAAAGATAAGACAAAATAAGATATAAAGTCATAAAACCAAATAAAATTATTTTCCAAAACTTGATCTTGTGGGATTGTTTGATTGTTTGATGTTTGACATAGCAGGATGTGAGGGATGACACATACCGCATAAGACGTTGAGTCTGGTTTCGACTTGGTGACTATCTATGTAAGGCATGACAAATCCTAGTTTCAGAAAGACACATGTTGTATAAGACATTGGAGACGAATGATGTTGATGCGACAAACTACATGAGGCTATGATAATTTGACGATGTTCGTTGACAAGAAAGACATATCTTTCTTAAGAAATAAGTTCATCATTCTGAAAATGTGTTTGATATTGACTTGATGACTTTGAGATATTTTCCTTATTGATGCATGGCTTGTTTTGATTCCTTGACTGATTAAAAGTGTGTGTGTTTATTTGACAGTGTATGACTTGAGATGATATACCCTAAAGGACTGACCTAATGCGGCCTCGAGGACTCATCGATTGATTATCCTTGCGTACATTGTACACACAGAGACCTCGTAGTTCGACCAAACTCTAACTGACATAACTAACTAAAAATATGTACTCAAGTTGATGATATGCAACATGTGTAATAGTGAATGTGATAAACCCTATTGGATTGACCTAGTGTGATATCAGGAGCTCATCAATTGATTATCCTTGCCTACGTTGTACATGCAAAGACCTCGTAGTTCAACATGACCAATGACTTTGAATGTACAAAGGGTCATGATTTTAATGTGTGTGATAAATAACAAACCTACACAGATAGACCTAATGCCTCAGGAGCACATCAACTGATGGCCTTGCCTACGTCCAGTCGCAAATGAAACGTAGTTTGACTATGTCTACGACTGACTTAACATGACTGACTTGATTCTATTTTTGGGATTTTTTGACATGTTTTGATTTTTTTTTTGGCGTGTTTTTGAAGTTTTCTAATGTTTTTGAATTTTTTCAGGACATTTTCCAATGGTGTAAAGCTATGTACAAGGTCATCATGGCACAAAATATGGATTTTCCCCCAGTCGGGAATAAGACATAAGAGATGGAGTGGGGAATGTTTATGGAATGGACTTTGATGTCAACTGTTCCAAGCAATGGATAGGACAACCATTTATTATGAGGGAAAGTAAAAAAGTCTAATTGGAATGATGGTAGATGAAAGAGAAAGTTTGACTACACATGGTGTCTGTTTGCCAGGTTTTCACCATGGTACTTATCCATAGCACCACTGAAGTGGTTTTCACTATTGGACGGATTTTTTCTCTTTAATATTTTGTTGATTTTTCAATTTTTTTGGTGTTACAAAGACGTTTGTTTGCTAGGTTTTCATCAAGGTAGCTAGTTTTTTGTTTTTTCATTTTTTTTTTTGTTATTTTCTCGATTAAGACAAAGACTATCAGAAGCTACGTATAGAACCTCTTCAGATGAAGGTTGTTAATTGGTGACAAAAGTGGCTCTCCTTCAGGGGTAGAGATTTGGTATGCTCCTGATCCAAAAGCTTCTATGAAAATATAAGACCCTAACTAGTTAGGTTCAAACTTACTTGGCTTTTCTCGTTCAGCTTGATTCTTGGGATTCTCCATTAAAACCAAGTCACCAATGTCAAAGTTTCTATTTAGAACTTTCCTATTATAGCTACAATGAAGACGATTTTGATATGCTTGCAAATGGTCTAGTTCTTTCTATCTTCATTCATCCAATAATTCTAACTCTTGTAATATAGATACATGGTATTCTTCATCGTTAATGTGACCTTTCAAGGATACCCTCAGGGAAGGAATTTCAACCTCAATAGGTAAGATGGATTTAGATCTAAATACTAGGGAGTATGGAGTGGCACAAATGGGAGTACGGATGCTTGTGTGGTAAGCCCATAAGGCAGGATTTAGCTGAAGGTGCCAGACACAACTAGCGTCATTGATAGTCTTTTTTAGGATTCTAAAAATGGTTTTATTAGATGCCTCGGCTTGGTCATTACCTTGTGGGTAATACGAGGTGGAAAAATGATGTTTGACATGGAACTCTTCACATAAATGGCATACTTCTTGGTTTATGAATGGGTGGCCATTGTCTGTGATTATGGATTGGGGTACACCATACTGAAAAATGATATAGTTTAAGATAAACTTGGATATTTGTGTGCCAGTGATGTCAAAGTGTCTATTTAAAACTTTCCTATTATAGCTACGACGAAGACGATTCTAATATGCTTGCAAATGGTCTAGTTCTTTCTATCTTCATTCATCCAGTAATTCTAGCTCTTGTAATCTAGATACACAGTATTCTTCATCATCAATGTGACCTTTCAAGGATACCCTCAGGAAAGGAATTTCAACCTCAATAGGTAAGATGGATTCAGATCTAAATTCTAGGTAGTATGGGGTGGCACCAATGAGAGTATGGATGCTTGTAGGGTAAGCCCATAAGCCAGGATTTAGCTATAGGTTCTAGTCACAACTAGCATCATTGATAGTCTTTTTTGGGATTCTAAAAATGGTTTTATTAGATGCCTCAGCTTGGCCATTACCTTATGGGTAATACGGGGTGGAAAAATGATGTTTGATATGGAACTCTTCACATAAATGGCGTACTTCTTGGTTTTTGAATGGGTGGCCATTATTTGTGATTATGGATTGGGGTAAACCATACCGACAAATGATATAGTTTAAGATAAACTTGGATATTTGTGTGTTAGTGATGTAGGTCATGGGAATAGCTTCAATCCATCTGGTGAAGTATTTGATGGTGGTTATGATGAATTTATGGCCATTGGATGATGGAGGGTGTATCTTACCTATGAGGTCAAGTCCCCATTGGGCAAAGGGCCATGGTGATGTAATCAGATGAAGCTCCTGTGTTGGTTCTCTTATCAAATCTCCATGTATTTGACACTATCTACATTTCTTTACAAAGATATATGAGTCTTTTTCCATTGTAGGCCAATAATAACCTAATCTCACAATCTTATGGGCTAAAGTATGACCACTAGAATGGGATCCACATATACCCTTGTGTACCACTCGCAAGGTTGTTTGTGCTTCTTTAGCATCGAGACATCTCATTAGGTCATTATCTAAGGTACGTCTATACAGGGTATCTCTGATGATGGTGTATTTAGCTGACTTACGGATAAAGGTTATGTGTTGGTTGTTTGACAGGTCTAGAGGTAAGGTTTGGTTATTTAGATAGTCGAATACATCTTTGTACCAAGGGAAATTAGGACCAATAATTGTACACACCATCACAAAAATCGGGGACATCATAGGCAGCGACCAACGGCTGTTCAACCAAAAACTCAAACTTAGGCACATTGCTCGGAATGTCCAATAAGGAACCCATGGTTTCCATAGCATCTGTAGCCCTGTTCTAAATATGTGGTATTTTTTGAAAGGTAATTTCATCAAAGTACTACTTGAAACTGTCAGCCATGCACTTGTAGGGGGAAATTTTCTCATCCTTAGTCTCATAATCATCATTTACTTGCCAAACTACTAGCTGAGAATCATCAAAAACATGTAGACTCTTAATCTTCCACTGGGCTACCATTCTTAATCCTGTCACTAAGGCTTCATACTCTGCTATGTTGTTGGTGCAAGGGAAAGAAATCTTGAATGATTCAGGAATAGTATCGCCCTAAGGTGTAATAAATAGGATACCTACTCCTGAACCATGATTTGTATGTGACCCGTCAAAATATAATTTCCATTTGGTTCTAGTGTCAACTATGAAGATAAATTCATCAAGAAAATCCACCACTAAAGGATGGTCTGCCTTCATAGGTGCATCTGCTAGCTAATCTACAATCACATGTCCTTTAATAGCCTTCCTCTCCATATATTGGATGTCATACTCGCTAAGTATCATAACCCATTTAGCCAATCAGCCCGTTAATGCTTCTTTACTTAGGAGATATTTGAGGGGATCAATCTTTGCGACCAACATTGTTTGGTGATTTAGCATATAGTGCCAAAGTTTTTGAGTAGCAAAGACTACCACAAGATAGGAATGTTCTATGTTTCTATGATTTAATTCATATCCCACCAAGGTATGGCTAATGTAATACACTGCTCATTTGACCTTGATCATCATTTTGTGCGAGAAGAGCTCCTAATACTAACTGAGTTGCTGAAATGTATAGTATCAATGGTTTTCCATTTGTAGGTGGCATTAAGACAGGTGGAGTGAGAAAATAATCCTTGATTTATTAGAAAGCTTCCTAACATTTAGGTGTCCACAAAAATGGTACTCCTTTCTTGAGTAAATATTGAACTGGGTGTATTTTGTCTACCAGTTGTACAATGAAATGCCTGATGGACTATAATCTTCCCTGTAGTGTTCTTAGTTGACCAATGTTGACTGAAGGAGGCATTTCTATGATATCTCTTACCTTCTCTGGATCTACTTCAATGCCTCTTCTAGAAATGATATACCCTATAAGTTTCTCTGATTTTACCTCAAAGACACACTTCTTTGGATTTAGCCTAACATTGTAATTCTCTAGCCTCTGGAATATCTTGTCTAGAACCTTCAAATGATCTACCCTTGTTTTTGATTTAGCTATAATTTCATCTACATAATCTTCCATGAGAGTATGTACAAATTCATGAAAAATAGTAGTCATTTCCCATTGATAGGTATCTCCTACGTTCTTAAGCCCAAAAGGAATAACATTCCAACAGTATGTGCCCCATGGACACATGAAAGTTGTCTTGTGTTGGTCTTTAGCTGCGATTTTGATTTGGTTATATCTAGAGAAACCATCCATGAGGGATAGCATCTCATATCCTTCTGTAAGATCTACTATCATGTGTATGTTCGGCAAATGGAAGTCATCCTTAGGATATGCCTTGTTGATGTTTCTAAAGTTTGTGCAAATGCGGATGCCCCCAGTTGGTTTAGTCACTAGCACAAGATTTGAAATCCAATCTCCATAGTCTATGGTTCTTATGAATCTAACATCCAAGAGTTTCTTAAGTTCTGCTTTGACTAGTAGAGCAATCTGTGGATGCATTTTCCTTAACTTCTATTTGACTAGCTTAATACCTGGCTGTAATGGTAGATGGTGTAATATAAAGTCAGGATCCAGCCTAGGCATGTCAGTGTATGACCATGCAAAGTTTATATGTCTCTTTTTGAATAAGTCCTTAAACTCAGGTTGTTCTGTCTCTATCAATGATGCTGCAAAGTATATGTTCTGAGCGTTTTCTTTTGTATTTATGTTGAATTCAACACACTCTTCTACTAGCATTGGTGACTTTCCTTGTTCAGCTGGGAGAATATTTAAACCTCCATCCTTGGGTGCCTCAGAGAGGTTTTTTCCCTCGGATATGTCCTTTATTTTGACTATTTCTTCGTCCAAAGGCACCTTTCGATTTTCACCTAGGGACTCGTCATTTTTCTTATTTTCATCATTTTTCTTTTTATTTTCATTTTTTTGACTAGAGGTGTAAATAGACTCCCCAAAATATGCTTTTTCATCCAAGTCTATGGTAAAACGAGCTTTATGATCCCCTCTTGGTATGCCTTCTTGAAGTCCCATGAACTCAACTATTGCTTCGTCGTTCTCGAATGTGTCTAAGATGGGTATACCCTGTTGATCCCAGTCGATAAGTTTGGGATATATGAGAGGCATGTCATCATCAGAGTTATCAAATGTGGAAGCTGACAAGGTGAATATAGAGTGGTTGACATGATCACAAATTTTTGGACTAACTCCTTCTTGTTATTTTTCCTATGGGTAGGTAAACTCTGATGTGGGACTATTGCAAGGGCTAAGTCATTAGAAGATGGTTCGTCAAGTGCCCAAGATGCATGATCAAGGGTTTCCCAATAATAGTGCTTAAGCCATTCTTCTTTAGACAAGAACTTCTTATGGCGGGGACTAGATGGATTTGGTACGACTTTTATTATTTGGTCCAATTCTCCAAATAGATTATCTAGGTTCATAGTACTAGTAGAGGAAAGGGAATCCCATTCACAGTCGCTTGAGTTGGGAGATTCATCGTAAACTGGGGGAAGTGGTTTGTGAGATATCTCAATGTCTACATAAGTACTCACTTACTCTTGAAATGGTGACAAAGTACTAGGAAAACCAATTCTAAGCAGTTGAAACCCTAGCTGTAGGTATTTCAGTCATGGTGAGACAATGATCGGTTCCATCCTTCCATTTTGATGTAGTCCTAACCCACTATGCTTGTCATAGCCTTCTCTTTGCATTATCTTAAAGCCTTTTCCATATTGATCCTTATCTATTTGAATAGATGGCGATGGGTATTCATTGACTTCCTGGTACAACCAGGAGGTAATATCACCTTGATCCATAATTTCTTTACTTAACTCTCCCCGTTTGGTCAATGTCATTGTAGGGGGAACATGAAATGTGACTATTGACTATCTTCTATCTACCATGGGTAAACCATATACCTTAGGTGGAACCAGTTGATTGACACAGTAGGATGCCTTCATGTGATATTCTCCACATCCCTTGTCTTGGATCTCGACCTTAGGAGTGGATGGTGGTGGTTTGAATGAAATGGACTTGGTAAGATGTGATGGATCAATGTATAGGGATAAAGTGGATGATGAAACTTCTTGGTTAGTGGGAACTTGTCATTGTGGAATTTCTCTTAGGCTTCTACAATATTCAAAAGGATTTGGATCACCATCAATCGTGATCACAGTGCCATTATATGGAAATTTAAGACATTGGTGATATGTTGAAGGTATGGCTTTCATTGCATGTATCCAAGGTCTACCTAACAATAGGTTATACGGAAAGGTGAGATCCAAGACTTGGAAGCTGGTGTTCATAATTGTTGGGCCAATTATGATAGGGAGTGTGACAACTCCTTTGGATGATCTTTCCTCATCATCGTAAGCCTTGATGACTATACTCTTAGAGGTGTCTATGCATTCTTTTGAGAATCCTAATGCCTTAACCCATTTTAGGGTACATAGGTTCAAACCTGCTCCTCCATCTACCAAGACTCATCTAAATTTGGTTTGATGGACTAGGACTTCAAGATGTAATGGGTCATTGTGATCAGTCTTTTTGGTTGAGTAATCTTGTTGGGAAAATGTGGAATGATGTGAGTTGGTTAAATATCCCACTATTTCTTCAAAATGATTGACATCTAAGTTTGTAGGAACAATCATGTTCTGTAAAGCTTTGTCAAGAATGGGTCGATGCTCAGGTGATAAAGTCAACAGTTTCAAAATGGATATCTATGTGGGGGCTTTGCTCAGTTGATCAAGGAGATTGTATTTAGACTTGGAAGACTGTGTAGGTGGCTCAGAAGAAGGACCTGGAAGAATTATCTTAGTTATGTGTGTGTTCACAACACATTCAGGATGCTTCTTAAGGGTGATGGTATGGACATTTTCATTTGCACCTCGGAGGTGATTTATGATCTTTCCTTTACCATAGTCATACTTGGTATTTGCATAATTGGTTCCAAAACTGGAGGCCTTTCCTTTTGTGTGGTCATGTAATGGGTCTATGAAGACCTTATGATCACTGTTCTTGGTATTTTTCTGCTCATTGACCTCTATGGTTCCGTTTTCAACAAAGTCTTGTATAATATTCTTCAGTTGTCGACATTGTTGTAGGTTGTGTCCTTTTGTTCGATGATAGTCACAATAGGTGTTATCATCCCACCATGAAGGTTTAAACTATCCAGGATCATACTCTCTTGGTTCCAAAGGTTTAATGAGATCATGTTTAATAAACTCTTTGAAAATTGTCTCGATTGGTTGCCCCAAAGGGGTAAATTCACGTGTAGGAAATCTCCTTTGTGGTCATTGTTGTTATGAATTTTGGACAAAAATTTATGTTTGATCTGGACTATTCGTCATGTCTTGATTGAGGTTGTAACCTCTTAGTGTGATAACTGGTCTCGTATGTATGGTCTTAGCATCAACAATGTCATCATTTGTAACATTTTTGTTTCTATAATTGGGAACATTTTGATGTTGAACAACCGAGTTTCTGCGTAGTACTTTTATTTCTCCTTTGTCAATAAGGCCTTTTTCAAGGATGATGCCCTTTTGTACCAAGTCTAGGAATGAAGTACAACAATGTACCCTTAATTCACCTCTTAGTTTTGGATTAATGTTTTCAAGGAATATTGTGACCTTTTGTTTTTATAGTATTTCAACTAGACATATGCTAGCTAGACTTCTCCATCTCTTGAAGAAAGTAGTGAAAGATTCAACATCTTCTTATGTTGTGTGGCACAATTTCACTATTGTTACTTCATTGTCTATGTTAAAGGAAAAGTGTTCGACAAACTTCTTAGCTAATTCACCCCAGTATCATATGCCATATGGTAATTAAGAGAACCATTCTAGTGCTATCCCGATAAGGGTTCATGGAAATAGTCTCATCAAGTATGTGGGATCATATGATATATCCATGCATGTCATATAGAATTCTCTAATGTGTTCTAAAGGATTTTTCCTCCCATTATACTTAGAAAATTTGGTATAATGTATCCATGGGGGAAGGGTGTCATGTAAAGCACTTTGTCAAAAGGATAGGGACATAGATCTTGTGCTGAGATAGTTCATTTTCTTGACATAGACATGTTGTCCATCTATTGTTGAAGCATTTGTATTTGGTTTTGGAGAACATCTACTTGCGTCAAGGACATGTTGTTTGCATTGTTCAGATCAATGTAGGTGTTCTGAAATGCTGTGTTTTGTGATGGGTTGTGATTCGGTGAGGGAATATATCTCGTTAGAATGTTTTGATTTAGTGTGGGGATATTTCCTGTCTGAATGTTCTAAATTGGTATAGGAATTTTTCCTATCTAAATGTTTTGACTTGGTATAGGAATATTCATGCCAACTTTGGATCTCTTACCAATAGTGTTGGTGCCAAAGGGGTTCGATGAAGTTGCTTCCGCAGTAAATTGTAAACCTTGTGTTACATTGAAAGGGGTTGTGTTTACAATTGATGATGTTTGAGTTGGTATGCCAGTTGGTCTTACTTTAGTGATTTGGGGAATAGAATCACTTGATGTCATAGTTTGCATTGGTTGAGTAGATGGTGTTTTCAAAGTATGAATATCAAATCCTGGTGGGAGTGTGGCACCTTATTCTAGAAACTTTGCTAGATATCTTTGGGGATCATTTTCCAAACACTCATCCATAAAGGATGCAAATTGAGGATCTTGTACTGCAGCGTCTATGTCTTCAACATAAATTTGTCCATGTGTGTCTCTAGTGACATATTTTTCAAGCAAAGGTTTGTGTGGTCTTTCTTTCCCTAATGGTTGACTTTCGAAAGGAATGATAAATTCATTAGGGTCCGAAATTGTTTTTTGTTTCTTTTTAGACCTTGTTTCAACCATGAAAACTTGCTCAAAACGGGGTAATGCAAACTATGTCTAAAAACCGGTAGTTCCTATTTCTATGTTTTTTGGATTTTTTGACAATAAATAATGTTGCTAAAGATTTCTAAAATGATGTATACTAAGATGACGTATGGTAGGATGGACAATATGCAAAATCTTGAGTAGACTATGATGTTAAAATGATTCTAAGATGGGTATAACCTACCACCTATGGAATAAATGCATGCAATGATTTGAGTTGACCAAGGAACTTGATTGTAGGACAAAGATAGTTGACAAGGTGAATTTCCCAAACTAGACTGTTGAGTTGAAAAGATTTAGTAATAGAACCAAAGTGACTAGGTTCAATGATGAGGACAAATCGAAACATGAACGTATCCAATGATGAGGAAAGTTATTCTATTCTAAGATATGCAATTCCCTAGGAAGTGTCTAAATGTATGCAACTTAGGATGATTATGACTAGGACGTATATGACACCTAATAATGCCAAGTTTTGAGAAAAATTCTTTCCAATTTCTGTCCAAGGTTGATCTTAAGAAACAAAATCGAAATGACAGCTTTCGGACTCGGTTTTATAGTTTTCTCAGTTTTCTGTTGATAGTCAAATGCGGTTCACCTATCATATGCAGTTCTATTTTTTACAGATGCATTTTCTATTGTAGACATGGTGATTTAACTAAAAATAGGTTTCAAATGTTGACCGGCAATTTTGACTTGTGACAAATGTAGTTTAGTTTGTGACAGATGCGACTCACAGTAATAGTTGTGACTCAAAATATGGATTTTGTGAACCTAAACTTGTTGACAGACAATTGTGGTTTTCTGTTTGATAGATGCAGCTTGCAAACACACATGCGACTCAGGATTTGAAAGTTTTGATGTTGTATCAAAACTCTATAAAACTGGACTTTATTGATAGATACTTGCGGTGATTAAATTGATAGTTGCGACTCTCTAAGATAGATGTGTTTCTGAAAATGACAGTTGTGACTTTTGTTGACAATTGTGGTTTTTTTGTTGATTCTATTTCGATTGAATCCATTTGCTTGGTCAATTTTTTTGATGAATACAGCAAAAACAAGCACAAAATATAATGTGTTTTCAGTTTGTAGTGATAGATCTGTTAAAATTAGAAAACATTTACAACCTAGGCTTTGGTGGACAATACTTGCTGAGTTCTTACTTGGATAAATCCAGCTACGCATATTCAAGGCACATGACTAGTAGCTTGACCCCACTGGCTCCCCTCCACGACACTCACTTATACAGGGCAGCCAAGCTATTGTACCCATGAAACTCCCATAGCATACATCTGATCTCCACACATGAACCATAAATATGTAAGACGACTTCACAGGTCCGAACTTGCTGCACCAGCAAATAGAAATATTTATGGCAAACTACAACAATTTGGCTTTTTAATTCATGCACCCATTCAGAAGAGCCATGCAAGAGGCAATATCATCCCAGTTCTATAGAGGTTAGGCTCTATAGGTTTTAAGACACCACAAGGGTACTAGGGAGTCAAGTGTTGGTCTGCTGGGATCCTCATAATACTAATCTTTCCTCGAGTATTAAAATTTGTATACTAGTTGGGAGTCACTGGTGATAAGCGTGTAACCGGTTTTGAGTCATCTTGGGGTGAGTACTTTTTCCCACCAAGATAGGCCCAAGTTCTAGAGTTGGTAAATGTTTCTCTTACACCCACGATCGCATAAATACACAAGGGGAGAGGATACTTCGATATACTGAATCGGGGTTCTATCTAAACAACTTCAAGCATGAAAAACACACGTCCCTTTTAAACCCAAATGAAAATTCTCTAAACTACCAAACAAAAATCTTTTCAAATAAAATTAACTAAAAAGAAAGTCTTCATTAGGTCCTACATGCAAACTGATGAGTAGTTCCTTTTGTGTCTTCGGCTTTCATCCTCAAGAAAATATGTTTTTGGTTTTTATTTGGTCTTTTATGCTTCATCCTACAAAAACTAGGTTACCCATCTAAACACAACTATAAACAAACATTAGTGAAAAAATGAAATAACACATAAAACAAAAATGAAAACATGAATGTATGGAAGTTAATAAAAAAATGGAAAATCTATTACCAAAAAGATGTGGCTTTTCGAGCCACAAATGCATCACGATGTTGATAGGTGGATGTAGTTGAATGTTCATAGGCAGATGTGGTTTGGAATGTCTCGGATGCAGTGCAAAATGTCAAATGCATTATGGGATGTATCAGATGCAGCTCATGAATACGGATGCATCATTTATTTGAGTGGATGTGGTGTGTCGTACAATAACCTACAAAATAAAAAATAGAAAATGAAAAGTATTGCACGAATTTGAAGCATGGTTCATGTCGGGTTCACCAAATGTAACATAGATTTTCTAGAGAATTTTTGGCACATATTAAGATGATCAAATCTAACAAATAATCTAAATAAAAACAACAAAGAATGAGTAAATGAACATAAAACAATTAAACAAATAACTGAAAATATCTCACCGAATATGCGTCCACTTCTTTGAATTATCTCGATTGTACTTCTCCATTTTGTTGTATCAGTATTCTTGCCCTCAGATTTCCAATATTGATGCAAGCATAACCTTGTTGAATGTCTAAGCAAAATATCAAAGATTAAGTTTCTTCTCAAAAGTATTAATTTTGGGAGGAGCAATAATGATAATGAGAGGTCATTTTATAGATTTTAGATTTTCGAACAATCGGCTCAGATTCAAAAGAGAGATCGACGGACGAGATTGATGAATGTCATGTGATGTGAGTTAGAAAAGTCTGTAGGATAAAGATTAAATTAGAACGATAACTTAACCTTGTGTCAAGACTGTTTGAAAATAGAAAGAACACAAGTTCCAGATTAAATAAATAATTTTATCTTCAGTTAAGAGTCTTTGAAAATAGAAGAAATAGACTTTGAATGACAAAGACAAAGTTAGAATTCGAAGAATAAAGAGTTCAAATGCACACATGAATTAATTAATTAAATAAAGATATTTAATTAATAAACACATTCATGCATATGAGTTAGAACTAGTTAACTGACTGGTTGTGACTGAGAGTCCTCTCGCAGAGACGATCAAATATTGAAACCGAAGATAACTGGCGGTTTTAAAATAGATCTAGAGTCAAAAGGTGAGTGAATGATTAGTGAACTGAACAACAAAAGAATGTGACATAAAGAATTAATAATTAATTAAATGTTAATAATTCAACATTCTAAAATGAAAGATTTAATTAAATAAATAATGTAATTTATTTAATTGATTGTTGAAAAGGATTAATTGAATAAGTAAATAATAAATATTTAATTATAGTTGAAATATGACAAAGGGGTAATTAAATAATAAATTATTTAATTAAGAAGGAGAATTAATTTGTTAGCGACATAATTAAATAAATATGATTTATTTAATTAATCAAGTTGAATAAGAGTCATAATAAATTAATTAAAAAGGGTATTTAATTAATAGAGGAAATATGTGTTAGAAAGGTAATTAAATAATAAACATTATTTAATCATGACCATAGATAATAGAAAATTATGTCGAAAGTGGTGCTCGCAGGCCTAGACCAATTTTTAGTGTCTACACTATGTATCCTAGCAGCTTTCTAGATGTTACTCCAAATATGCACTTTTTCAGATTGAGCCTCAAGTTATACTATTTGAGCCTATCAAAAACCTTCGCAAGACTGGTCAAGTGGTCTTCTCTTTTGATGGACTTCAATTGTATGTTATCCACATAGTCTTCCAATAGAAGCTCTCCCATGCATAATTGAATGCAATTTTATGTTGATCATCTAGGGATATCTTTATCTAATTATAGCTTGGGAAGTCATCCATCAGTGAAAACATCTCATGTCATGTGGTTAGATCGACAATCATATCAATTCTTGGAAGATGGAAATTATATTTTGAGCAAGCTTTGTTTGGATATTTGAAGTCTATGTAGATTCTTATGCCCCCAGTGGGCTTTGATACTAGTACTAGATTTGAGATCCATTCTAGATAATCAATTGGTCTGATAAATTCTACATCTAGCAATTTCTTCAATTCTACCTTTACCAAAAGTGAAATCTAAGGACACATCTTTCTTAGCTTCTACTTGATGGGTTTAGCTCTTGGAAATATGGAGAGATTGTGTACAACCAATGCTAGATCTAATCCTAGCATTTTTGTATATATCCATGCAAATTTTATCTTCCTTTCATTGATGAACATTGAGAATTTTATTTTTCCTTAAGGATCAAGTGACACTACATGGTATGTGATCTTGGGTACTTCTATTGTGCCAACATTTATAATTTCCACTTCTTCAACTAGGAGTGTTAAATTCTCTTGATATTCAGAAATAAGGAGATTGAATCCTCCATCCTAGGCACCTCAGAGATTTTTACACTCTTATGTTTTTCCTTTATTTTTATCTTTTCAGGATCTGATAGAGCCACATCGTAGTTTTCCCTAGGGGATCTTACTTTGATTTTTACATTTTATTTTCCAATTTTGTGACTAGAGGACAGAATTTCCCCTCTGAAATATGCTTCTTATTCAAGTTCCATGAAAAATACTTCTTTATGATCTCCTGATGGTATATCGGTTTGAATACCCATAAACTCTGCAATAGATTTATCATTTTGGAATTGATCCAAAATAGGCGTGTGGTGTTGTTGGTCCCAATATTTTAACTATGGATAGAAAAGATATGGGTTTTCATCATTATTTGCAAAGCTTGTGGAAGTTGTGGAAGTGGTCAATATGGCTTTGGCATCATTCTCCCATTGGGTATCTAGGTCATCATCACTAGAGGTGAGAAAGGAGGGAGAAGCCCATTCATACTTGTTAGAGTATGTTTCATAAGTACATTCTTTGAATATAGGTTTGCTAGTTCAAATACAGAATATACTTATGCTAAAGCTTTCAAATAAGTCCTCAAGGGATAAATTTTTGTCCATAATATGATAAATACCTTATGTCTTAATGTCACTAGAAGGAGCTCCTTTCTTAAAAGAGGTATGCCAGGTTTTTGGAGTTACCACATCTAGTAAACCATAGCCTAGTCCCATTTTATTTTTTAATTCTACTATAGTAGTTTCCCATTTTTCTTGTTTATGTAGTCCAAGGCCACCTTTTCTAGTGTATCCCATTTATTTATCTATTTGGTATCCTTTTCTTCTAGGATCAATTAGAAGGGGTTGTATATGTTTTGGTTCTTTTTTTTCTTCCTTATAGATCATTGGCAAGAGGTCCTCTTTGAATATTTCCTCATCTTTGATATCTCCCCACTTGATAAAGATTGTGGGTTTTTCTACCATTGTTACTTCTTGGACATGTTTTATCTCTTTAGGCCCTCCATAAATCTTTGGTGTTGGGGGAAGCATTCCAATCAAAAAATCTTGATTGAAATGTTAGTTCCCATTACCTTTGTTAAGTACTTGAAACTTGGACTCAAATTTTTGTTTCTTAGTTGATATGGGTTTATCCGAGGTTGATGGTAGTGTTCATGGGTTGACATATGAGGAGTGAAATGACATATCATTATTAGGTATACGCTAGATTTTGTTGTATTTCTCCTCCAATTTTTCATAGTAGTGGAACATTTTTTGATTGGAATATAATGTAACCTCCTTTCCTTCGTGAGAAAATTTTAGACACTAGTGAAATGTCAAAGGAACTGCTTGTAATGCATGAATCCATAGGCATCCTAGAAGAAGGTTATATGGTAGCTCTAGGTTTAGTACTTGACATGTGGTTTATGTTGTTTCCAGTCCTATCTATACAAGTATCTTGATTGTCCCTTTTGAATTTCTTTCTAGGTCATCATAAGCCCTTATAGTGATGTTTTTTCCTTTCTCAATCACATCATCAAAATACCTCAACTATTTAACGAATTTCAAGGTACAGGTGTTTAAACTTGCATCGTTATCTATCAATACTATTTTGACCATATGTTTGTGGACACTAACCTCTATATAGAGGGCTTGGTTATGGAACAACTTATATAGAAGGTATTTCTCAAAAAATACTAAATGATGATTGGATGTGAGATTGCCAACCATGGCTTGAAACTGATCGGGATTGAGGTCATTAGGGACCTCTATTTCCAGAGCTTTCTCTGGTATTTTCCTATGCATGAGTGATAATTTTAGTAGCTCTAGGATGGAGATCAAAGTGAGAGTCTTCTTCAGTTGTTCCATAATGCTGTATTCATTTGGATGACTTAGTTGTTGGTTTAGGTGGGGCTCCTTTGTATTGTGACTTTCCCTCGATGGGTAGTTATGTTACATTTAGGGTCTCTTCCTCATATAGTTAACACATTGACCCTAGTGTCATCTACTTGGGAGGGGGTACCTAGGATAGTGTCACCATATGTGTAGTTAGCACTGTGATAGTCTTGGTCTTTCCCTTTTTCATTCTTCTTAGCATGGTTCAGAATTGAGTTTGTGTAGATTTGGAGTTCTTTATTTCCGAGACGATGTTCGATATCAACTTCTCCTTTGTTGATCAAGTCTTTTATTATATGTTTGAGTCTCATGTAGTTATTCTTCATATGTCCTTTGATTTTTTGGAAGTTGCATAGGTCCTTTTCATTGTACCATGGTGTTTTTAAACTCAACTCTTCGTAATTTGGGCGATCATTGACCTTGATGGTGTTTTTTTGAACTAGTTTGTGCATGATTGTCTCAAGTGGTTCTCCTAAGGTAGTAAATTTCCTCCTTGGTTGATTATATTTCCTTTGTTGTCCTCCCTATTTTGTCTATTGGTTAATCACTTGATTATTTTGGGGATAGTTAAGTTGATTGTTTTGTACATTGTTGGGAGCATAGCTCATTTGTGAAACTTGGGGGTTTTTTTGAGGTATATTGGGATTTTGTATGTTCCATACAGCTCTAGCATCAACTATTCCACTGTTGGTAACTTGTTTCGGCCAAAATATTAGGTTTCTTATTCAAACTAGAAGAATTGTCTCTTGGGTTGCTTAGCTTAATCACTCCCCTTGCTATGAAAGCTCTTTCAATGTGTAGTCCCTTTTCAATAGTCTCTTTAAAGTTAGCAGGGCACAACATGGTGAGTTAGTAATTTATTTCCACTTGGATATTGGAAACAAAGATATCTACCAGTTTTTAGTTGGGAATAGGCCACTTGCATCTACTAGCTTTATGTCTCCATATTTGTAGGTAGGATGTAAAGGATTCTCCTTGGCTTTGTTTAATCTTGTGGAGGTTAGTGATGGTGACATCCTGTTCTATGTTTAATGAGAAGTGGTTCACAAACTTGGTATTCAACTCATCAAAAATTTTAATACCTGGTGGCAGATGGGAGAACCATTCCATTGCATGACCAATAAGACTATGTAGAAAAGTCTCATTAGGTAAGAATCATTGTTTTTCACTTCCATGTAAGCCACCAAGAAATCTCACACATGTTCTACTAGATCTCCTTTTCCCTTGTACTTGTCAAACTTTGGTATTTCAATTTTTTTTATGGAAGGGAAGCATCATAATAGAGTGATCAAAAAGGAATGGACATATATCTTGTAGAGTGTATGTCTTCTTTGGTTTTCTAATGTGGATGTCCAATATCTTTTGATTTAGGGCTCGTAGTTGCATGCCTACCTTTGTTTTTGGTATGTCTATTTGTTGACCTTGTGCATAGTAACCTTGTTGTCCCTCCATGTTTGTTTGGTCATAGGTTTGGTATTGTGGAGTTATAGGATCTTGCTAACCATGTTGGGTGGAAGGAGGGTTAATTCCTTGTTTTATAAAAGGAGGGTAAATTCCTTGTTGAATGTAAGGAGGGTTAGGTCCTTGTTGAATGTAAGGAGGGTTAATTCCTTGCTTATTTTTTTGAAGAGGAGTATCGTGATAGTGCGTTGGTGGTACACCTTGTTGTTGGGATGATTTTTTTAAGGTTACCCCAGTAGTGTGTTGGCAGTACACCTTGTTGTTGGGATGAATTATATTGAAGGTTACCTTGATAGTTCATTGGTGGTACACATCGTTGATGAGACTATTGATTGGAAAGGGGACCATGTGGACTACCTTGTTGATGTTGATTGGAAAGGGTACCCTATGGTACACCTTGTTTTTCATACTATTGATTTGGAAGGGGACCATGTGGCCACCTTGTTGATGTCGATTAGAAAGGGTACCCTATGGCACACCTTTTTGTTGGTATTGTTGATTTAGAAGGGGACCATGTGTCCCACCTTATTGATGTTGATTGGAAAGGGTACCATGTGGCACACCGTGTTGTTGGTATTATTGATTTAGAAGAGGACCATGTGGACCGCCTTGTTGATGTTGATTAGAAAGGGTACCCTATGGCACACCTTGTTGTTGGTATTATTGATTTGGAAGGGGAACATGTGTCCCACCTTGTTGATGTTGATTGGAAAGGGTACCCTATGGCACACCTTGTTATTGGTACTATTGTAGAAATTACCCTTGCTGATTTTGTACATTTTGAGAAGGGTCAATATCTGAAGTGTTTTGGGGCATGTATTGTCCTGGTGGTGAGTTGTTACCTTATGTAATGTATTGAGAGAGACCTTGATACTTTTGGTCCACTATCGATTGTTCGATTTGGTTTGGTTACCTAAACAAAGGGTTGTCCATTGGTTGATCATTTCCTTGTGAGAAGATTGGTGACATGTTTGGAATCTCTACTTATTTGGGTATTTCTCTCACAATTGAGTCATCCCCTAATGGAATGAGGTGAGGATATTTAAGACCTTCCACGTTAAATTTTATAGGTAACTTAGCACCACTTTGTGCTAATTTGAAAAATTAGGTATTTGGATCCTATTGATGGTTTTTTTAGCATTGCAACAACTCAGATACAATACAAGTATCCTATCTCTCTCGAAAGGTAATTTTTTATCTGCAAGCTTCAAGAAACAACCCCAAGGTCTATAATGTCAGGTCCTGACAATGCAAAAACAACTCAATGAAAAAGTAATCTGCTGGCAATCACAAGGGTCCTTACAAATTAACAATGTTGGAAGTATACTTATCATCAAATATAGAAATGTAGTGATGTCAATTCAATCCTAAAACTAACCCAAATTCAAAGAAATAGAAAAAGAGATAAAGGTTCAAAGATCTAAACTAACTCCTAAGATCAATCACAACAATGATGAGTGCTTCAAATAGATAGATCCTAAATAAAACCAATCTCTACTTGATCAAGGACAAGCCCACAACTACACAAAAATGGTGCAATCTTCTAAGGAAATTGAAATATTTTTAGACCATGAACATCCCTGCATATATCCAATTACTGGTGCAACATGAACAAGCATTCACAATTGAACTTACCACAAAATATGGATCAAACTAACTTTACACAGCAACTCATGGTAAGAAAATTACCAAAAGTATGAGTAGGAGATCGATCAACATCATTCACATTTCACCATTATCATGAAAGAACTAAAAATTAACATCTAACATTTACCACTAAGAGTCAAGAACATGAAACAATAAAAATGTCAAAGTTGAACACAAATTTCACCAAACAATGACCCAGTTGCATTAACTTCTCCAACATCACATAATAATTTCCATCTCTCTCCTCGCGTACACCTATTGGCTTGAAAAATCTAACTTACCCTAACTTAGCTGATTCTGGCTTTCTAACCCTTGAAATCTAACCCCTTACAAATGAGAAGGCACTAGCCTTTTATAGATTTTACATTACAATTTCAATGGATAGGATTAAATCAATCCAATGGCATAGATCAATCCTCTAGAAGCATCAAGAAGTTACATAGAGTTTGACAAATCTTGGTACATTATCATCCAATTAGAAATTTTGGTTACATCATGGCCCAATGACATTAACTTTGAGAAAATCCTCATTGGAGAAAAAATACAGCTTCGCATGTCTCTCCTTGTCAAAGGCACCTCTCCAATTGGCATACAGCTAGTGGCACAGATTCATAGACAAGTGCATATTTAATATTTAATATTCAGTTATAATCTTTTCTAGATTTTCCTCCTGGCACGAATCCATATGCAAGTCCCATTTTGATTTATTTAGTCCTAAAAAAACAAATATAATCATTAGTAGCTCACATGTAATAATCTAATCCATAAAGCATTAAAATTACACATAAATAAACCCTTGGAAAATTTAACTCTACCATAAAATTTTAGAAATTTAATCCTATTAAGAAATTTTGGAGTTTATGAAATTCATGATAGGAAGCTCGGGGAATCTGTCAAGAGGTGGATTTTTCGAGTGAAAGGATTTTTAGGGAATCTGTCAGGAGGTCAATTTTCTGAGTGACGTGAGCTTCATGGAATCCGTTAGGAGGTGGATTTTCTAAATGATAGGAGGAGCTTCGAGGAATCTACTAGGAGGTGGATTTTCTAAGTGACAAGAGCTTCGGGGAATCCTCCAAGAGGTGGATTTTTTGAATGACAGGAGCTTTGAGGAATCTACCAGGAGGTGGATTTTCTAAATTCCTTACCTTTCACAACTTTTCACAAAGAAGGAATTTTTGAAAAGTTCAAAAATCAACCCAACCTAATTTTTCATTCTCTATCCATTGGTGAAAGAAATATTTACATATTAAATTGAATATTTTCTTCAAAATTCCCATTTCCAAAATCCATGATAGGTGGATTTCTCCTAGACCCTCAAGATGTCTTAAACTATTGCCTTCATCAAATCAAATTTGGACTTAACCCCAAAATAACCACCCAAGAAGAGAAATTTTGAAATTTGACAAAGCCAAGATGCGGAGATGCAAAATAAAAAAGAGGGTCCCTATCTTCGATGGAGCATGTGTGCAAAAATTGCACAACAAATGGAAACTCTTTTGGGAAATTTCTCCAAAGAATTTTGATGACAAAATGGAATCCAGAACCCAAAATCTTTGGTTTTGATCCTCACATTAGGATAGCTAATAAACTAAAGTCTCAAAACCACTAAGCAAGCTAGCCCTTCCTATGTTGGAAATCCAACTGTGCGCAAATGTATTAATTCCCCTCCCTCTACTACTGCAAGAAACCAAGTTTAGTCAAGTTAAGCTACATAAAGAATATAACTTCAAAAGCAACCCGGATAAAGCCTTGTTGTCAGTCAAGCATCCATAGCCCCAATGAGGTTATCATTGTGATTCTCCCAAACATAGCTCTACTGCTAGCCAAGAATCTATAGCCTCAATAGAGATATTCAGATCCTCCTAAAAATTTGAATTTACTTTCTTTTGATATTACTTTCTTTTGATATTCAATATTTTCTTCTATTTCTTTCTTTCTGATTTTTCTCTTCTTTTCATTTTCAACCTGTAAGCAATGAAGCTCACACTCAGGGTTGAGAATCATAGTGGCACTGAAGCAGAAATAGAATATTTTTCACTTAACAATACCTTACAAGGAACCCACAGTAACCTCAAGATCATTAAGATATGTAAAAATGTAAGATTTGAGCACATTCAAAAACTAACTCAATTCAATGACTTATCCTCTTTATACATTTAGCACATGTGACACTAAATGGGGGACTTTCACCATTCCATATGGAAAAATTATTAGAGTTTGTAAAGGAAATACTTGAAAAATTCCTAGATAATAAAATTATTGGTGTGCACATAAGACACTTCCAACAAAAAATAGGGCACCCCAGACCAGAGAAGCAAAGAAAAACCAAACCAGAACCAAAACTAACCAAAGAAAAGAAAATTGAAATAAAATCTAGACTAACCAAAGCAAAAAATGAAAGAAAAAGAAAACTACCCAAAGAAAACCTAAACTAGAGAAGATCAATGAAAACCTACAACAAAAGAAAAGTAGAGCAAGTTGCATTTATTCAAATCAGACTATGTACAAAGAGACTCAAAACATATCATGATTAGACAGGGAAAACCAATACCCACCCCCATATGATTCATCAATGCATGGATAAGAAACAAGGTGATCGTAATAGTTTTAAAAAATGCAAATTCATCCTTATAATCAACAAAATAGACCTCAATATTGCAACCTTCTTACCCAATTCCATAATTAAGAATAATCAATAACTGAGGTAAGTCATTGGAACCATGATCGATCCAAATGTAAGTTGTCTTCCCTAAACCTCCATAATCAAATTGATAAGCCTTAAAAAATTTAATAAGGAAAGAAACAACCTAGTGTGACGCTTGTTCAAGCATAATGTTGTGCTTGTTGGCTTCTAATTGTGAAGAGTTGATATCCAAGTCATCAAGAGGTCTCCATTGATGGTATAGTATCCCTCTCGCATTTGAAACATGCAAAACAATAGTAGTCATGAACAAGAAATTTAGGGTGAAACTCAGATAAAACAAATTCAAAAATAACCACATGGAGATTTTCACCCATTTGCATATCTTAATGAGGTATCAGTGTTGAAATTGCAGAAGCATCATCATGTATAGGAACTTCCTTGATAGGATGTCCATTAGGAGGCTTCACAGACTATTCTTTAGGCACATTTTTACCTACAACTGTGTGATCAAGCACATCAATTATGACTACAACATTACTGCTTTCAGCATCATTCATATTTTCCTGCACATTAGTATGAACCACATTAGCTACCTCATCTTTAATACATAAATTTTTTGGATTTTCAATGCTCAATTTATCAATAGATAGAAGAAAACAAAATTTGATAAATGGGAGAACTCCCTGAATTCATCCTCTATTGGAATTGGTTTAGATTCTTGATCATAGCCATCAAGAAGATCAACCTCTTTATCAACTCCTCCAGCTTGCTCCATGAGACATTCATTGGTAATTTGTTGAATTTCCTTGATTAGAGATCCATTTGATGTATCTTTATGTGCATCATTAGTATGGTTTGACAACTATACATGTTCCTCCACCTCCTTAATTTTTGTCTCACATTGCAAACAAGTGAACTTTGAATGTTCATCCCCATGTATCCTACACTAGGTGGGTAGCAACAATTCTTCTATATGTATTATGTGGCTCAGGTTCAACCAATCCTTCATGAATTTTGCAATAAACTTATCATAACTTTTATGTATTGAATCCACATTCTGAATAGAGGAAGCTTGAATGATAACATCTTTTTCTTGGGGCTTATCCTTATCTATAGTTTCCATTTCAAAAATCTAACTAACCTCTATAGGAACATCATCCTTTATCTCCATAGATTTCTCTTTGATTGGACACTCATTATGTTCCTTAGCTATTGTTGATATCTCAGATTCCTCTTTTCTACATTCAATCTCTTCCAGGGCCACCTCAACATTAGTTGTCCTACCATCTCAAGATTTAGGATGTATTATCTCTTCTACCGTGCATTCCTCAAGAGATTGTTCTTTTGACTCTAGTTGCTTCCTAACTTTAATGATAATGTCCACACATGATCAACAAGTAAACCAGAATGATACTCTTTATGTAATCTACACCAATAGTTTAGAAGAAAATATTCTAAATAAAAACCATGCTTAAATTGTCTCTCTACAAATTCTATGAACATTCCAATTGAAGCATCTAGAAAGAGAATTTCTCCTTGTGAAGTGATCTAGATTTTACCCCAATTCCATGAGTCAAAAAATTTCTACTCACTCAAATTTGACAAAGAACTACTGTATCTCATATTTTCAACATGAAAACTTGTTTGACTTCCAATAATGTCACTTTATGCTCATGGCCCTCCTTCTAGCGCCAATCTGATGATGGTGTTTTTAGAACTGCAACAACTCAAATAGAATAAAAGTATCTTATCTCTCTTGAAAGGTAGATTTATATCAACAAGCTTCAAGAAACAACCCCAAGGTGTCTAATTTTAGGTATTGACAATACAACAAACAACTTAGTGAAAATGTGATTTGCTTGTATTCACAAGGGGCCTTACAAATTAACAATGTTGGAAGTCTACTTATCATCAATTATAGAAATGTAGTGATGTCGATTCAATCCTAAAACTAACCCAAATTCAAATAAATAGAAAAAGAGATAAAGGTTTAGAGATCTAAACTAACTCCTACTGTCAATAACAACAATGATGAGTGCTTCAAATAGATAGATCCCAAATAAAAACAAACTCTACTTGATCAAGGACAAGCCCACAACTACACAAAATCAGTGCACTATTCTAAGGAAATTGAATTATTTTCAGACCATGAACACCCCTACATATACCTAATTACTTGTACAACATGAAAAATCATTCATAGTTGAACTTAGCATAAATATGGCTCAAACTAACTTTACACAGCAATTCACAATTAGAAAATTACCAAAAGTATGAGCAAGAGATCAATCAACATCATTCACATTTCACCATTATCGTGAAAGACTAAAAAATTAACATCTAACATTTAACATTGAGAATCAAGAACAAGAAACCATAAAACTATCAAATTTGAACACAAAGTTCACCAAAGAATGACTCAATTGCATTAACTTCTCTAGCATTACATAATGATTTCCATCTCTCTTCTCTCCTACAGCTACTGGCTTGCAAAATCTAACTTCTCCTAGCTTAGACAATTTTAGCTTTCTAACCCTTGAAATCTAACCCCTTACAAATGAGAAGGCATTGGACTTTTACAAATTTTACATTACAATTTGAATGGCTAGGATTAAATCAATCTAATGGCATAGGTCAATCCTCTAGAAGGATTAAGAAGTTACATAGAGTTTGACATCTCTTGGTACATCACCATACAATTAGAAAGTTTGGTTACATCATGGCCCAATGACATTAACTTTGAGAAAATCCTCATTGGAGAAAAAAAATAGCTTCACATGTCTCTCCTTGTCAAAGGCACCTCTCTAATTTGCATACAGTTGGTGGCATAGATTCATAGGCAGGTGCATATATATTAAATATTTAATATTCAGTTATAATATTTTCCACATTTCCCTCCTAGCATGAATCCATATGCAAGTCCCCTTTTGATTTATTTAATCCTAAAAAATAAATATAATCATTAGTAGCTCATATGTGAAAATCTAATCCATAAAACATTAAAATTAACTATAAATAAACCCTTGGAAAATTTAACTCCCTCATAATTTCTTGGACATTTAACCCTATTAAGAAATTTTGGAGTTAAGTAAATTTGTGAGAGGAAGCTCAAGGAATTCATTGGGAGGTGGATTTTATGAGTGATAGGAGCTTCAGGGAATCCATTAGGAGGTGGATTTTCTAAGTGATAGGAGCTTCGAGGAATCCGTTAGGAGGTGGATTTTATAAATGATAGGAGCTTTGGGGAATCTACCAAGAGGTGGATTTTATGAGTGACAGGAGCTTTGGGGAATCCACCAAGAGGTGGATTTTCTAAGTGACAAGAGCTTTGGGGAATCCGCCAGGAGGTGGATTTTCCAAATTCCTTACCTAGTCAAAATCTCTAAAACCCCATAACTTTACCAAGAAGGAATTTTTGAAAAGTTCAAAAAGAAACCCAACCTAATTTTTCATTCTCTATCCATGGGTGCAAGAAATATTTACATATGACATTGAAAATTCACTTCAAATTTCCCATTTCCAAAATCCATGATAGGTGGATTTCTCCTAGACCCTCAAGATTCCTTAAACTATTGCCTTCATCAAATCAAATCTAGACTTAACTCCAAAATAACAACCCAAGAAGAGAAAAACTGAAATTTGAGAAAGCCAAGATGTGGAGATGCAAAAGAAAAAAGAGGGTCCCCACCTCCAATGGTGCGTGTGTACAAAAATTGCACAAAAGATCCTTTCTTAGGAGTTTGTCCATTAGTTTAAGTACCTTGGGATTGTTGGAGTGTTGAAAGAATTCTTCATCATTTATTTCTTCATCACTATCCACTTCTTCTATGATCATGTCATTTTGGTTTTGGTTTGATCTATCCATCGCTTCTTGTTGTCTATAGATTACTTCTTCATCACTAGGTGATTGGTTTGATGTTTCCTTAAATGTGGGTTCCTTTTGAGGAGTTACAAGGTCACTTGGTCTATACCCCCATGGGCCACTTCAATTGTTTTTGGTGTTTGTTGGGGGCATGCTAGCACTACCTTTTTTTTCTTCCATCATTTTTTTGTATTGTGAGTGTGTTGTTGTCATAAAAAAGCATCAAAATTTTGTGGAAGTTTGGTGATTTCTAACTTATGAAATGAACTAATGCTTTGTTTTTGGGATTTTTATTTGTTTTAAGGAAATGTAATTGTATTTTTGGGATTTTCTATTTTTGAAAAGATGATATCTATTGCCACATAGGAGGTGGTAATACGGGCCTTCCGGCTACAAGATTTGATTTTCATTCCTCTTTTTCTAGGATGCTTGTTGTGTTTCTCCACTAGGTTGGTGTTTCCTTGTCTCAAATATGAAGCTTCTCAATTTTTTGATAATATCTATTTTTTCACCTTCAATTTGTATGAGAATTGGTTGCATGATAGGTGTTGTAAGATCTGGTTTTTGAACTGGAGCAATTGGATGCCAAATGGTCATAAGGTGAATAATATGGGTGATGTGAACGGAAACCTTTTAGACCAAAGGTGTTGGTTTTTTTTCTATGGTTTTTTTGTGATTCTCAAGACCCTAATGTTTGAGCAATGTTTTGGATGATGCTATTTTTGGAAATAAAAATTTTGAAAGACTTAGATCAATATTTCACTTCTTTTTCTAGAGGATATGTTGTAGGAAATTTACTTAAACTAGCCTTGTGGTTAAAGAAAATGGTGACATCTTAGAAGTTTGAGTGAAGGAATGATCCAAGTTGTTTTTTATTTATTTTAATTTCCAAAATTAGGATGAGGTGTTTGATTTTGTAAATGGATGATGTACTAATGTAAATTATGATGTGTTTTGGGATTCTAACTATTTTTGTTCTCATAATATTTTGTAACTAGTTTATGATCAGATTCTAATTTTCACCAAAAAGCAGGGTAAAAGAGGAAATTTTAGAGCAAAAGTGGTGATGTTTGTCAAAAGCGGCTAACTTTTGGTTGACTACGACCAGTTTTGAAAGTCAACTATGGAAATATTTTTCAAGAGAAACTTTTGTTTCAAGTTTTATGTTCGGTAAAGAGTGTAGGAAAAACAAAAATTCTTGGTCAAGTGTGGCTAGTTTTTAGTCAACTATGGCTAGGAAAATATGTCAGTTACGACAAAAAAAGGATCAAGTATGGTAATTATGAGGTCAACTATGTTTTGATTTCTAAAAGTGCCTAGTTTTTTATATTGGCTGTCAAAATCCAAAGAGCAAAAGTGAGTTGTTTTAGGTCGATTGTGACCAGTTTTAAGTTAAGTGCCAAAGAAACAATAGCAATAGTGATGTTTTGTGTAAAAAAAATTTCCAATTTCTTTATTGGAAATAGCTTGGATAAATTTGTAGTTTTGAATGACTTCATTTGATCTAATTTGATACTTGGCAAGTGATATCATGCAACACAACAATCAAAACTATTTGACCCTAACTATCAATAACTTTAAGCACATTTCCTTCCACAAAACTCAAATTTCATGGAACTCAAAATGCTAAAGTCATAGTTTCCAATGTTTACTTTGTCCTTAAAGTGAATTGAAATGTGAGCCTAAATATCTAGAAACCTTTAGGGATATTGTTTTAAGATATCCTTAAGGAGTACAAATATAAGGCTCTTTTCAAAAGATTTGCACTAAGTCAAAATGGTTTGAAGTTTGATAACAATTTTTAATGTTTGTTTTGGTGTGTTCATTTTAATTCAAGCAAATGTTTGATGTCTCAAAGTAACCAAAATATTTATAAATTTCATGAAGATAATTTACATCTTAGGGATAGACACGTTCTTGTACATGGGCTTACCTCATGCCTCGAAGGGATGATTTTACATGCAACGAATGGAGAGTGTTTTAAGCTCAGTCATAAGTCAGAATTGGTAAGTAACTTCTCAAAATCAAATTTTCAATGAACCACTTCAAATAATTTTTTTGGTTAAAAGGGGAAGCTTCTACAAAATTGGTTCTTATTCAATGTTTCGGGATAATTTAATGTCTATACATGCAGTGATTCCCTCATTTAAGAGGTTGTTAAGCCATTAGAAAGGGTTTTTACCCATCTCATGGATACTAAGGGAGACTTTAATTGATATGGAACATTTGTACCAGGTGGTTGATGACTTTCATCACACCCAAAATTATTTGTATAGTGGACAAAAAAAAAAGTACCACTTGAGTCGTTCCCTCTCACAATGAGAGGCAAGCCCTTTAAAGGTAATGCTTTGAAATGAAAACAATGTGAAAAACTCAAGATGATTTTGGTCACCCAAGATTGCCAAAAGATGTGAGGGGAGAGGATAGACACCTAGTTTTCCAAACACATAAAACATAGTATACACTTCACTGCAATGTTCTTTTTAAACCCCTCGAACGACGCTATCCAAAAAATGAAATAAAATGTGTACAAGATAGCAATTTGTTTTTAGGTGCACAAAAATGAAATGTTCTATATTTCAAGCAATTAGATATTAGTGTACAAGTCAAAAAATTGATTTGTCCAATTTTAATCACTAATTGAAGTGTTTCTAAAGTCTTGTCTTAATTTTTCAACAAAAGGAAATCACTCATTTCATCAACATATTGATATCATTGGTCAAAGGAAAGCACTTTTTAGAGCACCAAAAAGAATTGTTTGTTCTAATCTAGAAAGCTTTGGAAAATTCTTTTTAGAGCACCAAACCGAAGGCATGTGGATTTTTGGGGTTCATTTTAGGCACAAAAATTGAAAATTTCTTAAACTATGAAAGCTTCTGAAAATTCTTTTTAAGCACCAATTGAGAATTTTTCCTAAGCTAGAAAGCTTTTGAAAGATTCTTTTAAGAACCAATTGAGAATTTTTCCTAAGCTAGAAAGCTTTTGAAAGATTATTTTTAAGCACTAAATTGAAAAGCGTGTGATTTGTGGGGTTCATTATATAGCACCAAGTTAAAATTTTCCTAACTATGAAAGCTTCTAAGAAAATTTAAAAATTTGACCATTCGCCTTATCTACAATAAAAGTGTTAGTTGGTTCTTGGATAAACTTATGTCATGCAGATTTTCAAATAAAACTAACAAAGAGAAAAAGAAAAAATTTAAGCAAAAGAACCTCTGTTACTTTTTGGAAAATGTGATTAAGAGAAGCAAAAGCGGATCTTTTATGGGAAACTCCATTAATATTTTTCAAAAGCGGTTCTATTTTTGAGGAAGAAGCAACTAGAAAAAAGTCAAGTGCAATAAAAATGACAGAGTGACCATGAAAATTTATTGTAGCTTGTGCATGAATATTTTTCAAATGTGCTTCTAGAACCTACAACTATAAAACGCACTCAAGGAAATATTAATGCTAAGGACCATGGGTCCCATTGGGCATGCCAGAATGTGCAAGGGGAAAATTGAGTGTATGATAAGATCAAATATGAATGAATAGAAACTAATCTAATTCAAACAAATAGCATGATTCATGCCCATTACTCAAGAAATGAAACTACGAGAACAATGAATTTAAGAAAGCAATTGAAACAAAACAATATAAAATGAATTCAAAATTGTAGTGTTACCATCCCATGTTGAAGTATATTCATAAATATGTTGGATCATGGTTGCATCAATGTGAAGCCTCCATTTGTGCATAGCAAAAGCTTCAAAGTGTGATGTTGTTGATTGAAGATGTGTGTAAAGCTTGTCAAAAGATTGATTATGAATTCAACATTACTTTGTTATGTAAAATATGTTGATTATCTAATCATTAATTAGGAAGAAGATGATTGTTATATAGATTTTATGTTTTGAAATGAATGCTCGAGATTGTGTGGTAGAATATACTGATCAATAGTTCAAAGATGTTGAGAGAATTTAGATGGGAATAATCAATGGATTTTGATTACATAATAGTTGTGATTGATGAAATCAATTTGAGTGTTCAATGGAATTGAGGAAATAGATTGACCTTTCAATGGGATTGAATAAATCAAGTTGAACCTTCAATGGGATTGAAGAATAGATGAATTTGTTAGAAAATAGATGGATCAGTCAGCCAATTAGAGTGAGGAATTGGGGGATCATAATTTACTCAATCATGAAAGTGGGTGATGGTAATTAATTAATTAATCTTTTTGAGTTGAATGTGCAAATCATATTTGACTTTTGCAAACAAAGTTGTATTTGTTTGATTTTATCTTTTGAATGATGTTTTGAATAATTTATTTAATTATTCACATTTAGGAAAAAGTGATTAATTAAACTATTAAGTATTTATAATTTAATTGATTTTGGGGAATAAAGTGAATTAGAAACATAATTAAATAATGGATGTTATTTAATTAATCAGGAGGAATAAAGTTGGATTAGGACTTTATTAAATAAATGAAATTTATTTAATTAGTCAAAAGTGATGAAAAAGTGAATTAATTAAATAATGTATTATTATTCAATTAATAGAGGAAATTAGGGTTTTTTATACAATTGATGTGAAATGCAGTGATATTAGGTGATAATTATGCCGATGATGAGAAAATGTCATTAAGGATGCGTGATAAGTGTTAGGTCATTTTTACATGTCTACGATATTATTATATTATATATAATAATATATTATATTATATAATATAATATAATATATTATATTATATAATATAATATAATATATTATATTATATAATATATTATATTATATAATATATTATATTATATAATAATATTATATATATATATATTTGTTCTAAATGGATATCCATTTGTAGAACTATAAACAAAAAAAAGTTGAAACTTATCATTTCAACATTTGTACCCATGGTAGTGCAAGGATGGTGAACAAAACCAAACAGATATCTGATATAAATGATATCCATTTTTTAAATTATAAATTTGAACCAAATTTTTTGCAAGGTATGTGATTTTTTATTGTTTTTCTTCAAAAAAATTGTTTTAGTATAGTTTTTAATAATTTTAGATTAAAATAGGTTTTTTGTATATACATTTTAGTTTGTAAATAAAAAATTGTTCATTTTTTTAATTTTCAACATCAATCAAGTGTTGCAATGGCTAAAAATCCAAATCCTCTTCCAGAAGCAACCCTTGCCCAGCCAAATCCTCCTCCACCACCAAATCCTCCCCTACAAAACCCTCTTATTCATGAGTTAATCAATGGAAATCTAATTTAATTGAGGAACATTTTCTAGTTATACCATAGATACCCTCACTTGTCTACAATATAAACCACTTTAGAATCAATAATTTCTAATGTTGAAACCCTCACCAACCAACATATTTCCTTTTAGAGTGGTGAGATTCCAAGATTCAACAATATGTTAATGTCTTATCATACGATTGGGTGAGGTAACTAGACATTTCTAAAGCCCAATTAACACAACTTTTCATCAATCCTAAAACTAGACAACCCATTGATGTGTGTAATCCCAAATATTCAATTAAATGGTACACACATCAGGGTATCTAAGATAATTTTTGGGATCATTGGTGAATGATTTTTGATAAACCACCCAACAATAATCTTGATGTCCCCTAATATTTTCTTCAAAAACTATATGTTTAATTTATCCTAGATAAGCATGTGAACTACTTTGATATGAGGTATTTCCAATATGTGGGTAGAGGAATGCCTTAGGATAGACCCAGGGAAAATTGAGTAAGCCCAGTTATTCCCCCTCCTCCTATTACTCCCACACCTCCAATACAAAACCTAGAGATTTCTACAAATGCAACACATTAGAGTATCTTGGTCGTACATGCTTTGATCGATAATTTTATCACACAGAGCTCATAGTTTTCTCAACCTCATGATAGTGATACACCTATTGGATCAGCTTCTATTGGTATACCCTCCTCTTCTCCACATATTTGTGTGCCCCATCAATGTAGTATGTGTAACCACATATGTTTATGTCCTCTTTCATAGCCTATTAAGACTTTTATGGACACATCTGATTACAAGGTCCTGTTGGACTCAAGGGAACACTGAGAGGGGGGGGTGAATCAGTGTTCAACAAACCTTAAATTTATTAATCTGATATTAAAACCATTTCAACATTCAACCAAAAGAAAGATACAAACACTTAAGGAAATCATCCACAGCACCATGACACAAGGATTTTTGTGTGGAAACCCTACTAGGGGAAAAACCACGGTGGAGGTTAATCAACAATTTGAGTACTCAAATAATTCTTTTACAAAAGAGAATGCACTTGCATTTAGGCACACTGCCTAGAACTCACTACTTAAAGGGAAGGCTCACTACCTTACAAAAGTTTAGATTAAAACCATCTGAAGGATGAACTGAGATAGTAGCATCTATTCATGCTAGGTTACAATTCTGGTGAAGCTCATGGATTATATTATTTATCCTTTGTTAGATTTTGTACTTCACTTTGCTCTGCTCTTCTCTCCTCTGCACTTTTCTGCTCTTTGCATCACACATAGATAAATTCGCACTATTACTCTACTGAATTTTGCACCACAGACTGATATACTTCACATTCCACACATTTTCTATATTCGCTATTTCAAAATGATAAAACCGATCTCATATATATATCTGCTATCAAGGATTTGATCATTCATATGCCAGCTTCATAAAACATTTACTTTTCAACTGTCGGCTAGATCCTTAATTAAATATGTATGTGTATCCTCCAAAGTTGGTTAAGACATAGAGAGGACCCAAAAAAACATAATAGAGCACAAAAAAATTTAATTAATTACTCCTTATACATCCACAATTACTATATTTGACGAGTCAGCCTTTTAACACAGATAACCAGAAAATTAATGTATCGGATCTCCTAGATCACATACCAGTGAATGTGCATCAATATAATTATTGAATAAGGTAATAAAAATATCAAAAAACCTTTCTTTGGGATCCATAACCAAAAATAATAGTCCGATGAAGTGATTGGATCAATATTTATGCCTTTAATGGAATGCCCTATTCTTCATTCTATTTTGTTGGTGTAAACCAAAACTAGACTGTAGATCAGATGCATGACTTAGTTTTCAATCAATGAAAACACTTACAAGCCATATACCAACAATTCCATCATCTGTCAGATGTAGGAGATGAGACAATTGAGACCAGAGCACATCCTAGAGAGTCATTAAGTGCTAGAGATGAGGATAATGTTGGACCTTGTCAAAAGAAACAATGGTAAGACTTAAAGTAATTTCATACTGCATTTTATCTTAACTAATACTTATAAACAATCATTTCTATATAAAAAGAAACCATCACCTCTAACACATAAATATAATTCTAACAAGTCCCTGGATGATTTTGGAAGTTGCATTGCACCACACTTTTGTAACATTTTGTTAGTATGCAAAGTAGAACAAATATAGCATAATAGTTCATGATACATTGAAAACTATACATGGTATTTACAACATGTATTACAAATATTAAGAGTTACACAATAAAATGGATTACAAGATTCAAAAACCCTTTGTGAGATTTGCAAAGTTGGATGTTTTTCATAAAATTGTTTGTATGATATTGTTTGGCTACATTCCAAGAAATGTTTAGGATATAGTGTGTAGTCTCAGCTGCCCATTCTTAACTTTAAAACATCCTTTTCATTGGGTGATACTCTAGATTGAGAGTGATAAAATTGTTGAATTTCATCCTTTATGTTATCCGTTAACTTCTTATAAACACATAGAAGCCTCCCACTAAAATCTAATATATCATTTTATAGAGGACTATTGAGTCTTCCTCTTCTTCAGAGTGCTCTAGACAATTTTTTATGATTTAGGTTTAAATCAACACAAGTTTGCCTCAAAAAATGAGTCTTTCTCAAATCATGGCTTACTAATGAGTTTTTGATTACTCTATGAGAAGAAGTATTATCTCTTTCCTTACTAGTCTTTCCAATAGAATTGAAAAAATTAAAAATATTTTTGACAATAATATTATTTTTGTCCAACTGTTTGCTCACATGAATGTTGAATTTGGCTAGCAAAGGTCTCATTTTGTGTGTCTATAGAAATTGTATAAAAATTTGGCATTGTTCAGTCAGTGTCTTATTGCTCAAGTATTCAATGAAATTTTTGAAGTGCACAACCGAATGGTTTTCATTGACCTATTTCCTTCAAGGTTTTCAATTATATTCTCATCAATTTCAAGTGACCATTTTGGCGTTCTTCAATATCTTGTATTTGGAATTTCTCTTTCTTCCTCACAAAGGTCTTGAGTTCTCATGTAATTTGGTGATACATAAAGTTCAAATGTTTCATTCCCAATGTTATCAATATTTTTATTTTTAATGTTATCAATGTTATCAACATTTACAATATCAATTTCAACATTTTCAATATCAATTTCAGCATTTTTATTTTTAATTTCAACATTTTCATTTCTAATTTTAATATAATGTTCAACATTTTCAAATTATATTTCATCTTCACTTGAAATAGCATTTAGGTGTGGAGAAGAAGCCTCACTTTGACGAGTATTTGGTATACCTTATCTTCTCTTCCTATGACTTTCTCTATCTTTTTCTTTATATTCTTCAATTTTCTCTATTGTGAGTTTTCTCTTACCTTTCCATTTATGATGACTAATATATATATTATGTATAGTATATATTGTATAATATATAATATATAATATAATTGTAATGTCACAGAATTGCACCTAGGGAAAATTCCACATTTTAGTACTTTGCCTAGCATTTATGACACCTAAACATATTAATGGAAAAAATATCATGGGTTAAAATTTCACAATTATGACTCCATATTGACCACTGGTGAAGAAACAAGTAGCCTAATGATAGGTTTTCTGAAAATTTATGCTTTGGATTCCTGTGCTATGTATGGACATCTATGTGGCATGCTAGAATCTTGGCGGTTTTATGAGTTTGAAATGAGGAATCTTGAATCTTGACTTCTAACACGTGTCTTGGCAATCAGGTTTTTGGGTGTAACAACTCTTTGTTGCCCTTGCATGCAACAAAACCCCTCATTTGCTCTCATTTTGGGGGTTCAAGTCATTCAGTCAAGCTCTCTATTTAACTTCACACTTAATTTCTCTTCATTCTTGATAGCATATTTTCTACAAGTGAAGCCATGCCAGACTGAGGTCCCTCTAACAACTACATCTCTCAACAAAGCATTCAATGGTGTGTGTGTGTGTGCTCTAGAGAGGGTCTAGGCCCATGGGTAATGCTCTCTCTTACTCTCTTATACTTGATTATTTATTATTTAGTGGTGTGGGTTCTACTCCTAAAGTGGGTCTTTCTTTCACCACAAGCTTTGTCCATTTTGGTTACACTCCTTCCATATCTGGTTGTCCATGGAGGTGGGAACACCAAAGAGGGGATCTAACTAAGGCAGAACCCTATATAGCCCCAAAATTTCCCCTCGTTCTTCTATGTGTATGTTGTAAAGCGGATCTTGGACTGAAGAATCGAATGTTTGGTTAAGGGTAAGTTTTCTCCTAGCTTCACCTTGTGTTATCCTTTAAATTTTTGTTATTTGTTTGTTTATCCTACTTACTAGATCCTAGATTCAAGTTAGAAAGTGGAACCTTATTCTGCCCATCTAAGCTCTTGAGCATCATGTTGCGTAGGATTCTAGTGCACCAATTGGAAAATAGTGCACTACATTGGTATCTTGAATCTGCCATGTTGTCCTTTGGTTGAGAGCTCCTCTATCAAAGGTAGAAATCCAAGAGTTTCACTCTCTCAAGATCTGAAGTTGTTTTATTTGAAAGTTAACATATACTCATTTCCTTTTCAATTTCTTCATTCTATTTATGCTGAGGTGGATAAGGGTAGTTCATTCTCTGGTGATATATTGAGAATGAAGAGACTAGTGTGTTGCAAGGTATGACCCTTGGTCTCCTCTTCCTATGTAGTCTAGCATGGCACTTGGGCTTCGTGACATGGTTTAACCACCTCTTGTGGATCTTGATCTTGTATAAATCTAGCAGTTATATCGAGCATTAATAGGTCAATATTTTGGTGCAATAGCAACTGCCTGTGCAACAATTGGTATCAGATCCAAGGTCACGGGTTTGAACCCTGCACTTGTGCTT
The DNA here is from genome assembly GCA_007115665.2 of Sequoiadendron giganteum. Taxonomy (NCBI): domain Eukaryota; kingdom Viridiplantae; phylum Streptophyta; class Pinopsida; order Cupressales; family Cupressaceae; genus Sequoiadendron; species Sequoiadendron giganteum. The sequence goes on along the minus strand of CM021110.1, from coordinate 145,241,876 downwards.
GGGGGGGATTATTACAAGGTGTGACCCTTGGTCTCCTCTTCCTATGTAGTCTAGCATGGTACTTGGGCTTCATTACATGGTTTAAACACCTCATATGGATCTTGATCTTGTATAAATCCAATGGTTGTATCGAGTAGGTCGATATTTTGGTGCAATGGTAGGTACCTGTGCAACACCGTGTGCAACAAATCCCTCTTATCTCACATTTTGGTGAACATGACATGAAGGATGTCAGATCTATTTTTTTTTCAAAATCATGTCTACAATAACACCTTATGTAAATAATATTTTGATATGCTAGATGACACTCTAGATGACTTCTTAAAAGTGCCTTCCTCTATCCACAAATCTTTTGAGAAAACTTCCTCTCCACAAGCTGGGGAGTTGATAAACATTGTGGTGGTCTATGTGGCTTCTTCAAGCCCTAGAAACCCCCTCATTTACTTGACCCCATCTAACCCTTCTCCAAGGTATGATCATTCTTCCTATGGGATTTCATATTGAGATGATTCATCATATTTGTATTCAAGGTTTGTAAAAGCTATGGACTCTACTTCTTATAATTTTGTTGGGCACACATATAATACAAGAAGAAACAAACAAAATTTGGATCAACAACCTTCTATTCCTACATCTTAACCTACTCAATTTCCTACTTTATCATCTTCTCAACCAAGTCTTCCTTCAGCACCTAAACCTGTGACTAAAGAATTAGGTGATTACGATCTTGCTAAGCAACTTCGTGTTACTCTGGCTAAGATCTCACTTTTGGATTTGCTTCAGATTTCTTTGATTTATCAGGAAATTCTTTAGGAATATTTTAGAATATTCTCTTTCATTCCTCAGCTAGGCCAATGGATATTAATGTGGTGATGGCTCATATTCATGCAAATTCACCAAATATTATGTTCTATCTGTTAGAACTCCCACCTCCAGATGTGCAAAAACAAGCGGACCCTTTGATGATCATAGTCAATGCCAATAATATTGGTATTAGGCATACCCTCATTGAAACTGGTTTGGCTCTCAATGTTTGTGGTATAGATCTACTACCCAAAATTAAGGTTGATTCATCTTCTCTAGTTGCTTCTTCTTTGTACATTAGTGGGTTCGATAATGTCAATCACCAAGCTCTAGGCATGATAATACTACCTTTACATCTAGGCCTTGTTACCTTACCCACTTTGGTTTATGTGATGCCTGGCCCTTTACCTTACAATATTCTTTTGGGGAGACCTTGGATTCATGCTATGAGTTTCATAACTTCTACTTTACATTGTTCTTTAAAGTTTTTTGTAAATAATTAGGTGGTCATAGTCAAAGTTGATCCAAAAGCTATACACCTTTGTGATACCCTTTGTGGAGGTTGTCCCTGAAGAAAATTTCATTAAAGATGGACCACCTAAAGAAGAAAGTCCAAATTCTTCTCTACCTACTTCTTCTGAATCAAATGCCTTCCTTGGTGATGATTGGGGGTCCTTGGAATTCTTTTAATTCTTTATTAGAGAATAAAAAGTGATCCCTACCCATCTAGAGTTTCTGAATGCCTTTGATGAAAAAAGTGGACAATGCTCCCATTGAGGAACAAAACTATGATCGTATCTAGGAGGCCAATCCTTCCCCTATTGAGGAGAATGATCCCACTCTTGAAAAAGAGGTTAATTTTTCTGAATCAAGTAAAGGAGACAATTGCGCTCTCATAGATGCATTTGATGGTCATTGGTGGAATGAATCCCTCTATGTAGAGCCACCACCTCCCGAGGTTTTACAAAATCACTATGGTTTTGGATATCAACTTGCTTCTCAATATGGGTATGGATAGAAAGGATTGGGGCATATTGAGAAAGGAATCCAAGTCCCTATCCAGTTTAAACCATGAAAGTTCTATCTATTTTGGGGTGTTTTGTTGAATAATCTAAACAGAAACCTTGGTGGAGTGTTAATATTATTTCAATTAAACCACTGAGTTTCATCCATCCTAAATTAATAGAGGATAGGGGGAAGGTTGATAAATTCCCTGTAGATGTCTTTTCTTCAGATGAAGCACTTGAGGAATTCCTATATTCCTACTCCCCTTTGCCTCCCTTTCATTACAAAAGATGATTCTCGTATCACTTGAATAAACAAGCATATTTTGGAGAATCTGTCTTGAGTATTGAAGAGGAAGACCATCTATCCAACATTAGTGATGATGTTCCAATATCACATCCTGGAGATCATAGTTCTCCCCTTAAGGGGGAAACTACTAAAATCTCTATGGTTCGTAAGTCTTCTAAAAAGGTGATCAAGGTTGGAAAGTGCCTTTCTTCTTAAGAATCTGAAGAACTTTTTGACCTCCTACATTCCCATCCTAACATATTTTCTTGGATATATGAATACATGCCTAGTATTGATGAGTCTATAGTGGTTCAAAATATTGTCCTATGTCCTGATGCCAAGCCAGTTAAGCAAAAAAATTGAAAGATCAATCCTTGGGTGGCGTTGATGGTTAAGACTGAGATGAAGAAGCTATTGAAGGAAGGCTTTATCCATCCAATCAATTAATCCCCTTGGATTTCAAATATTTTCTTCATTAGTAAACTTGATGGATGTATTCCTATATGCATTAAATTTTGTGATCTTAATAAGGCTTCTCTTAAAGATGATTTTCCACTACCTAATATAGATATGATTGTGGATTCAACCGCAAGCAATGCATTATTATCTTTTATGGATAGTTTCTCAGGTTACAATCAGATCCATTTTAATTTGGAGGATCAGTACAAGATAACCTTTACTACCCCTTGGGGTAATTTTTGTTATGTGGTCATGCCCTTTGGGTTAAAGAATGCAGGAGCAACTTACCAACGGGCGATGACTCTAATATTTCATGATTTTATTCATAAAATTTTAGAATATTATGTTGATGAAATCTTATTGAAATCTATAACTCATCAGGATCATCTGAAGAACCTCTATCTTATTTTTGAAAGGCTTTGACTCTATAAGATGAGACTCAATTCTCTTAAGTGTGTCTTTGGTGTAGAAGCGAGCAAACTTTTGGGATTTATAATCTCTTTCAATGGAATTGAGGTCAACAAAAATTAGATCGATGCTATTATTAAAATGCCTCCACCTAAAAATATTATTGAGTTGTAACATTTACAAGGAAAGATTCAAGAAATTAGAAGATTCATATCTCAGTTGGCTAATCATACCCTTCCTTTCACTCATCTGTTAAAGAAAGATGTTCATTTCATGTGGGATGAAGAACGCCAAAAATATTTTAAGTCAATCAAAGCCTACTTAGCCAATCCTCCTATACTGATGTTGGCTATGTAGGATAGACCCTCTTTGCTTTACCTCACAGTGTCACCATATGCTTTGGTAGCTTTGTTAGCTCAATATGATGATGTTGGGAAAGAGAGAGCGGTCTACTACATTAGTCATGTCCTGGTCGATTATGAAACTCATTACTCCTCCATGGAGAAGAAATTCCTTTCTCTTGTTTTTGCTACATAGAATCTAAGGACCTATCTCCTCCATAATGAAACCAATATCATAGTAAAAAGTGACCTCCTAAAGCATTTTTCTCTAATACCAACCTTGTTGGGAGGTTAGCGAAATGGGTGGTGTTGCTTCCTGAGTTTGACATATATTTTGTTACTCAGAAGTTGATAAAGGGTCAAGTTGTTTTTGATCAATTGGTAGATGCTCCCTCATCTCGCTCCTTCCCAGGTTTGGATTTGTTTCCTGATGAGAAAATTTTTGTGATCAATTATGATCTTGAATGGAAAATTTATTTTGATGGATCAAGATGTAAAACTGGCTCTAGAGTAGGTGTGGTTTTAATATCACCTGAAGGTAAACTAGTCCCTCACTCATTTTGATTAGATTTCCCTTACACTAATAACATCACTAAGTAAGAGGCTCTTATTCTTGGCTTGTGTGCCATGATTGGTCTGAAAATAAAACATCTTTGTATACTAGGTTAGTCTGAGCTCATAGTGAATCAGATTATGAGAACTTATCAAGCTAAGCAAAGTAAGTTGTCTCGATACCGAGACCTTGCTTTTTCTTTGTTGAACCAATTCCCCTCCTTCATAATAGAAAGCATCCCTAGGAGGGATAATAGACATGCATATGTAATGGAAAGTGTTGCTTCCCTAGTACCTTCGGACGAGTATACAAGAGAATACCACTTCATGGTTTAGGTCCTTCAGTCTTCTGCTCTTTCCGATCAACCTAAATTTGATGCCTTAGTGTGTTTTCAATTGGACTCGGGAGAGTAGTTTTCTAACATTTACAACTACCTAAAGACTGGAAACTTTTTTCATGGTGCAATGAAAAATTATTGCACTCATATATGAAAGCTTTTTTTCTGTTATGTTGTCTTTTCCGATCTTCTTTATCAAAAATCTTATAATGGCTTGCTTCTTCAATGTCTCACTAAAGCATAAATACCCCTTTCCCTTAAAGAAGCCCATTCAAGCTCTAGGAGTAGACACTTTGGTGATAAATCCATGGTGAGGAAATTGATACACATAGGGTAATTTTGGAAAATGATGGAACAAGATTCCTTTAATTTTGTTAAAAAATGTCAGCAATGTCAGAATCATAGTCGTTTGATTCATGCACCCACACAAGAGTTACAAAACCAAACCTCTCCTTGGTTGTTTGCAAAATGGGGGTTGGATATCATTGGAAAGATCCCCTCCTTCTTCTAAGGGACATACCTTCACCATTACCACTACAAATTACTTCACAAAGTGGGTCAAAGCTATCTCGCTTCACTCTACAAACATTGAAGCTATTTTTAGTTTTCTTCTAAATAACATTATCTCTCATTTTTTATTGCCTTCTACACTTGCTTTTGACAATGGTACGCCATTCAAGAATAAGGAAGAAATGCAATTCTTGGAAAAAAATTATATTCAACATAGATTTTATACAGCATATTATCCTCAATCTAATGGCCAAGTGGAAGCATCTAATAAGACTCTTGAGCTCATTCTTCATAAAATAATTAATAAACATGGTAAGGATTGGCATACTCAATTAACATATGCTTTCTGGACCTATCGCACAATTTTTCGTACGATGATGGGAACAATGCCTTACAACCTCGTGTATGGTGTCGAAGCTATCATACCTTTGGAGTTGTAAATTTTGTCTTTACGGGTTTCCCTTAAAGGGTTAATTGATGATGAAACTTACTGAGCTAATCATTTTCATCAGCTAAAGATGCTCAATGAGTGTTGACTCCAAGACCTCAATCATCTTAAAGCTTATAATTGATCATTATCTAGATAGTATAATCAAAGTGTGCTTCCTATAACTTTCAAGGTAGGTGACCTAGTTCTCTATGAGAATCAGAGAAATATAAATGCACTACCTAATCAGAGGGGTAAATTCAGTCCCAATTGGTTAAGCCCTTACATTGTCATCTCCATGTATGGTTTGGGTGCCTATGGACTATCGTCTATGGATGGAATGCTTCTAAAAGATCCCATTAATGTAATACATCTTTTTAGATACTATGTGTAGTGCCTAATGTGTCATGTGTGTGGTGTTCACTCTTTAAGGGTAGTATAATTGTGTATATTTGTATTATTCAGTAACACATTATAAAAACAAATTGCGTTATGATGTGACTATGTGCGTGTGTAAAATATCCATACATGTTTCTTATTATGTTATGTATCCATGCATTACATTATATCTTTTAAGGCAGCTAGATCATCATTGTATTTTATTAACATACGTCCATGTACATACATAACATCCATAGCATCAAGATACATGAAAATAAAGAAGCATACACATTCAAATACACAATGTCATGATAACAGAACCAGTATCTTGTATATATATAATATCATATACATGTATTGGTCCAATATCATCAAAAATGAGTAGCTACTAAATATTTGTATCAATTTCTATACAAAAAATGTCTATAAAGCATATACATCTCATGGATATAAAACTAATGTACAAAATAGGAGCACCCTAGGGCTGTGGCATGTGGCTCCTGAATCCCTCTGACTCTAGTTGTTGCTATGGTCTAGGAGGAGGTTGCATAGTGGTGATGGATCAAGAATAGTGTGAATGTGACCTGGATAGGGTTATGTGCATCCCTCTAATCTCTCCCTAAAGGGAAGCTATCATCATGCATGCCTAGATCAGCTCATGTTGTAACTATTGATCACCTGTCGAGATCATGGTTGTCGACTGACTTGCAAGGTCATCAAGATTTCTCTAAAGGGCATCATGCACTTACTCGATGGCATTATCCCTCATCACTACCATGTCTTTCTCCATGAGTATCATCCAAAGCTCTCTCAATAGATGTTCACGCTATCCTTGGAGTGTAATAGCATCTACAGCTCCCTGCATGATCTCTACTCCTCTCTCCTCATAAGCGGTCCTCATACACACTATTGGCTCCAACAAGTGGGCATGTCACCCTACAAAAACTATCCAGTATTCCTTAAGGACCATCCCCTAGATGATCACGTCAAGAGCCACCTCTGATATGCATTAGGATATCAACCTACTCCATCCTTGTACACCATCTGCAACCATAAAAAAGAAAGAATAAGATTAATATCACATGGAATATCTGTGTAATCATAAACAAAAAAACTAAAAATACTAGAAATATAAATAGCATGCTCAGTATACCTGGGTCCCCTAGTTGCCAAGTAGGGTCAAGGTGAGGAGTGACAGTAAGACCCACCCCACCAGTGTCAAAGGTCACTCCTTGTGCTTCTAGAGATGCCACTGCCATGATAGTAGGTGTTGTTGGGGGTGTCGAAAAGACAAGGGTAGCTAGTGGAGGAGATGATCTCCTCTATCGTTGCCTCAGCCTCGGTGATGTTGTCGGTTGCTCCTCCTCCTCGCCCTGCTCCCACCCACCTCCTAGCCATCTCCTATCTCTTGGTGTTTGTGTTGGCACATCCCCCATGGGCCAAGATCCCCTTTAGGGGAATCCTCGGTGAAGACTAGATGAGGATAGTGCCTCTGCCACCATGCTCTAAAATCTGCAGCTATGTCGATGTCATCTATCAGCGCTATTGTCGGTAGATCTCATTCGGTCTCATCATCATCTAAAAGATCAATATCTATAATGGAGGGGCGAGGGATGTCCCTGGGTCTCGCAGTACTCCTGAAATTCCATGTATACATGGGAACATCAGGATAGATAGTTTGTACACGGACATGTTGTCACATGACCCAGCTCCAATAGTAAGGCATAATAATGTGATCATAGAAACCAATGATAAAATGGTCCTGCTATAGTTTCTAAGGTACCTGCTATCATCTACCCACCTAAAATAACGATAAGGTCTCCACCTCACCCAGTCAGAAACAAGGGTATTAAACTATAATCTCCAAAACTATAAATCACTGTGTCTCCACTACCATGTCAAATCGTAGTAATGGGCCATGGGGACAGTGTATGGTTGTCTTTGTGGGAAACTAACTGGCCTCTTTTTCATAATGTGGGTGAAGCCCCACACCTGCAGCAATGTGCACATTGTGAGGTTGCGATACTCATAATGCACATATCGCCCTAGCTCTTGGTACAAGAGCACCGACATGTTGTACCCCCAAGAAAATATTTTCCTATGCTTGACCATCTTATGAATAGTATGGACAAGGCCCCCATGCAAGTGAGAGCCTCACCCATCTATAGTGATCTGGAAGGCCACAATCATGACCATCATGTGATATAGTAGGGGTGTAGTGTTTTGTGCCTGGTTATACCAGTGTGTCTGTATGCCTTGTACTATTGTCACCATTGATCCACCTCGAGCAATAGAGGACACCCTCTGATCGCTCCTGTTGATGAGCCCAGTTTTTTGCATATTTTAGGCTATGTTTTTAGTATCTTTATACCTTTTATTATGTTGAGATAGATATTAAGTAGTAATTATGGAAGTAATACATAGACTTTACGCTTAATATAAAAAATTTATTATGATAACTATTTCCATGGTTATTGCTTGATGTTTCATCAATTTAATGAAGGATGTGTGCCTTGTGACTCTATGAGATAAAATGCATTTCCTGTAGCCACTATTGTTCACCTTCCTACAGCCATATGCAAAATATTGTTTTGTCGAAGTCAATACCTAATGAATGTATGAATGAGATAATGGATCATTTAATGAGTTTAATGTGTTGAGATGACCCTTTTCTGCATGAATAGATATTAGTTACTGCAAGTACTAGGTCTAAAGGAGAAGATTTAGCCTCCACTAGATCATTGTGGGACTGATTCAAAGCAGACCGATTCAGCAGCAAGAAATGAGGAGACAACTAAGAAGTTATCTGCCATGCAAGGGGAGCATTCCTAGAATCTAGCACAAGGATTCTTGGTGTCACACAAATCTAGGATAGTGGTGCATTAATTCTTTCAAATTGATTTGACTTAGTTCTCTCTCTTGTGTCCGCTTCTTCAATGTAAAGGTTGACATGTAATAAAGGTTTCCCGTTTTTGTGGGAAAGGTTAGTTAGTTGTTAGGTTTCAGTTTTAAATAAATAGTTGTGTTCTCCTTCAGAGAAATGGTTGGAAGTTTATTGTTGTAATAGATTTAGTTTCAAGTAATATAGTTGCAAGTTGCAAGTTGTGAGCAATGTACTTTTCAGTTTCAATTCAATAAAATTATTTCATGGAATTTTTAGTTTAATTTGTTGTGTACTTGAGGCACTACCTAAGGGGGCCCACTTAGGGAAGTTTTCTATCTTTTCCATTTTTGCAATTAGAGTAATTATACTTTATTTTCCTAGAACTTTAGCGTGACTCTTCTTATAGCTGGTAGAATTACAGAGCTATCAATTGTTCCTACAGCCACTAGGGAAAAATTAGTTCATGTCTTCAAAACTGGGTTTAGTTTTCATTTTGAGAAGACTTAGTTAGCTAAATTATGTTTTTAGAAATTTCAATTCCAGCATGGTATTTTCAAGGAAGAACACATGTCTGAAATAGGTTGTTAGTGCATATAATGTGTAGGCCTATTTCAATTCTAACATCCCTGGGTTGACAATTAAATTATGTCCTTTAGTAGATTATAACTGCCAGTTGTGATATCTAATCCCTGAGTAGAAGAATATATGTTCCTAGTTATCAACCTAATTAAGGACACTACATTTTTGGCGTTGTTGCTGGGGATGGTTTCAAACTAAGAACCTATTGTAGGCATGCTAGTAGGAGTTTGAATTTCATTCCTAGCATTTAGCTTAGCATTCCAACATTTTTCATAGTTTAGACTTACTTTTTGTTGTATGCTTAGAAGAAGAGATCAATTTGGAAGATTCCTTTCTGGAAGATTAGATACCCAAGAAATTAAACCAAAGCTTTTCCAAGAAGAACCATATTTGGATGTTGGCCAAGACTTAGTTACCTCATCTTCTTCCTCACAATTATGTTTGAACTTGTTTGATGAGAAGGATGACCTTAATCCACTCATTCAGCATTTTGAATAATCTACGAACTTTCAACAACCAAGACCTATATAATAATCTGCTTGCCCTTGTAGTTTATCAGCCTGAAGCTAACCCAGGAGGACCACCAAGGATGGAAAGGCCTACTTTTCCATTTCCAATTCTTGACCTACATGACAATAATAACCTCAAGAACATCTCTGCTTCATTACTTCCAAAATTCTATGGACTTATTACAGAAGACCCTCATACCTTCTTGTTTGAGTTTGACATCCTTTATAGGAGTTATGACTACACCATTGAGCACACAAGCTGAATTTGTTTCCCTCTACCCTAAAGGAGTCAGCCTTGAGGTGGTTCATGGGATTGGGTGGCAATACAATGACCACTTGGGATGTGATGAAGAGTCTATTCTTGGGAAAGTATAAAGAAATTTGTAGGGGGAATGATTTGAGAGGATATGACATCTTCAAGATGTCACAAAAAGAGGATGAAACCTTGGAAGACTATGTGTCAAGGTTTTTTTTTAGTGTGCAGAAAAACACTCAGCACCAACTGAATGAGGAGTCTCAAAAACTTCTCTTTCTAAGAGGATTTAATGATTCTTGTATGGAGGCACTAGACCTCATGGCTGGAGGAGATATCACCCAAAGCAATTGGGATGATATCAAGAAGATTTTTCTCAACTACTCCAGAGCAACTATGAAGAAAGGTAGAGGGTTTAGATCCTCTATTACAAAAGGAAATGGCTCAGGAGTTTCTAAGGGGGAGAGTTCTAATCTCTTGTCTGAATTCAAGCAAGATATCATCAATGATGTCACTACTCAATTGGACACTATGCAAGATGAAGCAGAGGAAATGCTAGCTGAATATTTCCCTCATTGAAGACAAAAGAAGAAGAATTGTTGATGCAAGGCAGTGGCTAATTTGGAGGTGCATCATCTTCCCACTTATTTCAAAACAATTGAAGGAGATGAAGAAGTGTTCTTTATTGCTCAACGTAGGCCTTGGTCCCCAAGACAAGGTATGCCTGAGGATCCCTTGCAAAATTTTGGTTCATATAATAATCAATGGCAGAACCAGTACCCTCCAAATTATGGCCCATGTTCCCAACCTAATTGGAATAATACTTGGCCAAATTCTCAACAAAACCAATGGCAGCCACCTCAACAAAATCAGTGGCGGCCTCTGCAAGGAAATTGGTAGTAGTCTAACCAATGGAGGGGAGGCTTGCAATGGTCAAATCAACCCATTGGTTTCCTTTAGCAACCCCAACAGCATTCAATCATGCCACCTCCTACAGAAATTCAAAGCCAAAATCCTAACCCAACCTAGCTACCTACTCAGGCAACACCTAACCCAAATAACCAGCCTCAACAATAACATCAAGTTTATTTCACCGATCCTAATCAGCAGCTTGCTTATGCTCTCAAATTGAGTAATATTCACTTATGATCAGGGACAGTGTTACCTACACCTTCTCCTCCCATAATCACATAGTTTCCATTTGAGGAGAATGAGCAAGAAGATATTAGTGACCTAGTTCCATCCAAAGAGCCCATGCAAAATCCATCTTGTCTAGAGTGTCCAATGAAACTTCACCTCCTTTTCCACAAAGGTTAGAAGGTGAAATTGTTCAAAAGCATGAAGATCCTACCTTTGACATTCTTGAACAACTAAAGAGCATATATGTAAAAGTACCCTTATTCCATGCAATAAAGGAAGTACCTATCTATAGCAAAGCTATTAAGGAAGCATGCTTGAAGAAACCAGGTAGGAAAAATAAGGACCCTCAAACTATTCCTGTCTTAGGTCAACTCTCTGATTTGATGCTGGGGAAGCTTACCATTCCAAAATATTCAGACCCTGGTAGTCTTGTTGTGGAAATCATTATTAATGAAGTCCAAATTAAACTTGCTTTAGTAGACCTTGGAGCAGCTATTAATGTCATGACTAAAGACCTTGTGGTACAACTAAGTATTTCAGACCTAAGAACTACACCTATAGTCTTGTGGCTCATTGATAGTTCAACTGTCAAGCCTGATGGAGTAGTTGAAGACTTGGTAGTCACCCTAGATTCGTGGGAATATCCTGCTGATTTTATGGTCTTGTCTCCAAAGGCAACACTGGGAGGATATCCTGTAATTCTAGGAATTCCTTGGTTAACCACCACAGATGCTTACATAGGATGTAGTTCCGGTAACATGAATATTTTTGATGGATATAGCACCAAGAAGCTCACCCTTTATGCTCCAGCCCAGCCTCAACTTGAGTCTGGGCAAGCAGTTTGGCCAAATTTAGGAGAAGTAGAAGAAATGAATTATGTGGAAAACCCGATGATGATTAGAAGAGAGCCTTTTATTGAAAAACAAGAAGAGGAAGAAGTACTGTTTAATGTCCTTCAGAACAACTATGGCATAGAGTACCCCCTTTGCAAAGAAGTTCCATGTTCCTTGTAGACAATTCTTCCCCCATCTGCTTTAGCTCATTATCTTGCAGCAACTGACTATTTGCACACCTTATTGCCCCATGAAGTAGAAATTTATTTTTTGTCAAAAGTATCTATGCTTGAATTGACTTCACAAGTGGAAGTAGCTGCAAGGAAAACCTTGAATACCAATAGTAAACTTACCATTAAGTAGCGGGAGTCAATTATCCAAATGCTTACTACCCACAAGACATCTTTTTCCAGGGATTACAGTGATATGAAGGGGCTAGATCCAAAGCTATGTACACACCGAATTTTCATCAACAGTGAGTTCAAACCTATTAGGAAGCCCCAAAGGAGAATTAATCCAGCCTTGAGAGAAATAGTTGAGGAATTACAGAAATTGTTGAATGTTGGTTTTATCTACCCAATCTCAGATAGCCAATGGGTTTCTCCACTGGTTACTGTCCCTAAAAAAGGGGGAAAATGGACAGTATGTGTAGATGAAAGGAAGCTCAACTAAGCAACTAAGAAATATTATTTTCCTCTACCCTTTATTGATCAAGTCCTGGATAACTTATCAAGGAAAGAGTATTTCTCTGTCCTTGATGGTTTTATTGGATATAATCAGATAAAGATTTCTCCAGAGGATGAAGAAAAGACAACCTTCACATGTCCCTTGGGAACATTTTCCTATTCAATCTTAGCTTTTGGTCTTTTTAATGCTCCTACAACTTTCCAAAGAGTTGTGATTAATATTTTCTCAGATATTTCATATGATTGAATTGAAATATATATGGATGACTTTATTATTTATGGTGCAACATTTGAGGAAGCCCGAGATAATTTGAAGGTACTACAAAGGTGTGAGGATCATAATTTGTCACTCAATAGTCATAAATGCTTCATGATGATGTAAGAAGGAATAGTGTTGGGTCACTACATTTCTATTGCAGGAATACAGGTAGACCCTTCCAAAATTAATCTCATTTCTAGTCTACCTTGTCCTACCAAGAAAAAAGAACTCAAAAGATTTCTTGGACATGTTGGTTACTATAGGAGATTCATTAAAGATTTTAGTCAAATAGCAGGACCTCTATACAGTTTGCTAAAGAAGGATGCAGAGTTTGCTTGGATAGCAGAATGTGAGAAAGCATTCCTTGATCTTAAAATCGCCCTCACACAAGCACTTGTTTTGAAAGGACCAGATTGGTCACTTCCATTCCATATTCACATGGATGCATTAGATTATTCTATTGGTGTTGTCCTAGGAAAAAAGAGTGGTTCAACAGAGCATGCACTTTATTATATCAACAAGAACTTATAGGGGGCTGAACTCAACTACATAGTTATAGAAAAGGAGATGTTAGCAATCATCTATGCCCTTAAAAAGTTCAAGAATTATATCACAGCCTATCAAATAATTTTCCATATTGATCATGCAGCAATCAGGTATCTCATGAACAAGAGTTCAATTATAGGGAGACTAGCTAGGTGGTTGTTGCTGATGCAAGAATCTGATACCACAATTATGGACAAACCGGGTAAAGAAAATGTGGTTGATGATTTCTTGTCTAGAATCTAGAGGCAAGATGATCCTGAACTCATAGAAGATTCCTTCCGTGAAGAACATTTGTTTTCCATCAAATTCATTCATCCATGGTATGCAGACATAGAAAATTATTTAGCTGTAGGAAGAACTCCTCCTCACCTCTCACCTGAGGAGAAGAGATTGTTAGTAGAGAAAAGCTTTAACTTCTCTTGGATTGTAGATTTCATGTTTTACATAGGGCCAGATCAAGTAATGAAGAGATGTGTGAGAGAGGAAGACACTCATGACATACTACATGCAAGCCATGATGAGCCTTATGGTGGACATTTTTCTGCCAAAAGGACAGCCATGAAGATCTTACATACTGGATATTATTGGCCAACACTACATAAGGATGCAGCCAAGTATGCCAAGAGGTGTGATAGATGTCAAACAATGGGGAGGCCAAAAAGATCAGATGAAATTCCTTTGTTTCCACACGTTATTGTTACACCCTTTCATAAATGGGGATTGGACTTTGTAGGCCCAATTGATCCACCTTCAAATGGTAAGTATTACATTCTTGTGTGCACTGATTATGTAACAAAGTGGGCTGAATCTAGGCCTATGAAGCATGCCAGAGATAATAAGGTAGCAGAGTTCCTCTATGAATAAATCTTTACTAGATTTGGGGTTCCTAGAGAAATAGTGACAGACCAAGGGGCACAATTCACTTCTACTCATTACAACCTTAGTAAATGAGTATAACATAAGGCATAGGAAGTCAACTCCTTATCATCCTCGGGCTAATGGCCAAGTAGAAATCACTAATAGGGATATTGAGGCCATTTTTAAAAAAACAGTGGACTTGCATAGGAAGGATTGGGCTGCGAGGTTCCCTAAAGTTATATGGACCTATAGAACTACTTGGAAGACTACAAAAAGTTTTACACCTTTTGAAATGGTGTATGGGAAGAAAGTTATGATGCCTATAGATTTTGAACACAAAACTCTCAAAATAACTTTGGAATTAGATATGCATTTAACAACTGCATAAAGAGATAGAATCATGTAGCTCAATGCCTTGGATGAGCTAAGGAAGAGTGCCCTACAACATACAAAAATAGTACAAAATCATAGAATCAGATGGCATGATAAGTACATAAAGGAAAATAAATTTAAAGCAGGAGATTGGGCTCTGCTATATGATTTAAGATACAAGGACAATCAAGGGAAGCTACAAACCAGATGGTTAGGGCCATACAAAATTTCAGAAGTATTTGATAATGGTGCAATTCAGCTAAGCACAATTGATGATGTCAGACTCAAATTATTGGTCAATGGGCATCGAATGAAGCCTTACCTAAATCCCATTGATAAGGAAGAGTTCCTGAAGCATTTTCAAGTTGAGCAGGAGTTCACAGATCTTGTAGCTGAAGGAGTTGAGTTTCTGCTCGATTGCCTAAGAAATGCATGAAAAGTGCATTAAATACCATAATAAAGGGGTCATCCTTATGGATCCCCATTCTATACCATCATTTCATCCACCATCAATACCATTTCCCCTTCTGCCACCTCATCCATCATTCATTCATCACCATTTCCACTTTTCCAATAATCAACTTTTGCAATAAAAGAAGTGGAGTCACATCAGTCAGTTGTGGCACATCATGGTAGGTAAGCTCCACTTAACTCAAGAAGTGATTAATTATTCCATTTATTATGTTTAAGTAGGTATTAAATTAGACAACACATTTCCTATATGGATGCAATCACATTTAGTCTTTTTTGCAAGTTGAACCATTTTTCTTAACTCCTAACTAATGGCCACTTCATTACCTTCTGCCGCCAAGAGACTTAGTCACATCAAGTCTACTGTCCTTTTTCCAGAACTCAAGATTTTGAGGAAATTTGCAAATGAATTAATAAATTTCTATTACTTCCTGCAATAATTCCCTAATGTGTCTTTAGTTCCTCTTTATAAATCTTTTTATGTGTGTTGGATGTTCAAAATTCTTCCTGTCTGAATCTTTTGAAAGAAGTTCAAAATTTTAGGTTGAGGGGAGAAAGGGAGTTAGTTTGAATTGCAGGAAGTTGAAATTGGGAAAGGAAGAGTTTGAAATAATCAAGTTGAATTCTTGGTAGTGAGATAAGTTGCAAGGAAAGCGTTAAGAATGGGAGGCCAGCCCATTAAGCATGAGCCAACAGACCACTGTTTCTTGTTACAAGATGCACAAAATTTTCCACCATTCAGGTAGTATGGGTGGCTCGATTATTTTCTCAAACTTGTCACGTTTGATGAAGATATTGGTGAAGAATTTACCAAGAAATTTTGTAATGGTAAGAATAAGTTCAAAGGAGTAAAAATTGATGCCATAGTGGAAACAATTGCAGAGGTCATGGGGTTACCTCAAACTGGTGAATTATTTACCTAAACAAAAGATGCACGAAG
The DNA here is from genome assembly GCA_007115665.2 of Sequoiadendron giganteum. Classification (NCBI taxonomy): domain Eukaryota; kingdom Viridiplantae; phylum Streptophyta; class Pinopsida; order Cupressales; family Cupressaceae; genus Sequoiadendron; species Sequoiadendron giganteum. Next base: position 145,226,033 of record CM021110.1, on the reverse strand, counting down.
TGCTAGAGCAGAATTTACTCAACCTGGAGATCCTCGTCTCCACATAGATAAGAAAGGAACTCAAAAGAAGATTCTACCATAGGATTGGATCCCATGGGAAGCTATGTCATCAAATACCTGATGTGTGAAGGTCGGTTCTCTATTTTGCATTCTCACTATTTCAAACTATTGTCTCATTTGCGTCATGGATTATTGATGAATATACTAGATTTCTTGTATAATTTACTTTCTAATAGTGTTGTAGAGTATAAGAAAGGTAGAATTAGTTATGTATCCCATCATTGCCTCATTAAATTTCTTGTAGAGAGATCTATTAGGGATGTGCCACCCATGCCCTAGAGGGAATTTGTTGTTATTTTTGAACCATAGGTTCAAAATGTAGGACCCAAGGGTCAGCCTCTTACTTTTAAGTGACGAACCTCTCAGTCAAAGGCTGAAGCCTCTATGGCCACACCCCCTATGCCTGAAACCTCAGACTCACAAGACAATGTCCCTCTATCTGAAAGAATTTCCAAAGTGCCAAAACAAACCCCTGTTGCTAAAACTAGGAATTCCTCTAAAAAGAAAAAGGAGAAGTCACCAATGGTGTCACTTCAGCACAAGACCCCTAAATCTCCTCCTAACTTTGTCAAGAGAAAAAAATAGCAGAATCTTCTAGTCCTGTAGCTAAATACCCAAAGAAACCCAAGGAAACCCCTACTCCCATACAGAGAAGCTCCAGGATTCAGATCCAAACAACACCACATTCACTTAGTACCTCTCAATCCTCACCATCACCCTTAAAGCCTCCTATTCCAACACTTGAGGAAAAGGAGCAATTTTTTGCTAAGACAGAGCATATTTCTAAGGGGGTTGGCCTTGAGGAATTGGCAGTTATTGTAGAGTAGATGCAAGAAGGTTTATGAGAACAACTATAGGAAGGGGTAGTGTGGATTGCGGAAGAAGGAAAAATAGTAGCAGGTCAATCAGATGAGGGAGGTAAAAATGATGAAGGGATGGACGAGTCACCATCTATTCCAAAAAATACACCAAAACATCAGATGCCACAGGAACAATAAGAGAATAGGCATTAGGATGTCAAAATGGAATAGGAAGTTCTTGAACAATCAGATGATAAGGAAACAATTGAGACAAAAGAGCACCCTGTTGATGCCTCAGAGAATCATGGTGATGTTGGTGTACCTAGAGAAGTTCATGAACCACTTGGAGCAAATCAGCAACCAAAAGTTAAACTTGAACAAAAGGAGCTACGGGATGGAGGTCTATAGAAGGCAAAAGAAACACAACAAGATGGTGCAGTGATTGTTTCATCTTTTGTAGAGGTACCAAAATGGAATAACCATAAGCCTCCTCTTAATTTTATAATTTTTGTTGTAGGGGTGTCATGTTATAAAGAACTTCAATATTAGAATAGTGCCTATGAATTGGAAATAAAGAAACTGAAAAGGGTAATCCAGAACAAAGATGTAGAAATTGCTAACCTTACGGACACCCTAAATTAGGTAGTCAATTTTGTTCCATAGATAGTGTTGACGCAGAATTTTGCATGTAGCAGCAGTCTTATGGGAAACTTAGCTATTGGGGGACATGGTGCACTAGCTAAGTGACCTCTGAGATTTTATCGAAGTTGGCTCTTCGCTTAGTGGTTTGAGGAAAAAGATAAGGAGAATAACATGAATGTAAATCTTACACTACAGGCGATGTGCCTAAGTCTTAGATGAATTTTACCAGAGCACAATGCATAATGCAAAGGCCCAAACCATTAAATTGCTATTAATTAAGATAAATTTTCTCAAAAGCACTTGTCATTCAACACCATTCTTCTATATGTATAATGTAATTGAACATAACTTTTCCTTAACACAGAAGAGTCGAAGAAACATGATTTGTATTTATATTAGCTATGAAAGGTTACAAAAACTGAAGAACAGGCATTCATACAAAAATAAAGACAATAGCATACGTCAGTAGTACCAGCAAACAATTGAAAACAGAAAGGCCGAGTCTATTTGGCACAGTTTGAAGTCTTTGAATTGAAAGTAACTATTACACAAGGCTTAATCCTCAGTGCTTAAGAGATTTCTTAAACTTCATCAACAACCTAATAAAAGAAAAACCAGGCCCCATATATAGGCCATCCCACCACCTGAAAAATGCATCATGGAAGAGCAAACCACATGCGGCAATCCTCGGCCCAGATGATCTGAGCCGCCACAACAAACATCCATCGATCAGCAACATGCCAGTGAGGCCACGATCTAAAATGGAAAACCATGGAGCAATAAGAGAAGACATGCGGTAGCGGGAAGGACAAAAGATCCGTTGGCATTTCCAAGGTAACCAGCATAGGAAAAAGAAATTCCATGTGTCATCCAAGCGAAGCTCGCAGAAAGCAGCAAGAACGCCCAGCAGAAAGCCGCAAGAGGGAACCAAGTGGAGAGCTCCGAGCAAAAGCAAAGAACGAGGTGGAAAGCAAAGGATGAGGTGGGTCCGGCTTGAAGAGCAGCCAACTCGAGCCACGCGGCAAGCAAAAGGAGACTGTCGAAAAGCGAAATGAAGCTAAAGCAAAAAGCTTCGTGAGGCAGCCACATGGCGAACTCCGAAGATAGTGAGCATACAAAATTAAGTCGTAGCCACAAGGAAAAGAAAATGGCCAAGGCATGGGCAATTTTTTATTGAACAAATAGTTCAGTGTAGGTCCCCCTCTCTAGTTTATGCAATGTATTTGAGGGAGTTGTATTTGAATTTTCAATTAATAAGGAATTGGAAAGGTCAGAACCCTTCTTTGAGCACTCCCTGAGAATTCTATGATGCATATCGAGAGTCACCACAGCATATTAGACACCTCCTGTGTGAATTCTATTTACACAATTTGGTTGTGCCTCGTGATATAGAGTGGAATCCTTTGTGTTATATTGGATACATACACATTAGTGCTTTGATCTCTTGGATCAAGAATGAGATAGGCAGAGGAGAATAGTTTGATAGTTATAAACATGACAAAGCTAACATGCCACTGGCAGTAAGGAATGAATCCAAGAAGGGGATGAGCATTTATTTTGACTGGAAGAAATTGTGGGCCGATGAGAGGGATAGACTAGTAATAGAACCCTGGTGTTTTCCCAGTACTCTCAGATTGTGAATGATGACCTTGATGCTGCTACACAACATAGTAGGACAAGATGGGAGTAGTTGCCATTGTAGTTAAAAAGGGTAGAGCCACATACTCCACACAACTTGTATGCAGCCACTAGAAGAGAAGAAAGGTACATGAGGAATGCAAGGACAAAGAAAGAGAATTGGCTACCATTGGTCATGCAGCCACCCATTCTCTTATGGCCACTTTTGGCCATGCAGGGAGAAAATAGTACCTATAACAGAGAATTAGAGGACAATATGTGGCAATGGTTGGGGTCTATGAGAGCTCACTTCTAGAGCTTTTAGAATAGAGAATGTGGATAGCAACTGAATGTAGAATTAAGAGAATTTGCATGTAGGAAGAATTTCAGACTTGCTGAAGGGACCAACAAGTAGTGGGTTGAGGGGAATGGTGAGCCCAATTTTTGGCATATTTTAGGCTATGTTTTTAGTATCTTTATACCTTTTACTATGTTGAGACAGACATTAAGTAGTAATTATGGAAGTAATACACAAAATTTATGCTTAAAATAAAAAATTTATTATGATAAGTCTTTCCATGGTTATTGCTTGATTTTTTATCAGTTTAATGAAGGATGTGTTCCTTGTGGCTCTATGAGATAAAATGCCTTTCTTGTAGCCACTACTGTTCACCTTCTTGCAACCATATGTGAAATATTGTTTTGTCGAAGTCAATACCTAATGAATGTATGAATGAGATAATGGATCATTTAATGAGTTGAATGTGTTGAGATGACCCTTTTTCATAGGAATAGTTGTTAGTTATTACAAGTACCAGGTCTCAAGGAGAAGAGTTAGCCTCCACTAGATATTTGCAAGACTGATTCAAAGCAGACCGATTCAGTAGCAATAAATGAGGAGACAGTTGAGAAGTTATCCGCAATGCAAGGGGAGCATTCCAAGAATCCAACAGAAGGCATCTTGGTGTCACAAAAATCCAAGATAGTGGTGCATTAATTATTTCAAACTGATTTGACTTGGTTCTCTCTCTTGTTTCCACTTCTTCAATGGTAAGGTCGAGATGTAATAAAGGTTTCCCGTTTGTGTGGGAAAGGTTAGTTAGTTGTTAGGTTTCAGTTTTAAATAAACAGCTACGTTCTCCTTCAGAGAAAGGGCTGGAACTTGACTGTTGTAATAGCTTTAGTTTCAAGTAATACATTTGCAAGTTACAAGTTGTGAGCAATGTACTTTTCAGTTTCAATTCAATAAAATCATTTCATGGAGTTTGCAGTTTAATCTGTTGTGTACTTGAGGCACTACCTAAGGGGGCCCACTTAGGGAAGTTTTCTATCTTTTCCATTTCTGCAATTAGAGTAACTATACTTTATTTTCCTAGAACTTCAGTGTGACTGTTCCTACAGCTGGAAAAACTATAGAGTTGTCAACTATTCCTACAACCACTAGGGACAGAGTAGTTCTTGTCTTAAAAACTAGGTCTAGTTTTCATTTTGAGAAGACTTAGTTAGCTAAAGTTTATTTTCAGCAATTTCAATTCCAGCATGGTATTTTCAAAGAAGAACACGTATCTGAAATAGGTTGTTAGTGCATATACTGTGTAGGCCCATTTCAAGTCTAACGTCCCTGGGTTGACAATTAAATGATGTCCTTTATTAGATTATAACTCCCAGTTGTGATATCTAATCCCTGAGTAGAGGAATATATGTTCCTAGTTATCAACCTAATTAAGGACACTACACCCATGTCGACTGGTGTCATCTATCACCACTTGTCAACCATGGATGGAGATTTTAAGAATCTAATACACATCCTCCAAAATGATTGTCATCTCTCCAGTAAGAAACTAGAAAGATGATGTGGTGGCATCCCACCGATCCATCAAGTTTGTCAGCATACACTCGTGATATCGGATCTCTCGCATAGTGAATTAATGTTAGAGACTGGCATGTTGTAGATGTGTGACCTCATTCTTGCTAAGGTGGTCTCTATTCTCATGAACTAGTCAGTATGCTCACCTACTAGGATGCTCCTAGATCTCAGGATAGTCCTGCAAGAAGTGAAAAAATGCTTAAGTCAGAACATGGGAGTTTGAGAAAAATCTAAAAGCAAATTTTACTATGGACTTTTATATGTTGCATAGAATTTTGCATGCTATGCATAGGTCCCATTCTACCATTGACACCTTGAGGATTCTAATTCATACTTAGGATGACAACATGGATGTTAGATATCTATACGAAAAAAAGATGCCTGCATAATTTGAAGTGGGAAAAATTGCCTAAAAATGCTAAAATTCACTAACAATGAAGTTTTGAGACCTACTTAGTCCACCTCATAGCCCTTAGTGATGTCCTCCCTTAGCTGCACCAGTCTCAACACCTTGTACTCTCTCTTACTTTGCATTTTTTTGAATTTTCTAAAGTAAACAATTTTCTCATAATGAATAGTGAAAATGACCCTTCTAGCACCTAGGTATATATAGGCCCCCTGGGGCCCAATTTCCTTGGAGTTTGTGGTTCCCCAGTTTCTCCTAAATTTACCCCACCTAGCTAGCAGAAAACTCAGGAGGGGGCATATAGTCACCTCTTTATCATATTTTCTTCTGAATCATCGAATTTCTCTTGATCATTCTTCTCGCCATTGTATCTTCTGATTTTTGAAAACTCACTTAAATTTGAGTTTTGCAGATTAATTTGGTGTGAATCTTTACAATTGGTCCTACACCGCTTGTTGAGCTCATTTGCTGGGGGGCACCTTCGGTATCGGCTAGCTTGACCTAGGTGACCTCTGAGGCACCTCTTCTTGGCATGCAAACCCATAAAATTTCAAAGTTTGGGTAATTTTTTTCTTCTATACTTTAGTGTGCCTTATTTTTCCCAAAATCAAGCCCACTAAAGTGGGGGAAAAATGTAATGTCACAAAATTGCATCTAGGGGAAATTCCACATTTTAGTACTTTGCCTTGCATTTATGACACCTAAACGTACTAATAGCAAAAATCCCATGGGTCAAAATTTCACAATTCTAACTCCATGTGGACTACTGGTGAAGCAACAAGCAGCATAATGACATGTTTCCCTAAAATTAATGCTTTGGATGCCCACGTGGCATGGAGACTTTTGTGCAGCATTCTAGCATCTTAGCGGTTTTCTAAGTTTGAAATGAGGAATCTCAAATCTTGACTCCTAATACTTGTCTTGCATTCAAGGTTTCATATGTAACGGATCTTTTCCATCCTTGCATGCAACAAAACCCCTCATTTTCTCTCATTTTGGGGGTTCAATTCATTTAGTCAAGCTCTCTCTTCAACTTCAAACTTGAGATCTCTTTATTCTTGATAGTTTCTTTTCTATAAGTGAATCCATACCAGATTGAGGTCCCTCTAACACCTATAGCTCTCAAGCAAGAATTCAACGGTGTGTCTGTGTGCTCTAGAGAGGGTCTAGGCCAGTGGGTAATGCTCTCTCTCACTCTTCTCTACTTGTTCATTTACTACTTAGTGGTGTGGGTTCTACTCCTGAAGTAGGTCTTGCTTTCACCACAAGCTTTTTCCATTTTGGTTACAATCCTTCCCTATATGGTTATTTGTGGAGATGGGAACACCAAAGTGGGGGTATGACTGAGGCGGGCCCCTATAAAGCCCCAACATTTACCCCTCATTCTTCTATGTGGAGGTTACAAAGAAGAGCTTGGAGTGAAGACTTGAACGTTTGGTTGAGGGTAATTTTTATCCAAGCTTCACCTTGTGTTATCCATTAAGCATTTATTCTCTATTTGTTTATCTTGCTTACTAGATCCTAGATCCGAGTTAGAAAGTGGAACCTTTTTCTACTTATTTGAGCTCCTAAGCTTCCTATTGCTTAGGACGCAAGCACGCTAGTTAGATGACAACACGTTGTGTTGGCCTCTTGAATTTGTGTTGTCATCCTTTGGCTAAGAGCTCCTCTATCGGAGGTAGAAATCTAAGAGTTTCACTCTATCAGGATCTAAAGTAGTTTTCTTTGAAAGTTAATGTATACTCATTTCCTTTTCAATTTCTTCATTCTATTTATGTTGAGGTGGGTAAGGGCGGTTCGTTCCCTGGTGATCTCTTGAGAACGAAGAGACCCATGTGCAGCAAATCCCTCTTATCTCACAATAATATAATATATAACATATAATATATAATATAATATAATAATAATATATATTATATATAGTGTGTAGTATATAATATATTTATTATATATTAATAACACAAAATATTTTAAAAACACTAAAAGTAATGGATATCCATTATAAACGGATATATGTTCTGAACAAGTATCTATTTGTAAAGGATTCATGTTTCATTTGACAAAAACTATAGCCTTGGTAGTTCCCTTGGGGTTTCCTTGGGATTTGGCTTAAGGGTGTCATACTTGCAAAGTGCAAAAACATGTTTAGAAAAATTCTTTAATTTTCTAGAGTTTTCCCTTAAGACTGACGACTTTTTTTATCTGAATTTGATGAAACGAAAAGGGTTTATTGAGAAAATTGTTAGCTTTCTACCAATATAATATATGCCTTATTTTAAGATTTGGTCATTAAGATTATGGATTTTGTTTGCATGCTTCTGGAGCCGAGCTAGGGAATCCAAGCACTACCTCATTTCTTTGTTGTTTTGTTGTGCTGGTGCACTGTTTGCGGGGGTTTTGGAGTTGTGCAGGCTGGGAGGTCATTTATTTATGTCTATTGTATGCTACAAATCTAGTTTTTCTCCATTTTCATGTGTTCTGATTTTATTTGGTGATTGTGCAAACTATGACCATGGCTATATGTGAGCTTTTTCATTTTCATCTACTTTGTGGGGCTCATTCCTTGCTAGTGCGGGCTTGTCTCTTTTGTCTTTGTACCTACCTTCCTCTGTTGTGGGCATTGGGATTTTGAGATGAGGATTTGGTGTGGGTTGTTTTGTGGAATGGTATTTTCTAGAAAGAGCTTCCAGGTGGGAATCTCATGACTTTGAATCATGGGATGGAAGAGGTGCTAGGGTACGATGCTATGAGGGAGGTAGGGGATAGAGTTCCCACTCCATCTTCTCTTACAGTGAGCTTGTCTAGGATCGGTGCATTTAAAGTGTAGAAGGTTAATGGATGTTAGGTAAGGGCTCAAATGCACCCGGTGGTGGTGATTCAAAAGGAAGCGATTACAGAGGATTTAGAATATTATAATAAGCATGTTTTAATCTGCAAGTTTATGGGGATGAGGGTTTCTCTTCCTTTCCTTGGCCCTTGGATTCAAAAGACATGGAACCTAGAGGGAGATTTCAATGTTCTGTTACCTGCAAATAATTTCTTCTTGTTGGATTTTTCATGCATTTCAAATCAAAACAAGGCTTTTGAGGGTGCCCCATACTTTTATAATTAGGTTGGAATGTTCATTAAACCATTAAACCATGGCATGTGGGTTTCAATTTGGCAAAAGAGTTTCCATCCAAGGTCCTGGTTTGGGTTCTTCATCCTCAGTTGTTGCTCGAATGTTGGAGGAGAGATATACTATAGTCAATTTCCATGTCATTGGGAAAACTAATTGGCCCCTCTCAGTAGACTCTAGAGAAGAGGGTTTATTCATATGCACGTGTTTGTGTGGAGATTGATTTTAGTCATCTTTTTCCTAACTCTATTGATCTAATAGTGGGGTCTAGCCCCTGGACTCAACTGTTAAATTATGAAACTTTGTCATTCAGATGCCATTCATGCTGCAAGTATGGTCATCTTCAAAGGTTTCTATGTGCTCTTGGTGCGAGTAGCTCAAATAACACGATGTCTCCATCAAATCCATGATCCAAAAAGGGTAAAATTCCCATGTAGGGGGTGACTTCAGATAATGATGGGTTTGTGACTATTAGGCCTTGAAATAAAAGTTGAGATCATAAGAGGACTTTATGGGATCATCAAGAGGAGGAGATGTTTAACAAGTTTGATGCACTGTAGGACTTGGTTCATAAGGAGGGTATATCTACTGACATGCACATTGATGCTCCTCCTTTTATTGCTCAAATCTTGAGCCTATGGCTATCACTTCTTCATTTATTGGCCCTATGAAGGCTCTTGGGGAATTGAAGGATTTTGTTGTTCCTTCCCCTATGGTTGGGCTTGGGGACTCTTATGTGTGTGTTGGTACTTCTTCAGTCTTTGTTGTTATTGGTGCAGGCCCTACTAGAGGTTCAAGTTCTAGAGATTCTAGCAAGAGTAATTTTTTTGCTTCTTCCCCTCTATTGGGCTCGCAGTAAAAGCCCCTGAAAAAGAGTGCTCCTAATAAGCCCTAGAAGGTGGGTAGGAAGAAGGATTGGGAGAAAGTTAAGTTGGTTGGTGAGATGTTGGTTGAGTCTGGGTTGGTGAGGAAATTGGACACTCACTTATCTCACCCTTCATGATGATTGTGCTTTCATGGAATTTAATGGGTATGAGTAGCATCCCTAGATAAAAATCTATTCGGGATTTCATTCGTGCTCATTCTCTGAATTTGGTTTTTCTCTAGGAGACAAAGTTATCTATGGATAGTATGGTGCAGTTTTCATCCAAGATTTTGAGTAGATTTTTATGCTAGTGCATGGGTGCACAAGGTAGCTCTAGGGTTCTTTCTTACTTCTGGGATCCTTGGTGAATCTCTCTTGTTTGGTGGTTCTCTAGTAGATTCTCCATTTCTCTTGTTGTGATTAGTTTGGAGATGGGGGAAAGAATTTTTATTTCCAATATTTATGCTCTGACAGATATCCTTGATAATATTATCTTGTGGTCTCATATCAATTTTTTGAGATTGTTTGATCCTTTTCTTCCCTAGATTATGGAAGGTGACTTCAATGTGATTGCCTCTCTAGAATAGAAAAGGGGGGTGTTCCTCATTTGGACCCCTCCTCTGATCTTCTAAGGGATAATTTGGCTCAACTTCAACTTGTGGATATCAAACCTTTGAATGGCATGTTTACTTGGAATAATAGGAGGCTTGGGGAGGAAGCCATTTTTGAAAGATTAGACAGGTTTCTTGTTTCAAGTTTTTGGGTTGGTCAAAAGTGGTTGTCAAGTTCTAAAATTTAGGTTGGCAAGGATCATATCATTGGCTGATTAAATTATCTACTCACCTAGATAGTGGTCCTAGGAAACAAACTTTTAGATTTTATCTTATGTGGCTTAGGGAGGAAAGTTTTCTTGACTTGGTTTCTAGATGGTGGACTGAAGGTTGACCTGCTTTTGGTACGGCTATGTACTCCTTTGTGAAGAGGCTTCAATATGTGAAGTATAAATTGAAACATTAGAATAAGTATCAGTTTGGAAGTGTGTTTCAAAAGAAAAGGGTTGCCCAGGAGTGCTTGGATTCTATTACTAGGAAAATTCAGGATCAGGGTCTTGATTTGAATTTGAGCAAGTTAAAGGATAGTGTGGTTAAAGAACTTGAGGAATAAGAGCTTTGTCAAGAAAATTTTTGGAAACAGAAGGCTCATGTTTATTTTCTTCAGGAAGGGGATAAGAATACTTCCTTCTTTCATAACTCAGTAAGGGATCAAATATAAGGAAACAGTATTTCTTCTCTTCGCTCTCTTGAGGGTTCTATTATTTCTTCCTCTTTGGAGATTTCTAGTGAGGTGGTTCACTTTTTCTCTACTCTCTTTTATGAAGATACCCCCACCTACAAGTGAGGAAGAAGCTTTTATCTTGGCTTGTATTACTCCTTTAGTGACTATGGATATGAATTCCTCTCTTCTTAATCCTATTTCTTTGAAGGAGTTGGAGGATGTGGTGTTTCAATTGAAAAAAGGAAAGGCTCCTGGTTCAGATGGATTTTTGGCTGAGTTCTTTCAAGAATTTTGGGAAGTTATCAACCTTGATATTTTGGAGGTTGTGCAAGAGTATTTAAGGAATAAGAAAATTTTGAGGGCCATGAATGCCACTTTTCTTGCTCTTATCCCAAAATGCGAAGGTGTTGATTCTTTGGATCTATTTCGACCAATCATTTTGTGTAATGTGGTGTATAAAATCATTACAAAGCTAATTATTGAGCATCTTAAGCCTTGGCTAGATAAGTTGATCTTGGAGGAACAAGGGGGCTTCGTTGCAGGTTGACATATTTTGGATGGAGTGGTTATTGCGTCTGAGACTATTCATTCCATGGCCTTTTCTAGGGAAAATTATATGTTTATAAAGCTAGACATGGCTAAGGCTTATGATAGAGTTAAATGGGTTTTTTTTATCAAAAATCTTAGAGCCTTTGGATTTAGTAGTGATTGGATTGATTGGATCATGGGATGTGTGATGAATTCCTCCTTTTTCGTTCTCATAAACGGGGAGTCTTCTAATCTGTTTGGTGCTTCTAGAGATCTTTGGCAAGGGGGTCCTTTATCCCCATATTTGTTCATCTTGATGGTTGAAGGCTTGGGGAGGTTCATTAAGTCTCGTGTTATGGATGGACTCATTAAGGGATGGAAATGGAGCAACTCTCTACCTCCTCAATCTCATCTTTAGTTTGTAGACGATATGAATTTGATGGGTGTTGCTAAGGTGGATGAAGTGATTGCTTTACGACAGACTATGGATTGTTACTTGGCTACCTCAAGTAAAAGCATTAATGAGAGTAAGTCTTGCATTCATTTCTTTAATACTCATATGCTTATTTGACAATGTATTTCTAGGATCTTAAGGTTTCAGGTGGGGAAGCTTCCCTTTATCTATCATGGTATCCCTCTAGATGTGTGCCCGCTCCCCAAGTGTTTTTGGCAGGATGTGATTGATAAATTTCAAGAGTTGGTTTGTCGTTGGACCTATAAATGACTATTTATGGCTAGTAGAGTTACTCTATTGAATTCTATGGTGAAGGCCCTTCCTTTATACAGGTGCTTTGTATTGAATGCTCCCTTGAGCTTCATCAAATATTTTGAGGGTCTCTATAGGAATTTTTTTTGGTTGGGTAATATCCTTTTGAGGAAGTGGAGCTTAATTAATTGGGAAGTTATTTGTCAGCCAAAGCAGGATGGTGGTCTGGGATTGCACAGGGTGGATTGGAATGGGCAAGCTTTGGCTATTAAGCTATACTGGACATGGTGTTCACATAAGTATCACTATTAGGCCAAGATCGTTCCCTTCAAGTACCCTGGGGAGGTGGATGGTGCTGAGGTTCCTTGATTTAGTGTTTTGGGGAAAGGTTCTATGATATGGGATACTCTCAAGAGGGGGGCTACGTTGGTTAAGAAAGGTTTGTTTTGGATCTACAATAGAGGTTCTAATGCTTTTTTTGGCATAAATGTTGGGATGGTTTCCCTCCTATCCTCTCCTCACATCCTCACTTGGGGGATTTATGTAGGATTTTTGTTTAGGCTAGTTGGAGCAGAGTGATGGATTTCAAATCCCCTCAGGCTTTGATGCAGACTATTGTTTACCAGTGGAAGGATATGCAAGAGTGGACCCTAGGTGGATCTTTGGAGGATAGGAGGGATTTTTCCTTCATTTTGGCTGACAGAGTTTTTTGTTATCTTTTGAAGTGGGATGTGTTAGCTTGGGATCTGGATCCAAAAGGGAAGTTCATTGTTGTTGCAGGGTATCATCTTTTGGACACACAAGCCTTGGGCAACGCTAAGATTCCTTGGTGAAAAAATATTTGGAATAAATTCTCTTGGCCAAAATGCAATCTTTTCTTGGCTGGTGATGTAAGGTAGGTTCTTGACTTGGGATAACCTCTATAAGTGGGGCTTCCAAGGTTCCTCAATTTTTTTATTATTTCTAAAAGATGTTGAGACTATTTCTCATATTTTCTTCCAGTGTCCCTTTGCTAGGACTATTTGGAATATTTGGTGGGGGCCTAGAATTTTTTGTGTAGGCATCCTTCTTCTCTTGATGAGGTTTGGTGGAACATTGGACCTATTCTAGTGAAGACCTCATTGTTGCGCATAGTGTGGTCTATTGGTCCTAGTCTGATTATTTGGCACATTTGGTTGGAGTGCAACTGTAGGATCTTTTTGGATAAGAATTTTCTAGTGGGTCAATTTTGGTCCTTCATTCTTGGGGCTTTGCAAGATACTTTGTATGCTAACTGTGATCCGTCAGTCCTAGTGGATCCTGGTGATACTAGAGTGATTCGTAATATGGGGATTTGTACTGGTGGTACTAGTTGGCCCAATATTGGGTGAAGTGGGTGTTCTAGAGGGAAGGTCTTTAGGGGAGGACATTGGTTGCCCCCTCCCACCAAAGTCTTTAAAATCAACATTGATGGGTTTGTAAGGGGTAATCTTGGGCACGCTGGCATTGGTGGGGTGGGTAGAGATTGTTCTGAGGTGGTTGTGTTCTTTTCAAAATATAGGGTGCATCACTCTAATAACCTTATGGAGACCTTGACTATTCTTTTGGCTAGAAAAGGATTATTTGTGATTCATATTCTCAGGTTGTGATAGATTTGATAAATAGATGATAGTTTGATGATGTTAGCTGGCAGCTTGTGGTGGTGGTTAAGCAAATCACCAGTCTTGGAGAATTACTTGTTTCTATAACTTTCTCTCATTTCCCTTGGGAATGGAATAAGGTGGCTGATGGGTTGGCTAAATGGGCTTCTTAGAAGAATGGGACTTGGTTGATGGATGATTGGGACAGTTTACTTGGGGATCTTGCTCAGGATTTGGAAGATTTGGTTACAGAGGATATGAGATGTTGCATGAACACTTCTTGATTTCTTGTGTGATTTTTCTTTTCCCTTTTGGGTTTCCTATTGCTTTTATGCTTTGTATTGCTCTCTTTGATTAATAAAGTTTTTACCCTCTTTTATTAAAAAAAGATATGCCTTATTTTGAATTTAAGAGATAATAATTATTGATTTTCTACATGCATTATGACTAAAGTCATAATTGATAGACTGGTTGAAAAATATCTATGATTCTCAAATGATTTGACATTTTTTGAATCCAAAAGTTGTGACACATTCTATGCTTTCCATACTATATGATTAAAAAATTTAATTTCATAAATTTTGACCAAGTTATGATGGTTAGACAAATAAGTTTTAAATTTTTTTAAAAAGTTCTAATAAAAATTTCATAGCTAATTATTTACTTGCAAAAAAAATATAAAAAATGAGGTACATCTAGGCATGTGTCTAATTATATTTAAATTTTTAAAAAAATATTATTTTTTGCTTGTACTTAGGTTGGTCAAACGTACACCTACTTTTTTTTCCTGAAAAATTTAGTATTACTGCATTGAAATTTCAAATCTTCACCAGTTATATTGATTTTTTCTAAAAATGGACCAGTATCTTAGAAACTACATTTAATTTTCTATAAATTGTGTTCTTACATATTTTTCAAATTATGTTAATAACCTATTTAATTTCTTATGTCAAGTTGCCTAACTCTATTTTTCTTAATTTCCATTGCCACCTAAGGGCCTAGTTTGGACCCCCTGATCCTGTACTGACCCATTCAAGTGAGTTCAAAAAATGGATATATCTTCTCATAATTATCATATGTCTAGGAAAGTGGTTTATTGATTGGGGAGATATTATCGGTGATATTTTACACAATTATTTGAGAGACTTTGAGGAGAATCAACATTTCTATATGACATCTTATATCTTTCATGTAATTGCTAGTATGAAGACATGGCCAAGTCTTGACACCAAAGGTACATAGTATAGCATGACTCAAATATATAATTTTTATCCACAAATCTCATTGGATCAAACTTATAAGCACTTCAGGAGAGTGTGATGCATTCACTATGTTGATAGTAAGGACACTTCAAGAGAACACAGGACTTGCGATATCTTCATAAGCAATTATTATCATCAATAATTATGGTATCTATTTCATATAGTTCCTAGAATTCGCTTGCATCTAAATAAGAGGATATGAGGTATATCCATACAAGATTCCCAAGTATGTGGATGATAAGATCATCTTGATTAAACTTTGTAGGAAAATATGAGTGGTCAAAAAAATATTTAATGAAAAGAGGAAAATAGGAATCACATTTCCTATTGGGCTTGGTCACTATAGGTGTAAATCTTCTATGCTCAAAATATTGAGTGATCATTGGAAAGTTTAAACATGTACTTTTACACCATGTGTATTTCCCTTGATAGTAAGGGTTATGTCAAAGATAATTTTGATTTTGGTCTAGTTTTTTATCACTTCCCTAAAATTGAAGAATTTTGGGTGGATTGTGAGGATTATTATGAAGTGTGAAAGAGAGACTGGATGATGTTCATTTGGGAATAGATTAAAGAGTTCAGGATTGGTTGGAATGAACAATAAATTAAGGATGAAATAATGGATTTGATCCCCTATATTTAAAAAATATTTAAATACAACCTTTTCCACCTATAAATTGGTAAAATGAAAAAATCAAAGACATTGGTGAAAGAACTATACTCATATTCTATGGAGACCAAAATATTGGGTAAGGAAGAAATCCATTGAAGCCACAACCACAAGACCTTTAAGAAAGGATGATCCATAAAGGAGCTAAAATAACAAACAAGAAGGCTCTTCCTCTTTTTCTTCCCTTTCTCAAGCTTCTATTGTGATCACTAGTTCTCAAAAAAAATGCAAGTGGCTAGTGATGATGAAGATCCTTCTAAAAATTAGTATTTAAAAAATTATATGTGGGGATGATCCAAAATTAAAGAAGAGGAGATAAAAGCTAAAATAAAATTAGTTAAAACCATTAAAATAAGAAACCAAATAAATAGAGTTTATGGATCCCCAAGGCTATCCTAGTGGTGAAGAGAAAATATTGACTATTTATCCTACTATTCTTATCATATCTCCTCATCGTGATTTTCCTCATTATCCTCCAATATCATAGCCTCCATCTTTACCAACTATCAATGCACTTCTTGGTGATTTTTCTTTCAAAAAAAATTTCTAATCCACTTGCATCATTTGATCCATCACCTATGAGTATTCCAACTTCTTCACAAGCTCCTACTCCTTGATGGCTACAACAAAGCTTGATAAAGAAAAGAAGTTTCACTTAGCTAGTTATCCATGAATTTGATATAGTTTCTAATTTTATTTAGAGATTTTCCAAGCCAAAGAATACCAAAGTTACATCTAGGAATATGTGTTTTGAAGTAGCTCACCCCATCTCAGATAAAAATATGGATGAAGCTAATGAGAGTGATTTTAACATCACCAAGGTATATCTTGTCCCTTCAACATGCAAACGTGATACTCATAACTTTCAAGTGTCTACAAATAATTTGATACATATAATAGAGAAAGAGAAGCATAGAAAGGATCAACTTAGAAAATGGGTACAAGTCTTGATATCTTATACTAGGTCTATTATGGATACATCCAATTTACCTATAGATGTGGCCCCTACCTCAACAATTCCTATTTATAAAGGAATTATTGAGAAGGAGGTTAATGAAAGTGTGCATAAATACTAGTCATGTGGAAAAGTAATTAAGAAATGGGTGGATCAAATGAAAGTATATGCTTTATAAATCATTGAGAAAGTTAAAGAAGTTTATTAAAAATCGGATGTTCAAAAATAAGAAATTGCAAAAGAACTAAGAAAAAAGAAAGAAGAAGAGTTAGTGTGGTAGGTAATTTTGAAAGTCCTCCAAAAAATGGCCAAGATAGATGTTAATATCTTAACTACTAAAAATATTTTCTCAAGTATAGAAGAGAATAAATTTGATATGTGGTTTTAGAGTGTGGAATGGAAGCTTGTAACTATCAGCTAGATTTTGATAAAATAATAGAAACTTTTGGAAATGTGTGAAAAAGTAAAAATGAAGATTCAGTATGATATCCTATCACTCAACATAGATACATTGGGAAAAGATAAAATTTAGGAAATGGATGTTCAAACTAGTAAGAGAAAATTTGAAAATATGATCAATGCAAAATTGTTTAATAGATAGGTTTTTGGTTTAGAGGTGATGAAGAGGTTGAGTATTATTTTCATCACTCTTGATATGTGTAGTGTTCATCTACCTAATTATTGTCAAATTTAGAAGATGTCTAAAAGAGTTATGCTACTTGGAAGCTAAGTATGATCAATGTAATTAATCCTAAAACAAGTGTTACATGTGATATCATTGATGTCAATAGAAAGTTGTCAATAGAGTTGTATTATGGAGGGTTGCATGTGAAACAATTAGAGTTGTAATTATTTTTTATGGGAGTGTGAATGTTGTATTCTTTTTCTCTTAATGTAAAGAATTGTTCAAATAAAGTATGTAAGGTTTCAAATTGTCAAAGGCACAGGAACTTGCACTAAAGCTTCTCAAAATAATTCTCCACATTCCTCCACATTTAAATATATGGCCTTTTGGTTTGGAAGATAGGCAGAGATAGGTGTGAAGTATGTATTTTCTTGATTTAAAAGCATAGAAGTTATTGTAGAAGATTCTAAAGCTAGTAAAGTGAAGATGGTAGTATAGTGGTGTTGCAATCATAAAGAGTCAAAGAAATGCTTCACATTTATGTGAATTTGAAGCTATGGGCATGAAAATAGTCAAGATAGATTGTAACTTATCTCAAGTATGTGTGGTTCAAATTTTAGATCATGAAAATTATTGCAAAGTGTTTTAGAGTCAACAGAGTGAAGGCAATAGTGAATAGGGTAGTTGCAATTACAAAGAGATAGTAAAATCCATTGCATTTCACCACATTATAATATATAGCTTTATTTTTTGGAGGATAAGTTTAGACTATACATATTTTTTCTCATTTCAAGTTTCAAGTGTCAGTGTATACCCAAGTTTGGTTTTTAATGTTCTATCTCAAGACTTTGTATTCAGAGTTTGCAAGAGAATTTGGGTTTTTCCCAAGTTCTTTAAACCCTAAGTGTTTTAGATGGGTGTGCACTTTATGCTCTATTTTGATGTTGACTTGCTCTAGAAATTTTTTGGTCGGTTGGGTGACATCTTATGTCTCTAAGAATATTTTGTTTACTGAACCTTCTTGCTACTTTCCTTGGTCCAAAAATATTTTCCTAAGCCTAAAGTATAATGTAAATATTTTGGGTGGGCCCCATCTATTTATGCAAGTCTCTTTCTTCATGGAAGCATTTTCTCTCAATTCTATTCCTTTGCGAGTATGTAAAATGGTGGCATGTGTAAATTTTGTGTGGCTTCATGCACAGATTTTGTTATGCGGCATTTTTTCATGAATGTGCAAAATTTTGACAAGTGTCATGTGTGCATTATGGGACAGCATGTGCACTTTTCAACATAGTATATTTTCTCAAGGTTTGAATGTGAGTTGTTCATTTTTTCATGAATATTGAAGATCAATGGATGAGATTCAAATGTTTTCCAAGATACATTTTTGGTTTGAACTATGTCCTATATATAGGCTGACATGGCTACATTTGGAAATACTTTTAGAAGTTGACTTGTGTTTGTTCAATGAATTTGAATTTTGGTCTAGGACTACATAGTTGTATTATCTATGATTGAAAATTGGTATTTATGCAAATTATTATGGTGTTGTAGAAGATTTTGTGACATTGTGTGACAATGTGTGATAGTGTGTGAGTTTTTGAAAGTGTGTGATAATGTGTGGTAGTGTGTGAGAATGTGTGACAGTGTGTGTGACAATATAGTTTTGTGTATGTACATTATTATGTAGTCTAGTTGAGCTATTCATGTTCAATTCGTCATGCCAAATAATGTTTAGGTAATTTTGAGCAAGGCACATATGGGAGCTCTAAAATTGACAAAGAATAATTAAAAAATCACTTTGTAAGTGCATGACAAAGATATTTCTATAATCTGTAATTTATTATTTTGTACCGATTGTGTTGCCTCTTTTTGTATGTGGTTGAAGCCACTATTTCATTGATGTTGGTGTCTATTGTATGTTGAGGTTGGTGTCTCTTATGTATTGAGTTGGTGCTTAGATTGTAAGAGTATTGTCTCAAATAGGTTGATGCCTATCAAATTATTTTGGGGATTGGTGTCTCTTGTAGGTTGGTGCCTGAAAATCATATGTACTATCTGATATTTACTTGTGAGGTTATATTTTTGTAGTAGATTCAAGAAAATTTCTCACCGTAGTTTTTTCCTTTAGGTTTTCCATGTAAGTCTGGTGTGTGTGCTTTCATTTTTGTCCCTAATACCTTCTTGAAGTATAATGGTGCTTAATTATTTGATTGAAAATATAACTTTAAATGATATACTAATTCACCCCCCCTCTCAGTATATTTGTGTTCAACAATTGGTATCAGAGTTGAGTTCCTCGGTGCAACCTAGCAGCTGAAGGTCGATCTTGGATTAAAACACATGGCTTAGAAATATTCCTCTTCTAAAGCACCATAGTTTTATGACTCTAATTATTCCTTTTGGATCATAAAAATAGAAGCATACCTAACCTCTTCAGAGTTTGATGTCTAGAAATCAGTTTTGAATGAATATATTGCCCCTATAACTCCCCCAACAAATCTTGTTGTGAATAAATAATGTGAGTATATTTTGAGTGGGCTAACAAATTCTAAATTTGTTAAAGTTATGCACTGCAATTCTACTAAGTACATCTAGGATAAAATTCATAGCATCTATTAAGGTGATGATAAGGTCAAATAAGCCAAGCAAAAATCTCACATAAGCAAGTTTGAAAATCTAAAGATGAAAGAAAAAGATAACATTGTTGATTATTTGCTCTGAGTGGATGAAGTTGTCAATGACATCAAAGGTCTTGAAGAATAATTGAAAGAGCCTTCAATTTTTAATAAAATACTCAAATTTCTCTCCCCAAGGTATGATGTAAAAGTTTTAGCTATTGAAGAAGCTAGAGATTTAAATAAGTTTTCTTTGGATGATATGTTTGGATCTCTCACTATATATGGAATGAGGAATGCTAATAAAAATACATAAAAGAGATAAGTTGCTTTCAAGGCATTTAGAAAGAAGAAGAATAAAGAATTTGATCCTTTCAATGTCTTTGAAGATGAAAAAGCCAATTTTGTGAGGTAGCTAATGAAAGGCTCTAACAAGTATAAATGTAAGCTACCACTCAAATGTTTTAATCATAGTAAATTTGGTCACTTTTCTTCTAAGTTTCCTTTAAGTGAGAATCAAATTAATGATCTAAAAATAAATAAAAAGAAATTTCACAACCACAAGAACAATCTATATTCAAAAGAGGATTATGAATCATCTAAGGAAAGTGATCAATGTGATTCTGAAGAAGGAGGAGAAATTTTATTCATGGAAACTGAAGTTCTAGAAGATGAAGAAAACCATAAAGAAGAGCGTGAATACTTAATCTTGATAAAGAAGAATGTGAAGTAGATATTGAAGGAGAAATCATCTTTGCATTAACTGATCTAAAAGAATAAAGGAAAGAAAATTAGAAACTGAAAGGGAAACATGAAGAATCTTAAAGATTGATTATTAATCTAAAAGTTTAGATAGAGGAAACAAAAATAATACAAGATGTCTTGTCAAAAAAATTGAAAGAAAAATATATGGACTATGAAAAGCTTGAGGCAGAGATTGTATCTTTGAGAAAAAAATTAGAAAAGGCCAATTGTCAATTGGACAAAGACTTAAATGGAAATAAAATTATAGATGAGATATTTAAGTCTCAAGAGGTCACCTCTCATCAAGTCCGGTATTAGGTTTGGTGAAGGTCAAAATACAGCTACAAAGAAATTGGATGAGAATGCTTCAGAATTTCAAAGGTTGATCAATTTAAGAAGACTGAAGATAAGAAGGAAGAAAAGGGCTTCACAAAGGTCAACAATCAAAAGAGAAGATCCAAAGGTCCAATTCCTAAAAGGCAATCATTTACAACCAGGTCAAACTACTCTTTCTTTGGTTTTATTTGCATGCAATAGTTTTAGGCATAAGGCAATGGATTCTAGAAGATTTCCCATAAGGAGAAATAATTTTGTGAGAAATAATTATTTTGCACCCTTGGTTGACTTTAATATCATATGTTACAAGTGTAAAAATTTTGGGAATTTTTTATATGGAGCTCTCTTCTAGTGGCGGTGATGGCAGTGGAGCAATTTCAAATTTGATGAAGGCAAGAAACATTGATTTTGGAGCTGGCAGTAATGGTGGTCTATTTGTTGATGGTAAGGTGATGTCAAGTGGGTTAGGTGTTGATCATAAGCGGTGTAGGTCCCCTCTTCTTGATAATGAGACTCTTGGTGGGAAAGAAGCTTCAAAGGTTCATTCCCCCTAATCCTTCTATAAGCCATAGAATCTCAGTACTGAAAAGGTTGTCTCTGGTCAGTCAGGTGAGTTTGTGGGCACGACTTCCAAATCCTTTGGTTTGGTCTTGTCTTATAAGACAAGAAATCTTGGGTCCTTCTCAAGGTTGGATCTTTAGTGGTCAAACCTCTTCGGTTCAAATCCAAAAGGTAAAATTACTTCTCCTCTGGTTGCTTGTGTTTCTAATTCTCTTATGGGTGATTTTTTTAATATATGTCCCTAACTGTATTGTTGAGAAAAGTGTTTCTCATATGGAAATGACTCTATTGGGAAATTTTATGGGGCCTCATCCCCACATTGAGCTAGTTCATAAGTTTTGTATGAATTGTTAGCACCCCAAGGGTCAAGTAGATGTTGTGTCTATGGTGAAAGGGTTCTTCACATTCTCTTTTAACTGTGAGGATGATTTTACTTTAGCTTTAATGGGAGGCCCATGGTTCATTGGGAAGTATTCCTTGTGACTTAAGAGGTGGGAAATGGGGTTCAATCCCAACTCTTGATCTTTTTTGGGTGCCCCTATTTGGGTTAGACTACCTGGTCTTCCGATGGAACTATAGGATGAAGAATTTTTCAAATAAATTACAAGTAATTTTGGGTCCCTTCTTTCTATTGATGAAATGATAGCCTCCAAGAAATGGTTGGTCTATGCTCTCTTTTGTGTCAACATAGAACAGTCTATAGATCTCCCTTCTATTGTAAAGATTAATTCTAAACCCAAGGTGTGGGAGAAAGCGGTGAAATTTGAGTCCATTCCTTTCACTTGCTTTCACTACAAAAAAGTTGGCCATTGGGCGAAGAAATTCCCTCTCAAGGTTCAGAAGCCTATGGTGAAACAATGGAGAGAAAAGGAGCATGGGCATTTTCTGAGGAGGCTCCTAAGGAGCCTGTTAGTGAGCCTACTATTGCTATCCATGTGTTGTCATAGGCCCCAAATCCTTTGGTCCCTAGGGAAAGCATTGTGAACAAGGAGGTGGCTATGAAAGATGGGAATGGTCAATTGAAGGGTTCTTTGGAGGAGATGCCCCTTCTTCATTCTGAGGAGGTTGTGTATTTGAAGACCTAGAAGGAGGAAGTGTTGAAACCCCTAGTGAATGATAAGTTGCAGTCTCCTTTCGCTATCCAAGATTCAAGGGGGATGAATTCTCCTCAGGTTGTTGCTAATTCTATCCCTTCGAGTGTGGGAGGGGTGGAGGTTGAGAATCTTGAGTCAAAAGAGTGTGAATATTCTTTGAAAGAACCTCCCTATATTCCTATTAAATGAAGGAATAGGAAGAAACAGTCTCCCCCATCAGGAGTTTCTATAGGAACCGTTAGAGGCCTGATTGTGGTTTGGAGCCAAGAGGAAGAGGTTTTCCTTCATCTTATTCCTCTCAAGATAAATATAGTAGACTAGATATTGTTGATGGTACCCAGAGGACCTTATTGGAGATGTACTCTAATGGAACTTACCCTAAATTCTCATGAAGATTATATCATGGAATATGAGGGGGTTAAACCACCCTCACAAATAGGATCCCTTATCAAATCTTCTAAGGGATTATAAACCTAACATTTTTCTGATTCAAGGGACTAAAATGGGGTTTGATAAACTGAACAGAATTAAAAACAAGCTTTTTAAAGACTGTGGGATGCAATGTTTTGAGGTTGCTGGAGCTTCTAGTGGAATTGTTACTTTTTGAAACCCTAAGGCTATCAAGAGTGTGGCTTTGTTTGTTGGCTGTAATCATGTGGTGACCTCTTTCATCAATATCAGTGATAAGTTTTTCTGGATCCTCTCTAATATTTACACACCTAATTTCAAGAAGGCTCAAAAGAAGTTTTGGGGTAATCTCATCTCATTCAAATATCTTTATCCTTCTTCCAACTGGCTAGTGATGGGCGACTTTAATACACTATTGCATGATTCTAATAAATTGGGTGGTTCTCAGGTGGTGGATGAGAGCATATTTTATTTAATGAGCCTCTTAAATAATAATTCTCTTCTTGAATTGTATCTTAAAGGGGCCTCCTATACATGGTCTAACCATCGAGCAGGGAATACTTTGATTCAGGTAAAGTTAGATCGAGCCCTTATGTCTCCTAACTAGCTTTTTATCTATTCTTTCTCTTTGTCGACTCTTCCAAGGTTGGGGTCAAACCATTTTCCACTTTCTCTTTTTGTGGACCTTCTGGGGAGGACAAAAAAATTTCCCTTCAGGTTTGAAAAGATGTAAACTTGTCATCTAGATCTGAAAGATAGGATTCTCTCTTAGTGGGATATTTAGGTTGACGGGTCTGCTATGTGCAGGGTGGCCAAGAAACTTTCTAACGCTAAAAAAAATGTTAGAAGATGGAATAAAATATCTTTTGGTCATTTTTTTGTGGAAAAGGATGTTGTTAAGGAGGAGCTTCTTGTGGTGGAGAATTCTATTCAAATCCTAGGTGATGTTGGGGATCTTTTTCAGAGGGAGAACATTCTTTTATCGAGGTTGCGTAATATTATGGCCACAGAGGAGTAATTTTGAAAGAAAAGGTCTAGAATAATGTGGTTAAAGAGTGGGGATAGGAACACCAAGTTCTTTCACCTCTCTACTTTGAAACATCGGGCCTCCAATCACATTAACTCTATCAGGTTTAATAATTAGTTGTTGGACAAGGATGAGGATATCTCACAAGTTGCTTCTTCTTTTTTCTTTGATCTATTGAAAGCTAATGTTGGTCTTGATTTTTCTTGTCAAGATGATCTTCTTTAGGATATTCCTAGTATTATCTCAGTAGATCTCAATTGGTATTTAGTTTTCATTCCTTTGGAGGATGAGGTTTGAAGTAATTTTTTTTTATTTTGAAGGTAACAAAATGCTTGTCCCTGATGGGTTCCTTATGTTTTTCTTTCAGTCCTTTTGGGATATTGTGGCTAGGGATGTGGTGGATGCTACAAAAGAATTATTTGGTAGGGGTATCCTCCTAAAGGAACTTAATTCTTCTTTCATTGTTCTTATCCCCAAGAATTTGGGGGACCTCTCTTTTGATGAGTTTTGCCCCATTAGTTTATGCAACTCTATCTACAAGATCTTTTCCAAGGTGTTGGTGGTTAGACTTCAAAATATTATCCCTCAAATCATTTCAATTCAGCAAAACAACTTTGTTCTTGAAAGGAAAATTCTCGATTTGGTTCTTACTATGCATGAGAATATTCATTCTTTAGCTGCGAATAAAAATGCTAGTTTTCTTTTCAAATTGGAAATTCTAAAAGCTTATGATCATGTTGATTGGGGATTCTTACTTAAGATTTTAAAGGCTTTCAATTTTGGGGAAAATCTGGTGTTGTTGGTTTCTCGGTTGATTTCTAACCCCCAATTTTTTTGTTTGTGTCAATGGGTCTCCTTCTCCTTTCTTTGGTTGTTCAAGGGGATTGAGACAGGGAGATCCTATCTCTCCCTTCCTATTTATCATTATGGTTGAGTCTCTTGGTAAACTTATTTAGAGATTTGTTAACTTTGATCAGTTGGTGGGGCTTTCTCCTTCATCTCGAAAGATTTACTCTCATCAAAATTTTGTGGACAATACGCTCATACTTAGGGAATCATCCATTAAAGTTAAATCTATTAATGTATTATGCAGTTGTATGAATTGGCTTCTATACAAAAGGTTAGCCTTCCTAAGAGAATGGTTTTCTTCCTTAATATCCATGTTGATAGGCAGCGAAGAATTACTCAAATTCTTCAATGTAAGATTGGGGAATTACCTTCATCTTATTTAGGTCTCCCTTTGTGCTCTAATTTTGTGCCTAATTCTTTTTGGAGGGGTTTGGTGGACAAGTTTAATGCCAAATTAGTTGGCTAGAAGGGTGCTTTGTTGAGCCAAGTGGTGAAGATTCAATTGATTAAATCAACTTTTCTAAACCTCCCTATCTATGCTCTTAGCCTTTTTCAAATGCCTCAGAAATTTGTGGATAAATTTGAAGGCATCTAGAATAATTTTCTTTGGTTTGGGGTGGAAGAAAGAAATAGGTTACATCTTCTTTTTAAGGATGAAGTGTGCAAATCTAAGAAGGTTGGGGGTCTTGGAATTTATAAAATCAGAGAGTTTAATATGGATTTAGTTGCTAAGCAGCTTTTGAATCTCATTTTTGGTAATAATGAATGGGCATGTATTATCTCAAGTAAATACCTCAGGGGAGTGGATTGTTTTAGAGATCTCTTGGATTTGGGCTCTTCTCCTCCTTCTGGTTCTTTTCTTTAGAATGTTATGGTGAAATCTAAACATATTGTTTCCATAGGTTTGAGGTGGAAATTGGGGAATGGGAGAAGTATTTTGTTCTAAAATGACTAGTGGTTTGGAAATGGTCTGCTAAAAGATGAACCCTGGGCTTTGTTGGCCTTATCATTGCACCAAAAGTTTGACCTATTAATGCCCAATACAAGCCAGAGTTAAGATCCACGGGAGGTGGTTAAATCATGTAACGAATTCTAAGTGTCGCTTTGAACAACCAAGGGTGTACACCTTGCAACAATCCCCCCAATGCAAGCAAGGGATTCGAACCTATGACCAGCTCTGATACCAATTTTTGGCCTTGTCGTTGCACCAAAAGATTGACCTGTCAATGCCCGATACAAGCCAGAGTTAAGATCCATGAGAAGTAGTTAAACCATGTCACAAATCTTGAGCATTGTGATGAACAACTAAAGAGACCAATGGCGCACACCTTGCAACAAGCTCTTCCCTGGATGGATCTTTGTGTGCAGCATTTTGGTCACTTTGTGGCTGATTATATAAGCAATGGTATGTGGAAGAGGGTGCATGATTTCATTCCTAGTTTGGAAATTCTCTCAAAAGCTTTGTATTTTGTTCACATTCCTTCTTTAGCTCTGATGGATAAGATTGTGTGGAGGTTTTCTCCTAATGGTAAATTCTCTGTTTCCTCGGTTTTTTCCCTCCAAGTCTCTTTCATTTGTCCTGTCCCCTTTTGTGCTTCTCTTTGGAACCCCAAGTTGATTCCTAAAATTAATATTATATTTTGGTTTTTCTACCAATGTAAAGTGTTTACCACTAATAACCTTGTGTGAAGGGGCTTTATATTTCCTAACCTCTATTTTTTATGTGAAGAAGAGGCAGAGAATCCTGGTCATCTTTTGATTTTGTGTAGGTTTGTGCATGATATATGGAATCATTTTCTTTCTCTTTAGGGGTTTTTTTGGGTTTTCCCATCCTCTCTTAGTGACTTAGTGTTGCAATGAAAGGCTCCTTCTTTGAATCCTAATTTGGTTTCTCTTTGGTCCCTCATCCTACCTCATATGGCTTGGGGAATTTGGTTGGAAAGAAGGGTAAAAGCAAGAAGTTGGGTCCATGAAGAGGGGAAGTTTCGTCAAAAATAAAATCTTCTAAGAAACACATACGCGTTATTAAAAAATGTGTATGCATTATGCTCTGAGTACCTGAGCCTAAAAAATGTGTATGCACTAAATAATGCGTACGTGTTTTATAACACTTACGAATTGTTTATTCAAAAAATTAAATACGTTTTAGAAACACGTATACATTTTAAAATGTGTATGCATTTTGTAATGCAAAATACGTACGCATTTTAAAACGTGTGCTTGTTTTTTAATGAAAAATGCATACGCATTTTTAAATGTGTATGCATTTTTAAAAAGTATTTAAATTTTTAAATAATCAAGCAAATAAAGTTTTAAAATGTGTACACATTTTGTAACGAAAAACGTGTATGCATTTTAAAATGCATACACATTTTTTAAATTTTGAATCCCCAACCCACATGTTGCCTCAATTTTAGGCTCAAGAAAGGCTTGGCAACCTGACCCTTAGCCTTTGACTTGCAACTAAAAAACTAGGGCAGGTTCAAGAGAAATGTCCAACTTTGGCAATATGGTTGATGGACTTTTTTTCCGAATAAATCTATGAAAATTAAACCCATTAGAGAAAATGATTTCTAGTTTCCAAATATATAAAAAAAAATTAAGATTGGATTATATGTATTATTTTTTAATTAATTTCTAAGCAAAATAGTCCATAAACTTGAAATATTAGACTTTTGTGTTTTTTATTTTTTTGGTTAATTTTCTCGCAAAATTATTATATGGAATCAATCTTCAAAAAATTCTCTACAATGAAAAAAAGGACTCAAAAAATGTTTAGTTTAGGTCCAATTATGTTGTCTATACACGTTGATTTTTAAAAACAGTAATTAAGGCCAATAAAAATTCAATAAAAAACATATTTAGAAAAAAATTGCAAAAAAATATCCTCGTCAATATTCATGTTATTAGCTATCTTTACCCAAAAGGAATTAGAAAAATACTTTTATTTGGGTCAAAAATTGGGTTCGTACACGTGCATGGTATGGTAAAAAAAATGACTTCGAAAAAGTGGTTTTTATACATCCCTATCAAAATTCAATTTTTGTCATCTCGGTATTTGAATAAATTACATATTTGAAAACTAGATTCAAAATTATAAATTTTATATTACTAACTTTTTTTAAGATTTATTGCGTAAGTGCCTCAAATATTTAGTCCAATTGTGACAAATTCTGCAAAACAAAAAAAACACCCACTTTTTGAGCTTTTTGTAGACCCAACTTCTTGCATCAGCACAAAAATAATAGGATCTTTAGGAATTCTACTCTCTCACCTATCAGATTGGCTTATAAAATTTGTGTTGCAATTGAAGAGAATTTCTTGTCTTAGACCTCTTTTCTGGATGGTCTGAAGTTGGTGATTTCTCAGGGGGATGATGAGGTTGAATGAAATTGGAATCTACCCTGTGATATTTCTCTGCCTTTGACCAAAGGTAACGTATCAAGGGAGGATGTGGTGTGGAAGGATCCTCCTATTGGGTGGATGAAATTTAATATTTATGGAGCTGCTTGGTATGCCTTGCATAACCACCCCATCTTTTTGCCTTGGTCAAAATGGGTCCCCTTTTGTTATTTGTGTACTTAGTTGTCTTTGAAACAAAGTTTGGAGTCTAGTTTTGCCAATACTTTGTTTTTCTTTGGTTTCTCTGTCGGAATCAAAACCGGAACTGAATCGGATTCTGAAAGTTCTTTTGAGGCTTGTTTTTGGTTCTATCCCGACAGTCTTTTCTTTGCCTTTGTTTTTAGTCTTTAGCGGAAGCAGAGCCGGAGTGGGAATTGGGATTGTTGTTATCAAAATTTGCAAAATCAAGATCGATTCTGATCTCGTCTCCACTATTTTTATTTTTGCTTTGTTTCGGTTTTTGTGTTTTGTTTTATTAGGTTGGTCTTTTATTTAACTTTTTGTATTTGTTTTTGTTTTGTTTTTAGTTTGCGGAACCGGAACCGGAATGGGAATTGAGTTTGGAAATTTTTTAAATTTAAGATCTTGATTCCGTTTTAGTTCCACCCCCGCCCTTTTTTTTCGTTGACTTTTTGACTAAAGTTGCACTACAGACTAGTGTTCATTCTCTTATAGTTCTGACTCTGCCTTTACTGTGTTTTAATGCATTAATGGTGGTTGTCGGTGTAGGTAGAAATTCACATATTTACCTTTATTAAGGGTTAAAGCCGATCATTATTGTTATTATTACAAGTCTAAGAGCATGAAGAGAAATAGCAGAGTTCATTTGAGCAAATTGATCAAGATAGATAAGGGATATTGTGTGTGAATCAATTCAGAAAGCTAGCTTGGGTTTGTTTGTGTATGAGGTAGGTCTTTTATCTTTGTTGTTCGTTGTTTATTTGCGGTTATGTTCGTTGTGTTTTGCTTTATATCTGCTCGCGTGTTCAATCATTTTGTTTTAAAGCAATTCTATGATCATCGATGTGATTGAATGAGCAGGTTCTTGTTTTGTCTTGTTTGTTTTACTTTAAATCTTTGTTTTCCTGTTTTATCATGTCATTTCTTGCTATTTTTAGGGCACCGTCACTTTCACGTCTTAATCGTGAGTGTGTCGTGTCATTTTTGGTTGGCAGTAGATTAGATTAGATTAAAGGTTTTTAATGGCGTTTGTTAGATTAAGAATCTACAGTGAGGTAGATTAGAGATTTTACAGTGAGTTAGGGTAGATTAGATTTATTGTTTAAATTAGGGTTTCATCGTCTGGTAGAATGGAAAGGTTTAAACCCGTGCCCTAGTTTTTATCGGGTTTGTTAGATTAGGGTTTCTTTGGTCTCTGTAATTACTTTAATAAGATTTAAATAATGGCCCTAAAATGCAATTGTTCTCCACGATCATATGAGGGTAGAGTTTTAAAGCTCCTTTGCCATTTTATAGCGACCTAGGTCTTAATCATGAAATTGTGTTGAAAATGAATAAAGTATTTGATTATGTCATGATTAGCATAGGCGGAGACGGGATTGGAATGGATTATGGACCTAAGAGTTTTGTTTTATGAGGTTATCAATTCCATTTTTATTCCTTTTCTGATTCCAAGTTCTAAAAGGTTTTCCTTGAAATATATGATAACATTGGCAGAGGCGGGATCGGAACTGATCTTGAACTTAAGAATTTTGTTTGCAAAAGTTATTGATTCTATTCTCATCCTGTTTCCGGCTCTGCATATAATGGAAAGTATTTCTTCAAAGTAATGATAACCTAATCAGAGGCGGAGGCAGAATGAAAATAGAATATGGAAGAAAGGAAAATTCGAAGAAAACCAAATCCATTTTTTGTTCTAATCCCGGTTCCAATAACCTCCCCGACTCCGACTCCGAGCCCGTTTGTTATTAGGTGAAGATTCTATAGCTGTATTTTCTTCGAGTCCACCAGTGTTGTAAAAGAGACTATTTTGAGCTTCTTTCTGGTTCCGAATCTAATGTATGTGTAACAAGTATGTTTTAAAAACATGTTTTATGATGATATCTAAAGATCTAATTAGAGGTTTGCTTGCAAGAAAATTGAAACATGTCAGGAACATTAGGAGAGGCTGCTCGAAGGAATCAATCGGCTGGAACATCAAAAACCGCACCAAAATTCAAGAAGGTGAAACCAGAATGGCTACCTTATACATTGAGGTATGATCATAGGAATCCGGTGGTGAAAGTGAGCAAGGTGGAATCAGACTAGTCAGATATCACAGATACTAATCTGGGCCAGTATAGCTCTGAAGAATTACATGAAGAGACCTTTGCAGAATGAGCAAATTTGATAGGGAGAACACAAAGGATTGTTGACTCTGGTCTTGCACATATCACTGTGTTTCCTTTATCAATTCAGTGTCCGGAGTTGATATTGACAATGGCCAGTACCTACAATCCTGCTACAAGATTATGCATGGATTCACAAAATAATGTGATTATAGATCTTACTTTGCAAATGTTCCAAAGAAAATTTAATGTTCCTGATCCCAAGAATTTGGTGCAGCTAACTGAAGCAGAGGCATTGGAGAAATATAGCAAGCATAAATATTCCAATAAGTCTCACTTAAACAAAAAGTGGTTAAGTACAAAGAAGAAATCTTTAAGCAAGCTAGCCGACCAGCCAAAGAGGGCAGATTTCAAGAAGGAGATATCTGATTTGATATTAATGTTGTCCAGAGTGTTTGGGAAGAGGGATTCCTTCCACTTCAAGGAATGGATGTTTCATTTTATTCAAGTAATCTTTCAGGGTGATTACCAGTTTGATTGGTCAATGATTGTTTTTGATGCCATACATGATCAGCTCACAAGGGTCAGATAGACTAAATCTTTCTTCATGACTTCTTATGTGGTATATGCAGCAGCAAGGTTGGGGATTTTCCCAGGATTAAATAGAGTAGGTATAATGGGAGCCTTGGATGGACAAAAGAAAGTATGGGAACACTATGATCAATTATCTCTTCAAGTTGCTAAGACTCATTTCAGAAGATTCAATGATGCATTTTTATATGTGATTATCAATCAGTTGAGTGGAGATGTAGGATACAGGTTAAGTCAAGAAACTATGGCTTTTATTTCTGAATGGGGAAGTTGGTACATCCAATACCCCAAATTTACATACTTCAGGTTATTTGGTTTTGAAGGTCATCCCCATTTGCTTCCAAGATGTTGCAATAATAGAATAGTGCTTATGGAGTTTGTGTATCAAGCCATTGGAGTTAATGCTAGGTTTGGCATCAAGCACAAGACAGGATGCCATAAATTTCCCATTACACTGGGTGAATATAATTGTCAACATTTGAAGGGAGGAAAGGTGGTTTGTAATGAGTTGATACAATTGAAATTAGGATTGTATATAGCTTGTAAGTATTTTGATCCAAGGGAGAAAATGCATGCTTTATTACCTTCAGTGTTCACTAAACATTTTAATTTGTTAGAGGACTTTTGGTTGATAGGCATGATGAGTATGACTTGAGGAAGAAGAATTATGAGAGATTATTAGTCTCACTCATGTTAGAGCTTGGTATTAAAGAAAATATTCCTGACACTTTGGTGGATGATGGAATTGTATTAGATCCCTCATATGAAGCTTTGAACATTGGCACCAAAAACTTAGATCCAATAGACTGAAATGAGGAAGAAATAATTGATATTAAGAAAATTGGAAGAACGGTCTTGGATAGAAGTGTGCAATGGTTGATGATGAAAGCTCAAGCTCCTCAAGGACCAATCATTAAGAAAGGTAAAGGGTATAAGAGGATTAAAAGAAAGACACCTCCCAAAGTGCCATTGGAATTCTTTCCTCCATATGTTGAAGAAATAGAGCTTGAGGTAGTTGATGAAGAAGAAGAGGCACCAGAGGGAGATGTTCCAATAGAATCTGTTGTTTCTATGCCCACATTGGGTGAGTCATCTACACAAGCCCCACTCACAAGAAAGAAAAGTAAAGAAGTTCAAGAAGGAACTCTTTATGCCATGGTTGAAACTGATAAAGGAAAAGAAGTGGAGGAAGAATTGGTAGAAATTGAGACAGACTCGGATGAAACTCTTTCAGAGAAGGACCTGCAAGAAAAGATGCCTTTAGAGGGGACTATTGTGCGGATTCTGATGCAGGAAGAGCAATGGAAACTATTTGAAGATGCTAAAAAAGAGTCTGATGTAAGGGTTGTTGCGGAGAAGCAAAAGGAAATGGAGGCAAAGTTACAAGCTGATGCTCTACTTCACCAGCAGCAATTAAAGGCAAAAAAAATTGAAACAAGGATAGCAACTGATGAAATAGAGGAGCAAATGAGGCAACGAGAGCAAGAGCTCAAGGTCAAGGCAGAAAATGATAAATTGGAATTGATACAGAAAATCCATCATCTTGAGGAAGAGAAAGCAAGAAATTGAAGGGAAAAGGAAGCCCTGGTTGCTAGACTGAAGCTTGCAATGGAAGTTCAATAGAAAGAACAAGAAGCAGAAGCTCTAAAAAAGGAAAGAGATGCTGAAGAGCTGATAAAGAAACAGCAAGCTGAAGAAGAAAGGGAAAAGGCAGAGAAGCTCATAGCCTTAGAAATGGAAAGGATAGAAAAGGAAGAATCAAAAAAGATAAGGAAAGAAAAAGAGGCCGAAGAGCTAATTAGGAAGCAAAAGGAAGAAGATGTCGAAGATGCAAAACTTAAAGCTTTGGAGGAAGAACGGTTGGAAAGAGAGGCCTTGGAAAAAGAGAAATTAGAGAAGGATCAGATGGAAGAAGAGAGATTGAGAAAAGAAGAAGAAGACAAGAAAGTGCAAGAACAACGAGATAGAGAAGAGGCTGAGAAGTTGGTGCAGATGCATGTGCTGCAAGAACAACAAGAGAAAGCAAAGGTTGATTCTCAACCTGAGGTAAATATTCAGCCACCCTCTACAGTTGTCGCTTCCTCTTCCATGATGATGACTACTCCTAGTGCTCCTATATGGTTGAAGTTAGACCTGCAAAAGAGAGCTAGAACACCTCCTCAACCTCTTAATTAGGAGGACATGATGAAATAAATTGAACAGGAAAGGCCTAAGAAGAAGGCTAAAGTCTTACATTCTACTAGACTCACAGATAAAGGAGAGATAGTTGTTGAATGTGCCATGCCTATGACAGAAAAGGAGGTAGGGGATATGTAGCTAATAGACTATCAATTGAGTACGGTTAATTTGGGAAGGCCCACTAGAAATCAACAAATGAATCTAATTGATGTGGTGACTTCAACGACTAAATCAAGAATGATGAAGGACAAACAAAAGAAAGATGAGCTTAAGGCTCAATTGGATCAGGTACATTCATTCTTGAAGAGTGTCTCCTCTCCAAGGTCACAACAAGTTGTAGCCATTGAGACTCCTATTTTGTTAAGCAAAAAGGAGGTAGATGATTTGGTGCAAGTTAGAGGTAAGGCAGAGATGGTAGATAAATGGATAGACAAAGTGAACTGAGAGGTAGGTGAGGTTTTAACAAAAGGGTTTGAGGCCTACAAAGAAGCAGAGGGAGTAATAAAAGAGATGCATCAATACATTGAGGCATCAGAAAAACAAGAAGAAGAGTATAAGGAGTATAGTGAAAGGTTAGAAAAGATAAATACATTGCCTCTAACTACTCTTCTAGAACAATCCATACTTGAAGATGATAACAAAGACTTTATAGAAAAGAATTCTCGCATACTCAAGTTTAGAACTGACATTTTGAGCAAACACAAGGATGAGATTCAAGAAGCAGTTAATAAGTTGACGGAACAGTTGGAAGAGTTGGAAGTGGTCATGACCATAATTGTAGATGTGAATGTAATGACAAAAGATGGCATGCCTTTGAGTTAGGTTAGAGAGAAATGGAATGAAAGATTCTAAGGACTCATGCAGGAGAAAGATGATGGAGGAGACTTGGGAATAGATCGGCTTGTAGAAGTCAAAGAAGAAATAAAAGCTACAGGGAAAGAATTGATCAAGGTTAAAAGTATGAAAGAGTTTGCTGCAGTTGAGTTGGATCGGATCAAATTTGAAGATGACTGGATTGATGGGCCAAATATGGATATGCTACAACAAGTCTTCACCAGTTATGATGAGTTCATGGCGGATCCGGCTTCACATGCATGAAATCTTGCATGCATGGTGTTCTTCTTCCTTGCATGTTGCATGCATGCAACACTGACAGTCTTGAGGGCACATGACTTCTTTTCTTCTATTTCTATCTTCTATTTTTAGATCAAACTAAATGTATAATGTAAGGACTCAAGATCAAAGTTGATCTGAGTTTCCAAGAAAGTTGATTGTTCCTAAAAAGGTGGAAAGCCTAAAATAGAAGTGAAGTTCAAACTTCTTTTGTATAGCTATAAATACCAGATGGGTATCACATTGTAAGGGTCGGCTAATTGAGAATTGGATTGGCTTGCCTAGTGCTAAGAGATAGAATTTTGTAGAGTTTTTACAGAGATACATTGTACTTAAATCTTTTACAGTTAATATAATTACAGGTTTACTCGAAAGATGGTGTTTAGAATTAAATTGTTTGTTTGATAAGGCTGATAAGTTATGATCTATCTGTATGCAGTGATTGTGCTGAACATAAGAGTTTCTTGAATGATGAAAGTCATTTGAAGGAATCAAATTTAAGAATCATCTTATTAGATTTTCATTGAGTTGAAGTTATTAAAAATTCTGTTGATCTATAATTTTGATGATGAATGAATGTGTGTTGCTTTGAAAATCCTTGAAATATTTGTGAAGAGTAATTGTGAAGTTAATTAAGCACCTAAAATGTATGCAGTGGTATAGATTATGCTACAGACTATATCATCTTATGGTTTTTATGATCTGTTAGGAAACATTCATCGTTGAAGGTATATGTCCAGATACTAGATAAATTTGGTTCATATTTACTGGTTTACCCCTTTGGTCTATCTTTTTCTTTTATTTAAAACCCATTGATTTATAGGAACTATTTCGATAAAGAGAGTCATAGCTTGAATCCTTTGTTACCAGCATAGGCCCCTTGAATATTACAGTTGCATGAACCAATTGAGTGACATCAGACAGTTGAGAACCAACTACCAGGACCTTGGGAGTTAGGCTACTACATGTTGTCTTCCTCTTTCAGGAGAAATAGAGTAGAAATATTATGTTTTAATGTTGTTTGTGTCATTTTAACCATCAACACTACTAAATATAATTCGGTTCCTACTGGTTGTGGGGGAGTGTTAAGAGATTTTGATGGTAGGTTTGTTTTTGTGGTGGTGCTCCTTTTAGGAACCCAAACAAACCACTTTGTGAAAGTTTATGTAGCCTATCATGGTTTGAAGTTAGCTCAAACAAGAGGGTATGATAAGGTGTGGGTTGAGAGTGATTCCCTCAATATTATTAGTAACCTTAGGAAGTTGTCGCATCCCTCATGGACGGTGGAAGCTCTCATTAATGATGCCTTAAATATTTTGGATTCCTTCGATCACTGTTACATATCCCATGTTTATAGAGAGAGGAATAGGCTTGCTTATTTTTTCACCAATTATGGGGTGAATGATTTTTTGGAATGGGGAGAACATGACCTTCTTCCCCTAGAGGCTCATTCAATAATTCATTACGAATATCAAAGGTGTTGAGAGGAGTGGTCCTTTAATGATGGTTTTTTGTCACATGCTCCTAACGTGACATATTTTTCTAAGGTGTAATTTGCTTAGAGTAAAGGCCAAGTATTATTTTGATGGATTGGTGGCTCGAATTACTAGGCATCCATTCTTCATTATTCCTCTTTTTCATCTTTTCCAATCCACATGGATTGTGGGCATGTGGAGAGCCTTTGTTTTCTCAAGCTTTCCTTTTTATCTTTTCAAGTTCTTGAGGTATCTTCGACTCCTCTACAAGTTCTTCTTTATGTTGGGGTGCTTGTTTGTTGCAACTATGGGGGGTAGCCAAAATAGAATTTATCCCAAATCATGTGTTACTATGAAGGCTAAAAAGAAGGTTTGGGAACTATTAGAGGCTGGAGGAGTGACCCCATATATGAAAAAGTTGCATGGGTATGATGTGAAGACTTTTTAGGAATTTCTTGAGGTCTGGCATAATCGTGTGTTTCAAATTAGGGGGAAGGAGTTTAATATCACTGAGGATCTTATTGCCGAAATCATCGATTTTCAACTAATGGGAAAAATTTATATAGAGATAAGAATGAATTTGGTCCGACAATGGATACTTTCTTCAAAGATGATGAGAGGAGGAAGCTGGAAAGGGGAAAATGTGGTGGCTACTATCATTCTTCAATCAAGGAAATTTGGAGAGATGTTGTAGAGGATATCATGAGGTATTTTACCCTTGATGGCCACTTTTATATTTGGGCATCATTTTGCGTTGCTTAATCATTATAAGCATAAGAATAAGGTGTCATTCCCTTTATATTTACTAGTTTCTTTGGAAAATGGTATAAGGGATCATAGATGCAATCCCAAAAACCCTATCTTCCATGAAGGTATGATTCCTAAGTATGTTAAGGCCTTTACTATCCCTGCCTAACCCAATACTCCCAATGTTGGGAAGAAGAAGAAGAATCTTGAGTATGTGACAAGGTCGAAGGATGATTTTGAGGATGAAGATTATTCCCCTGGGTCTGATGTGTCCTTGGGTGGTGATTCAGAATATCTCACCATATTTGAAGGTAAGAAAAGAAAAAAGAATCAATCCCTTGTCTCCTCTAGGGATGATGAGTATGTAATGGGAAATGAGGAAGAGGTGGTACAGTCCTGCAAGAAGTCTCAACCTCTGAAGGGGTCAGGTGGCAAAAAGATTAAGGCTGAAGGTAAGAAAGGAAAAAAGAATCAAATCTCAATCTCCTCTAGGGCTGATGAATATGAAATGGGTGATGAAGAAGAGGTGGTTCAGTCCTACCAAAAGTCTAAACCTGTGAAGGGGTTGGGTGGAAAAAAGCTGAAGGGGACTACTTTGGGTAATTTGAGAAAGGAGGATCTAGTTAACAGGGGTCATCTAGGGGTCTCGCCTAATTCTAATGTGTATAATAAAGATGGGCCAAAGAGGAGAAAGTATCCTATGAATTTGGGGAGGGATGAGTCGTAGGTTCATGTTGGCAATTTGATGGATGTTGAGGACCAGTTGTTGGAGCATAACTTGGCTAAAGGTTTTGTTGTCTCTGCTCAAAAAGGGGAGACCATGGAGAATGCTACTACTAGGAGTGATTCCCAAGATTATTATGTTATAGAAAAGGATGGTTTTAACTTTAGGAGGGAGATTATGCCTGATTATCTTGGTCTTGTGAAATAGATCTCTCTTTCCTTATTCAATATTTTCAAATGGGTTTTCCATGAGATGA
This sequence comes from Sequoiadendron giganteum, assembly GCA_007115665.2. Taxonomy (NCBI): domain Eukaryota; kingdom Viridiplantae; phylum Streptophyta; class Pinopsida; order Cupressales; family Cupressaceae; genus Sequoiadendron; species Sequoiadendron giganteum. Next base: position 145,188,607 of record CM021110.1, on the reverse strand, counting down.
ACTCCACTAATGTTCAAGTTAGAGTTGTTGGTTTTTTTTACTATAACCAGGTTGATCTTCTAATCTACCTATGGAATTTCCAATTCCAATCAAGGGAAACTCGAAGGACCTGGACCAACTGACAAGGATTTTAAATACCTCCTACACTTTGGGCTCTGCAAGACTCAGGAGGGTGATCCCTTAATGTGTTTACAACCTCTACACCATTATCATAAACAACATTAACAATAACAGATAATCTCACTTAATAGCTCAACAAAATGAAATAATATTGAATATAATTGGTTGTTCATCAATAATATCAACCATTTGGAGTGTGACATAGTCACAACAACACTTCAAAATTAAAATATATTCATTGATTTTCAATTTGTAGCAAGCTCCAAGTGAACACAAACAAATACCGAATCTCACAAATAGGTACAACTTAGATCAGTGCCTTATTTCCATTGGAGGATTCAAATTCACAGACACCTAAGGGTTTATAACAGATTCAACAAATAGCATACAAAATATTTGATAACATTGCCTTACAATATCACCAATATGTATCCTAACTCAATACTACTTATCAAATCCTTGTATAGAAGATATCAACGTACAATCTTATTTAAGCATTTTAATTAATTCTTTGAATAAAAGCTAAAATAAGAATTGCACACACCACAACAGTGAGATGAACAAAATAACCCTTGATCACTTTATTCAAAATTCAAATATGCTTGTACACAGGAGAGACATGAGCTCGAATTTATCCATTTAATTCAAATTCCAGTACTATCATAAAACATCATGTCTGCATGAATTCAAAACCTACAACAAAATTACTCAAAACCTAACTTGCATTTTCTTAGTAACTATCAAATTTTACAATTATTTTTGCAACTTCACCTAGACTCGACCAAAAATTTCTAACTTGCTAACCCATACTTTTGGCTTTGAAATCCTTCTTACAGAAAATGAAGGAGAAAACAAGCATTGGGCCAGAAAGCACACATGTCACTAGCCACTTGGACTGCTTTGTGACAATTCAAAAATTGGTTATAACAGATACCTCCCCCGGAGAATCTTCTTGTTCCACCAACAACAAATCTTCAAGAACTTCACACTTAGACTGCCACCAAAAAAAAACTAGAAATTTTTATAACTGCAACAATTGATTGATTAACTATTAGCATCTTACTCTTGACTTTACTCCTCCTCACTTAAATATGTGTTCACCCACTGCTGGTATTCCTCATCACTTGGTCGGTTAAAACCGATTACCTCATTTACTTTGACACTATAAGGTGTATATTTAATGCCACTTGGTTTTCTTCTCATTCAAAAGACTCAAGGAATGAACTGGTGTTGATAATTTTATCCATGCAGCTCACTAATAGATCAAAATTTGAGTCATCACAAATTAAAGTAATTTGAGCCTTGATGACCCTATTAGCCCGATCCTGCCATTGTTGAAGTGACCTGATATTACCCTACTCATCAATTATGCTAAGCAGCAGTGTGTCACCCCAATCATCAAAAGTATTTACCAATTCCTTGATCTTCCTACTCAAGTCATCTGGTAAGGCTTGGAAACCTTGCAATGATTTAACCAATACTTGAGTAGGTCTTAACGATTGTGGCCTATTATTGATATCAAATATTGAGGCCTTAAAAATTACATCCAAATCATTTTCCCTAGGGATCCACTTCTCAATTAATGGTATTAATACTTCCTGATCCCTATCAATATTCTTGATTACACCTAATAATAAAGAATAAGAGGAATATACACTTGACAACCTATCATCAACCTTTTCATTCAAATGTTGCAAAACAACAGTAACAATTTCCTTTTGTCTTGAAGATACCTTTTCCTCACTTACCTTCAGAGAGTCATGTAGCTCTATAATTTTCTACTTTAATTGATTCTTCATTGGATCAACAAAGCACTCTAATTCCTCCTCAATTGGTTCCAATGTGGGGCTAAGGGAAGGACTATGACTGGGAGATCCCAGTGTGGAAACAATGGGGGAAATAAGAAGCAATGACCTTGATGTGGAAGGCAATGATTTAATCACTGGAGCAATTGATGTTTCCCCAATCTGCCTGTACTTTCATCTTTCCACTTCTATTTGCAGCTCAATATTCCTTTGTTGCACCTTATTATACTCCCCAATCATAAAATTATATTTTTCCATAAGACTCCTATTTTCAGCTTCCTCTCTCTCTGTAGTCTTTTGCACCAATTTGGCCACATTCATAGTTAAATTTGTAGCCTCTATGGTTGAATTATCTGAAGCTCTCTTTATTATTAACCCTCCCCTCAAATTTGGGTTAATATTAGTTATACTTGGCTTTCTTCCTTGTGGGACCAAAGCCCATATTGCCAAGGTTTCATATTCCTCACTAAAGGTAGAGTCTTGCAATGCTGCCTTGACTTCTTCTTTTGAATTCTAGAGGGGATGCTTGGACTTCAAAATAGCATTAAAATCCATTGCATCAGCAATATCCTACTCGCGTAGAATCAAGACACCAGCTTGATTAACCAACTTTCTCCCTTCCTCTGGAGTGATGTTCCTTCATTCATCATTTCAGCCTTCACCTCGCCATCATTTTCTTGATCTGACCTATCAGGCCTCCATTCTCTTCTTTTCTTTCACTTCTCTTGATATTCTTCCAACTTCATCCTGTTAAAATCCAAGATCACCTGCATGCAAATGGATACCTGTCACATGCAAGACATTCAGAACAAACAAGATCTGTAAACCTCAAAGTGTAAAATACATTATGAGAATCTCTATTATTACAAAGAGATCAATCCTTATGAAGGAGATCAAGAAACCCTAAAAGGGAAACCCTAAATGAAACCCTAGTGTGCACACTTAATAATTAATCAATTATTAATGTGCCTAAGTTTACCTTAAGCAACTACAGGAATAAGTGACTTAATTAATTAACCAGTATGATATAATTAATTAAGTGTAATAAATTATTACTCTAACACCCCCCCTTAAGATGAACTTAGGATGAAGCTAAAACACTAGAATAAGATGCATGCAAACAAAGATGGGTCCCAGCAACTAGGCCTGATCAGGTACCCATTTACAAATGCAAGAAAGAGGTAGAGGAGGAAAACCCAGTGGGACAAAACCCCCCTACAATGATATGACATGCTGCAAAGAAGCACTAGAAGAGCACTGTAGAGTAACACTGGAACCGCAATCTGGCAAGCAAGGAAAGATACTTCTATCTACAAGAAACCATATCAGAATCATAATGATGCAACAGCAAACGCGATGCCATGGAACACTCAAAAAATCCAAACGGGAACAACACTGGAATCTATGAAGCAATAGTCGATTATTGAATGATGTATTACTGAAAACGAAGTGCAAAGATGCAAGAGGCACTCTCCCAACTACCAAAATATCCAGGTAATCTCCAAAACACCCATCGGATCAAATCTGGAATAATGAAAAACCTGCGATAGATACAGAAAAAAGTGCATGGACAACAACATAATGCTCCTCAATACCTTTCCAACACCACAAAGATAGCAAAAATCAGAGATCGTGGCAAAGAGTTATGAGCTCGGAAGCATAAAAATTACATCTGACTTCAACTAGCAATAAATGTAGTAAAACAGAAAAATATTGGAAAATAAACTGCGCCAAATGAAAGTGCTTGGAACCAGCTTTCCGACGATATCTCGTTTGCCCAATTTCGATACCGTATGCCCAAGTTATGCAAAAAAGAAAAAAACTGCTTCTTTAGAGAAAACTAGGGTTAGGAGGGGACAAACAAGGTGCCATATGGATGCTGACGTCATGCTGACATCATGCTAACTTCATCAGCTCAGGAGCCTAAATTTGACGTCCTGGAGGCCGTCACCACAAAAAAAACCCCTGCATAAAAAATTTGGCGGAGCCGTTGGTCGCCATATGACCATGGGCGGGGGCTGGAGTGGGCCAGGGGCCGAGCGCGGAGGGGTCTGGTCCCCCATAGAACCTGTGGCCAATGCATTTGGAGCCCGCGGGGGCTGGATCTGGTGGTCGGTTCTCCATGGGACTGTGGCTACAGCACAGGAGCCCTCAAGGGCTGGCGGGCGGTCGACGGAGCTGGGTGGGGGAGCCACCAGCGGGGGTGGCTACTGGGTGGCCGCCCAGTGGCGGATTCACTTATAACTGGAGGTGTAGGCACGATTACCAAAAAATGAACATTTTTTATTTTTTTTGAAATTCATGCCTCGAAAAGCGTGCTGGGGAGGCCGTACGGCCTCCCTGGTAAAAAAATTTTGCTTCCCAGATCAAGATTACCAAAATCAACCAAACGACAAGCGTTCCTAGGGTTTTGAGGCGCTACGAATGCGATAGTGACGTCCGTTTGAGCCCATAGTGTGCCAAAAAATCAGCTACCCCCAGATCTTGCAAAAAACATGCCTGTGGAAACCCTTGCATTTGAAACTCACTGAGAAGCCATATCTTCAGATCACGAACAGGCAGCGGCAGGTCTGGAGCTCTGATACCATGTTAAAATCCAAGATCACCTGCATGCAAATGGATACCTGTCACATGCAAAGGACATTCAGAACAAACAAGATCTGTAAACCTCAAAGTGTAAAATGCATTATGAGAATCTCTATTATTACAAAGAGATCAATCCTTATGAAGGAGATCAAGAAACCCTAAATGAAACCCTAGTGTGCACACTTAATAATTAATCAATTATTAATGTGCCTAAGTTTAGCTTAAGCAACTACAGGAATAAGTGACTTAATTAATTAACTAGTATGATATAATTAATTAAGCGTAATAAATTATTACTCTAACACATCCTCCATACTAGTTGCAAGAAGACTGGTGATTTCACAAAAGCATCATCATCCAAAAATTCCTTACAAGCCTCCATTCTTGCATCCTGTACACATTTTCCCTTCATGTTAGGGTCTGATAAAATTAACTCAACTGGTTGTGGAGGGGAAGGCATGCCCATTTGCATATCTTGGTCAGTAACAATAATTTCATCCACCAAGTCCTCCTGGGACTGTTCAATCGTTTGCCTCTTGGGGCTTGGTGATGATGGTGGTGGTGAGGGACTCCTCTTAGGTGATGACTCGAGATCAATTATTTTTATAGCCCCAGGTGTTTTAAGATGTGACCTTGGTTGTTCATGCAATTTCATTACCAGTTTTCCCTTTCTATCTATTTCCTCTTCATCACTATTGTCATCCCTTTTTCTCCTATAAATAGGCTTGTCATCTGGAGGTTGGTAAGTTGGCCTTTCTTCGAATGGCCTTGCAGCTTGTTCATGTATACCCAAGTCCAACTCCAGATTTATTTTCTTGGTCATCAGAATACCCACGATTTCCTTGAAATTCTCCATCAAAAAATTGATCTTTTTATGATAAGGACTGAATTCCATCAATGGATCATATTTTGGATCCATCTTGTGTACTATAGCCAATAGATTATCATAAGCTATCCATTTCTCTTTATTTAACTCTTTTTTATTCAAATCAAATTCATTTCTGACCAGGTCCTGAGGGAAATTGAATTCATGAACAAACTTAGTGATGAGGTAGGAAATAACCTGATCATAATAAAATGAGAAAAGCTTATTCTTACAAGTTCAATCCTAAGTTTGTGCCAATTTATTAAACTTTAGGAGAAATAATTGCTTATATTTAAGGAAAATTGTGCAAACTTTATTTCTTATGTTCAATTGAGGAAATTTTCCAATGCAGGTTTAATGGGTTAACTTGAGTGTTTTTGTAGGGAATAATCGGTCATCTAGCAGCTATTACAAATTTTGAACCAGTATGTGCCTTAAGTGTGGTAAAGGATAGATTTTGTGAACCTTCTCCTGAATATCAGGATGATAAACCGAAGATTTAGTTTTTGTTTCTTTAAATTCTGTTATCAAAAACTTCATGGCTCATCTCGAGCCTTCTATATGTTTATGAGCTTTAAAGACATGAAAGTTAGTTTAAGTTTTTGAAGACTCTTTCAATGGCTATCCACGCCATCTGGAATCTAGGATTTAGTTATAAGTCATCTATAAAAATGTAACTTCAAAAGAGATAAAAAATACTGAATAGTAATGTTATGTTGCATATATGATTTTTGAATATTGATGAATGGAAGAACTTTCTTCTATCACTTACTAAGTTGTTGAATGGATGATAATTGTTTATAATGGAAGGACTCCAGAACCTCTAGTTTATGTGATTTGAGAACAAAGTGTGAACCGCGAGTTGGCCACTCAAGGGGAGTTAGTTTAAATAGATAAGTACTTACTATTATGTTGTTTTAGTTGTTACAAAAATAACTATCTAGTAGCAATTATTTAAGTTTGTTAAGGGTTGAGTCTAAAGTTTCAAAGCACCATTATTTTTAGTATGAGTTATTCTTCATAGTTGCAAGAATCTTTTACAGTTTAAGAAAAAAAATTATAGTTTGTTTACTTACTTTTCCACTTTCGTAGTATATCACTTGTTCAATTTGCTTGTTTCCATGCTTTCTAGTTTAGTTGTGATGCTTTCTAAATTAGTTATCTTATGCTTTCTAGCTTAGTATTTCCAATTTTCTTAGAACAAATTGTTTTCCAGCTAAGAAGTTAAATGGACTTAGACTAAAACTAATCTCAGTAGTTTAAAGAAAAACATAAAATCTAAGATGAGTTATTTGAATTATCCTCTTTTGCAAACTGCCTTGGACACTACCCAGTCGACTAATTAACATTCTATATTCTAAATTAGTAGGACCTAACAACAACCTATCACTTTTTGGTGCCATTTTTGAGGACTAAAATAGCCTTTGTTCTTAAGTGTTACTAGGAGACGGTTTTGATACCTCATTTTATGCCAAAAATTATGTCAGCTTCCTCTTCTGCATGTTCAGGAAAAGAGGCCCTCATGGACAATTTATACCAAATACCCCCCCCAAAATACATACCAATCATACCTAGGGAAGCCCAAGGCTCAAACAACCACACTTCTAAAAAATTATTTGAGCCTATCCCACCTGAGGCTTTCCACTATTTACCTGATGAGCAACTGGCAAAACAACCAGTTATAGAGGAAATTGTCTTTGAGGAATAGACTTCTCCAAACATCATGGGAGATCGTAGAGCTAAACCTAACCAAAATGAACCTCAGCGCCCTCCTAGAACGTTTGCTTATCCTATTACCTTGGATATAGATGATGATACTGTGATGAAAAACATTTCTCCAACTTTCCTTCGGACCTTCTTTGGCTTGTCCTTGGAAGACCCAGACCAATTTCTCTTTGAATTTAAGGTCTTATGTCAAACATATGACTATAAAAATGATAACTAGAAGCTGAATATTTTTCCTTCTACTCTAAAGGATTCAGCAATGCGCTAGTTTATGGGATTAGGTTCTAGTAGTATAACATCCTGGGGGTAAATGGAGAATGTTTTCTTGCAAAAATACCAGAGTTACTATAGGGTAAGTGATCGTAAGGAAGAGTTGTTTAAACTGAGACAAAACAAAGATGAAAGTTTAGAGGATTATCTCGATAGGTTCCTCTTCCTCTCTAAAAGATGTGGAGACGCAGCCATTAGCGCTGAGATTCTCAAAACAATTTTTCTTAAAGGTCTTGATGATGATGCTAGAAGAAATCTTGATTTGATGGGGAAGGTGACGTATCTCAACTAACCCTTGAAGAAATATGTGAGTTATATCATAATTTCTCCCGTACTTGAGGAGGAATCCGCAAAACTAATCTTTTTAAAGGGTATAATGAGATAGCTAAGCTCCGCGAAGAAATAGAAAATTTGAAAATAGACATTCTCATCTAGTTGAATACCACATTAGATGGTATATAATCTAAAACTCGCAACCCAGAGACTTTGTCAATCTATTGTCCCAGGTGTTGAAATAAACACCTGTTGCAAGAGTGTCCTTTAGATAAATTCAATATTTGTCAACTCTATGAGCAAAACCATCCTCCAAATCAGTGTGAGCTTTCATTTGATATTAAGAATACTAAGAAAAAAACCATTTAGGTTGAAGAAGAGATAAACGCCTTAAACCAACGTCAAGGTGGTAATTTCGCTTATGGACAAAATTCCAATCCTACATGGAGACCATAGAATAACTGGGTTCATAATCAATGGACCCCATCTTGGAATCAGTCACTTCTCGCATAACCAAACTAGGGAACTATTTATTGGGGGTCCCCCGAATGGGGAAATCAGTAGTGATCAAACCAACCACAACAACAATGGTACCAACAACATGCTGCCCTCCAATGGAATTAAGGATAGAATCAATTTTATACTGGACCTCGAAGGAATCAACAACAAAATTTGTTACCTCCAGCTCAAAACCTTCCTCAGAATGAGCAGATGAACCAACCTCAGCTTCCAGCATAACCGCTCCCCAATCCTAAGAATAATCACCAGAATACATCAGTCTACTCTACTGAACATAAAAAATTTACAAGGCTAAATGTGATACATTACATAAATGTACAGCTACACTCAGATAGAACTCTTCAACCCCCAGCTATTGAGGAAATAGTAGAGGAACTTGAGCCTAAAAGTCCACTAAGAGACCAGTCACCTAATCAGGACACTTCCACCAAGGATAAGGAGCCTTTTTCAGTAGCGGGAGTTGTTGATTTGTCTTGGGAGGAGGCAGGTCAGTCTGTTCCAAAAGAGAAAACAATGGCACCATATCTGGAATGTTTAAAGTCAATGACCCCAAAAGATACTCTAAAAGTATTTATGGCTTCTAAAATTGCGTTAATTCAGGAGATTAAGCAAATGCAAATTGAGGTTCCTCTATTGCAGGCAATAAAGGAAATTCCTCAGTTAAACCAGTTAATCAAATAGCTATGTATTAAAACGCCAGGTAAGAATCCAAAAAAGATAAATACCATTCATATGGCTATTTAGCTGATTTTCTATCTGGAAATTCTATTGCTCCAAAATACGATGATCCTTGGATTCCACTTATAACTTTTACAATCAACGATGTAGCAATACCAAACGCACTAGTGGATCTTGGGGCAGCTATTAACGTGATGACTATGGATGTAATGGAAAAGTTAGGACTAACTAGTTTACATCCTACAATTATAGTCTTACAAATGTAAAATCAATCTATAGCCATCCCAAAGGGCATCATTAAAAACATCCTTGTCAAAGTTGATGGATGGGAATATCTAGTCGATTTCCAAGTAATTCAGTCGCTTACACCTAAAGATAGTTATCCAATAATTCTTGGGAGACCATGGTTGGCCACGGTTGCTGCTAAGATTGATTGCAGGGAAGGGGAATGACCATTTCGCAAGGTCAAGATAGTAAGCGTTTGTTCTTATATCCCCCTGCTAAACCAACTGAGCATAAAAATATCTAGGTTGATGAACCAGAAGAATCTAGTGGTCAAGACATTTTGGCCTCACTAGCCATGGTAGTAATTAAACAACACGGAGAAGAATTGGAGTAAGAGTTAGTAAGAAATATTACACACCTTTCTATAACCACGAATGAGGAAGAGATGATGGATGCTCCAAGAATTTTTTGGGCAACCAATTGATATAAGCGGAATGGAGCAAAGCTATGCTACAATGGGAATGCCTTGTCCCTTAGCAAACATGATCCCTAGAACAAGTCATTTCTTTGAAGATATCACAAGGTTTCATCGACTTATACCTCATAGTTGTCCTCTCAATACCTTGTTGCAACCAATTTATACTATCACTTCGGTCCATCCTAGAACAAAATCAATCATGCTATTACCAAGAAAAACTTTGAACATCAATAGTTGGCTGACAGAAACACAAGAGGATAAGTTATCCAATGTGTTGGTAAAAAGGTCTAAAGCTTTTGCTTGGGATTATATAGACATGAGGGGAATTCACCAAGTGTTTGTACTCATCACATCAATACTAACACCAATATAAGGCTTGTTCACCAACCTCAGAGGAGACTCAATCCTGCATTAAAGGATCTGGTCAAAATTGAGATTGAGAAACTCCTTCGTGCAGGATTTATTTATCCTATCTCTGATAGTAAGTGGGTATCACCTATGGTGGTCGTTCCAAATAAAAATGGGAAGTGGAGAACCTGTGTAGACTATAGAGAATAAACAAAGCCACTCATCGAGATTATTTTCCCCTACCATTTGTTGACCAGGTTCTGGACAAGTTGGCTGGAAGGAAATATTTCTCCTTTCTAGATGGATTTAGTGGTTACAATCAGATACAGGTTTCCCCAAAATACCAATACAAGACCACGTTTACTTGCCCTTGGGGCACATTTGCATACAGAGTGCTTCCCTTTGGACTTTGTAACACTCCAGTGACTTTTTAGAGAGTCGTTCTTGCTATATTTGTTGCTCTCGTTAATGACTGTGTAGAGGTCTACATGGATGACTTTACAGTCTATGGGTCAACATATGAAGAAGCTCTTCAGAACCTAGACCGATTTCTACAAGTGTGTGAGGAAAATATACTATCCCTTAGCCATGAAAAATGTTTAATAATGGTAGAACAAGGAATAGTCTTGGGATATCATATTTCCTTTGAGGGAATAAAGGTTGACCCCAAGAAAATTGAGGTCATCCAATAGTTGACTATCCCTCAAACACAAACAGATGTTCAATTTTTTCTTGGACATGCTGGTTACTATAGAAGGTTCATTGAAGGCTTTAGTAAAATAGCAGCTCCTATGTTCTTTCTTTTACAGAAAGAATTAGAGTTTGTTTGGACGCCTGAGTGTCAGCCATCATTCAAAACCATTAAGGAAAAATTTGTCTCTACTCCCGTTCTGCAAGGACCAAATTGGAGTATTCCCTTCCACATTAATGTAGATTCTTTTGATGATGCTATTGGTATAGTTCTAGGACAAGAAGTTGAGAATGGGGGTAAATATGTCATATATTTTATCAGTAAAAATCTTACTTCTACAAAAAGGAACTATACAAAAACAGAAAAAGAATTTCTAGTTGTTGTTCATGCCATTAATAAATTCTTCCACTACATTACAAGATATAAGGTTACAGTTTATATGGACCATTCAGCTGTAAAATACCTAATGAACAAACCTATAGTTAATGGTTGAATTATGAGATGGTTATTACTCCTTCAGGAGTTTAATGCTACAATTATTGACAAACCAAGGAAATATAATGTAGTAGCATATTTTTTGTCATGAATCAAACATGAAGAGGGCGACAGTACTCTTGTACAGGATGAGTTCCCAAATGAAAATATGTTTGCATTTTTTGTAAAATCACCCTAGTTCGCGGATATTGCTAACTATTTAGCTACTTCTGAGATACCCCTGGGATTCACGACTAAGAAAAAGAAGCGACTTATCAAGGAAAGTGCCCCATTCAAATGGATTAATGGAATGTTATTTCGTTGTGGACCTTATATGGTCTTAAGAAGATGTGTGAGAGCAGATGAAACCTACAGCATTCTAAGGGTCTATCATGATGATCCTTCGGGAGGGTAGTACTCTGTGAAGAGAACTTCCCATAAAATCTTAGGTGTTGGATACTATTGGCCTCCAATGCATAAAGATATTAAGAACTATTTTCATCATTGTGATGAATTTCAGAGAGTAGGAAGACTAATTGCTTCTCATAAATGCCTTTACTGCCATAGGTAGTGCTTGAACCATTCGAGAAATGGGGTTTAGATTTTATCTTACCCATATATCCTTCCTCTCAATGGAAAGAATACATATTGGTTTGCACCGATTACCTAACAAAATGGGAAAAATTTCAAGCCTTACGATTAGCTAGGGAAGAGCAAGTCGCGGACTTCCTCTATAATAAAATCTTCCTTAGATTTGGAGCCCCTCGAACTATCGTTACTGACCAGGGACCCCAATTTTGTCCAAAGTGCTCTTGGCATTCACCAACCATTTTCAAGTAAGGCATATAAAGTCATCACCTTACCATCCTCAAGCAAATGGCTAGGTGGAAGTAACAAATAGATAACTTGAAAACATTTTAACAAAAATAGTTTCTTCAGGAAGAAAAGATTGGGCTAGCAAACTCCCTGAAGCTATATGGGCATACAACACAACTTGGAAATCCATGACTGGATTCAGCCCCTATGGTCTCATTTTTGGAAAGAAACCTCTTCTTCCCATTGATTTTGAACTGCAAACTCTAAGAAAAGCTATGGAACTAGGTCTGGATTTAAAACGACCCCAAGTTGAATAAATTCAGCAACTAAGTGAATTGGATGAGCTTCACCTAGACGTTGTCCATCAAACTAAACTAATTCAACATCAATGAAAAGTGTGGCATGAAAAAAATATTAAGGAGAGGATGTTTCATAATGGATACTGGGCCCTGTTATTCGATTCAAGGTACAAAGATCATAGAGGAAAGTGTAACATAGAATAAAATCTGGAAATGGATCTGCAACTAGAATAGACGATGTTAATCCTAATCTAACCAATATTAATCTAAATCAAACAACAAAGAACGAAACAAGTAAACGTAATTAAACTAAACAAATAAATTGGAAAGCTCTCACCGAATATGCGTTCACTCCTTTGAATTATCTCAATTGCTCTTCTCCATTTTTCCTTTTTAGTATTCTTTCCCTCAGATTTTTAGTATTGATGCAAGCATAACCATGTTGAATGTCTAAGAAAAATATTGAAGATAAGTTTCTTCTCAAAAGTGTATGATTTCGGGAGGAGGAATAATGATAATGATAGGCCATTTTATAGATTTTGGATTTTTGAACGATCGGCTCAGATTCAAAGAGAGATCAACGGATGAGATTGATGAATGTCATGCGATGTGAGTTCTGTGTCAGATAGAACATGAGTTAGAACATGAGTCAGAAAAGACTACAGGATAAAGACTAAATTAAAATGACAACTTAATCTTTTGTCAAGACTGTTCGAAAATAGAAAAGAACAAGAGTTCCAGATTAAATAAACAATTTAATCTTTAGTTAAGAGTCTTCGAAAATAGAAGAAATAGACTTTGAATGTCAAAGACAAAGTTAGAACTCGAAGATGAAGAATTCGAATGTATACATAAATTAATTAAATAAATAAAGATATTTAATTAATAAACGCATTCATGCACATGAGTTAAAACTAGTTAACTGACTAGTTGTGATAGAGAGTCCTCTTGCAGAGACGATCAGATACCGAACCTTGAGATAACTGGCAGATTTAAAAATAGATCTTGAGTCAGAAGGTGAGTGAATAACTTAGTCAACTAGATGATAGAAGAATGTGACATAAATAATTAATCAATGAATTAAATGTTAATTTAATTCAACATTCGAAAATGAAAGATTTAATTAAATAAATAAAGATAATTTATTTAATTTGACTGTTGAAAAGGATAAATTGAATAAATTAAATAATAAATGTTTAATTATAGATAAAGGGGGTTAAATTGAATAATTAAATAAAGATATTTAATTATAGTTGAAGTATGACAAAGGGGGTAATTAAATAATAAATTATTTAACTAAGAAGGAAGAATTAATTAGTTAGCGACATAATTAAATAAAAATGATTTATTTAATTAATCAAGTTGAATAAAGGTTATTATGAATTATTGAATTAATTAAACAAGGTTATTTAATTAATAGAGGAAATATTTGTTAAAATGGTAATTAAATAATAAATATTATTTAATCATGACCATGGATAATAGAAAATTATGTCGGAAGTGGTGTTCGCAAGCCTAGACCAATTTTCGGTGTCTACAGTTTGCCCCTCTTTGATACAATGTTGTTTTGGCATTGTGTCAAACAAAATATGCCCTAATCGTGCCCCTATATGAAATAGGTTAGGGTATGCCCCCTCAAGAAAATTGACAAATTTTTGAGAGTTTCAAAAAAATTAGGAAATATTCCCGATAAGTCAATTTGATGGTCAGAAATGCTATGGAGTTGATGGAATTGAATTTGGATGTGATACGGACGTGTACGGGTTAGTAGAAGTTGTAAGGTTAAGCGGCCAATAGACAAGGTCAGAATAAATGCCACTCAAACCCTAGTTATAAATAAGAATTAGGTTGAAAACCAATTCATTTGCACCCAGTAGAGTTGAAGAACTTGAGAGTTTTCTCTGACTAGTGGACGAAGATGGCTCCCATTCCCTATGTTGTGCATCAAGGATATCGGATCCGGACCTTCAAGCGGTCAGCCAATGCAGGACCACCAGTATGTACCCAAAAATGAACTCTTGAAAGTTATTTTTGCACATAGTCCTAAGTGTTTAAAATTTAATTAGTATATGCGGTCTTTTAGGATCAACGCATATGTCGTCGTATTCGCTGCATTTGACTACGAAACGACACATGTGCTAAAACACACCTAAGGTGGGATAGGGATTTTAGGCATTAAACACATTTGCATTATTATGCACCACATATGTAGTTATGGAACTCATCTGTATTAAGAATAAACGCATGTAGGGTAGTGAACCACATGTGCATTAGTGAAACGCATATGTAGCAGGTAGACAAGTTAAAAAAATGCACCGCATTTAGTTTTTTGCACTGCATTTGTAGTAGGTAGAAATTGTTTCAGTAATGTGCAATGTATATGGAATATGCAGCACAAATTCTTTGTTTTGCAATGCATTTGTATGAATGCACCACATCTATTAAAGTGAGCCGCAGTTGGCTGGAAAAATTTTCCAAAAAAAATTCTAAGGAAAAACTTTTGAAAATTTTGACATCATGGTTGAAATGCAGGTTATATTAGATCCCATTTACATGCGAGAGTCACGTTCGGAAATTTTTGATCTGAGAGACCATCTAAGTAGTGTAGAGATATAGCTTTTGTGGAGACTTGGTCCTCATCATTGTCTTTCGATGCCCACCATTCGGGAAAATAGAGGGATGCTCACTGCGTTGTGTGAGAGATGGCACTCCAAGACATCATCATTTCATATGCCGACTGGGGAGGCGACTGTCACATTGGAGGATGTGTACAGGATACTTAGAATTTTGATTAGAGGAGAGAGGGTGATGTACGATACCCAACGTGGATTGATTGAGCTAGCCTAATTTTATCAGGTTGATGATATTAGTAGGCTCGACATTGAGCATTATGAGATCAGATGGTCGGTGTTGGAAGATAGATATGAGAGGATTGACTGTATACTATGTACACTGATAGGTGGGATAGTATTACCAGATTGATGAGATCATGGTTTTCCTATTGGATGGGGAGAGATGTTGGTGGGTATGTTAGAGAGAGAGACCGTATATGCCTGGGGTCCGTGTCTATTAGGGATGTTGTATTTCCATTTACATGATATTGCATACAGAGACACACAGTCGCTAAGTTGTGGGACCACTCTATTGATGGTTTGGGCATGGGAGAAGATAGTTATTTTTCATCCTCCAATTACTATAGAGCGACGGAGAGATATCTCTGTATGTTTTTTGATACACGGGAAACATCACTCAGAGCCATGTGGTAGATACTGGATATTGGAGACATACACTTGACACCTTAGATCAATTCACTTGGAGACCATACATGGACTATGAGAAGTGGTCTGATGAGGATAGACATTTTCCATATTGCAAACAGACACAATACCTAATTGGGAGGACTATTTCGAGTGTGCACATTATAGAGAGACACTTTCCAGATCGAGTTTTGAGATAGTTCGGAGAGGTTCAGGATGAGCCCCGAGGTAGAGTAGATTTTGCTCGTTCTTCTAGAGAGGTTCCACATTGGGGGCCCATGATTCCAGTTGCTACTATAGAGGCAGAGATACAGGCTTTACAGCCATTATAGTGGGGATGGAGAGACAGGGCAGCAGATCCAGGGACTACAACTACATATGATGCATGGTAGGCAGAGCATCATCTGATTCCTTACATAAATCCAGATCAGCCAACACCAGTTGAGAGACGAGGCACAGGGCCGAGAGGACGGCGGAGAGGTAGAGGTGGAAAAGTTGGAGGGAGGGGTGGTGGGGATGATGGCAGAGGAGGGGGTGGTGGCAGAGGCAATAGACGAGGATGGAGAGGTCGGAGAGGGGGATGAGTAGGTGGAATTTCACCTATCCGAGAGGCAATGGTAGAGAATGTACCGATGTTGGACATTGGAGATGGAGCTAATGCACAGGTCAGAGATGAGCATGCTGCCGAGGAGGCAATAGCAGAGGAACATGTAGAGGTAGAAATTGGTGGAGAGGATGTCGTAGAGGATGAGGATATGGATATGGATATAGACCCTCTAGGTATTTTGGTAGGGTATGGGGAGGACAATGTTGAGGAGGAGGAACCTATGGAGGAGTAGGAGCGAGAGCTCAGGGATTGGATTATGGAGGGGAGATGGGAGGATGATGCCCCTAGGGATGGTGATAGGGAGGACATGGAGGAGAGACTGAGACTGATGATAGAAGAGATTGATGCTATGCGGATAGAGAGATAGTGCCCATATGGAGAGAGATTATGCTCATATGGAGAGGGACAATGCTCGTATGGAGAGAGACAGTGCACTCATGGAGAGGGATCAGGCCATAGCCCAATGATAGGAGATAAAGCAGTAGTTTACAGAGGTCAAACGCCTTTGTAGTGGTACTTCATCTAATGGTATCATACATGAGCTAGTCAGATTAGTAGAGAGAGCTACTTATTACAAGGATTTATATGAGGCAGTGGTGCCAACAGAGAGATGAGCTCCTAGCTTTTCAGAGGTTCGTAGTCAAAGATCACAGAGCATGAGTCACACCAGGACACAGAGTACAAAGGGTGTGGTAGGACCATTGAGGGCAGGTCCGTATGAGAGGCCTTCCACCTCACAAAGAGTACCTTTGAGGCTTTTCCCACCACCTTCACCATGAGACAGTAGTGGCAGTGGGACACGTTGACACTTGTTACATGTGTAGACATTGTATTTTGATCATAGAGCCTACGAGCTCATTTTTATTTATGGATACACTCGGACATTGTACTATGACACATTATTTTGAGTGATATATATATGATTTTGGCAGCTTCTACATAATTTGTATTTCTATTTTATGGTGATGCATTATTTCTATATGATTATGTTTCCTAGATGATGTATGTACATGTGTTATGAATGAATGTTTCTACATGTGATGAGTTATGCATATTATGATTTTTATGATGATTCTATTTGAGAATGGATGTAATGTTCTATAAGATTCTTATTTATATGTGATGGTGATATGTACATGCAATTTTTACATTATGTATCTTATGATGATGAAATTCCTATTATGTCATGATTTCGTAAATATGCAATGAAGATGTCAATGTTCCTATATGTGTAAAATGCAATGTAACTATATGAAATGCTTATAATATGTATGCATATGCAAATTATCTAATGTTTTATTATGTCACAAGACTTTATCATTATGTTAGAAAGAATAAATGTTAGCATGAATGAATTTAGAATGTTAGTAAGAAATAACAAAGGTTGATTGATTGAAAAACATATGATCTTCGATATTTTGCCAAATATGCTATGCTTCCTTTTTTATCATCATTGGGTGGGACATGACACAAATGGATAGTAGACACCATGATATGAGATAGACCATAGTGTACAAAGTCATCCATATGTGAAAAACAGACAATTGTAGACAAGGAGTGTCCTAACTCATACTAAGGAAAATATTTTCCCAGTCGTTTTGTCGAGACAAACCATAGACATAAAACAAATAAAAGATGGGTCATGAGATGTCATTGCTCCTCTAAATCGTTGATAGGACATGCTTGAGGAAACTAGTAACATGACTCAAAAACCAATGTTAAAAAGATAGTTGATGGATAGCAGTCAAAGAAAAAGAGTCTTCAGACATCCTTGAGAAAGCTAGTAACCGGACTAAATTCACAAATCAATAAAAAGATAAGAAAAAATAAGATATGAAGTCATAAAGCCAAATAAAAGTATTCACAAAAACTTGATCTTGTGGGATTGTTTGATTGTTTAATGTTTGACATAGCGTAATGCGAGGGATGATGCGTACCGCATAAGACATTGAGTCTAGTTTCAACTTGGTGACTATCTATATAAGGCATGACAAAGCTTGGTTTCAGAAAGACACATGTCGTATAAGACATTGGAGCCTGATGACATTGATGCGACAAGCTACATGAGGCTATGACAATTTGATGACGTCTGTTGACAAGAAAGACATATCTTGCTAAGACATAGGTTGATCACTTTGACAATGTGTTTGATATTGAGCTGATGACTTTGAGATGTTTTGTCTTGTTGATGCATGACTTGTTCTGATTCATTGACTGATTAAATGTGTGTGTGTGTATTGATAGTGTATGACTTGAGATGATACCCTAAAAGACTGACCTAAGTTGATGATATGCAATGTGTGTGATAATGACTGAATGTGATACACCCTATTGGACTGACCTAGTGTGGCCTCAGGGGCCCATCGATTGATTAGCCTTGCCTACATTGTACAAACAGAGACCTCATAGTTTTACATGACCAATGGTTTTGAATGTACAAAGAGTCATGATTTTGATGTGTGTGATACATGACAAACCTAGACAGACAGATCTAATTCCTTGGGGGCACATTGATTGATGGCCTTGCCTACGTCCCAATCACAGAGGCAACGTAGTTTGACTATGTCTACGACTGACTTTAACATGACTGACTCTGACTCTATTTTTGGGATTTTTTGACATGATCTGATTTTTTTTTATTTTTGAAGTTTTCTAATGTTTTTGGAATTTTTTTTAGGACATTTTCCAATGTTGTAATGTTATGTACAAGGTCCTGCTGGAACAGAACAAGGATTTTCCCCTAGTCAGGAATAAAACTTGCGAGATGGAGAGGGGAGTGTGATGAAATGGAATTTGATGTCAATCATTCCAAGCAATGGATAAGATAACCATTTATTATGATGGATGATGAAAAAGTCTTATTGGAATTATGGTAGATGAAAGAGCAAGCTTGACTACACATAGCACTTGTTTGCCAGGTTTTCACCATGGTACTTATCCATAGCACCACCAAAGCAGTTTTCACTATTGGATGGATTATTTCTCTTTACTTTTTTGTTTATTTTCCAAATTTTTTGGTGTTACAAAGACGCCTGTTTGCCAGTTTTTCATCAAGGTAACCATTTTTTTGTTTTTTCCATTTTTTTGTATTTCCTAGATTAAGACACAGATTCTCAAAAGCTACACATAGAACCTTTTCAAATGCAGGCTATTGATTGGTGACAAAATTGGCTCTCCTTCAGGAGTAGAGATTTGGTATGCTCCTGACCCAAAAGCCTCTATAACAATATAAGGCCCCAACTAGTTAGGTTCAAACTTACCTGGTTTTTCTCATTCAACTTGATTCTTAGGATTCTCCATTCAAACCAGGTCACCAATGTCAAAGTGTCTATTGAGAACTTTCCTATTATAGCTACAATGAAGATGATTCTGATATGCTTGCAAATGGTCTAGTGCTTTCTATCTTTATTCATCCAGTAATTTTAGCTCTTGTAATCTGGATACATGGCATTCTTCATCGTCAATGTGACCCTTCAAAGGTACCCTCAAGGAAGGTATTTCAACCTCAATAGGTAAGATAGCTTCAGATCTGAATACTAGGGAGTATGGAGTGGCACCAGTGGGAGTACAGATGCTTGTGCCGTAAGCCCATAAGGTAGGATTTAGCTATAGGTGCTAGTTATGACCAGTGTCGTTGACACTCTTTTTCAAGATTCTAACAATGGTTTTATTAGATACCTCAACTTGGCCATTACCTTGTGGGTAATACAGGGTGGAAAAATGATGTTTGATATGGAACTCTTCACATAAATGGCATACTTCTTGGTTTTTGAATGGGCGGCCATTATCTATGATAATGGATTGGGGTACACCATACTGACAAATGATATAGTTTAAGATAAACTTAGATATTTGTGTGTCGGTGATGTAGGTCATGGGAATAGCTTCAATCCATTTGGTGAAGTATTCGGTGGCGGTTATGATGAATTTATGGTTGTTAGATGATGGAGGGTGTATCTTACCTATGAGGTCAAGTCCCCATTAGGAAAAGGGCCATGGTGAAGTAATCGAATGAAGCTCCTATGTTGGTGCTCTTATCAAATCTTCGTGTATCTGACATTGTCTACATTTATTTACAAAGATATATGAGTCTTTCTCCATTGTAGGCCAATAATAACCTAGTCTCATAATCTTATGGGCTAAAGTAGGACCACTCAAATGGGATCCGCATATACCCTCGTGCACCACTCACAAAGTTGTTTGTGCTTCCTCGGCATCGAGACATCTCATTAGGGCATTAACTAAGGTACGTCTATACAGGTTATCTTCGATGATCGTGTATTTAGCTGACTTATGGATAAAAGTTTTGTGTTGGTTATTGGATAGTCTAGAGGTAAGGTTTGGTCAGTTAGATAGTCGAATATGTCTTTATACCAAGGGGAAGTAGGACCAACAATTGTAGACACCATCGTAGTAACGGGGACATCATAGGTGGGGACCAACAACTGTTCAACCAAAAACTCAAACTTAGGCATGTTACTCGGAATATCCAACAAGGAACCCACGGTTGCCATATTATTTGCAGCCCTGTTCTGAATACGTGGTATTTTTTGAAAGGTAATGTCATTGAATTACTGCTTGAAACTATCAGCCATGCACTTGTAGGGGGCAAGCTTCTCATCCTTAGTCTCATAATCATCATTTACTTGCCAGATTACTAGCTGAGAATCACCAAAAACATGTAGACTCTTAATCTTCCAGTGAGCTGCCATTTTTAATCCTATCACTAAAGCTTCATAATCTACTATGTTATGGGTACAAGGGAAATCAATCCATAATGATTTAGGAATGGTATCACCTTGAGGTGTAACAAATAGGATACCTACTCTTGAACCCCGAATTGTATGTGACCCGTCAGAGTATAATTTCCATTCGGTTCTAGTGTCAATGTTGAAGATAAATTCATCAAGAAAAACCACTACTAAAGAATGGTCTGTCTTCATGGATGCATCTGCTAACTGATCTACAATCACCTATCCTTTTATAGCCTTCCTCTCGACATATTGGATGTCATACTCGCTAATTATCATAACCCATTTAGCCAATCGGCATGTTAATGCTACCTTACTTAGGAGATATTCTAGGGGAACAATCTTTGCAACCAACATTGTTTGGCGATTGAGCATATAGTACTAAATTTTTTGGGTAGCAAAGACTACTGTAAGATAGGCATTTTCTATGTTGTTGTAATTCAATTCATATCCCACCAAGGTACGACTAATGTAGTAGACTGCTCTCTCATTACCTTGATCATCATTTTGTGCGAGAAGATCTCCTAATGCTGACTGGGTTGCTGAAACATATAGTATCAACATTTTTCCATCTATAGGTGGCATTAAGATAGGTGGAGTGAGAAAATAGTCCTTGATTTATTGGAAAGCTTCCTGAAATTTAGGTGTCCACACAAATGGTACTCCTTTCTTGAGTAAATGTTGAAATGGGTGTATTTTATCTGCTAGTTGTACAATGAAAAGCCTAATAGACTGTAATATTCCCTGTAGTGTTCTTAGTTGACCAATGTTGACTGGAGGAGGCATTTCTATAATAGCTCTTACCTTCTCTAGATCTACTTCAATGCCTCTTCTAGAGATGATATACCCTAGAAGTTTCCCTAATTTCACCCCAAAGACACACTTCTTTGGATTTAACCTAACGTTGTAATTCTCTAGCCTCTGGAATATCTTGTCTAGAACCTTCAAATGATCTGCCCTTGTTTCTGATTTTTCTATAATTTCATCTACATAATCTTCCATGAGAGTATGTATAAAGTCATGGAAAATAGTAATCATTTCCCATTGATAGGTAGCTCTTGCGTTCTTAAGGCCAAAAGGCATAACATTCCAACAGTATGTGCCCCATGGACACGTGAAAGTTGTCTTGTGTTGGTCTTCAGCTACTATTTTGATTTGGTTATATCCAGAGAAACCATCTATGAGGGATAGCTTCTTGTATCCTATTGTAAGATCTACTATCATGTCTATATTCGGCAAAGGGAAGTCATCCTTAGGACATGCCTTGTTGATGTCTCTAAATTCTATGCAAATATGGATGCCCCCAGTTGGTTTAGTCACTGGTATCATATTTGAAATCTAGTCTGCATAGTCTATAGTTCTTATAAATCCAACATCCAAGAGTTTCTTAAGTTTTGCCTTGACCAGTAGAGCAATCTGTGGATGCATTTTCCTTAACTTATGTTTAAATGGCTTAGTACCTAGTTGTAATTGTAGATGGTGCAATATTAAGTCTGGATCCAACCCAGGCATGTTCACATATGACCATGCAAATTTTATCTATCTCTTTTTGAAGAATTCCTTAAACTCGGGTTTTTTTGTCTCTGTTAAAGAAGCTGCAAAATATACCATCTGAGGATTCTCTTTTGTACCTATGTTGACTTCAATAGACTCTTCTACTAGCATCGGTGACTTTTCCTATTCACCAGGAAGAATATTTAAACCTCTATCCTTGAGTGCCTCTAAGAGTTTTTTTCCCTTGGATACGTCCTTTATTTTGACTGCCTCTTCATCCAAAGGCATCTTTCAGTTTTCACCTAGGGACTTGTCATTTTTCTTATTTTTATCATTTTTCTTCTTATCTTCATTTTTGCAACTAGAGGTGTAAATAGACTCCCCAAAATATGCTTTGTCATCCAAGTCTATGGTAAAACCAGCTTTATGATCCCCTCTTGGTATGCCTTCTTGAAGACCCATGAACTTAGTGATTGCTTCATCATTCTCGAATGTGTCTATGATGGGTGTACCTTGTTGATCCCAGTCGATAAGTTTGGGATATATGAGAGGCATGTCATCATCGAAGTTATCAAAGGTGGAAGTTGACAAAGTGAATATAGAATGGTTGAGATGATCACATAATTTTTGGACTAACTCCTTCTTGCTCTTTTTCCTATGGGTAGGTAAACTTTGTTATGGGACTATTGTAAGGGCTGAGTCATCAGAAGATGGTTTGTCAAGTGCCCAAGATGCATGATCAAGGGTTTCCCAATAATAGTTCTTATGCCATTCTTCTTTGGACAAGTGTTTCCTATGACGGGGACTAGATGGTTTTGGTACAAGTTTTATCTTTAGGTCCAATTCTCCAAATAGAGCATCTATGTTCATGGTACTGGTAGAGGAAAGGGAATCCCACTCATAATCGCTTGAGTCGGGAGATTCATCATAAATTGGTGGAAGTGGTTCATGAGATATCTCGATGTTTGCACAAGCACTCACTTCCTCTTGAAATGGTGATGAAGTACTAGGAAACCCAATTCTAAGCAGTTGAAACCCTAGCCCTAGGCATTTCACTCGTGGTGAAATAGTGATCGGTTTCATCCTTCCATTTTGATGTAGTCCTAACCCACTGTGCCCATCATAGCCTTCATTTTGCATTATCTTAAATCCTTTTCCATATTGGTCCTTATCTATTTGAATAGATGGTGAGGGGTATTCATTGTCTTCTTGATACAACTAGGAGGTAATATCACCTTGATCCATAATTTCTTCACTTAACTCTCCCCATTTGGTCAATGTCATTGTAAGGGGAGCATGAAATGTGACTACTAACTGTCTTCTATCTACCATGGGTAAGCCATATGCCTTAGGTGGAACCAGTTGACTGACACAGTATCATTCCTTAATGTAATATTCTCCATAGCCCTTGTCTTGGATCTTAACCTTAGGAGTGGATGATGGTGGTTTGAATGAAATGGACTTAGTAAGATGTGATGGGTCAACGTATAGGGATAAAGTGGATGATGAAGCTTCTTGGTTAACCGGTACATGTCATTGTGGAATTTCCCTAAGGCTTGTATAATATTAAAAAGGATCTGGATCACCATCAATCATGATCTCAGTGCCATTATAAGGGAATTTAAGACATTGGTGATATGTTGAAGGTACAACTTTCATTGCGTGTATCCAAGGTCTACCTAATAAAAGGTTATATGGAAGGGTGAGATCCAAGACTTGGAAGTCGGTGTTCATGATTGTTGGGCCAATTCTGATAGGGAGTGTGACAACTCCTTTGGATGATCTTTCCTCATCATCGTAAGATTTGATGACTATACTCTTAGAGGTGTCTACACATTCTACTGAGAATCCTAATGCCTTAACCAATTTTAGGGTACACAAGTTCAAACCTGCTCCTCCATCTACCAAGACTTGTCTGACTTTGGTTTGATGGACTAGGACTTCAAGATGTAATGGTTCATTATGATCAGACTTTTTGGTTGAGTAATCTTGTTGGGAAAATGTGGCATGATGCGAATTGGTTAAATATCCCACCATTTCTTTAAAACGGTTGACATCTAAGTCTGTAGGAACCGTCGTGTTTTATAAAGCTTTGTCAAGAATGGCTTGATGCTCAGGTGATAAAGTCAACAACTCCAAAATGGATATTTGTGTGGGCTTTTTGCTCAGTTGATCAAGGAGATTGTATTTAAACTTGGAAGTTTGCGTATGTGGCTCAGAAGAAGGACCTGGAATAGTTATCTTTGTCCTATGTGTGTTTACGGCACATTCAGTATGCTTCTTAATGATGATGGTATTGACATATTCATTGGCAGCTCAGAGGTGATTTATGATCGTTCCTTTACCATAGTCATACTTGGTATTGGTATAATTGGCTGATGGATTATTCTTGGTTCCCGAGCTGGAGTCCTTTCCTTTTGTGTGGTCATGTAATGGGTCCATGAAGACCTTATGATCACTGTTCTTGGTATTTCTATGGTTTCGTTTTCAACAAAGTCTTGGATAATATTCTTCAATTGTCGACATTGTTGTAGGTTGTGTTCTTTTGTTCGATGATAGTCACAATAGGAAGTGTCATCCCACCATGAATTTTTAAACTATCCAGGATCATACTCTCTTGGTTCCAAAGGTTTGATGAGATTATGTTAAATCAACTATTTGAAAATTGTTTTGACTGGTTGCCCTAAAGGGGTAAACTCAAGAGTAGGAAATATCCTTTGTGGTCGTTGTTGCTGTAAATTTTAGACATAATTAGTTGTTTGATCTAGACAATTCGTCATGTCTTGATTGGGGTTGTAACCTCTAAGTGTGATAACTAGTCCCGTATGTATTGTTTTAGCATCAACAATGTCATCATTTGTAACATTTTTGTTTCTAGACCAGAATTTGTTTCTATAATTTGGTGCATTTTGATGTTGGACAACCGGATTTCGGCCTGGTACTTTTATTTCGCCTTTGTCAATAAGGCCTTTTTCGAGGATGATGCCCTTTTGTACCAAGTCTAGGAATGAAGTACAACATTGTACCCTTAAGTCACTTCGTAGTTTTGGATTGATGTTTTCTAGGAATATATTGACCTTTTGCTTTTCTGGTATTTCAACTGGACATCTGCTAGCTAGACTTCTCCATCTCTAGAAGAAAGTGGTGAAATTTTTGCCTTCTTCTTGTGTTGTGTGGCACAAGGTTGCTATTGTTACTTCATTGTCTATGTTAAAGGAAAATTGTTCAACAAAATTCATAGCTAGTTCACCCCAGGATCATATACCATATGTTAATTTAGAAAACCATTCCAGTCCTATCCCGATAAGGGTTCGCGGAAATAGTCTCATCAAGTATGTGGGGTCATATGATATGTCCATGCATGCCATTGAGAATTCTCTAATGTGTTCCAAAGGATTCTTCCTCCCATTATACTTAGGAAAATTCAATATAATGTATCCATGGGGGAAAGGTGTCATATAAAGCATTTTATTGAATGGACATGGACATAGATCTTGCGCTGAGATAGTTCATTTTCCTGATATAGACATGTTGTCCATTTGTTGTTGAAGATTTTACATTTGGTTTTGGAGGACATCTACTTGTGTTGTTTGGATCAATGTAGGTGTTCTGATATGCCATGTTCTATGACGGGTTGTGATTTGGAGAGGGAATATGTCCCATTAGAATGTTCTGATTAGGTATAGGAATATTTCTTGTCTGAATGTTCTGATTTGGTATGGGAATATTTCCTATCTGAATGTTCTGATTTGGTATAGGAATATTTCATGTCTAAATGGTTTGATTTGGTATAGGAATATTCGTGCCAACTTTGGATCTCTTACCAGT
Source organism: Sequoiadendron giganteum (assembly GCA_007115665.2). Taxonomy (NCBI): domain Eukaryota; kingdom Viridiplantae; phylum Streptophyta; class Pinopsida; order Cupressales; family Cupressaceae; genus Sequoiadendron; species Sequoiadendron giganteum. Next base: position 145,162,498 of record CM021110.1, on the reverse strand, counting down.
TGTGTTGGTTCCAAAGGGGTTTGATGAAGTTGCCCCTGTAGTAAATTGTAAACCTTGTGTTATGTTGAAAGGGGTTGTTTTTGCAATTGATCATGTTTGAGTTGGTATGCCAGTTGGAATTGGTGCAGTAATTTGGGGAATAGAAACACTTGACGTCACAATTTGCGTTGGTTGAGTAGACTGTCTTTTCAAAGTATGAATATCAAATCCCGATGGTAGTGTGGCACCTTCTACTAGAAAATTTGCTAGATATCATTGGGGATCATTTGCCAAACACTCATCCATAAAGGATGCAAACTCAAGATCTTGTATAGTGGCGTCTATGTCTTCTATATAAATTTATCCATGTGTGTCTCCAGTGACGTGTTTTTCAAGTAAAGGTTTGTGTGGTCTCTCACTTCCTAATGGTTGATTTCCAAATGGATTGATGAATTCATTGGGGTCCGACATTGCTTTTTTTTTTTCTTTTGAGACCTTGTTTCGACCATGAAAAGTTGCTTAAAATGGGGTAATGCAGGCTATGTCTAAAAACTGATATGTCCTATTTCTATGTTTTTTGATTTTCTGACAATAAATGATGTTGCTAAAATGATTTCTAAAATGACATCTACTAAGATGACATATGGTAGGACGGACAATATGCAAAATCTTGAGTAGACTATGACGGTAAATGATTGTAAAATGGGTATAACCTACCACCTATGGAATAAATGCATGCAATGATTTGTGTTTGACCAAGGAACCTTATTGTAGGACAAGGATAGTTAACAAGGTGAATTTTCCAAACTAGACTATTGAGCTAAAAAGATTCACTAAATAGGACTAAAGTGACTAGATTCAATTATTGTGACAAATCGGGACATGAAAGTATCCAATGATGAGGAAAGTTATCTATTCTATGATATGCAATTTCCTAGGAAGTATCTATATGCATGCAACTTAGGATGACTATGACTAGGACATTGAGTGTTACTAAGATGTATATGACACCTAATGATGCAAGGTTTTGAGCAAATTTTTTTCAGTTTCTATCCAAGGTTGATCTTTAGAAATAGAAGCAAAAATGACAGTGATGTTTTAGACTTATTTTGTGTTTTTTGAAGTTTTTTGTTGACAGTCAAATGCGGTTCACCTAACAATTGCGGTTTAAATTTTGACAGATACGGTTTACAATTGTGCATGCGGTGATTTGACTAAAACCTCATTTCGGATACTGACAGAGTTTGGACTTTTTGACAGATGTGGTTTTTTTAATGACAGATGCGGTTTTTGTTATGACAGATACGGTTTTTGTTATGAAAAATGCAATTTTTCAATACACAAGTGGTGATACATATGGACTCTATAAACCTGAACTTTCTGACAGACACTTGCGGCTTGAAAATTGACAGATGTAGCTTGTATGTACACATGCGACTCAAAATTTTGACAATTGCGGCTCATAATATCCAGACTATTACAATGAACTTTTTGACAAAAACATGTGGATTTTCCCTTAACATATGCAACTCGCCAAGATAGATGCAGTGTTAAAAATGACAGTTGCAACTCACTTTTTGATAGTTGAAGTTTTCCAAAAGTTTTTTTTTACTAACTCTATTTGTTGATCAAGATTTTTGATGAATACAACAAAAAAAAATGCAGCAATCAAGGTGTTTTTAGTTTTGTAGTGATAGATCGTTAAAATACCAGAAAACATTTACAACTTAGGCTTTTTGGACAATATTTACTGACTTCTTACTTGGATTTCTCCAGCTACGCATATTTATGGTAGATGACTAGTAGCCTGACCCCACTGGCTCCCCTCCACGACACTCACTTATACGGGGCAGCCAAGCTACTATACCCATGAAACTCCCATAGCATACATTTCATCTCCACACATAAACCATAAGAATGTAAGACAGCTTCACAACGTCGACCTTGCTATTCCAGCAAATAGGTAGGATTTTGGAAAAAATACAACAAGGTGTTTAGTAAGGGCATTCCATTCATGGGGCACTATTCAATTTTGGCGAGAGACCATCTATGCCCTTCTCGTCGGAATAGTGAGCGTGATTTCTAGGGTTTCTCCCAGAAATCCATTTTTATATACCGAGTGGAAGTCGTTGGCTAAAGCGTGTTACTAGTCTGAGTCATCTTGGGGTGAGTACTTTTCCCCACCAAGATAAATCCAAGTTCTAGAGTCAGTAACCGTTTCTCTTACACCTTGGATCGCATGACTATGGAAGGGGAGAGGATACTCTGATATACCAAATCATAAAGGGTGACAAATATGTGCTCTCACACCAGACAAAGCAAACACTGATTCTTTTTATTCCAAATGATAGTTATTTATCTACCAAATAGAAAGCTTGCTAAATAAATAAAAACAAAGGCATTAGGTCCTGCATGCAAACTGATCAGTAGTTTATTTTTGGTCTTCGACTTTCATCCTGCAAAAAAGATATGGTTTTGGTTTTTATTGTCTTCTATGCTTCATCCTGCAAAAACTATGTTAATCCTCCTTCACACAGCTGCAAACAACCATTAGCAAAAAAAAAAAATGAAAAATATGGTCAAAAACGAAAAAGGTAAACGCAGATGTACGAAAGTTTTAAAAAAATGAAAAAAACTTTACCAGACAGATGCAGATTTTGGAGCCACAGATGCGGCGCAGGTTTGAAAAATAGATGCGGTTCATGTTGACAGTCGGTCGCGGGTTGAAATTTTGATTGTCGGATGCAGTTCAGAGTTTCGTGGATGCGGTGCATAATGATAGATGCGTCGATGGTTTTAGCATATGTGGCTCGCAATATAGATGTGTCGTTTATTTGAATAGATGCAGTGCACCGTACAATAACCTACAAAATAAACTAAAAAATAGAAGGATGGAAAGATGAAAAGATGTGCGAATTTGAAGTGTGATTCACGTCGGGTTCACCAAATGTAACATAGAATAAAATCTAGAAATGGATCTGCAACTAGAATAGATGATGTTAATCCTAATCTAACCAATATTAATCTAAATCAAACAACAAAGAAAGAAACAAGTAAACATAATTAAACTAAACAAGTAAATTGGAAAGCTCTCACCGAATATGCATTCACTCCTTCGAATTATCTCGATTGCTCTTCTCTATTTTGTTGTTTCAGTATTCTTACCCTCAGATTTTCAATATTGATCCAAGCATAACCTTGTTGAATGTCTGAGAAAAATATCGAAGATAAGTTTCTTCTCAAAAGTGTATTGATTTCGGGAGGAGGAATAATGATAATGACAAGCCATTTTAATAGAAATCGGCTCAGATTCAAAGAGAGATCAACAGATGAGATTGATGAATGTCATGCGATGTGATTTTTGTGTCAAATAGAATATGAGTTAGAACATGAGTCAGAAAATATTGTAGGATAAAGACTAAATTAGAACGACAACTTAATCTTGTGTCAAGACTATTCAAAAATAGAAAAGAACAAGAGTTCTAGATTAAATAAACAATTTAATCTTCAGTTAAGAGTCTTCGAAAATAGAAGAAATAGACTTTAAATGTCAAAGACAAAGTTAGAACTCAAAGATGAAGAATTCAAATGCATACATAAATTAATTAATTAAATAAAGATATTTAATTAATAAACGCATTCATGCACATGAGTTAAAACTAGTTAGCTGACTAGTTGTGATAGAGAGTCCTCTCGCAGAGACGATCAGATACCGAACCCGGAGATAATTGGCAGATTTAAAAATAGATCTTGAGTCAGAAGGTGAGTGAATGACTTAGTCAACTAGATGATAGAAGAATGTGACATAAATAATTAATCAATGAATTAAATGTTAATTTAATTCAACATTCGAAAATGAAATATTTAATGAAATAAATAAAGATAATTTATTTAATTTGACTGTTGAAAAGGATAAATTGAATAAATTAATTAATAAATGTTTAATTATAGATAAAGGGGGTTAAATTGAATAATTAAATAAAGATATTTAATTATAGTTGAAGTATGACAAAGGGGGTAATTAAATAATAAATTATTTAACTAAGAAGGAAGAATTAATTAGTTAGCGACACAATTAAATAAACATGATTTATTTAATTAATCAAGTTGAATAAAGGTTATTATGAATTAATGAATTAATTAAACAGGGGTATTTAATTAATAGAAAAAATATGTGTTAAAACGGTAATTAAATAATAGACATTATTTAATCATAACCATCGATAATAGAAAATTATGTTGGAAGTGGTGTTCACAAACCTAGACCAATTTTCAGTGTCTACAGAAAGCTTAGGACTCATTGGTTGGGACCTTATTTGAAACCAATTGATGGTGACACATGAACCCTCTTAGTTAATGGTCATCACTTACGTGTCTACCATAAGCCGATCAATAGGGAATAATTCTCAAGAATGGTGGAAATGCAAGGCGACGTCCAATGTGTTGACTCTCCCTTGTAAAATATATATATATATATAATTTTGGAAATGTGTAATAAAAAGACATGTATGCCAAGATATTTTTCTTCATTAATTTCTCTTCTTTTGGACTTAGCTAATTTTTGTTCCATTTTGCAGGACTTCTTAAAGAGGAGAAAAATAACTTCTGAAGTACCCTCCAAAGATGCTCTGGAACATTATGATCCTAATGCCCGATGCTCTGGAACTTGTACAAAACTCATCATGTCAAAAAGGCGTTCCTGAACTAAGGTTCAAAGCTCCCGGAGTTCAAAATTCTTAATTCTTGTCACTCCACCTTCATTTCGTTGTTGCTCCGGCTACATCTTGCAGTGATGCTCTGGAACCTTCATTTCGTTGCTGCTCTAGCCGCATCTTTTGGCGATTCTCTGAAACTTTCATTTCATTTCTGCTCTGACTGCATCTTTTGGTGATGCTCCGGAACCTTGATTCCATTCCTTCTCTGGCTACATCTTTCAGGGATTCTCTAGAACATTCATTTCATCATCGTCCTGGTTGCCTCTTTCATGAATGCTCTGGAACTTTTCCACCTTCTCCATCATGAATACAAACCTCTTGCGTGCTCTAGAACTTATGCACTAGTTTAGAGCGCGATGTCAATTGCGTACTCTAGAACTTGTTCATTCGCATTCCACCACCTTTTTCATAAATTCAAAATTTTGTGATACTTCCATCATTATTTCTTTTACACCTGTCTTCCTATTTTGTTTTTTTAATCATAAATAAAGCCACCAAGTCCGGTAGTCCTCATTAATAGCTTTGTCATCCATAAAATTCCACATTCACGACATAATAAATCCACCATCACCTCTGCCAATACCTTCATGTCATCCTGTCAAATATGTAAGGTATGAGATCTTCGAACGGTCATAGAATGCAAGTAAGTACTAATTTTTGCTTTAAGTAGGTAGTTATTTTCTAATAAAGAATAATTAATTGGCACGAAATTCACTCCCAATTTAGCAATTTGTCCCACTCGGCGATCAACTACTTGTACGGAAAGCCTTTCGCATTCCTTCATGTAGATTTAAAATCATTGCTTAGTAAGCTGCAAACAGGACAAATAAGTTATTCTAGAGGCAATATTTTCAAAAGTGTTGTGTGAAAGCTTTGGGCCATGATTGAAATCTTTTACAGAGAGGGAAACTATGAAAATGGGGAGTGGTAAAAATAAGTCAGAGCCAAATTCAACCAACAAATTATTGGGATTAAGCAATATCTCTAGACTGTTCGAAGAGGTAGGATGGTTGGATTTTATTAGAAAATTTGAAGGATATGATGAAAAGCTGGTGAGCTCGTTTGCTGAAAACTACTCAAATGGAGAAGTGATACTTCATGGAAAGCATTTCAAGGTGAGTCCAAAAATCATTTCTCGTTTGTCTGGGTTATAAAATTCAGGTATTAAGATAAAATAAACCTCTCAAATAACATAACAAAAATTATTTGAATTATTTGTTAGAGAGGAAGACCCTCACCCCATGGTAGTAATTAGCACTAGAGGAAACAATAAAGGGTTCCAGAGGACCTCCAGAATAGAGCCCTGGGGTACTGTTGTTTTTTGTATCATCAAATATTTTACTTGTGAAGATCAACTAGTTGTTGTAGTAGGACCTTCTTTCCAAATGTTGATCCATTTGCGTCATGGGAAAGAGAACCCTGCTCTTAGGGTAAATTTTCCTGAATTTTTATATGACTCTCTAAACACTTCCATAGAAAGATATAAAATAGGGTTAGGGCCACTCAAACACCATGTTTTAGTTCAATTGATTTATAAATACCATTTTCGCAAGAAATCCGAGGGAAAATGGGAAAAGTTTTTAAAGAAAATTGAGAAGCCTTCAATCAGAAAAACAATAGAACTAGGGGAATCATCTCACTGAATTACTTCACCATCCAGAGAAATTTCCCCTAAGGGCTCTCCAGCTCCAGAAGCTCCTGATCCCACCACCCCTGGTGAGGAAGTGCCAAAAAAATTAAGTAATGAATCTAAAACCCCTGATTTGCCAGAGCAAGTCAAGCTTGTTTATTCTTATTTGAGTAACCCCAGAAGAAAAAGAAAAGGAAAAAATAGGACACCTATCACCTTCCAAGGCCTTCCTCCATTAAGAAGAAGTGAACGCCTAGCCTTTGAATTCTCTGAAACCCCAATGCAGGGTATGGAGGGAAGTTCCAAAAAGAAAAATCCCAAGTGGCCATCTGAGCCCGTTGAGATTTCAAAGCCTACCAATGTAGAGGAAATACTACTAGAAAAAAAAGATTCAGTTGAAGAGATTCCTTCCCACTCTACATATGTGGAGGAGTTCTTCACTAAAGAAATTCAGGGAAGAGAACATGAAGGAGATGATGGTATTCCAAGTAATTTGTCCCCTATTGTTAATAGAATTATTGAGATAGTTGAAACAAAGGATGACACTACAGAAACAGAGAAATATAAAATAGAAATTGATAATCTAAAGAAACAATTGTACAAAAAGTAATGAACAGGTTGAATTGCAAAAAGAAGAATTGATGGTGCATACAGCTGTAATAAATAAAAGGAATCAAGAAATACAGGGTTTGAAACTATAATTACCGGAAAAGGACACAATAATTTATAAGTTGAAAGAGAAAATGCAAGAGTTGAGTCAAGAGCATACAACTTATAAAGCTGACATTGTAGGAAAGAATACAGAAATTGAAAGGATAAAGCAAAACTTTGTGCTTATGCTCTCAGCCTTTGAAGAAGACAGGAAAACAAAAACTGAAGAATTAAATTCTTCCATCAGCAGAGTTGTAGAGCTGGAACAAGACTTGGCAGAATGCACTGTGAAACCAAAGATGGAATCCAAAGAAATCCAAACTAAGCCGGTTATAACCAATTGGTTCCAGGTTCGCATTCCCCCGCTGCTAATGAAATGGATGGAATAGTGTTATTTCTTAAGAAATGATCAAACTGAGAATAACAGGCTGAAGAAAGGATTGGTACTCCTGAAGGAGTTATTTCATAGGGCATACAGAGGCAAACAAGATGCATTTCAATTAATTGATTGTCTACTATCTTGTAGAAGGCCATCTAGATTATATTCCATGTTTTTAAATGAGCAGTGGATAAGAAGGAAATTATTTAGAATCTACAATGATCAACCTCATGAACCCAATGACAAATATTTTATTAAGATATTTGTAGATTCAACCCCTGAGGATCAAGATTTGATCTGTGAATTCTTTTTGCATGATTTATTATTATAAAATCACACCGATTTCTTTATCAACCTATTTGTTGGAGAAGTAGAATTAAGAGCCTTGTTGTCTACCATGAGAAACTAGATTCATTGTCAAGAGCATACAAAATAATTTGCACAAGCATAAAAGACAATAGGTCTCCAAATAAAGTCACTAAATTCTAGGCCTAGAGGTTTTAAAGACACCTTTTCATCTCTCTTGATTAATGACAAAATGAAAGAAAAGTATGATGACAAAATCAGGTAGTGTTACAATAATTTTATGAATCATGAGAAGAAATTTATTGGGAAAGCATGGCATGCTTGTGAAGAGAGGTTCACTCCATTACCTACTTACCTCAAGAAAAGAGAGGTCATTTCCCCTCTTAATCTCAGGTGGTCTTTTAGAAGAGTTGATGCTTTAGTTAAAATCCTGAGAACCCTTAAGAAAAACTGGATGGCAATGAGATACAGGCCTCCCTTGCTACTTAACCCACCTCCTGCTTTCAATATTTCAACTGATCAGAATGATAGACTTTTTAATGAATGGAGAGAGTGTGTGATATTTCATAGAGGGTTCATCCATGACCCTGTAGCTTTTGATGCAATAGCAAGAGAGGAACATGATCTCAGTGCCTTATATGAGGAGTGGAATAAAACTCAGGGTTATAACTATGGAGCAGGAGGACCTACCAAGAATTAAGTGGGGGAGGAAATGATGAGGTAAAAATAACCTCATCATAATAAAATCATAAAATCTTATTCTTACAAGTTCAATCCTAAGTCTATGACAATTTATTAAACTTTAGGAGAAATAATTGCTTATCTTTAAGGAAAATTATGCAAACTTTATTTCTTATGATCAATTAAGGAAATTTGCCAATGTTGGTTTAATGGGTTGACTTGAGTGTTTTTGTAGGGAATAATTGGTCATCTAGCAGTTGTTACAAATGTTGAACCAGCACGTGTCTTAAGTATGGTAAAGGATAGATGTTGTGAACCTGCTCCTGAATATCGGGATGATGAACCAAAGATTTAGTTTATGTTTCTTTAAATTTTTCTATCAAAAACTTCATGGCTTGTCTCGAGCCTTCTATATGTTTATGAGCTTTAAATACATGAAAGTTAGTTTATTTTTTTGAAGACTTTTTCAATGGCTATCCACGCCATCTACAATCTAAGATTTAGTTATAAGTCATCTATAAAAATGTAACTTCAAAAGAGATAAAAAAATACTGAATAGTAACGTTATGTTGCATATATGATTTTTGAATACTGATGAATGGAAGAACTTTCTTTTGTCACTTACTAAGTTGTTGAACTATGGATGATAACTTTTTGTAATGGAAGGACTCCAAAACCTGTAGTTTATGTGATTTGAGAACAAAGTGTGACCTGCAAGCTAGCCACTTGAGGGGAGTTAGTTTAAATAGATGAGTACTTACTACTATTTTGTTTTAGTTGTTACAAAAATAACTATCTAGTAGGAATTATTTAAGTCTATTAAGGGTTTAGTCTAAAGTTTCGAAGCACCATTATATTTAGTATGAGTTATTCTTCGTAGTTGCAAGAATATTTTACTATTTAAGAAAAAAATGTATAGTATATTTACTTACTTTTCCACTTCCATAGTATATCAGTTGTTCAGTTTGCTTGTTTCGATGCTTTCTAGTTTAGTTGTGATGCTTTCTAAATTAGTTATCTTATGCTTTCTAGCTTAATATTTCCAATTTTCTTAGAACAGATTGTTTTCTAGCTAAGAAGTTAAATGGCCTTAGAATAAAACCAATCTCAGTAGTTTAAGGAAAAATAAAAAATCTAAGATGAGTTATCTGAATTATCTTCTTTTGCAAACTACCTTGGACACTGCTCAGTCGACTAATTGACATTCTATATTCTAAAGTAGTAGGAACTAACAACAACCTATCACTTAGTACCTTTTATTCTTTGTCTAAACATAGCAAAGAAACCCTCAGGATCATACTGCCTCCTAGGATCAAACCTTAAATGGTACACTTCAAAGAATTTTCCAAAATGCACCCAGCCTCCCTTTGAAATTACAAAATTAGACACCACTGTGTAGTTAGGGTAGAAATTCCCCTTACCCTTTCCTATAAGGTTATCTTCATGAATACATCCAATTTTCCACATAACCTTAGATAATTCAATCCTTGGTGGCACATTATAAGGCAATATATGTGGGGTCCCCTGAAAACCATATACCCTCAAGACAGTGTTGACTGGGTATGGGATAATGTCACCCCGATTGTGGCAAATATTTAAATCAGGCCTCCTCCCCTTGGGCCTAAGAAAATCATGTAATTCCTTAGGAAGCCTAGGTAAATTCACCATCAATCTAGCTCTTAGTCTTGATGCAAAGTAGTTGTCAAACTGTACATAGTTGGCATTTTGTCTATTGTATGAAAGGTTAGCAGTCCACACCTATACCGGCAGCCTCTCTTCATTGACAGATTGATTCAATCTCATTTTCTCAGAGAAAAACTCAACATTCTTGAACAAGAACATGTGCATAAGCATAGGGTACAAGTAAAAGGGAATGCTTGTATCATTCTGTTACAGTTTCAATAACCCTTCGTGTATCTTCTTAGTCAGGAAAGAAGAAAAATCATATACTACAGAGAAATTCGAGTGTTGTATTTGCACCCCAATGAACATAAACGCTATATGCATCACTATATTAGGGCTAAAACCCAAAATCTGGCATAATGAGTAGCTAAGAATTGCTTGGAAAAAAAATCTAGTCTGAAAGGCTCCTGGTCACTAGGGCTAATATGAATAGTTGAACCTCCTGCCCTAGCCAAATGAGGTGGGAACATCTTAGCTCTGAAAAGGGACTCCATCTTCCCATATTCATGTTTCATTCCTTCAAGCTCAATAGGGACCAAGAATTCACTGGGCTCACTCAAATCAAAGACCTGCAGAAACTCCTCTTTGTTAATACTTAGCAAAACCCTTCCATCATTATCCCTAACCACCTATGTGACAAGATCATACCTTGCGACCACTACCTTGATAAAATCAGCATCAGGAAACACATTTGGAACTACCAATTCCCCATGTCATACATCCAGCCATTTGAAAAAGGATGGGGCAGATTTCTTTTTCCAAACCATAGTCTAAACATCTCCAAACCCTTAAGTGGCACCCTAGCATTGGTTATATTAGAAAAATTATACACTAACCCCTCCCCGAGGGTTTTTCCTCGCATTAGGACCAACTCCCTCTTCCTATCATTTTTTGACAAAGGCAATTGATCTAGGAAATCATCATACAGGTTTCTATTCAAATAGTCAATCTGGTTGGAATGATGCTTTAATGGTTCCATCCTAAGCAAACTAGGGCTTGCTTGTATTACAAACCTTGAACAACCTAGAGCTTCTGGAGAATATGAAATTACAAAACAAGTACTTTGCAATTTCCAACAATTTAACTCACTTATAACCCTAAAATGATTTTCAATAAACTTCCCAACAATCACATAGAAAAATTCCTCAAATTCAGACTAAAATTCTACCAGGAGATGCAAAATTCAACTTATGGCTCTGTGCTCGTAGAAACCCTAATTCTTCACTGCAACAACTCATGAATTCTTCCTTGGCTTTAAGACCACTCTGCGAAACTGCTTGAATGCTTTGAGATACAATAGAATAGGGAAAATAGTCATTTTATTCAATCAAATCATGCTATAAAATGTCTCGTCCACCATTAAAGCTCACTCGCACCCTGCACCAATGGTTCCAATCACACTTGATGCAGATTTGAATATTATTTGTTGATCTTTCACTTTAGCTAGATCATCGAACGGTTGCCTTTTAATCAATCTGACATGACCTCCACCATGGAAAATGGCCCACCACCTTCTGTGTCACCCGAAAAATCCATGTGTCATATTTCCCTTGATATTGCAATCAGTAACCACCCTGCAACTTCTGATCACGTGATGGTGGGAAACCATACATCTTAATCATCGATGATCCTGCTCATTCAAAACAACTGCCAACTCTAACATTAAACATCGAGCACCTTTTATGTTGAGATTAAAACATCTTCATCCATTTGAAGCATGTGTGTCTTACACCTATTTTAGTAACTCGCTAATTAATGTATTAAAGTCGGCTAAATATATTAAAGTACTCTCAACATTCCTTCGGAATCTCCAGATGTGACAAGTGGCACCCAACCGTGATATCACGATAAGCCAAAACCATGTGGTGGGGTCATCACGAGATAGAGGGGAATGGCTGAGATCAAATGGCCATCATCAACGGCCATGAAAATTCATCCCTCTACAAAATATAAAACATTTATTAAAACAAGAGGGGACATAACTAGGTCAAGGGCAAACGATGACATGAAGTTTTTTTAAAAGGGAAGCTTGGGGCCATCCTAGACTTAGGAAAAAATAAGGTCTAGCAAAGGAAAATATAATGACAGATTAGAAGGGGACCAAACCTAGATGGATCAATGGGACTCATGTTGTTTTCAAAACCCTCCTCCAAAAAGTAACAACCAAATAGATCCAAGCCATGGTATAAGATAAGACATTAGGGTTTTACACAAATACATGGAAACAAAAGTAAAAACCCAACCCTAGGCTTTTCTCAAACATCATGTAGAGCCAGAAACATAGGCAAGATTAAATGGAACTAGCAGAACAGAAATTAAAGTTCCATCAAGAGCTATGAGTAATAACATTGAAGATCCCTCTTCTTCTAAGGGGCCTAATGTGCAAGCTCAAGTCAACAATGTTCAACTCGAGGTTGATCAATTATTTAACACTCTCAAAATGGTTGTTAATGAGATAATCAACATGAAGAATACCTACGAACAAAATATTGTTTCCCTTGAAGGAGGATTGGAGTGTGTCAATCAAAAATTGGAGAAGCTTTTGGAGGTTAGTAAACATGCTATGCGCAATGAAGTCGAGGTTTTGTGTTTGTTGAATAAGAAAGCAAGGAAGTGGTTGGGGGAAAGTTTTGGTATGAAATACATGGTGGTTGATGGTGGTGTGCAACAAAAGATGACTAGTGATATGGGGCCTTTTGTTGGAAACATGTGCCTCAATCTTCTGACCTAAACCTCCTGAAAGAGAAAAATCGTTGAGACACCTGGGATGTCTTTGTGATAGGAAGTTTATCTCTAAAGGCTCAAGTGGTCAGATTGATGTGACTAGTGCCTAGTCTTCCTGAAGTGCAACTAAAGGAAGTCATTGGTGTGACCTTAAACTATTGGTGCAGGTTTTCTAACTCATACTAATGTTAGGATTCTAGCCAAAAAAATTTGTTAGGAAGATTCTTACCGATCTCGTCGTCGGTGTGACCTGAACTGTTGGTGTGGGTTTCCGAATTCAAGATGATGATGTTGGTCTGGCCAAGAAGTTTCATCAAGGAGACTCTTTTTGATCTCAGAGGCATCAGGGTAACATCGATCTTCGATTAGACCTGAGAATGTTGGATCGACGCCTGTGATCTTGTCGATGGACTCGGAGGCAGACTGTGGTTGAATGAGCGTGGACTTGGTTGATTGCTGAGTTGTTCGATGGAAATTGGAGGACTGTGCTGAGTTGGAGGTGACCGTTCACATGACTAGTAAGATTGACAGTTTCTCTATAGAAGAAACTAAACCAAACCATTTGTACAGAGAGATCAAATTGTCCATGGTTGTAGTATATACATTGCAGCGAAATATAACAGAAAAAGGGTTACTAAAGGTTTGATAGTTTTTGTTCTTCGTTGTATGTTGTATAAGCATTGTAACAATGAGTCATAGAATTGTAATCAGGATTTGATTTATACAAGGTTGATCAGGGAAATGTTGCTACTCTAAAATTGACATCTGAAAGTGAAGTCTGTATCTTTGTATGTAATTTGTTTACTGTAATACAAAGAGGCTTTACTTGGTATGGTGGGTTTTTCTCCTGTAAGGGATTTCTCGAATAAATACTACTGTCCAATTCTATGTATGCTTTAATTATCTATTTTGCTTCGAGTAATGTATAATTTTAATGAACTGTAATTAAATTTGAACTTGTAATATGTATTATTCCTCTTAGAATTAGCATTAGGAAGGCATTTTCTGCACCTTTTCTTTCCTTACAAGTGGTATTAGAGTCTAGCTAGTTGTGTTATCCTTGTGGGTAGGGTTGGGTTTTTTTGCTAATTTAGAAGTGGGAGTCTTGCAGAGGAATCTGGTAATCTCGTTTGTAGATTGAGATGGCAAGCACATCAAGAAGAGTAGAAACTGAAAAGTTCAATGGCAAAAATTTTGAGTTGTGGAAACTTAAAATGGAAGATCTATTAGTGGATCGTGATCTTTGGGTTGCTATGTCTGGAACTAAACCTTCAAGTATGAAGCAAGAAGATTTGGACCTAGTAGATAGAAAATAAAAAGGGTTGATAAGACTTTGTGTAGCAGACTTTGCTCTCCTAAACGTTCATGAAGAGAAAACTGCATCTTCTTTGTGGAAGAAATTGGGAGATATTTATCAAGGCAAGTCCTTGGTGAATAATCTATTCCTGAGGAATAATTTTTACTCTTTGAAAATGAAGGGGCATCTGTGGCTGATCATTTGAATAAATTTAACATGTTGATTGCTCAGTTAACATCTATGACTGTGAAAATTGATGATGAAGATCGTTGTATGCTTCTATTATGTTATTTTCCTGACTCTTGGGATCATTTAGTAATGGCTATAGGGAATATTATAACCGCTTTCAAGATGGAATATTTGTTTGCTTATTTGTTATCAGAAGAGATGAGAAGGAAGTATTCTAATATGGCAAAGGAGGCTCTTGTTGTTCATGGTAGATCAAAAGAAAAAGGAAAGAAGAAGGATAAGAAGTCCAAATTGAAATCAAAAGGGAGATCAAAGTCTCCTAGTAAGAAGTCCAAGGTGAAATGTTGGAACTGTGGACAGCCCGGTCATGTCCAAAAGTATTGTAAAGAGGATAAAAATAAGAAGAAGAAGAAGAAGAAGAACTCTTCAGACAATGGTTCTTCTCAGAGCAATGTAGATGCCTCCATTGCAGCCTTGGAAACTCGAGCATCAGATGATGTCTAGCTCATTGATTATGGAGAATCTTTCCACATGACATCTCATAGAGACTGGTTCACAAAGTATGAAAAATATGATGGTAGAGAGGTGTATTTGGCAAGCGATTCATCTCTGGAAATATTTGGTTGTGGAAGAGTCAGAATTCAATTCCCCGACGGAAGAATTAAGGGAATTGATGGCGTAATGCATTTACTAGGTTTGGCTCAGAATTTACATTTTGTAAGCAAGATGAATGATTTTGGAGTGCAAGTCTTGTTCTCAAGCAATGGTTGCAAAATGACTAGAGGCTCGATGGTGCTAGCTAGAGGTGCTTGAATTGGTACTCTGTACAAGCTGGATGTACTTGTTGTTCAATGTAACAATGTCTCTGCAAAGTCACAAAAAGTTGTTCATGAAGAGAAGGAAGAAAATATTCCTGTTAGTGCAAATTCTTTGGAAATTAAACTTCCTGCAAAGAAGACTATGCTTTGGCATCAAATGCTTGGTCACATTGGTGAAAAAGGTTTAAAATCCTTGAAAAATAAAAACCTGGTTGAGGGGCTTGATGATTGTAACCTAGAATTTGAATTTTTTGAACATTGTATATATGGAAAACATCATCGTGTTTCTTTTTACTCTAGTCCTCACAAATCTTCTGGTGTTCTAGATTATATACGCTTTGATGTTTTTGGTCTAGTAAATTTTCCTTCATTATCAAAATTAAGATATTATGTTTCTTTTATTGATGGTTATTTGAGAAGGGAATTTGTATATTTTCTAAAAAGTAAATCAGAAGTGTTTAGTCAATTTAAAGAGTTCAAGAACTTGGTTGAAAATCAGACTAGTAAGAAAATTAAATGCTTGAGGACAGACAATGGCAGTGATTTTTGTTCTGCAGATTTTGAAAGGTACTACAAGGACCATGGTATCAAAAGGCATAAGAGAGCACCTTACACTCCAAAACAAAATGTATTTTCTGAAAGGTTGAACATGACATTGATGGAGAAAGCAAGAAGTATGTTTAGCAATGTTGGTCTGGAGCAGAAGTTCTGAGATGAGGCTATGGCTACAACATGTTACTTGGTAAATTATCTCCCTCTTTGGCACTTGTTGATAAAATTCCTATGGAAGCTTGGTTTGGTAAGAAGCTCTCTCTGAGACATGTTCATGTATTTGGTTGTGAAGCATATGTTTATGTTCTAAATGAGAAGAGATCTAAATTGGAGAACAAAGTGGTTAAATGTATCTTCATTGGCTATGGAATTTGTGTGAAAGGATACAAGCTTTTGAATCATGTGACTAAAAAAGTTGTGTATAGAAAAAGTGTTATTTTTCGTGAGTTGAAACCTTCTTCAGTGGATCTGAAGTCAAGAATGAGAGAATTCAAGGAGGAAAATGATGTTGTTGAAATTCCTCTAACACCAGAAAAAGAGGAACAACAAATAGACATTGTACCTAAACCTGAGGAGATTTTGAGTAGCTATGAGAATTTTGAAGAAGAACCACAACCTCAGCCTCAGCCTATGAGGAGGTCTACACTTGAGAAGCAACAACTTGAAAGGTATGATTTTTCCATGTTGGATGAAAACTATTCTTATGCTTTAATTACTAGCACTGATGAGTCTAGGACTATAAAAGAGCTTATTGGAATGCCTGACTCAAACTCTTGGTTGGAAGCCATGAAGGAAGAAATGGCATCATTGGAGAAGAATGAAACTTGGAGTTTGGTGCCCCTACCTAAAGGCAAGAAATTTGTTGGTTGTAAATGGGTATTTAAAAGAAAATTGGTTTGGATGGTAGTGTTGAAAAATATAAAGCGAGGTTGGTTACGAAGGGATATTCCCAGGTAGAGGGAATTGATTATGGAGAAATATTTTCTCCTATAGCCAAGTTGACATCTATCAGATTTATTTTGTCACTTGCAGTAGCATATGAATTAGAAATTGAATAGATGGATGTGAAGATAGATTTTCTCCATGGTCTTGAAGAAGAAATCTATATGTCACAACCTAAGCATTTTATGGAAAAGGGTAAATAAAATTTGGTTTGCAAGTTAAAGAAATCTATTTATGGTTTGAAACAGTCGCCTAGAATGTGGTACCAAAAATTTAACACATTTTTTTTGTCATTGGTATTTGTAAGATCGAGATCAGATCATTGTGTGTACTTCAAAACTGAAAATGATCATGTTCTTATTATTTCCCTTTATGTTGATGATATGTTGTTCATAGGGAATGTAATTTTATGATTTGTGATCTAAAATCTTAGTTGTCTACAAAGTTCGAAATGAAAGATCTTGGTGCAGCTAGGTATATTTTGGGGATGGAAATAACCAGGGACAGAAAGAGCATAAAGCTTTGGCTTAGCCATAGTAAGTATATTAACACTATTCTAGAGAGATTTGGTATGAACGATTGCAAGAAGCTAGTTGTTCCAGTGTTGTAGGGAACAAAATTGTTTGTCGAATATTATCCAAAATCTCCTACTGAGATGGAGGACATGACCAGAGTGCCTTATGCAAGTGCAGTTGGTAGTTTAATGTATGTAATGGTTTATACAAGGCCATCCATTGCCCAAGTAGTGAGAGTACTTAGCCGGTTTATGAAAAATCCAGGAAGGCCACATTGGGATGTCAAAACAATTTTTAGATATTTAAAAGGCACATCACGGTACGCTTTGTGCTATCATGGTAAATCGATTGG